>OV121096.1:38270722-38910722 GCA_921293015.1 Phorcus lineatus
ATTCTTGGTTTTTGGTCCAGATTCGAGCTTAATTAGGTACATATAGCTGTTTTTGATTAAAATCGCGGAAAAAGACTAAGTCGAAAATATGCACATTGTTGCAGCCAGCGCGATAACTTTCTTAAAAATGCATATTTCTAAACCAAACTTTCATCAAATGTACATCACAATGTGTTCTATCGATTGAGCAATACCAATTTCCTGTCAGATTCTTGGTTTTTGGTCCAGATTAGAGCTTAATCAGGTACATATAGCTGTTTTTGACCAAAATCGCGGAAAAAGACTAAGTCGAAAATATGCACATTGTTGCAGCCAGCGCGATAACTTTCTTAAAAATGCATATTTCTAAACCAAACTTTCATCAAATGTACATCACAATGTGTTCTATCGATTGAGCAAAAGACTTTTCCTGTCAGATTCTTGGTTTTTGTTTCAGGTTCGAGCTTAATCAGGTACATATAGCTGTTTTTGACCAAAATCGCGGAAAAAGACTAAGTCGAAAATATGCACATTGTTGCAGCCAGCGCGATAACCTTCTTAAAAATGCATATTTCTAAACCAAACTTTCATCAAATGTACATCACAATATGTTCTATCGAATGAGCAATACAAATTTCCTGTCAGATTCTTGGTTTTTGGTCCAGATTCGAGCTTAATCAGGTACATATAGCTGTTTTTGACCAAAATCGCGGAAAAAGACTAAGTCCAAAATATGCACATTGTTGCAGCCAGCGCGATAACTTTCTTAAAAATGCATATTTCTAAACCAAACTTTCATCAAATGTACATCACAATGTGTTCTATCGATTGAGCAAAAGACTTTTCCTGTCAGATTCTTGGTTTTTGTTTCAGATTCGAGCCTAATCAGGTACATATAGCTGTTTTTGACCAAAATCGCGGAAAAAGACTAAGTCGAAAATATGCACATTGTTGCAGCCAGCGCGATAACTTTCTAAATATTGCATATTTTTAAACTGAACTTTCATCAAATGTACATCACAATGTGTTCTATCGATTGAGCAATAGACTTTTCCTGTCAGATTCTTGGTTTTTGGTCCAGATTCGAGCTTAATCAGGTACATATAGCTGTTTTTGACCAAAATCGCGGAAAAAGACTAAGTCGAAAATATGCACATTGTTGCAGCCATGCCAGCGCGATAACTTTCTTAAAAATGCATATTTCCAAACCAAACTTTCATCAAATGTACATCACAATGTGTTCTATCGATTGAGCAATAGACTTTTCCAGTCAGATTATTGGTTTTTGTTTCAGATTCGAGCTTAATCAGGTACATATAGCTGTTTTTGACCAAAATCGCGGAAAAAGACTAAGTCGAAAATATGCACATTGTTGCAGCCAGCGCGATAACTTTCTTAAAAATGCATATTTTTAAACCAAACTTTCATCAAATGTACATCACAATATGTTCTATCGAATGAGCAATACCAATTTCCTGTCAGATTCTTGGTTTTTGGTCCAGATTCGAGCTTAATCAGGTACATATAGCTGTTTTTGACCAAAATCGCGGAAAAAGACTAAGTCGAAAATATGCACATTGTTGCAGCCAGCGCGATAACTTTCTAAATATTGCATATTTTTAAACTGAACTTTCATCAAATGTACATCACAATGTGTTCTATCGATTGAGCAATAGACTTTTCCTGTCAGATTCTTGGTTTTTGGTCCAGATTCGAGCTTAATCAGGTACATATAGCTGTTTTTGACCAAAATCGCGGAAAAAGACTAAGTCGAAAATATGCACATTGTTGCAGCCATGCCAGCGCGATAACTTTCTTAAAAATGCATATTTCCAAACCAAACTTTCATCAAATGTACATCACAATGTGTTCTATCGATTGAGCAATACCAATTTCCTGTCAGATTCTTGGTTTTTGGTCCAGATTCGAGCTTAAACAGGTACATATAGCTGTTTTTGACCAAAATCGCGGAAAAAGACTAAGTCGAAAATATGCACATTGTTGCAGCCAGCGCGATAACTTTCTAAATATTGCATATTTTTAAACTGAACTTTCATCAAATGTACATCACAATGTGTTCTATCGATTGAGCAATAGACTTTTCCTGTCAGATTCTTGGTTTTTGGTCCAGATTCGAGCTTAATCAGGTACATATAGCTGTTTTTGACCAAAATCGCGGAAAAAGACTAAGTCGAAAATATGCACATTGTTGCAGCCAGCGCGATAACTTTCTTAAAAATGCATATTTTTAAACCAAACTTTCATCAAATGTACATCACAATATGTTCTATCGAATGAGCAATACCAATTTCCTGTCAGATTCTTGGTTTTTGGTCCAGATTCGAGCTTAATCAGGTACATATAGCTGTTTTTGACCAAAATCGCGGAAAAAGACTAAGTCGAAAATATGCACATTGTTGCAGCCAGCGCGATAACTTTCTAAATATTGCATATTTTTAAACTGAACTTTCATCAAATGTACATCACAATGTGTTCTATCGATTGAGCAATAGACTTTTCCTGTCAGATTCTTGGTTTTTGGTCCAGATTCGAGCTTAATCAGGTACATATAGCTGTTTTTGACCAAAATCGCGGAAAAAGACTAAGTCGAAAATATGCACATTGTTGCAGCCAGCGCGATAACTTTCTTAAAAATGCATATTTTTAAACCAAACTTTCATCAAATGTACATCACAATATGTTCTATCGAATGAGCAATACAAATTTCCTGTCAGATTCTTGGTTTTTGGTCCAGATTCGAGCTTAATCAGGTACATATAGCTGTTTTTGACCAAAATCGCGGAAAAAGACTAAGTCGAAAATATGCACATTGTTGCAGCCAGCGCGATAACTTTCTTAAAAATGCATATTTCCAAACCAAACTTTCATCAAATGTACATCACAATGTGTTCTATCGATTAAGCAATAGACTTTTCCAGTCAGATTCTTGGTTTTTGGTCCAGATTCGAGCCTAATCTGGTACATATAGCTGTTTTTGACCAAAATCGCGGAAAAAGACTAAGTCGAAAATATGCACATTGTTGCAGCCAGCGCGATAACTTTCTAAATATTGCATATTTTCAAACCAAACTTTCATCAAATGTACATCACAATGTGTTCTATCGATTGAGCAATAGACTTTTCCTGTCAGATTCTTGGTTTTTGGTCCAGATTCGAGCTTAATTAGGTACATATAGCTGTTTTTGATTAAAATCGCGGAAAAAGACTAAGTCGAAAATATGCACATTGTTGCAGCCAGCGCGATAACTTTCTTAAAAATGCATATTTCTAAACCAAACTTTCATCAAATGTACATCACAATATGTTCTATCGATTGAGCAATACCAATTTCCTGTCAGATTCTTGGTTTTTGGTCCAGATTCGAGCTTAATCAGGTACATATAGCTGTTTTTGACCAAAATCGGGGAAAAAGACTAAGTCGAAAATATGCACATTGTTGCAGCCAGCGCGATAACTTTCTAAATATTGCATATTTTTAAACTGAACTTTCATCAAATGTACATCACAATGTGTTCTATCGATTGAGCAATAGACTTTTCCTGTCAGATTCTTGGTTTTTGGTCCAGATTCGAGCTTAATCAGGTACATATAGCTGTTTTTGACCAAAATCGCGGAAAAAGACTAAGTCGAAAATATGCACATTGTTGCAGCCAGCGCGATAACTTTCTTAAAAATGCATATTTCCAAACCAAACTTTCATCAAATGTACATCACAATGTGTTCTATCGATTGAGCAAAAGACTTTTCCTGTCAGATTCTTGGTTTTTGGTCCAGATTCGAGCTTAATCAGGTACATATAGCTGTTTTTGACCAAAATCGCGGAAAAAGACTAAGTCGAAAATATGCACATTGTTGCAGCCAGCGCGATAACTTTCTTAAAAATGCATATTTCTAAACCAAACTTTCATCAAATGTACATCACAATGTGTTCTATCGATTGAGCAATACCAATTTCCTGTCAAATTCTTGGTTTTTGGTCCAGATTCGAGCTTAATCAGGTACATATAGCTGTTTTTGACCAAACTCGCGGAAAAAGACTAAGTCGAAAATATGCACATTGTTGCAGCCAGCGCGATAACTTTCTTAAAAATGCATATTTCCAAACCAAACTTTCATCAAATGTACATCACAATGTGTTCTATCGATTGAGCAATAGACTTTTCCTGTCAGATTCTTGGTTTTTGGTCCAGATTCGAGCTTAATTAGGTACATATAGCTGTTTTTGATTAAAATCGCGGAAAAAGACTAAGTCGAAAATATGCACATTGTTGCAGCCAGCGCGATAACTTTTTTAAAAATGCATATTTCTAAACCAAACTTTCATTAAATGTACATCACAATGTGTTCTATCGATTGAGCAATAAACTTTTCCTGTCAGATTCTTGGTTTTTGGTCCAGATTCGAGCTTAATCAGGTACATATAGCTGTTTTTGACCAAAATCGGGGAAAAAGACTAAGTCGAAAATATGCACATTGTTGCAGCCAGCGCGATAACTTTCTAAATATTGCATATTTTTAAACTGAACTTTCATCAAATGTACATCACAATGTGTTCTATCGATTGAGCAATAGACTTTTCCTGTCAGATTCTTGGTTTTTGGTCCAGATTCGAGCTTAATCAGGTACATATAGCTGTTTTTGACCAAAATCGCGGGAAAAGACTAAGTCGAAAATATGCACATTGTTGCAGCCAGCGCGATAACTTTCTTAAAAATGCATATTTCCAAACCAAACTTTCATCAAATGTACATCACAATGTGTTCTATCGATTGAGCAATAGACTTTTCCTGTCAGATTCTTGGTTTTTGGTCCAGATTCGAGCTTAATCAGGTACATATAGCTGTTTTTGACCAAAATCGCGGAAAAAGACTAAGTCGAAAATATGCACATTGTTGCAGCCAGCGCGATAACTTTCTTAAAAATGCATATTTCTAAACCAAACTTTCATCAAATGTACATCACAATGTGTTCTATCGATTGAGCAATACCAATTTCCTGTCAAATTCTTGGTTTTTGGTCCAGATTCGAGCTTAATCAGGTACATATAGCTGTTTTTGACCAAACTCGCGGAAAAAGACTAAGTCGAAAATATGCACATTGTTGCAGCCAGCGCGATAACTTTCTTAAAAATGCATATTTCCAAACCAAACTTTCATCAAATGTACATCACAATGTGTTCTATCGATTGAGCAATAGACTTTTCCTGTCAGATTCTTGGTTTTTGTTTCAGATTCGAGCCAAATCAGGTACATATAGCTGTTTTTGACCAAAATCGCGGAAAAAGACTAAGTCGAAAATATGCACATTGTTGCAGCCAGCGCGATAACTTTCTTAAAAATGCATATTTCTAAACCAAACTTTCATCAAATGTACATCACAATATGTTCTATCGAATGAGCAATACCAATTTCCTGTCAGATTCTTGGTTTTTGGTCCAGATTCGAGCTTAATCAGGTACATATAGCTGTTTTTGACCAAAATCGCGGAAAAAAACTAAGTCGAAAATATGCACATGTTTTTAGCCAGCGCGATAACTTTCTAAATATTGCATATTTTCAAACTGAACTTTCATCAAATGTACATCACAATGTGTTCTATCGAATGAACAATACCAATTTCCTGTCAGATTCTTGGTTTTTGGTCCAGATTCGAGCTTAATCAGGTACATATAGCTGTTTTTGACCAAAATCGCGGAAAAAGACTAAGTCGAAAATATGCACATTGTTGCAGCCAGCGCGATAACTTTCTTAAAAATGCATATTTCCAAACTGAACTTTCATCAAATGTACATCACAATGTGTTCTATCGATTGAGCAATAGACTTTTCCGGTCAGATTCTTGGTTTTTGGTCCAGATTCGAGCTTAATCAGGTACATATAGCTGTTTTCGACCAAAATCGCGGAAAAAGACTAAGTCGAAAATATGCACATTTTTTTAACCAGCGCGATAACTTTCTAAATATTGCATATTTCTAAACCAAACCTTCATCAAATGTACATCACAATGTGTTCTATCGATTGAGCAATAGACTTTTCCTGTCAGATTCTTGGTTTTTGGTCCAGATTCGAGCTTAATCAGGTACATATAGCTGTTTTTGACCAAAATCGCGGAAAAAGACTAAGTCCAAAATATGCACATTGTTGCAGCCAGCGCGATAACTTTCTTAAAAATGCATATTTCTAAACCAAACTTTCATCAAATGTACATCACAATGTGTTCTATCGATTGAGCAAAAGACTTTTTATGTCAGATTCTTGGTTTTTGGTCCAGATTCGAGCTTAATCAGGTACATATAGCTGTTTTTGACCAAAATCGCGGAAAAAGACTAAGTCGAAAATATGCACATTGTTGCAGCTAGCGCGATAGCTTTTTTAAATATTGCATATTTCTAAACCAAACTTTCATCAAATGTACATCACAATGTGTTCTATCGATTGAGCAAAAGACTTTTCCTGTCAGATTCTTGGTTTTTGGTCCAGATTAGAGCTTAATCAGGTACATATAGCTGTTTTTGACCAAAATCGCGGAAAAAGACTAAGTCGAAAATATGCACATTGTTGCAGCCAGCGCGATAACTTTCTTAAAAATGCATATTTCTAAACCAAACTTTCATCAAATGTACATCACAATGTGTTCTATCGAATGAGCAATACCAATTTCCTGTCAGATTCTTGGTTTTTGGTCCAGATTCGAGCTTAATCAGGTACATATAGCTGTTTTTGACCAAAATCGCGGAAAAAGACTAAGTCGAAAATATGCACATTGTTGCAGCCAGCGCGATAACTTTCTTAAAAATGCATATTTCTAAACCAGACTTTCATCAAATGTACATCACAATGTGTTCTATCGATTGAGCAAAAGACTTTTCCTGTCAGATTCTTGGTTTTTGTTTCAGATTCGAGCTTAATCAGGTACATATAGCTGTTTTTGACCAAAATCGCGGAAAAAGACTAAGTCGAAAATATGCACATTGTTGCAGCCAGCGCGATAACTTTCTTAAAAATGCATATTTCTAAACCAAACTTTCATCAAATGTACATCACAATGTGTTCTATCGATTGAGCAATACCAATTTCCTGTCAGATTCTTGGTTTTTGGTCCAGATTCGAGCTTAATCAGGTACATATAGCTGTTTTTGACCAAAATCGCGGAAAAAGACTAAGTCGAAAATATGCACATTGTTGCAGCCAGCGCGATAACTTTCTTAAAAATGCATATTTCTAAACCAAACTTTCATCAAATGTACATCACAATGTGTTCTATCGATTGAGCAATAGACTTTTCCTGTCAGATTCTTGGTTTTTGTTTCAGATTCGAGCTTAATCAGGTACATATAGCTGTTTTTGACCAAAATCGCGGAAAAAGACTAAGTCCAAAATATGCACATTGTTGCAGCCAGCGCATTAACTTTCTTAAAAATGCATATTTCTAAACCAAACTTTCATCAAATGTACATCACAATATGTTCTATCGAATGAGCAATACCAATTTCCTGTCAGATTCTTGGTTTTTGGTCCAGATTCGAGCTTAATCAGGTACATATAGCTGTTTTTGACCAAAATCGCGGAAAAAGACTAAGTCGAAAATATGCACATTTTTTTAGCCACCGAGATAACTTTCTAAATATTGCATATTTTTAAACTGAACTTTCATCAAATGTACATCACAATGTGTTCTATCGATTGAGCAATAGACTTTTCCTGTCAGATTCTTGGTTTTTGTTTCAGATTCGAGCCTAATCAGGTACATATAGCTGTTTTTGACCAAAATCGCGGAAAAAGACTAAGTCGAAAATATGCACATTGTTGCAGCCAGCGCGATAACTTTCTTAAAAATGCATATTTCCAAACCAAACTTTCATCAAATGTACATCACAATGTGTTCTATCGATTGAGCAATAGACTTTTCCAGTCAGATTCTTGGTTTTTGGTCCAGATTCGAGCTTAATCAGGTACATATAGCTGTTTTTGACCAAAATCGCGGAAAAAGACTAAGTCGAAAATATGCACATTGTTGCAGCCAGCGCGATAACTTTCTTAAAAATGCATATTTCTAAACCAAACTTTCATCAAATGTACATCACAATGTGTTCTATCGATTGAGCAATAGACTTTTCCTGTCAGATTCTTGGTTTTTGTTTCAGATTCGAGATTAATCAGGTACATATAGCTGTTTTTGACCAAAATCGCGGAAAAAGACTAAGTCGAAAATATGCACATTGTTGCAGCCAGCGCGATAACTTTCTTAAAAATGCATATTTCCAAACCAGACTTTTATCAAATGTACATCACAATATGTTCTATCGATTGAGCAATAGACTTTTCCTGTCAGATTCTTGGTTTTTGGTCCAGATTCGAGCTTAATCAGGTACATATAGCTGTTTTTGACCAAAATCGCGGAAAAAGACTAAGTCGAAAATATGCACATTGTTGCAGCCAGCGCGATAACTTTCTTAAAAATGCATATTTCCAAACCAGACTTTTATCAAATGTACATCACAATATGTTCTATCGATTGAGCAATAGACTTTTCCTGTCAGATTCTTGGTTTTTGGTCCAGATTCGAGCTTAATCAGGTACATATAGCTGTTTTTGACCAAAATCGCGGAAAAAGACTAAGTCGAAAATATGCACATTGTTGCAGCCAGCGCGATAACTTTCTTAAAAATGCATATTTCTAAACCAAACTTTCATCAAATGTACATCACAATATGTTCTATCGAATGAGCAATACCAATTTCCTGTCAGATTCTTGGTTTTTGGTCCAGATTCGAGCTTAATCAGGTACATATAGCTGTTTTTGACCAAAATCGCGGAAAAAGACTAAGTCAAAAATATGCACATTGTTGCAGCCAGCGCGATAACTTTCTTAAAAATGCATATTTCCAAACCAGACTTTCATCAAATGTACATCACAATGTGTTCTATCGATTGAGCAATACCAATTTCCTGTCAGATTCTTGGTTTTTGGTCCAGATTCGAGCTTAATCAGGTACATATAGCTGTTTTTGACCAAAATCGCGGAAAAAGACTAAGTCGAAAATATGCACATTGTTGCAGCCAGCGCGATAACTTTCTTAAAAATGCATATTTCTAAACCAGACTTTCATCAAATGTACATCACAATGTGTTCTATCGATTGAGCAAAAGACTTTTCCTGTCAGATTCTTGGTTTTTGTTTCAGATTCGAGCTTAATCAGGTACATATAGCTGTTTTTGACCAAAATCGCGGAAAAAGACTAAGTCGAAAATATGCACATTGTTGCAGCCAGCGCGATAACTTTCTTAAAAATGCATATTTCTAAACCAAACTTTCATCAAATGTACATCACAATGTGTTCTATCGATTGAGCAATACCAATTTCCTGTCAGATTCTTGGTTTTTGGTCCAGATTCGAGCTTAATCAGGTACATATAGCTGTTTTTGACCAAAATCGCGGAAAAAGACTAAGTCGAAAATATGCACATTGTTGCAGCCAGCGCGATAACTTTCTTAAAAATGCATATTTCTAAACCAAACTTTCATCAAATGTACATCACAATGTGTTCTATCGATTGAGCAATAGACTTTTCCTGTCAGATTCTTGGTTTTTGTTTCAGATTCGAGCTTAATCAGGTACATATAGCTGTTTTTGACCAAAATCGCGGAAAAAGACTAAGTCCAAAATATGCACATTGTTGCAGCCAGCGCATTAACTTTCTTAAAAATGCATATTTCTAAACCAAACTTTCATCAAATGTACATCACAATATGTTCTATCGAATGAGCAATACCAATTTCCTGTCAGATTCTTGGTTTTTGGTCCAGATTCGAGCTTAATCAGGTACATATAGCTGTTTTTGACCAAAATCGCGGAAAAAGACTAAGTCGAAAATATGCACATTTTTTTAGCCACCGCGATAACTTTCTAAATATTGCATATTTTTAAACTGAACTTTCATCAAATGTACATCACAATGTGTTCTATCGATTGAGCAATAGACTTTTCCTGTCAGATTCTTGGTTTTTGTTTCAGATTCGAGCTTAATCAGGTACATATAGCTGTTTTTGACCAAAATCGCGGAAAAAGACTAAGTCGAAAATATGCACATTGTTGCAGCCAGCGCGATAACTTTCTTAAAAATGCATATTTCCAAACCAAACTTTCATCAAATGTACATCACAATGTGTTCTATCGATTGAGCAATAGACTTTTCCTGTCAGATTCTTGGTTTTTGGTCCAGATTCGAGCTTAATCAGGTACATATAGCTGTTTTTGACCAAAATCGCGGAAAAAGACTAAGTCGAAAATATGCACATTGTTGCAGCCAGCGCGATAACTTTCTAAATATTGCATATTTCTAAACCAAACTTTCATCAAATGTACATCACAATGTGTTCTATCGATTGAGCAATAGACTTTTCCTGTCAGATTCTTGGTTTTTGTTTCAGATTCGAGCTTAATCAGGTACATATAGCTGTTTTTGACCAAAATCGCGGAAAAAGACTAAGTCGAAAATATGCACATTGTTGCAGCCAGCGCGATAACTTTCTTAAAAATGCATATTTCCAAACCAGACTTTTATCAAATGTACATCACAATATGTTCTATCGATTGAGCAATAGACTTTTCCTGTCAGATTCTTGGTTTTTGGTCCAGATTCGAGCTTAATCAGGTACATATAGCTGTTTTTGACCAAAATCGCGGAAAAAGACTAAGTCGAAAATATGCACATTGTTGCAGCCAGCGCGATAACTTTCTTAAAAATGCATATTTCCAAACCAGACTTTTATCAAATGTACATCACAATATGTTCTATCGATTGAGCAATAGACTTTTCCTGTCAGATTCTTGGTTTTTGGTCCAGATTCGAGCTTAATCAGGTACATATAGCTGTTTTTGACCAAAATCGCGGAAAAAGACTAAGTCGAAAATATGCACATTGTTGCAGCCAGCGCGATAACTTTCTTAAAAATGCATATTTCTAAACCAAACTTTCATCAAATGTACATCACAATATGTTCTATCGAATGAGCAATACCAATTTCCTGTCAGATTCTTGGTTTTTGGTCCAGATTCGAGCTTAATCAGGTACATATAGCTGTTTTTGACCAAAATCGCGGAAAAAGACTAAGTCAAAAATATGCACATTGTTGCAGCCAGCGCGATAACTTTCTTAAAAATGCATATTTCCAAACCAGACTTTCATCAAATGTACATCACAATGTGTTCTATCGATTGAGCAATACCAATTTCCTGTCAGATTCTTGGTTTTTGGTCCAGATTCGAGCTTAATCAGGTACATATAGCTGTTTTTGACCAAAATCGCGGAAAAAGACTAAGTCGAAAATATGCACATTGTTGCAGCCAGCGCGATAACTTTCTTAAAAATGCATATTTCCAAACCAAACTTTCATCAAATGTACATCACAATGTGTTCTATCGATTGAGCAATAGACTTTTCCTGTCAGATTCTTGGTTTTTGGTCCAGATTCGAGCTTAATCAGGTACATATAGCTGTTTTTGACCAAAATCGCGGAAAAAGACTAAGTCGAAAATATGCACATTGTTGCAGCCAGCGCGATAACTTTCTTAAAAATGCATATTTCCAAACCAGACTTTCATCAAATGTACATAACAATGGGTTATATCGATTGAGCGATATGAATATCCTGTCAGATTCTTGGTTTTTGGTCCAGATTCGAGCTTAATCAGGTACATATAGCTGTTTTTGACCAAAATCGCGGAAAAAGACTAAGTCGAAAATATGCACATTGTTGCAGCCAGCGCGATAACTTTCTTAAAAATGCATATTTCCAAACCAGACTTTCATCAAATGTACATCACAATATGTTCTATCGATTGAGCGATATGAATATCCTGTCCGATTCTTGGTTTTTGGTCCAGATTCGAGCTTAATCAGGTACATATAGCTGTTTTTGACCAAAATCGCGGAAAAAGACTAAGTCGAAAATATGCACATTGTTGCAGCCAGCGCGATAACTTTCTTAAAAATGCATATTTCCAAACCAGACTTTCATCAAATGTACATCACAATATGTTCTATCGATTGAGCAATACCAATTTCCTGTTAGATTCTTGGTTTTTGGTCCAGATTCGAGCTTAATCAGGTACATATAGCTGTTTTTGACCAAAATCGCGGAAAAAGACTAAGTCGAAAATATGCACATTGTTGCAGCCAGCGCGATAACTTTCTTTAAAATGCATATTTCCAAACCAGACTTTCATCAAATGTACATAACAATATGTTCTATCGATTGAGCAATAGACTTTTCCTGTCAGATTCTTGGTTTTTGGTCCAGATTCGAGCTTAATCAGGTACATATAGCTGTTTTTGACCAAAATCGCGGAAAAAGACTAAGTCGAAAATATGCACATTGTTGCAGCCAGCGCGATAACTTTCTTAAAAATGCATATTTCTAAACCAGACTTTCATCAAATGTACATCACAATATGTTCTATCGATTGAGCAATACCAATTTCCTGTCAGATTCATGGTTTTTGGTCCAGATTCGAGCTTAATCAGGTACATATAGCTGTTTTTGACCAAAATCGCGGAAAAAGACTAAGTCGAAAATATGCACATTGTTGCAGCCAGCGCGATAACTTTCTTAAAAATGCATATTTCTAAACCAAACTTTCATCAAATGTACATCACAATGTGTTCTATCGATTGAGCAAAAGACTTTTCCTGTCAGATTCTTGGTTTTTGGTCCAGATTCGAGCTTAATCAGGTACATATAGCTGTTTTTGACCAAAATCGCGGAAAAAGACTAAGTCGAAAATATGCACATTGTTGCAGCCAGCGCGATAACTTTCTTAAAAATGCATATTTCTAAACCAAACTTTCATCAAATGTACATCACAATGTGTTCTATCGATTGAGCAATAGACTTTTCCTGTCAGATTCTTGGTTTTTGGTCCAGATTCGAGCTTAATCAGGTACATATAGCTGTTTTTGACCAAAATCGCGGAAAAAGACTAAGTCGAAAATATGCACATTGTTGCAGCCAGCGCGATAACTTTCTTAAAAATGCATATTTCCAAACCAGACTTTCATCAAATGTACATCACAATATGTTCTATCGATTGAGCAATACCAATTTCCTGTCAGATTCTTGGTTTTTGGTCCAGATTCGAGCTTAATCAGGTACATATAGCTGTTTTTGACCAAAATCGCGGAAAAAGACTATGTCGAAAATATGCATATTGTTGCAGCCAGCGCGATAACTTTCTTAAAAATGCATATTTCCAAACCAAACTTTCATCAAATGTACATCACAATATGTTCTATCGAAGGAGCAATACCAATTTCCTGTCAGATTCTTGGTTTTTGGTCCAGATTCGAGCTTAATCAGGTACATATAGCTGTTTTTGACCAAAATCGCGGAAAAAGACTAAGTCGAAAATATGCACATTTTTTTAGCCAGCGAGATAACTTTCTAAATATTGCATATTTTTAAACTGAACTTTCATCAAATGTACATCACAATGTGTTCTATCGATTGAGCAATAGACTTTTCCTGTCAGATTCTTGGTTTTTGTTTCAGATTCGAGCTTAATCAGGTACATATAGCTGTTTTTGACCAAAATCGCGGAAAAAGACTAAGTCGAAAATATGCACATTGTTGCAGCCAGCGCGATAACTTTCTTAAAAATGCATATTTCTAAACCAAACTTTCATCAAATGTACATCACAATATGTTCTATCGAATGAGCAATACCAATTTCCTGTCAAATTCTTGGTTTTTGGTCCAGATTCGAGCTTAATCAGGTACATATAGCTGTTTTTGACCAAAATCGCGGAAAAAGACTAAGTCGAAAATATGCACATTGTTGCAGCCAGCGCGATAACTTTCTTAAAAATGCATATTTCTAAACCAAACTTTCATCAAATGTACATCACAATGTGTTCTATCGATTGAGCAATAGACTTTTCCTGTCAGATTCTTGGTTTTTGTTTCAGATTCGAGCTTAATCAGGTACATATAGCTGTTTTTGACCAAAATCGCGGAAAAAGACTAAGTCGAAAATATGCACATTGTTGCAGCCAGCGCGATAACTTTCTTAAAAATGCATATTTCCAAACCACACTTTCATCAAATGTACATCACAATGTGTTCTATCGATTGAGCAATAGACTTTTCCAGTCAGATTCTTGGTTTTTGGTCCAGATTCGAGCTTAATCAGGTACATATAGCTGTTTTTGACCAAAATCGCGGAAAAAGACTAAGTCAAAAATATGCACATTGTTGCAGCCAGCGCGATAACTTTCTTAAAAATGCATATTTCTAAACCAAACTTTCATCAAATGTACATCACAATATGTTCTATCGAATGAGCAATACCAATTTCCTGTCAGATTCTTGGTTTTTGGTCCAGATTCGAGCTTAATCAGGTACATATAGCTGTTTTTGACCAAAATCGCGGAAAAAGACTAAGTCGAAAATATGCACATTGTTGCAGCCAGCGCGATAACTTTCTTAAAAATGCATATTTCTAAACCAAACTTTCATCAAATGTACATCACAATGTGTTCTATCGATTGAGCAATAGACTTTTCCTGTCAGATTCTTGGTTTTTGTTTCAGATTCGAGCTTAATCAGGTACATATAGCTGTTTTTGACCAAAATCGCGGAAAAAGACTAAGTCGAAAATATGCACATTGTTGCAGCCAGCGCAATAGCTTTTTAAATATTGCATATTTCTAAACTGAACTTTCATTAAACGTACATCACAATGTGTTCTATCAATTGAGCAAACTACTTTTCCTGTCAGATTCTTTGTTTTTGGTCCAGATTCGAGCTTAATCAGGTACATATAGCTGTTTTTTACCAAAATCGCGGAAAAAGACTAAGTCGAAAATATGCACATTGTTGCAGCCAGCGCGATAACTTTCTTAAAAATGCATATTTCCAAACCAAACTTTCATCAAATGTACATCACAATGTGTTCTATCGATTGAGCAATAGACTTTTCCTGTCAGATTCTTGGTTTTTGGTCCAGATTCGAGCTTAATCAGGTACATATAGCTGTTTTTGACCAAAATCGCGGAAAAAGACTAAGTCGAAAATATGCACATTGTTGCAGCCAGCGAGATAACTTTCTTAAAAATGCATATTTCCAAACCAAACTTTCATCAAATGTACATCACAATGTGTTCTATCGATTGAGCAAAAGACTTTTCCTGTCAGATTCTTGGTTTTTGGTCCAGATTCGAGCTTAATCAGGTACATATAGCTGTTTTTGACCAAAATCGCGGAAAAAGACTAAGTCGAAAATATGCACATTGTTGCAGCCAGCGCGATAACTTTCTAAATATTGCATATTTTTAAAACAAACTTTCATCAAATGTACATCACAATGTGTTCTATCGAATGAGCAATAGACTTTTCCTGTCAGATTCTTTGTTTTTGGTCCAGATTCGAGCTTAATCAGGTACATATAGCTGTTTTTGACCAAAATCGCGGAAAAAGACTAAGTCGAAAATATGCACATTTTTTTAGCCAGCGCGATAACTTTCTAAATATTGCATATTTTTAAACTGAACTTTCATCAAATGTACATCACAATGTGTTCTATCGATTGAGCAATAGACTTTTCCAGTCAGATTCTTGGTTTTTGGTCCAGATTCGAGCTTAATCAGGTACATATAGCTGTTTTTGACCAAAATCGCGGAAAAAGACTAAGTCGAAAATATGCACATTGTTGCAGCCAGCGCGATAACTTTCTTAAAAATGCATATTTCTAAACCAAACTTTCATCAAATGTACATCACAATGTGTTTTATCGATTGAGCAATAGACTTTTCCTGTCAGATTCTTGGTTTTTGTTTCAGATTCGAGCTTAATCAGGTACATATAGCTGTTTTTGACCAAAATCGCGGAAAAAGACTAAGTCGAAAATATGCACATTGTTGCAGCCAGCGCGATAACTTTCTTAAAAATGCATATTTCCAAACCAGACTTTCATCAAATGTACATCACAATGTGTTCTATCGATTGAGCAATAGACTTTTCCTGTCAGATTCTTGGTTTTTGTTTCAGATTCGAGCTTAATCAGGTACATATAGCTGTTTTTGACCAAAATCGCGGAAAAAGACTAAGTCGAAAATATGCACATTGTTGCAGCCAGCGCGATAACTTTCTTAAAAATGCATATTTCCAAACCAGACTTTCATCAAATGTACATCACAATATGTTCTATCGATTGAGCAATACCAATTTCCTGTCAGATTCTTGGTTTTTGGTCCAGATTCGAGCTTAATCAGGTACATATAGCTGTTTTTGACCAAAATCGCGGAAAAAGACTAAGTCGAAAATATGCACATTGTTGCAGCCAGCGCGATAACTTTCTTAAAAATGCATATTTTTAAACCAAACTTTCATCAAATGTACATCACAATGTGTTCTATCGATTGAGCAATAGACTTTTCCTGTCAGATTCTTGGTTTTTGGTCCAGATTCGAGCTTAATCAGGTACATATAGCTGTTTTTGACCAAAATCGCGGAAAAAGACTAAGTCAAAAATATGCACATTGTTGCAGCCAGCGCGATAACTTTCTTAAAAATGCATATTTCTAAACCAAACTTTCATCAAATGTACATCACAACGTGTTCTATCGATTGAGCAATAGACTTTTCCTGTCAGATTCTTGGTTTTTGTTTCAGATTCGAGCTTAATCAGGTACATATAGCTGTTTTTGACCAAAATCGCGGAAAAAGACTAAGTCGAAAATATGCACATTGTTGCAGCCAGCGCGATAGCTTTTTAAATATTGCATATTTCTAAACTGAACTTTCATCAAATGTACATCACAATGTGTTCTATCATTTGAGCAATAGACTTTTCCTGTCAGATTCTTGGTTTTTGGTCCAGATTCGAGCTTAATCAGGTACATATAGCTGCTTTTGACCAAAATCGCGGAAAAAGACTAAGTCGAAAATATGCACATTTTTTAAGCCAGCGCGATAACTTTCTAAATATTGCATATTTTTAAACTGAACTTTCATCAAATGTACATCACAATGTGATCTATCGATTGAGCAATAGACTTTTCCTGTCAGATTCTTGGTTTTTGGTCCAGATTCGAGCTTAATCAGGTACATGTAGCTGTTTTTGACCAAAATCGCGGAAAAAGACTAAGTCGAAAATATGCACATTGTTGCAGCCAGCGCGATAACTTTCTTAAAAATGCATATTTCCAAACCAAACTTTCATCAAATGTACATCACAATGTGTTCTATCGATTGAGCAATAGACTTTTCTTGTCAGATTCTTGGTTTTTGGTCCAGATTCGAGCTTAATCAGGTACATATAGCTGTTTTTGACCAAAATCGCGGAAAAAGACTAAGTCGAAAATATGCACATTGTTGCAGCCAGCGCGATAACTTTCTTAAAAATGCATATTTCCAAACCAAACTTTCATCAAATGTACATCACAATGTGTTCTATCGATTGAGCAATAGACTTTTCCAGTCAGATTCTTGGTTTTTGGTCCAGATTCGAGCTTAATCAGGTACATATAGCTGTTTTTGACCAAAATCGCGGAAAAAGACTAAGTCGAAAATATGCACATTGTTGCAGCCAGCGCGATAACTTTCTTAAAAATGCATATTTCTAAACCAAACTTTCATCAAATGTACATCACAATGTGTTTTATCGATTGAGCAATAGACTTTTCCTGTCAGATTCTTGGTTTTTGTTTCAGATTCGAGCTTAATCAGGTACATATAGCTGTTTTTGACCAAAATCGCGGAAAAAGACTAAGTCGAAAATATGCACATTGTTGCAGCCAGCGCGATAACTTTCTTAAAAATGCATATTTCCAAACCAAACTTTCATCAAATGTACATCACAATGTGTTCTATCGATTGAGCAAAAGACTTTTCCAGTCAGATTCTTGGTTTTTGGTCCAGATTCGAGCTTAATCAGGTACATATAGCTGTTTTTGACCAAAATCGCGGAAAAAGACTAAGTCGAAAATATGCACATTGTTGCAGCCAGCGCGATAACTTTCTTAAAAATGCATATTTCCAAACCAGACTTTCATCAAATGTACATCACAATATGTTCTATCGATTGAGCAATAGACTTTTCCTGTCAGATTCTTGGTTTTTGGTCCAGATTCGAGCTTAATCAGGTACATATAGCTGTTTTTGACCAAAATCGCGGAAAAAGACTAAGTCGAAAATATGCACATTGTTGCAGCCAGCGCGATAACTTTCTTAAAAATGCATATTTCCAAACCAGACTTTCATCAAATGTACATCACAATATGTTCTATCGATTGAGCAATACCAATTTCCTGTCAGATTCTTGGTTTTTGGTCCAGATTCGAGCTTAATCAGGTACATATAGCTGTTTTTGACCAAAATCGCGGAAAAAGACTAAGTCAAAAATATGCACACTGTTGCAGCCAGCATGATAACTTTCTTAAAAATGCATATTTCCAAACCAGACTTTCATCAAATGTACATCACAATATGTTCTATCGATTGAGCAATAGACTTTTCCTGTCAGATTCTTGGTTTTTGGTCCAGATTCGAGCTTAATCAGGTACATATAGCTGTTTTTGACCAAAATCGCGGAAAAAGACTAAGTCGAAAATATGCACATTGTTGCAGCCAGCGCGATAACTTTTTAAATATTGCATATTTCTAAACTAAACTTTCATCAAATGTACATCACAATATGTTCTATCAATTGAGCAAAAGACTTTTCCTGTCAGATTCTTGGTTTTTGGTCCAGATTAGAGCTTAATCAGGTACATATAGCTGTTTTTGACCAAAATCGCGGAAAAAGACTAAGTCGAAAATATGCACATTGTTGCAGCCAGCGCGATAACTTTCTTAAAAATGCATATTTCCAAACCAAACTTTCATCAAATGTACATCACAATGTGTTCTATCGATTGAGCAATAGACTTTTCCAGTCAGATTCTTGGTTTTTGGTCCAGATTCGAGCTTAATCAGGTACATATAGCTGTTTTTGACCAAAATCGCGGAAAAAGACTAAGTCGAAAATATGCACATTGTTGCAGCCAGCGCGATAACTTTCTTAAAAAAGCATATTTCCAAACCAGACTTTCATCAAATGTACATCACAATATGTTCTATCGATTGAGTAATACCAATTTCCTGTCAGATTCTTTGTTTTTGGTCCAGATTCGAGCTTAATCAGGTACATATAGCTGTTTTTGACCAAAATCGCGGAAAAAGACTAAGTCAAAAATATGCACATTGTTGCAGCCAGCGCGATAACTTTCTTAAAAATGCATATTTCCAAACCAAACTTTCATCAAATGTACATCACAATGTGTTCTATCGATTGAGCAATAGACTTTTCCTGTCAGATTCTTGGTTTTTGGTCCAGATTCGAGCTTAATCAGGTACATATAGCTGTTTTTGACCAAAATCGCGGAAAAAGACTAAGTCGAAAATATGCACATTGTTGCAGCCAGCGCGTTAACTTTCTTAAAAATGCATATTTTTAAACCAAACTTTCATCAAATGTACATCACAATATGTTCTATCGATTGAGCAATAGACTTTTCCTGTCAGATTCTTGGTTTTTGTTTCAGATTCGAGCTTAATCAGGTACATATAGCTGTTTTTGACCAAAATCGCGGAAAAAGACTAAGTCGAAAATATGCACATTGTTGCAGCCAGCGCGATAACTTTCTTAAAAATGCATATTTCCAAACCAGACTTTCATCAAATGTACATCACAATGTGTTCTATCGATTGAGCAATAGACTTTTCCTGTCAGATTCTTGGTTTTTGGTCCAGATTCGAGCTTAATCAGGTACATATAGCTGTTTTTGACCAAAATCGCGGAAAAAGACTAAGTCGAAAATATGCACATTGTTGCAGCCAGCGCGATAACTTTCTTAAAAATGCATATTTCCAAACCAGACTTTCATCAAATGTACATCACAATGTGTTCTATCGATTGAGCAATAGACTTTTCCTGTCAGATTCTTGGTTTTTGGTCCAGATTCGAGCTTAATCAGGTACATATAGCTGTTTTTGACCAAAATCGGGGAAAAAGACTAAGTCGAAAATATGCACATTGTTGCAGCCAGCGCGATAACTTTCTTAAAAATGCATATTTCTAAACCAAACTTTCATCAAATGTACATCACAATATGTTCTATCGATTGAGCAATACCAATTTCCTGTCAGATTCTTGGTTTTTTGTCCAGATTCGAGCTTAATCTGGTACATATAGCTGTTTTTGACCAAAATCGCGGAAAAAAGACTAAGTCGAAAATATGCACATTGTTGCAGCCAGCGCGATAACTTTCTTAAAAATGCATATTTCCAAACCAAACCTTTATCAAATGTACATCACAATGTGTTCTATCGAATGAGCAATACCAATTTCCAGTCAGATTCTTGGTTTTTGGTCCAGATTCGAGCTTAATCAGGTACATATAGCTGTTTTTGACCAAAATCGCGGAAAAAGACTAAGTCGAAAATATGCACATTGTTGCAGCCAGCGCGATAACTTTCTTAAAAATGCATATTTCCAAACCAAACTTTCATCAAATGTACATCACAATGTGTTCTATCGATTGAGCAATAGACTTTTCCTGTCAGATTCTTGGTTTTTGGTCCAGATTCGAGCTTAATCAGGTACATATAGCTGTTTTTGACCAAAATCGCGGAAAAAGACTAAGTCGAAAATATGCACATTGTTGCAGCCAGCGCGATAACTTTCTTAAAAATGCATATTTCCAAACCAAACTTTCATCAAATGTACATCACAATATGTTCTATCGATTGAGCAATACCAATTTCCTGTCAGATTCTTGGTTTTTGTTTCAGATTCGAGCTTAATCAGGTACATATAGCTGTTTTTGACCAAAATCGCGGAAAAAGACTAAGTCGAAAATATGCACATTGTTGCAGCCAGCGCGATAACTTTCTTAAAAATGCATATTTC
The DNA here is from genome assembly GCA_921293015.1 of Phorcus lineatus. Lineage (NCBI taxonomy): Eukaryota > Metazoa > Mollusca > Gastropoda > Trochida > Trochidae > Phorcus > Phorcus lineatus. Next base: position 38,291,673 of record OV121096.1, read on the forward strand.
TAAACCAAACTTTCATCAAATGTACATCACAATATGTTCTATCGATTGAGCAATACCAATTTCCTGTCAGATTCTTGGTTTTTGGTCCAGATTCGAGCTTAATCAGGTACATATAGCTGTTTTTGACCAAAATCGCGGAAAAAGACTATGTCGAAAATATGCACATTGTTGCAGCCAGCGCGATAACTTTCTTAAAAATGCATATTTCCAAACCAAAGCTTTATCAAATGTACATCACAATGTGTTCTATCGAATGAGCAATACCAATTTCCAGTCAGATTCTTGGTTTTTGGTCCAGATTCGAGCTTAATCAGGTACATATAGCTGTTTTTGACCAAAATCGCGGAAAAAGACTAAGTCGAAAATATGCACATTGTTGCAGCCAGCGCGATAACTTTCTTAAAAATGCATATTTCCAAACCAGACTTTCATCAAATGTACATAACAATATGTTCTATCGATTGAGCAATAGACTTTTCCTGTCAGATTCTTGGTTTTTGGTCCAGATTCGAGCTTAATCAGGTACATATAGCTGTTTTTGACCAAAATCGCGGAAAAAGACTAAGTCGAAAATATGCACATTGTTGCAGCCAGCGCGATAACTTTCTTAAAAATGCATATTTCCAAACCAGACTTTCATCAAATGTACATCACAATATGTTCTATCGATTGAGCAATACCAATTTCCTGTCAGATTCTTGGTTTTTGGTCCAGATTCGAGCTTAATCAGGTACATATAGCTGTTTTTGACCAAAATCGCGGAAAAAGACTAAGTCGAAAATATGCACATTGTTGCAGCCATCGCGATAGCTTTTTAAATATTGCATATTTCTAAACTGAACTTTCATCAAATGTACATCACAATATGTTCTATCAATTGAGCAAAAGACTTTTCCTGTCAGATTCTTGGTTTTTGGTCCAGATTCGAGCTTAATCAGGTACATATAGCTGTTTTTGACCAAAATCGCGGAAAAAGACTAAGTCGAAAATATGCACATTGTTGCAGCCAGCGCGATAACTTTCTTAAAAATGCATATTTCCAAACCAAACTTTCATCAAATGTACATCACAATGTGTTCTATCGATTGAGCAATAGACTTTTCCAGTCAGATTCTTGGTTTTTGGTCCAGATTCGAGCTTAATCAGGTACATATAGCTGTTTTTGACCAAAATCGCGGAAAAAGACTAAGTCGAAAATATGCACATTGTTGCAGCCAGCGCGATAACTTTCTTAAAAATGCATATTTCTAAACCAAACTTTCATCAAATGTACATCACAATATGTTCTATCGAATGAGCAATACCAATTTCCTGTCAGATTCTTGGTTTTTGGTCCAGATTCGAGCTTAATCAGGTACATATAGCTGTTTTTGACCAAAATCGCGGAAAAAGACTAAGTCGAAAATATGCACATTGTTGCAGCCAGCGAGATAACTTTCTAAATATTGCATATTTTTAAACTGAACTTTCATCAAATGTACATCACAATGTGTTCTATCGATTGAGCAATAGACTTTTCCTGTCAGATTCTTGGTTTTTGGTCCAGATTCGAGCTTAATCAGGTACATATAGCTGTTTTTGACCAAAATCGCGGAAAAAGACTAAGTCGAAAATATGCACATTGTTGCAGCCAGCGCGATAACTTTCTTAAAAATGCATATTTCCAAACCAAACTTTCATCAAATGTACATCACAATGTGTTCTATCGATTGAGCAATAGACTTTTCCAGTCAGATTCTTTGTTTTTGGTCCAGATTCGAGCTTAATCAGGTACATATAGCTGTTTTTGACCAAAATCGCGGAAAAAGACTAAGTCGAAAATATGCACATTGTTGCAGCCAGCGCGATAACTTTCTTAAAAATGCATATTTCCAAACCAAACTTTCATCAAATGTACATCACAATGTGTTCTATCGATTGAGCAAAAGACTTTTCCTGTCAGATTCTTGGTTTTTGGTCCAGATTCGAGCTTAATCAGGTACATATAGCTGTTTTTGACCAAAATCGCGGAAAAAGACTAAGTCGAAAATATGCACATTGTTGCAGCCAGCGCGATAACTTTCTTAAAAATGCATATTTCTAAACCAAACTTTCATCAAATGTACATCACAATGTGTTCTATCGATTGAGCAATAGACTTTTCCTGTCAGATTCTTGGTTTTTGGTCCAGATTCGAGCTTAATCAGGTACATATAGCTGTTTTTGACCAAAATCGCGGAAAAAGACTAAGTCGAAAATATGCACATTGTTGCAGCCAGCGCGATAACTTTCTTAAAAATGCATATTTCCAAACCAAACTTTCATCAAATGTACATCACAATATGTTCTATCGATTGAGCAATACCAATTTCCTGTCAGATTCTTGGTTTTTGGTCCAGATTCGAGCTTAATCAGGTACATATAGCTGTTTTTGACCAAAATCGCGGAAAAAGACTAAGTCGAAAATATGCACATTGTTGCAGCCAGCGCGATAGCTTTTTAAATATTGCATATTTCTAAACTGAACTTTCATCAAATGTACATCACAATATGTTCTATCAATTGAGCAAAAGACTTTTCCTGTCAGATTCTTGGTTTTTGGTCCAGATTCGAGCTTAATCAGGTACATATAGCTGTTTTTGACCAAAATCGCGGAAAAAGACTAAGTCGAAAATATGCATATTGTTGCAGCCAGCGCGATAACTTTCTTAAAAATGCATATTTCCAAACCAAACTTTCATCAAATGTACATCACAATATGTTCTATCGAAGGAGCAATACCAATTTCCTGTCAGATTCTTGGTTTTTGGTCCAGATTCGAGCTTAATCAGGTACATATAGCTGTTTTTGACCAAAATCGCGGAAAAAGACTAAGTCGAAAATATGCACATTTTTTTAGCCAGCGAGATAACTTTCTAAATATTGCATATTTTTAAACTGAACTTTCATCAAATGTACATCACAATGTGTTCTATCGATTGAGCAATAGACTTTTCCTGTCAGATTCTTGGTTTTTGTTTCAGATTCGAGCTTAATCAGGTACATATAGCTGTTTTTGACCAAAATCGCGGAAAAAGACTAAGTCGAAAATATGCACATTGTTGCAGCCAGCGCGATAACTTTCTTAAAAATGCATATTTCCAAACCACACTTTCATCAAATGTACATCACAATGTGTTCTATCGATTGAGCAATAGACTTTTCCAGTCAGATTCTTGGTTTTTGGTCCAGATTCGAGCTTAATCAGGTACATATAGCTGTTTTTGACCAAAATCGCGGAAAAAGACTAAGTCGAAAATATGCACATTGTTGCAGCCAGCGCGATAACTTTCTTAAAAATGCATATTTCTAAACCAAACTTTCATCAAATGTACATCACAATATGTTCTATCGAATGAGCAATACCAATTTCCTGTCAGATTCTTGGTTTTTGGTCCAGATTCGAGCTTAATCAGGTACATATAGCTGTTTTTGACCAAAATCGCGGAAAAAGACTAAGTCGAAAATATGCACATTGTTGCAGCCAGCGCGATAACTTTCTTAAAAATGCCTATTTCCAAACCAAACTTTCATCAAATGTACATCACAATGTGTTCTATCGATTGAGCAATAGACTTTTCCAGTCAGATTCTTGGTTTTTGGTCCAGATTCGAGCTTAATCAGGTACATATAGCTGTTTTTGACCAAAATCGCGGAAAAAGACTAAGTCGAAAATATGCACATTGTTGCAGCCAGCGCGATAACTTTCTTAAAAATGCATATTTCTAAACCAAACTTTCATCAAATGTACATCACAATGTGTTTTATCGATTGAGCAATAGACTTTTCCTGTCAGATTCTTGGTTTTTGTTTCAGATTCGAGCTTAATCAGGTACATATAGCTGTTTTTGACCAAAATCGCGGAAAAAGACTAAGTCGAAAATATGCACATTGTTGCAGCCAGCGCGATAACTTTCTTAAAAATGCATATTTCCAAACCAAACTTTCATCAAATGTACATCACAATGTGTTCTATCGATTGAGCAAAAGACTTTTCCAGTCAGATTCTTGGTTTTTGGTCCAGATTCGAGCTTAATCAGGTACATATAGCTGTTTTTGACCAAAATCGCGGAAAAAGACTAAGTCGAAAATATGCACATTGTTGCAGCCAGCGCGATAACTTTCTTAAAAATGCATATTTCCAAACCAGACTTTCATCAAATGTACATCACAATATGTTCTATCGATTGAGCAATAGACTTTTCCTGTCAGATTCTTGGTTTTTGGTCCAGATTCGAGCTTAATCAGGTACATATAGCTGTTTTTGACCAAAATCGCGGAAAAAGACTAAGTCGAAAATATGCACATTGTTGCAGCCAGCGCGATAACTTTCTTAAAAATGCATATTTCCAAACCAAACTTTCATCAAATGTACATCACAATATGTTCTATCGATTGAGCAATACCAATTTCCTGTCAGATTCTTGGTTTTTGGTCCAGATTCGAGCTTAATCAGGTACATATAGCTGTTTTTGACCAAAATCGCGGAAAAAGACTAAGTCAAAAATATGCACACTGTTGCAGCCAGCATGATAACTTTCTTAAAAATGCATATTTCCAAACCAGACTTTCATCAAATGTACATCACAATATGTTCTATCGATTGAGCAATAGACTTTTCCTGTCAGATTCTTGGTTTTTGGTCCAGATTCGAGCTTAATCAGGTACATATAGCTGTTTTTGACCAAAATCGCGGAAAAAGACTAAGTCGAAAATATGCACATTGTTGCAGCCAGCGCGATAACTTTTTAAATATTGCATATTTCTAAACTGAACTTTCATCAAATGTACATCACAATATGTTCTATCAATTGAGCAAAAGACTTTTCCTGTCAGATTCTTGGTTTTTGGTCCAGATTCGAGCTTAATCAGGTACATATAGCTGTTTTTGACCAAAATCGCGGAAAAAGACTAAGTCGAAAATATGCACATTGTTGCAGCCAGCGCGATAACTTTCTTAAAAATGCATATTTCCAAACCAAACTTTCATCAAATGTACATCACAATGTGTTCTATCGATTGAGCAATAGACTTTTCCAGTCAGATTCTTGGTTTTTGGTCCAGATTCGAGCTTAATCAGGTACATATAGCTGTTTTTGACCAAAATCGCGGAAAAAGACTAAGTCGAAAATATGCACATTGTTGCAGCCAGCGCGATAACTTTCTTAAAAATGCATATTTCCAAACCAAACTTTCATCAAATGTACATCACAATGTGTTCTATCGATTGAGCAAAAGACTTTTCCAGTCAGATTCATTGTTTTTGGTCCAGATTCGAGCTTAATCAGGTACATATAGCTGTTTTTGACCAAAATCGCGGAAAAAGACTAAGTCGAAAATATGCACATTGTTGCAGCCAGCGCGATAACTTTCTTAAAAATGCATATTTCTAAACCAAACTTTCATCAAATGTACATCACAATGTGTTCTATCGATTGAGCAATAGACTTTTCCTGTCAGATTCTTGGTTTTTGTTTCAGATTCGAACTTAATCAGGTACATATAGCTGTTTTTGACCAAAATCGCGGAAAAAGACTAAGTCGAAAATATGCACATTGTTGCAGCCAGCGCGATAACTTTCTTAAAAAAGCATATTTCCAAACAAGACTTTCATCAAATGTACATCACAATATGTTCTATCGATTGAGTAATACCAATTTCCTGTCAGATTCTTTGTTTTTGGTCCAGATTCGAGCTTAATCAGGTACATATAGCTGTTTTTGACCAAAATCGCGGAAAAAGACTAAGTCAAAAATATGCACATTGTTGCAGCCAGCGCGATAACTTTCTTAAAAATGCATATTTCCAAACCAAACTTTCATCAAATGTACATCACAATGTGTTCTATCGATTGAGCAATAGACTTTTCCTGTCAGATTCTTGGTTTTTGGTCCAGATTCGAGCTTAATCAGGTACATATAGCTGTTTTTGACCAAAATCGCGGAAAAAGACTAAGTCGAAAATATGCACATTGTTGCAGCCAGCGCGTTAACTTTCTTAAAAATGCATATTTTTAAACCAAACTTTCATCAAATGTACATCACAATATGTTCTATCGATTGAGCAATAGACTTTTCCTGTCAGATTCTTGGTTTTTGTTTCAGATTCGAGCTTAATCAGGTACATATAGCTGTTTTTGACCAAAATCGCGGAAAAAGACTAAGTCGAAAATATGCACATTGTTGCAGCCAGCGCGATAACTTTCTTAAAAATGCATATTTCCAAACCAGACTTTCATCAAATGTACATCACAATGTGTTCTATCGATTGAGCAATAGACTTTTCCTGTCAGATTCTTGGTTTTTGGTCCAGATTCGAGCTTAATCAGGTACATATAGCTGTTTTTGACCAAAATCGCGGAAAAAGACTAAGTCGAAAATATGCACATTGTTGCAGCCAGCGCGATAACTTTCTTAAAAATGCATATTTCTAAACCAGACTTTCATCAAATGTACATCACAATATGTTCTATCGATTGAGCAATACCAATTTCCTGTCAGATTCTTGGTTTTTGGTCCAGATTCGAGCTTAATCAGGTACATATAGCTGTTTTTGACCAAAATCGCGGAAAAAGACTAAGTCGAAAATATGCACATTGTTGCAGCCAGCGCGATAACTTTCTTAAAAATGCATATTTCTAAACCAAACTTTCATCAAATGTACATCACAATATGTTCTATCGATTGAGCAATACCAATTTCCAGTCAGATTCTTGGTTTTTGGTCCAGATTCGAGCTTAATCAGGTACATATAGCTGTTTTTGACCAAAATCGCGGAAAAAGACTAAGTCGAAAATATGCACATTGTTGCAGCCAGCGCGATAACTTTCTTAAAAATGCATATTTCCAAACCAAACTTTCATCAAATGTACATCACAATGTGTTCTATCGATTGAGCAATAGACTTTTCCTGTCAGATTCTTGGTTTTTGGTCCAGATTCGAGCTTAATCAGGTACATATAGCTGTTTTTGACCAAAATCGCGGAAAAAGACTAAGTCGAAAATATGCACATTGTTGCAGCCAGCGCGATAACTTTCTTAAAAATGCATATTTCCAAACCAGACTTTCATCAAATGTACATCACAATATGTTCTATCGATTGAGCAATACCAATTTCCAGTCAGATTCTTGGTTTTTGTTTCAGATTCGAGCTTAATCAGGTACATATAGCTGTTTTTGACCAAAATCGCGGAAAAAGACTAAGTCGAAAATATGCACATTGTTGCAGCCAGCGCGATAACTTTCTTAAAAATGCATATTTCTAAACCAAACTTTCATCAAATGTACATCACAATATGTTCTATCGATTGAGCAATACCAATTTCCTGTCAGATTCTTGGTTTTTGGTCCAGATTCGAGCTTAATCAGGTACATATAGCTGTTTTTGACCAAAATCGCGGAAAAAGACTATGTCGAAAATATGCACATTGTTGCAGCCAGCGCGATAACTTTCTTAAAAATGCATATTTCCAAACCAAACCTTTATCAAATGTACATCACAATGTGTTCTATCGAATGAGCAATACCAATTTCCAGTCAGATTCTTGGTTTTTGGTCCAGATTCGAGCTTAATCAGGTACATATAGCTGTTTTTGACCAAAATCGCGGAAAAAGACTAAGTCGAAAATATGCACATTGTTGCAGCCAGCGCGATAACTTTCTTAAAAATGCATATTTCCAAACCAAACTTTCATCAAATGTACATCACAATGTGTTCTATCGATTGAGCAATAGACTTTTCCTGTCAGATTCTTGGTTTTTGGTCCAGATTCGAGCTTAATCAGGTACATATAGCTGTTTTTGACCAAAATCGCGGAAAAAGACTATGTCGAAAATATGCACATTGTTGCAGCCAGCGCGATAACTTTCTTAAAAATGCATATTTCCAAACCAAACCTTTATCAAATGTACATCACAATGTGTTCTATCGATTGAGCAATACCAATTTCCAGTCAGATTCTTGGTTTTTGGTCCAGATTCGAGCTTAATCAGGTACATATAGCTGTTTTTGACCAAAATCGCGGAAAAAGACTAAGTCGAAAATATGCACATTGTTGCAGCCAGCGCAATAACTTTCTTAAAAATGCATATTTCTAAACCAAACTTTCATCAAATGTACATCACAATGTGTTCTATCGATTGAGCAATACCAATTTCCAGTCAGATTCTTGGTTTTTGGTCCAGATTCGAGCTTAATCAGGTACATATAGCTGTTTTTGACCAAAATCGCGGAAAAAGACTAAGTCAAAAATATGCACATTGTTGCAGCCAGCGCGATAACTTTCTTAAAAATGCATATTTCCAAACCAGACTTTCATCAAATGTACATCACAATATGTTCTATCGATTGAGCAATAGACTTTTCCTGTCAGATTCTTGGTTTTTGGTCCAGATTCGAGCTTAATCAGGTACATATAGCTGTTTTTGACCAAAATCGCGGAAAAAGACTAAGTCGAAAATATGCACATTGTTGCAGCCAGCGCGATAGCTTTTTAAATATTGCATATTTCTAAACTGAACTTTCATCAAATGTACATCACAATATGTTCTATCAATTGAGCAAAAGACTTTTCCTGTCAGATTCTTGGTTTTTGGTCCAGATTCGAGCTTAATCAGGTACATATAGCTGTTTTTGACCAAAATCGCGGAAAAAGACTAAGTCGAAAATATGCACATTGTTGCAGCCAGCGCGATAACTTTCTTAAAAATGCATATTTCTAAACCAAACTTTCATCAAATGTACATCACAATATGTTCTATCGATTGAGCAATACCAATTTCCTGTCAGATTCTTGGTTTTTGGTCCAGATTCGAGCTTAATCAGGTACATATAGCTGTTTTTGACCAAAATCGCGGAAAAAGACTATGTCGAAAATATGCACATTGTTGCAGCCAGCGCGATAACTTTCTTAAAAATGCATATTTCCAAACCAAACCTTTATCAAATGTACATCACAATGTGTTCTATCGAATGAGCAATACCAATTTCCAGTCAGATTCTTGGTTTTTGGTCCAGATTCGAGCTTAATCAGGTACATATAGCTGTTTTTGACCAAAATCGCGGAAAAAGACTAAGTCGAAAATATGCACATTGTTGCAGCCAGCGCGATAACTTTCTTAAAAATGCATATTTCCAAACCAGACTTTCATCAAATGTACATCACAATATGTTCTATCGATTGAGCAATACCAATTTCCTGTCAGATTCTTGGTTTTTGGTCCAGATTCGAGCTTAATCAGGTACATATAGCTGTTTTTGACCAAAATCGCGGAAAAAGACTAAGTCAAAAATATGCACACTGTTGCAGCCAGCATGATAACTTTCTTAAAAATGCATATTTCCAAACCAGACTTTCATCAAATGTACATCACAATATGTTCTATCGATTGAGCAATAGACTTTTCCTGTCAGATTCTTGGTTTTTGGTCCAGATTCGAGCTTAATCAGGTACATATAGCTGTTTTTGACCAAAATCGCGGAAAAAGACTAAGTCGAAAATATGCACATTGTTGCAGCCAGCGCGATAACTTTTTAAATATTGCATATTTCTAAACTGAACTTTCATCAAATGTACATCACAATATGTTCTATCAATTGAGCAAAAGACTTTTCCTGTCAGATTCTTGGTTTTTGGTCCAGATTCGAGCTTAATCAGGTACATATAGCTGTTTTTGACCAAAATCGCGGAAAAAGACTAAGTCGAAAATATGCACATTGTTGCAGCCAGCGCGATAACTTTCTTAAAAATGCATATTTCCAAACCAAACTTTCATCAAATGTACATCACAATGTGTTCTATCGATTGAGCAATAGACTTTTCCAGTCAGATTCTTGGTTTTTGGTCCAGATTCGAGCTTAATCAGGTACATATAGCTGTTTTTGACCAAAATCGCGGAAAAAGACTAAGTCGAAAATATGCACATTGTTGCAGCCAGCGCGATAACTTTCTTAAAAATGCATATTTCCAAACCAAACTTTCATCAAATGTACATCACAATGTGTTCTATCGATTGAGCAAAAGACTTTTCCAGTCAGATTCTTGGTTTTTGGTCCAGATTCGAGCTTAATCAGGTACATATAGCTGTTTTTGACCAAAATCGCGGAAAAAGACTAAGTCGAAAATATGCACATTGTTGCAGCCAGCGCGATAACTTTCTTAAAAATGCATATTTCTAAACCAAACTTTCATCAAATGTACATCACAATGTGTTCTATCGATTGAGCAATAGACTTTTCCTGTCAGATTCTTGGTTTTTGTTTCAGATTCGAACTTAATCAGGTACATATAGCTGTTTTTGACCAAAATCGCGGAAAAAGACTAAGTCGAAAATATGCACATTGTTGCAGCCAGCGCGATAACTTTCTTAAAAAAGCATATTTCCAAACAAGACTTTCATCAAATGTACATCACAATATGTTCTATCGATTGAGTAATACCAATTTCCTGTCAGATTCTTTGTTTTTGGTCCAGATTCGAGCTTAATCAGGTACATATAGCTGTTTTTGACCAAAATCGCGGAAAAAGACTAAGTCAAAAATATGCACATTGTTGCAGCCAGCGCGATAACTTTCTTAAAAATGCATATTTCCAAACCAAACTTTCATCAAATGTACATCACAATGTGTTCTATCGATTGAGCAATAGACTTTTCCTGTCAGATTCTTGGTTTTTGGTCCAGATTCGAGCTTAATCAGGTACATATAGCTGTTTTTGACCAAAATCGCGGAAAAAGACTAAGTCGAAAATATGCACATTGTTGCAGCCAGCGCGTTAACTTTCTTAAAAATGCATATTTTTAAACCAAACTTTCATCAAATGTACATCACAATATGTTCTATCGATTGAGCAATAGACTTTTCCTGTCAGATTCTTGGTTTTTGTTTCAGATTCGAGCTTAATCAGGTACATATAGCTGTTTTTGACCAAAATCGCGGAAAAAGACTAAGTCGAAAATATGCACATTGTTGCAGCCAGCGCGATAACTTTCTTAAAAATGCATATTTCCAAACCAGACTTTCATCAAATGTACATCACAATGTGTTCTATCGATTGAGCAATAGACTTTTCCTGTCAGATTCTTGGTTTTTGGTCCAGATTCGAGCTTAATCAGGTACATATAGCTGTTTTTGACCAAAATCGCGGAAAAAGACTAAGTCGAAAATATGCACATTGTTGCAGCCAGCGCGATAACTTTCTTAAAAATGCATATTTCTAAACCAGACTTTCATCAAATGTACATCACAATATGTTCTATCGATTGAGCAATACCAATTTCCTGTCAGATTCTTGGTTTTTGGTCCAGATTCGAGCTTAATCAGGTACATATAGCTGTTTTTGACCAAAATCGCGGAAAAAGACTAAGTCGAAAATATGCACATTGTTGCAGCCAGCGCGATAACTTTCTTAAAAATGCATATTTCTAAACCAAACTTTCATCAAATGTACATCACAATATGTTCTATCGATTGAGCAATACCAATTTCCAGTCAGATTCTTGGTTTTTGGTCCAGATTCGAGCTTAATCAGGTACATATAGCTGTTTTTGACCAAAATCGCGGAAAAAGACTAAGTCGAAAATATGCACATTGTTGCAGCCAGCGCGATAACTTTCTTAAAAATGCATATTTCCAAACCAAACTTTCATCAAATGTACATCACAATGTGTTCTATCGATTGAGCAATAGACTTTTCCTGTCAGATTCTTGGTTTTTGGTCCAGATTCGAGCTTAATCAGGTACATATAGCTGTTTTTGACCAAAATCGCGGAAAAAGACTAAGTCGAAAATATGCACATTGTTGCAGCCAGCGCGATAACTTTCTTAAAAATGCATATTTCCAAACCAGACTTTCATCAAATGTACATCACAATATGTTCTATCGATTGAGCAATACCAATTTCCAGTCAGATTCTTGGTTTTTGTTTCAGATTCGAGCTTAATCAGGTACATATAGCTGTTTTTGACCAAAATCGCGGAAAAAGACTAAGTCGAAAATATGCACATTGTTGCAGCCAGCGCGATAACTTTCTTAAAAATGCATATTTCTAAACCAAACTTTCATCAAATGTACATCACAATATGTTCTATCGATTGAGCAATACCAATTTCCTGTCAGATTCTTGGTTTTTGGTCCAGATTCGAGCTTAATCAGGTACATATAGCTGTTTTTGACCAAAATCGCGGAAAAAGACTATGTCGAAAATATGCACATTGTTGCAGCCAGCGCGATAACTTTCTTAAAAATGCATATTTCCAAACCAAACCTTTATCAAATGTACATCACAATGTGTTCTATCGAATGAGCAATACCAATTTCCAGTCAGATTCTTGGTTTTTGGTCCAGATTCGAGCTTAATCAGGTACATATAGCTGTTTTTGACCAAAATCGCGGAAAAAGACTAAGTCGAAAATATGCACATTGTTGCAGCCAGCGCGATAACTTTCTTAAAAATGCATATTTCCAAACCAAACTTTCATCAAATGTACATCACAATGTGTTCTATCGATTGAGCAATAGACTTTTCCTGTCAGATTCTTGGTTTTTGGTCCAGATTCGAGCTTAATCAGGTACATATAGCTGTTTTTGACCAAAATCGCGGAAAAAGACTATGTCGAAAATATGCACATTGTTGCAGCCAGCGCGATAACTTTCTTAAAAATGCATATTTCCAAACCAAACCTTTATCAAATGTACATCACAATGTGTTCTATCGATTGAGCAATACCAATTTCCAGTCAGATTCTTGGTTTTTGGTCCAGATTCGAGCTTAATCAGGTACATATAGCTGTTTTTGACCAAAATCGCGGAAAAAGACTAAGTCGAAAATATGCACATTGTTGCAGCCAGCGCAATAACTTTCTTAAAAATGCATATTTCTAAACCAAACTTTCATCAAATGTACATCACAATGTGTTCTATCGATTGAGCAATACCAATTTCCAGTCAGATTCTTGGTTTTTGGTCCAGATTCGAGCTTAATCAGGTACATATAGCTGTTTTTGACCAAAATCGCGGAAAAAGACTAAGTCAAAAATATGCACATTGTTGCAGCCAGCGCGATAACTTTCTTAAAAATGCATATTTCCAAACCAGACTTTCATCAAATGTACATCACAATATGTTCTATCGATTGAGCAATAGACTTTTCCTGTCAGATTCTTGGTTTTTGGTCCAGATTCGAGCTTAATCAGGTACATATAGCTGTTTTTGACCAAAATCGCGGAAAAAGACTAAGTCGAAAATATGCACATTGTTGCAGCCAGCGCGATAGCTTTTTAAATATTGCATATTTCTAAACTGAACTTTCATCAAATGTACATCACAATATGTTCTATCAATTGAGCAAAAGACTTTTCCTGTCAGATTCTTGGTTTTTGGTCCAGATTCGAGCTTAATCAGGTACATATAGCTGTTTTTGACCAAAATCGCGGAAAAAGACTAAGTCGAAAATATGCACATTGTTGCAGCCAGCGCGATAACTTTCTTAAAAATGCATATTTCCAAACCAAACTTTCATCAAATGTACATCACAATGTGTTCTATCGATTGAGCAATAGACTTTTCCTGTCAGATTCTTGGTTTTTGGTCCAGATTCGAGCTTAATCAGGTACATATAGCTGTTTTTGACCAAAATCGCGGAAAAAGACTAAGTCGAAAATATGCACATTGTTGCAGCCAGCGCGATAACTTTCTTAAAAATGCATATTTCCAAACCAAACTTTCATCAAATGTACATCACAATGTGTTCTATCGATTGAGCAAAAGACTTTTCCAGTCAGATTCTTGGTTTTTGTTTCAGATTCGAGCTTAATCAGGTACATATAGCTGTTTTTGACCAAAATCGCGGAAAAAGACTAAGTCGAAAATATGCACATTGTTGCAGCCAGCGCGATAACTTTCTTAAAAATGCATATTTCTAAACCAAACTTTCATCAAATGTACATCACAATGTGTTCTATCGATTGAGCAATAGACTTTTCCTGTCAGATTCTTGGTTTTTGTTTCAGATTCGAACTTAATCAGGTACATATAGCTGTTTTTGACCAAAATCGCGGAAAAAGACTAAGTCGAAAATATGCACATTGTTGCAGCCAGCGCGATAACTTTCTTAAAAAAGCATATTTCCAAACAAGACTTTCATCAAATGTACATCACAATATGTTCTATCGATTGAGCAATACCAATTTCCTGTCAGATTCTTTGTTTTTGGTCCAGATTCGAGCTTAATCAGGTACATATAGCTGTTTTTGACCAAAATCGCGGAAAAAGACTAAGTCAAAAATATGCACATTGTTGCAGCCAGCGCGATAACTTTCTTAAAAATGCATATTTCCAAACCAAACTTTCATCAAATGTACATCACAATGTGTTCTATCGATTGAGCAATAGACTTTTCCTGTCAGATTCTTGGTTTTTGGTCCAGATTCGAGCTTAATCAGGTACATATAGCTGTTTTTGACCAAAATCGCGGAAAAAGACTAAGTCGAAAATATGCACATTGTTGCAGCCAGCGCGTTAACTTTCTTAAAAATGCATATTTTTAAACCAAACTTTCATCAAATGTACATCACAATATGTTCTATCGATTGAGCAATAGACTTTTCCTGTCAGATTCTTGGTTTTTGTTTCAGATTCGAGCTTAATCAGGTACATATAGCTGTTTTTGACCAAAATCGCGGAAAAAGACTAAGTCGAAAATATGCACATTGTTGCAGCCAGCGCGATAACTTTCTTAAAAATGCATATTTCCAAACCAGACTTTCATCAAATGTACATCACAATGTGTTCTATCGATTGAGCAATAGACTTTTCCTGTCAGATTCTTGGTTTTTGGTCCAGATTCGAGCTTAATCAGGTACATATAGCTGTTTTTGACCAAAATCGCGGAAAAAGACTAAGTCGAAAATATGCACATTGTTGCAGCCAGCGCGATAACTTTCTTAAAAATGCATATTTCTAAACCAGACTTTCATCAAATGTACATCACAAAATGTTCTATCGATTGAGCAATACCAATTTCCTGTCAGATTCTTGGTTTTTGGTCCAGATTCGAGCTTAATCAGGTACATATAGCTGTTTTTGACCAAAATCGGGGAAAAAGACTAAGTCGAAAATATGCACATTGTTGCAGCCAGCGCGATAACTTTCTTAAAAATGCATATTTCTAAACCAAACTTTCATCAAATGTACATCACAATATGTTCTATCGATTGAGCAATACCAATTTCCTGTCAGATTCTTGGTTTTTGGTCCAGATTCGAGCTTAATCTGGTACATATAGCTGTTTTTGACCAAAATCGCGGAAAAAAGACTAAGTCGAAAATATGCACATTGTTGCAGCCAGCGCGATAACTTTCTTAAAAATGCATATTTCCAAACCAAACCTTTATCAAATGTACATCACAATGTGTTCTATCGAATGAGCAATACCAATTTCCAGTCAGATTCTTGGTTTTTGGTCCAGATTCGAGCTTAATCAGGTACATATAGCTGTTTTTGACCAAAATCGCGGAAAAAGACTAAGTCGAAAATATGCACATTGTTGCAGCCAGCGCGATAACTTTCTTAAAAATGCATATTTCCAAACCAAACTTTCATCAAATGTACATCACAATGTGTTCTATCGATTGAGCAATAGACTTTTCCTGTCAGATTCTTGGTTTTTGGTCCAGATTCGAGCTTAATCAGGTACATATAGCTGTTTTTGACCAAAATCGCGGAAAAAGACTAAGTCGAAAATATGCACATTGTTGCAGCCAGCGCGATAACTTTCTTAAAAATGCATATTTCCAAACCAGACTTTCATCAAATGTACATCACAATATGTTCTATCGATTGAGCAATACCAATTTCCTGTCAGATTCTTGGTTTTTGTTTCAGATTCGAGCTTAATCAGGTACATATAGCTGTTTTTGACCAAAATCGCGGAAAAAGACTAAGTCGAAAATATGCACATTGTTGCAGCCAGCGCGATAACTTTCTTAAAAATGCATATTTCTAAACCAAACTTTCATCAAATGTACATCACAATATGTTCTATCGATTGAGCAATACCAATTTCCTGTCAGATTCTTGGTTTTTGGTCCAGATTCGAGCTTAATCAGGTACATATAGCTGTTTTTGACCAAAATCGCGGAAAAAGACTATGTCGAAAATATGCACATTGTTGCAGCCAGCGCGATAACTTTCTTAAAAATGCATATTTCCAAACCAAACCTTTATCAAATGTACATCACAATGTGTTCTATCGAATGAGCAATAGACTTTTCCTGTCAGATTCTTGGTTTTTGGTCCAGATTCGAGCTTAATCAGGTACATATAGCTGTTTTTGACCAAAATCGCGGAAAAAGACTATGTCGAAAATATGCACATTGTTGCAGCCAGCGCGATAACTTTCTTAAAAATGCATATTTCCAAACCAAACCTTTATCAAATGTACATCACAATGTGTTCTATCGATTGAGCAATACCAATTTCCAGTCAGATTCTTGGTTTTTGGTCCAGATTCGAGCTTAATCAGGTACATATAGCTGTTTTTGACCAAAATCGCGGAAAAAGACTAAGTCGAAAATATGCACATTGTTGCAGCCAGCGCGATAACTTTCTTAAAAATGCATATTTCCAAACCAAACTTTCATCAAATGTACATCACAATATGTTCTATCGATTGAGCAATAGACTTTTCCTGTCAGATTCTTAGTTTTTGGTCCAGATTCGAGCTTAATCAGGTACATATAGCTGTTTTTGACCAAAATCGCGGAAAAAGACTAAGTCGAAAATATGCACATTGTTGCAGCCAGCGCGATAACTTTCTTAAAAATGCATATTTCTAAACCAAACTTTCATCAAATATACATCACAATATGTTCTATCGATTGAGCAATACCAATTTCCTGTCAGATTCTTTGTTTTTGGTCCAGATTCGAGCTTAATCAGGTACATATAGCTGTTTTTGACCAAAATCGCGGAAAAAAGACTAAGTCGAAAATATGCACATTGTTGCAGCCAGCGCGATAACTTTCTTAAAAATGCATATTTCCAAACCAAACTTTCATCAAATGTACATCACAATGTGTTCTATCGATTGAGCAATAGACTTTTCCTGTCAGATTCTTGGTTTTTGTTTCAGATTCGAACTTAATCAGGTACATATAGCTGTTTTTGACCAAAATCGCGGAAAAAGACTAAGTCGAAAATATGCACATTGTTGCAGCCAGCGCGATAACTTTCTTAAAAAAGCATATTTCCAAACCAGACTTTCATCAAATGTACATCACAATATGTTCTATCGATTGAGTAATACCAATTTCCTGTCAGATTCTTGGTTTTTGGTCCAGATTCGAGCTTAATCAGGTACATATAGCTGTTTTTGACCAAAATCGCGGAAAAAGACTAAGTCAAAAATATGCACATTGTTGCAGCCAGCGCGATAACTTTCTTAAAAATGCATATTTCCAAACCAAACTTTCATCAAATGTACATCACAATGTGTTCTATCGATTGAGCAATAGACTTTTCCTGTCAGATTCTTGGTTTTTGGTCCAGATTCGAGCTTAATCAGGTACATATAGCTGTTTTTGACCAAAATCGCGGAAAAAGACTAAGTCGAAAATATGCACATTGTTGCAGCCAGCGCGTTAACTTTTTTAAAAATGCATATTTTTAAACCAAACTTTCATCAAATGTACATCACAATATGTTCTATCGATTGAGCAATAGACTTTTCCTGTCAGATTCTTGGTTTTTGTTTCAGATTCGAGCTTAATCAGGTACATATAGCTGTTTTTGACCAAAATCGCGGAAAAAGACTAAGTCGAAAATATGCACATTGTTGCAGCCAGCGCGATAACTTTCTTAAAAATGCATATTTCCAAACCAGACTTTCATCAAATGTACATCACAATGTGTTCTATCGATTGAGCAATAGACTTTTCCTGTCAGATTCTTGGTTTTTGGTCCAGATTTGAGCTTAATCAGGTACATATAGCTGTTTTTGACCAAAATCGCGGAAAAAGACTAAGTCGAAAATATGCACATTGTTGCAGCCAGCGCGATAACTTTCTTAAAAATGCATATTTCTAAACCAGACTTTCATCAAATGTACATCACAATATGTTCTATCGATTGAGCAATACCAATTTCCTGTCAGATTCTTGGTTTTTGGTCCAGATTCGAGCTTAATCAGGTACATATAGCTGTTTTTGACCAAAATCGCGGAAAAAGACTAAGTCGAAAATATGCACATTGTTGCAGCCAGCGCGATAACTTTCTTAAAAATGCATATTTCCAAACCAAACCTTTATCAAATGTACATCACAATGTGTTCTATCGAATGAGCAATACCAATTTCCAGTCAGATTCTTGGTTTTTGGTCCAGATTCGAGCTTAATCAGGTACATATAGCTGTTTTTGACCAAAATCGCGGAAAAAGACTAAGTCGAAAATATGCACATTGTTGCAGCCAGCGCGATAACTTTCTTAAAAATGCATATTTCCAAACCAGACTTTCATCAAATGTACATCACAATATGTTCTATCGATTGAGCAATACCAATTTCCTGTCAGATTCTTGGTTTTTGTTTCAGATTCGAGCTTAATCAGGTACATATAGCTGTTTTTGACCAAAATCGCGGAAAAAGACTAAGTCGAAAATATGCACATTGTTGCAGCCAGCGCGATAACTTTCTTAAAAATGCATATTTCTAAACCAAACTTTCATCAAATGTACATCACAATATGTTCTATCGATTGAGCAATACCAATTTCCTGTCAGATTCTTGGTTTTTGGTCCAGATTCGAGCTTAATCAGGTACATATAGCTGTTTTTGACCAAAATCGCGGAAAAAGACTAAGTCGAAAATATGCACATTGTTGCAGCCAGCGCGATAACTTTCTTAAAAATGCATATTTCCAAACCAAACTTTCATCAAATGTACATTACAATGTGTTCTATCGATTGAGCAATAGACTTGTCCAGTCAGATTCTTGGTTTTTGGTCCAGATTCGAGCTTCATCAGGTACATATAGCTGTTTTTGACCAAAATCGCGGAAAAAGACTAAGTCAAAAATATGCACATTGTTGCAGCCAGCGCGATAACTTTCTTAAAAATGCATATTTCTAAACCAAACTTTCATCAAATGTACATCACAATGTGTTCTATCGATTGAGCAAAAGACTTTTCCTGTCAGATTCTTGGTTTTTGTTTCAGATTCGAGCTTAATCAGGTACATATAGCTGTTTTTGACCAAAATCGCGGAAAAAGACTAAGTCGAAAATATGCACATTGTTGCAGCCAGCGCGATAGCTTTTTAAATATTGCATATTTCTTAACTGAACTTTCATCAAATGTACATCACAATGTGTTCTATCGATTGAGCAATACCAATTTCCTGTCAGATTCTTGGTTTTTGTTTCAGATTCGAGCTTAATCAGGTACATATAGCTGTTTTTGACCAAAATCGCGGAAAAAGACTAAGTCGAAAATATGCACATTTTTTTAGCCAGCGCGATAACTTTCTAAATATTGCATATTTTTAAACTGAACTTTCATCAAATGTACATCACAATGTGTTCTATCGATTGAGCAATACCAATTTCCTGTCCGATTCTTGGTTTTTGGTCCAGATTCGAGCTTAATCAGGTACATATAGCTGTTTTTGACCAAAATCGCGGAAAAAGACTAAGTCGAAAATATGCACATTGTTGCAGCCAGCGCGATAACTTTCTTAAAAATGCATATTTCCAAACCAAACTTTCATCAAATGTACATCACAATGTGTTCTATCGATTGAGCAATAGACTTTTCCTGTCAGATTCTTGGTTTTTGTTTCAGATTCGAACTTAATCAGGTACATATAGCTGTTTTTGACCAAAATCGCGGAAAAAGACTAAGTCGAAAATATGCACATTGTTGCAGCCAGCGCGATAACTTTCTTAAAAATGCATATTTCCAAACCAGACTTTCATCAAATGTACATCACAATATGTTCTATCGATTGAGCAATACCAATTTCCTGTCAGATTCTTGGTTTTTGGTCCAGATTCGAGCTTAATCAGGTACATATAGCTGTTTTTGACCAAAATCGCGGAAAAAGACTAAGTCGAAAATATGCACATTGTTGCAGCCAGCGCGATAACTTTCTTAAAAATGCATATTTCCAAACCAAACTTTCATCAAATGTACATCACAATGTGTTCTATCGATTGAGCAATAGACTTTTCCAGTCAGATTCTTGGTTTTTGGTCCAGATTCGAGCTTAATCAGGTACATATAGCTGTTTTTGACCAAAATCGCGGAAAAAGACTAAGTCAAAAATATGCACATTGTTGCAGCCAGCGCGATAACTTTCTTAAAAATGCATATTTCTAAACCAAACTTTCATCAAATGTACATCACAATGTGTTCTATCGATTGAGCAATAGACTTTTCCTGTCAGATTCTTGGTTTTTGGTCCAGATTCGAGCTTAATCAGGTACATATAGCTGTTTTTGACCAAAATCGCGGAAAAAGACTAAGTCGAAAATATGCACATTGTTGCAGCCAGCGCGATAACTTTCTTAAAAATGCATATTTCCAAACAAGACTTTCATCAAATGTACATCACAATATGTTCTATCGATTGAGCAATACCAATTTCCTGTCAGATTCTTGGTTTTTGGTCCAGATTCGAGCTTAATCAGGTACATATAGCTGTTTTTGACCAAAATCGCGGAAAAAGACTAAGTCGAAAATATGCACATTGTTGCAGCCAGCGCGATAACTTTCTTAAAAATGCATATTTCTAAACCAAACTTTCATCAAATGTACATCACAATATGTTCTATCGAGTGAGCAATACCAATTTCCTGTCAGATTCTTGGTTTTTGGTCCAGATTCGAGCTTAATCAGGTACATATAGCTGTTTTTGACCAAAATCGCGGAAAAAGACTAAGTCGAAAATATGCACATTGTTGCAGCCAGCGCGATAACTTTCTTAAAAATGCATATTTCCAAACCAGACTTTCATCAAATGTACATCACAATATGTTCTATCGATTGAGCAATACCAATTTCCTGTCAGATTCTTGGTTTTTGGTTCCGTTTCGAGCTTAATCAGGTACATATAGCTGTTTTTGACCAAAATCGCGGAAAAAGACTAAGTCGAAAATATGCACATTGTTGCAGCCAGCGCGATAACTTTCTTAAAAATGCATATTTCCAAACCAAACTTTCATCAAATGTACATCACAATGTGTTCTATCGATTGAGCAATAGACTTGTCCAGTCAGATTCTTGGTTTTTGGTCCAGATTCGAGCTTAATCAGGTACATATAGCTGTTTTTGACCAAAATCGCGGAAAAAGACTAAGTCAAAAATATGCACATTGTTGCAGCCAGCGCGATAACTTTCTTAAAAATGCATATTTCTAAACCAAACTTTCATCAAATGTACATCACAATGTGTTCTATCGATTGAGCAATAGACTTTTCCTGTCAGATTCTTGGTTTTTGGTCCAGATTCGAGCTTAATCAGGTACATATAGCTGTTTTTGACCAAAATCGCGGAAAAAGACTAAGTCGAAAATATGCACATTGTTGCAGCCAGCGCGATAACTTTCTTAAAAATGCATATTTCCAAACCAGACTTTCATCAAATGTACATCACAATATGTTCTATCGATTGAGCAATACCAATTTCCTGTCAGATTCTTGGTTTTTGGTTCCGTTTCGAGCTTAATCAGGTACATATAGCTGTTTTTGACCAAAATCGCGGAAAAAGACTAAGTCGAAAATATGCACATTGTTGCAGCCAGCGCGATAACTTTCTTAAAAATGCATATTTCCAAACCAAACTTTCATCAAATGTACATCACAATGTGTTCTATCGATTGAGCAATAGACTTGTCCAGTCAGATTCTTGGTTTTTGGTCCAGATTCGAGCTTCATCAGGTACATATAGCTGTTTTTGACCAAAATCGCGGAAAAAGACTAAGTCAAAAATATGCACATTGTTGCAGCCAGCGCGATAACTTTCTTAAAAATGCATATTTCTAAACCAAACTTTCATCAAATGTACATCACAATGTGTTCTATCGATTGAGCAAAAGACTTTTCCTGTCAGATTCTTGGTTTTTGTTTCAGATTCGAGCTTAATCAGGTACATATAGCTGTTTTTGACCAAAATCGCGGAAAAAGACTAAGTCGAAAATATGCACATTGTTTTAGCCAGCGCGATAGCTTTTTAAAAATTGCATATTTCTTAACTGAACTTTCATCAAATGTACATCACAATGTGTTCTATCGATTGAGCAATACCAATTTCCTGTCAGATTCTTGGTTTTTGTTTCAGATTCGAGCTTAATCAGGTACATATAGCTGTTTTTGACCAAAATCGCGGAAAAAGACTAAGTCGAAAATATGCACATTTGTTTAGCCAGCGCGATAACTTTCTAAATATTGCATATTTTTAAACTGAACTTTCATCAAATGTACATCACAATGTGTTCTATCGATTGAGCAATACCAATTTCCTGTCCGATTCTTGGTTTTTGGTCCAGATTCGAGCTTAATCAGGTACATATAGCTGTTTTTGACCAAAATGGCGGAAAAAGACTAAGTCGAAAATATGCACATTGTTGCAGCCAGCGCGATAACTTTCTTAAAAAAGCATATTTCCAAACCAGACTTTCATCAAATGTACATCACAATATGTTCTATCGATTGAGTAATACCAATTTCCTGTCAGATTCTTGGTTTTTGGTCCAGATTCGAGCTTAATCAGGTACATATAGCTGTTTTTGACCAAAATCGCGGAAAAAGACTAAGTCAAAAATATGCACATTGTTGCAGCCAGCGCGATAACTTTCTTAAAAATGCATATTTCTAAACCAAACTTTCATCAAATGTACATCACAATGTGTTCTATCGATTGAGCAATAGACTTTTCCTGTCAGATTCTTGGTTTTTGGTCCAGATTCGAGCTTAATCAGGTACATATAGCTGTTTTTGACCAAAATCGCGGAAAAAGACTAAGTCGAAAATATGCACATTGTTGCAGCCAGCGCGATAACTTTCTTAAAAATGCATATTTTCAAACCAGACTTTCATCAAATGTACATCACAATATGTTCTATCGATTGAGCAATACCAATTTCCTGTCAGATTCTTGGTTTTTGGTCCAGATTCGAGCTTAATCAGGTACATATAGCTGTTTTTGACCAAAATCGCGGAAAAAGACTAAGTCGAAAATATGCACATTGTTGCAGCCAGGGCGATAACTTTCTTAAAAATGCATATTTCCAAACCAAACTTTCATCAAATGTACATCACAATGTGTTCTATCGATTGAGCAATAGACTTTTCCTGTCAGATTCTTGGTTTTTGGTCCAGATTCGAGCTTAATCAGGTACATATAGCTGTTTTTGACCAAAATCGCGGAAAAAGACTAAGTCGAAAATATGCACATTGTTGCAGCCAGCGCGATAACTTTCTTAAAAATGCATATTTCCAAACCAGACTTTCATCAAATGTACATCACAATATGTTCTATCGATTGAGCAATACTAATTTCATGTCAGATTCTTGGTTTTTGGTCCAGATTCGAGCTTAATCAGGTACATATAGCTGTTTTTGACCAAAATCGCGGAAAAAGACTAAGTCGAAAATATGCACATTGTTGCAGCCAGCGCGATAACTTTCTTAAAAATGCATATTTCTAAA
Organism: Phorcus lineatus; assembly: GCA_921293015.1. NCBI lineage: Eukaryota > Metazoa > Mollusca > Gastropoda > Trochida > Trochidae > Phorcus > Phorcus lineatus. The sequence goes on from OV121096.1 coordinate 38,315,391, forward strand.
CCAAACTTTCATCAAATGTACATCACAATGTGTTTTATCGATTGATCAAAAGACTTTTCCTGTCAGATTCTTGGTTTTTGTTTCAGATTCGAGCTTAATCAGGTACATATAGCTGTTTTTGACCAAAATCGCGGAAAAAGACTAAGTCGAAAATATGCACATTGTTGCAGCCAGCGCGATAACTTTCTTAAAAATGCATATTTCCAAACCAGACTTTCATCAAATGTACATCACAATATGTTCTATCGATTGAGCAATACCAATTTCCTGTCAGATTCTTGGTTTTTGGTCCAGATTCGAGCTTAATCAGGTACATATAGCTGTTTTTGACCAAAATCGCGGAAAAAGACTAAGTCGAAAATATGCACATTGTTGCAGCCAGCGCGATAACTTTCTTAAAAATGCATATTTCCAAACCAAACTTTCATCAAATGTACATCACAATATGTTCTATCGATTGAGCAATAGACTTTTCCAGTCAGATTCGTGGTTGTTGGTCCAGATTCGAGCTTAATCAGGTACATATAGCTGTTTTTGACCAAAATCGCGGAAAAAGACTAAGTCGAAAATATGCACATTGTTGCAGCCAGCGCGATAACTTTCTTAAAAATGCATATTTCCAAACCAAACTTTCATCAAATGTACATCACAATGTGTTCTATCGATTGAGCAATAGACTTTTCCTGTCAGATTCTTGGTTTTTGGTCCAGATTCGAGCTTAATCAGGTACATATAGCTGTTTTTGACCAAAATCGCGGAAAAAGACTAAGTCGAAAATATGCACATTGTTGCAGCCAGCGCGATAACTTTCTTAAAAATGCATATTTCCAAACCAGACTTTCATCAAATGTACATCACAATATGTTCTATCGAGTGAGCAATACTAATTTCATGTCAGATTCTTGGTTTTTGGTCCAGATTCGAGCTTAATCAGGTACATATAGCTGTTTTTGACCAAAATCGCGGAAAAAGACTAAGTCGAAAATATGCACATTGTTGCAGCCAGCGCGATAACTTTCTTAAAAATGCATATTTCTAAACCAAACTTTCATCAAATGTACATCACAATGTGTTTTATCGATTGATCAAAAGACTTTTCCTGTCAGATTCTTGGTTTTTGTTTCAGATTCGAGCTTAATCAGGTACATATAGCTGTTTTTGACCAAAATCGCGGAAAAAGACTAAGTCGAAAATATGCACATTGTTGCAGCCAGCGCGATAACTTTCTTAAAAATGCATATTTCCAAACCAGACTTTCATCAAATGTACATCACAATATGTTCTATCGATTGAGCAATACCAATTTCCTGTCAGATTCTTGGTTTTTGGTCCAGATTCGAGCTTAATCAGGTACATATAGCTGTTTTTGACCAAAATCGCGGAAAAAGACTAAGTCGAAAATATGCACATTGTTGCAGCCAGCGCGATAACTTTCTTAAAAATGCATATTTCCAAACCAAACTTTCATCAAATGTACATCACAATATGTTCTATCGATTGAGCAATAGACTTTTCCAGTCAGATTCGTGGTTGTTGGTCCAGATTCGAGCTTAATCAGGTACATATAGCTGTTTTTGACCAAAATCGCTGGAAAAGACTAAGTCAAAAATATGCACATTGTTGCAGCCAGCGCGATAACTTTCTTAAAAATGCATATTTCTAAACCAAACTTTCATCAAATGTACATCACAATGTGTTCTATCGATTGAGCAAAAGACTTTTCCTGTCAGATTCTTGGTTTTTGGTCCAGATTCGAGCTTAATCAGGTACATATAGCTGTTTTTGACCAAAATCGCGGAAAAGACTAAGTCAAAAATATGCACATTGTTGCAGCCAGCGCGATAACTTTCTTAAAAATGCATATTTCTAAACCAAACTTTCATCAAATGTACATCACAATGTGTTCAATCGATTGAGCAAAAGACTTTTCCTGTCAGATTCTTGGTTTTTGTTTCAGATTCGAGCTTAATCAGGTACATATAGCTGTTTTTGACCAAAATCGCGGAAAAAGACTAAGTCAAAAATATGCACATTGTTGCAGCCAGCGCGATAACTTTCTTAAAAATGCATATTTCTAAACCAAACTTTCATCAAATGTACATCACAATGTGTTCTATCGATTGAGCAATAGACTTTTCCTGTCAGATTCTTGGTTTTTGGTCCAGATTCGAGCTTAATCAGGTACATATAGCTGTTTTTGACCAAAATCGCGGAAAAAGACTAAGTCGAAAATATGCACATTGTTGCAGCCAGCGCGATAACTTTCTTAAAAATGCATATTTCCAAACCAGACTTTCATCAAATGTACATCACAATATATTCTATCGATTGAGCAATACCAATTTCCTGTCAGATTCTTGGTTTTTGGTCCAGATTCGAGCTTAATCAGGTACATATAGCTGTTTTTGACCAAAATCGCGGAAAAAGACTAAGTCGAAAATATGCACATTGTTGCAGCCAGCGCGATAACTTTCTTAAAAATGCATATTTCCAAACCAGACTTTCATCAAATGTACATCACAATATGTTCTATCGATTGAGCAATACCAATTTCCTGTCAGATTCTTGGTTTTTGGTCCAGATTCGAGCTTAATCAGGTACATATAGCTGTTTTTGACCAAAATCGCGGAAAAAGACTAAGTCGAAAATATGCACATTGTTGCAGCCAGCGCGATAACTTTCTTAAAAATGCATATTTCTAAACCAAACTTTCATCAAATGTACATCACAATATGTTCTATCGAGTGAGCCATACCAATTTCCTGTCAAATTCTTGGTTTTTGGTCCAGATTCGAGCTTAATCAGGTACATATAGCTGTTTTTGACCAAAATCGCGGAAAAAGACTAAGTCGAAAATATGCACATTGTTGCAGCCAGCGCGATAACTTTCTTAAAAATGCATATTTCTAAACCAAACTTTCATCAAATGTACATCACAATATGTTCTATCGAGTGAGCAATACCAATTTCCTGTCAGATTCTTGGTTTTTGTTTCAGATTCGAGCTTAATCAGGTACATATAGCTGTTTTTGACCAAAATCGCGGAAAAAGACTAAGTCAAAAATATGCACATTGTTGCAGCCAGCGCGATAACTTTCTTAAAAATGCATATTTCTAAACCAAACTTTCATCAAATGTACATCACAATGTGTTCTATCGATTGAGCAATAGACTTTTCCTGTCAGATTCTTGGTTTTTGTTTCAGATTCGAGCTTAATCAGGTACATATAGCTGTTTTTGACCAAAATCGCGGAAAAAGACTAAGTCGAAAATATGCACATTGTTGCAGCCAGCGCGATAACTTTCTTAAAAATGCATATTTCCAAACCAAACTTTCATCAAATGTACATCACAATATGTTCTATCGATTGAGCAATAGACTTTTCCAGTCAGATTCTTGGTTTTTGGTCCAGATTCGAGCTTAATCAGGTACATATAGCTGTTTTTGACCAAAATCGCGGAAAAAGACTAAGTCAAAAATATGCACATTGTTGCAGCCAGCGCGATAACTTTCTTAAAAATGCATATTTCTAAACCAAACTTTCATCAAATGTACATCACAATGTGTTCTATCGATTGAGCAATAGACTTTTCCTGTCAGATTCTTGGTTTTTGGTCCAGATTCGAGCTTAATCAGGTACATATAGCTGTTTTTGACCAAAATCGCGGAAAAAGACTAAGTCGAAAATATGCACATTGTTGCAGCCAGCGCGATAACTTTCTTAAAAATGCATATTTCCAAACCAGACTTTCATCAAATGTACATCACAATATATTCTATCGATTGAGCAATACCAATTTCCTGTCAGATTCTTGGTTTTTGGTCCAGATTCGAGCTTAATCAGGTACATATAGCTGTTTTTGACCAAAATCGCGGAAAAAGACTAAGTCGAAAATATGCACATTGTTGCAGCCAGCGCGATAACTTTCTTAAAAATGCATATTTCCAAACCAAACTTTCATCAAATGTACATCACAATATGTTCTATCGATTGAGCAATAGACTTTTCCAGTCAGATTCGTGGTTGTTGGTCCAGATTCGAGCTTAATCAGGTACATATAGCTGTTTTTGACCAAAATCGCTGGAAAAGACTAAGTCAAAAATATGCACATTGTTGCAGCCAGCGCGATAACTTTCTTAAAAATGCATATTTCTAAACCAAACTTTCATCAAATGTACATCACAATGTGTTCTATCGATTGAGCAAAAGACTTTTCCTGTCAGATTCTTGGTTTTTGTTTCAGATTCGAGCTTAATCAGGTACATATAGCTGTTTTTGACCAAAATCGCGGAAAAGACTAAGTCAAAAATATGCACATTGTTGCAGCCAGCGCGATAACTTTCTTAAAAATGCATATTTCTAAACCAAACTTTCATCAAATGTACATCACAATGTGTTCTATCGATTGAGCAATAGACTTTTCCTGTCAGATTCTTGGTTTTTGTTTCAGATTCGAGCTTAATCAGGTACATATAGCTGTTTTTGACCAAAATCGCGGAAAAAGACTAAGTCAAAAATATGCACATTGTTGCAGCCAGCGCGATAACTTTCTTAAAAATGCATATTTCTAAACCAAACTTTCATCAAATGTACATCACAATGTGTTCTATCGATTGAGCAATAGACTTTTCCTGTCAGATTCTTGGTTTTTGGTCCAGATTCGAGCTTAATCAGGTACATATAGCTGTTTTTGACCAAAATCGCGGAAAAAGACTAAGTCGAAAATATGCACATTGTTGCAGCCAGCGCGATAACTTTCTTAAAAATGCATATTTCCAAACCAGACTTTCATCAAATGTACATCACAATATATTCTATCGATTGAGCAATACCAATTTCCTGTCAGATTCTTGGTTTTTGGTCCAGATTCGAGCTTAATCAGGTACATATAGCTGTTTTTGACCAAAATCGCGGAAAAAGACTAAGTCGAAAATATGCACATTGTTGCAGCCAGCGCGATAACTTTCTTAAAAATGCATATTTCCAAACCAGACTTTCATCAAATGTACATCACAATATGTTCTATCGATTGAGCAATACCAATTTCCTGTCAGATTCTTGGTTTTTGGTCCAGATTCGAGCTTAATCAGGTACATATAGCTGTTTTTGACCAAAATCGCGGAAAAAGACTAAGTCGAAAATATGCACATTGTTGCAGCCAGCGCGATAACTTTCTTAAAAATGCATATTTCTAAACCAAACTTTCATCAAATGTACATCACAATATGTTCTATCGAGTGAGCCATACCAATTTCCTGTCAAATTCTTGGTTTTTGGTCCAGATTCGAGCTTAATCAGGTACATATAGCTGTTTTTGACCAAAATCGCGGAAAAAGACTAAGTCGAAAATATGCACATTGTTGCAGCCAGCGCGATAACTTTCTTAAAAATGCATATTTCTAAACCAAACTTTCATCAAATGTACATCACAATATGTTCTATCGAGTGAGCAATACCAATTTCCTGTCAGATTCTTGGTTTTTGTTTCAGATTCGAGCTTAATCAGGTACATATAGCTGTTTTTGACCAAAATCGCGGAAAAGACTAAGTCAAAAATATGCACATTGTTGCAGCCAGCGCGATAACTTTCTTAAAAATGCATATTTCTAAACCAAACTTTCATCAAATGTACATCACAATGTGTTCTATCGATTGAGCAATAGACTTTTCCTGTCAGATTCTTGGTTTTTGTTTCAGATTCGAGCTTAATCAGGTACATATAGCTGTTTTTGACCAAAATCGCGGAAAAAGACTAAGTCGAAAATATGCACATTGTTGCAGCCAGCGCGATAACTTTCTTAAAAATGCATATTTCCAAACCAAACTTTCATCAAATGTACATCACAATATGTTCTATCGATTGAGCAATAGACTTTTCCAGTCAGATTCTTGGTTTTTGGTCCAGATTCGAGCTTAATCAGGTACATATAGCTGTTTTTGACCAAAATCGCGGAAAAAGACTAAGTCAAAAATATGCACATTGTTGCAGCCAGCGCGATAACTTTCTTAAAAATGCATATTTCTAAACCAAACTTTCATCAAATGTACATCACAATGTGTTCTATCGATTGAGCAATAGACTTTTCCTGTCAGATTCTTGGTTTTTGGTCCAGATTCGAGCTTAATCAGGTACATATAGCTGTTTTTGACCAAAATCGCGGAAAAAGACTAAGTCGAAAATATGCACATTGTTGCAGCCAGCGCGATAACTTTCTTAAAAATGCATATTTCCAAACCAGACTTTCATCAAATGTACATCACAATATATTCTATCGATTGAGCAATACCAATTTCCTGTCAGATTCTTGGTTTTTGGTCCAGATTCGAGCTTAATCAGGTACATATAGCTGTTTTTGACCAAAATCGCGGAAAAAGACTAAGTCGAAAATATGCACATTGTTGCAGCCAGCGCGATAACTTTCTTAAAAATGCATATTTCCAAACCAGACTTTCATCAAATGTACATCACAATATGTTCTATCGATTGAGCAATACCAATTTCCTGTCAGATTCTTGGTTTTTGGTCCAGATTCGAGCTTAATCAGGTACATATAGCTGTTTTTGACCAAAATCGCGGAAAAAGACTAAGTCGAAAATATGCACATTGTTGCAGCCAGCGCGATAACTTTCTTAAAAATGCATATTTCTAAACCAAACTTTCATCAAATGTACATCACAATATGTTCTATCGAGTGAGCAATACCAATTTCCTGTCAAATTCTTGGTTTTTGGTCCAGATTCGAGCTTAATCAGGTACATATAGCTGTTTTTGACCAAAATCGCGGAAAAAGACTAAGTCGAAAATATGCACATTGTTGCAGCCAGCGCGATAACTTTCTTAAAAATGCATATTTCTAAACCAAACTTTCATCAAATGTACATCACAATGTGTTCTATCGATTGAGCAAAAGACTTTTCCTGTCAGATTTTTGGTTTTTGTTTCAGATTCGAGCTTAATCAGGTACATATAGCTGTTTTTGACTAAAATCGCGGAAAAAGACTAAGTCGAAAATATGCACATTGTTGCAGCCAGCGCGATAGCTTTTTAAATATTGCATATTTCTAAACTGAACTTTCATCAAATGTACATCACAATGTGTTCTATCAATTGAGCAAAAGACTTTTCCTGTCAGATTCTTGGTTTTTGGTCCAGATTCGAGCTTAATCAGGTACATATAGCTGTTTTTGACCAAAATCGCGGAAAAAGACTAAGTCGAAAATATGCACATTGTTGCAGCCAGCGCGTTAACTTTCTTAAAAATGCATATTTTTAAACCAAACTTTCATCAAATGTACATCACAATGTGTTCTATCGATTGAGCAATACCAATTTCCTGTCAGATTCTTGGTTTTTGTTTCAGATTCGAGCTTAATCAGGTACATATAGCTGTTTTTGACCAAAATCGCGGAAAAAGACTAAGTCGAAAATATGCACATTGTTGCAGCCAGCGCGATAACTTTCTTAAAAATGCATATTTCCAAACCAAACTTTCATCAAATGTACATCACAATGTGTTCTATCGATTGAGCAATAGACTTTTCCTATCAGATTCTTGGTTTTTGGTCCAGATTCGAGCTTAATCAGGTACATATAGCTGTTTTTGACCAAAATCGCGGAAAAAGACTAAGTCGAAAATATGCACATTGTTGCAGCCAGCGCGATAACTTTCTTAAAAATGCATATTTCCAAACCAGACTTTCATCAAATGTACATCACAATATGTTCTATCGATTGAGCAATACCAATTTCCTGTCAGATTCTTGGTTTTTGGTCCAGATTCGAGCTTAATCAGGTACATATAGCTGTTTTTGACCAAAATCGCGGAAAAAGACTAAGTCGAAAATATGCACATTGTTGCAGCCAGCGCGATAACTTTCTTAAAAATGCATATTTCCAAACCAAACTTTCATCAAATGTACATCACAATGTGTTCTATCGATTGAGCAATAGACTTTTCCAGTCAGATTCTTGGTTTTTGGTCCAGATTCGAGCTTAATCAGGTACATATAGCTGTTTTTGACCAAAATCGCGGAAAAAGACTAAGTCGAAAATATGCACATTGTTGCAGCCAGCGCGATAACTATCTTAAAAATGCATATTTCCAAACCAAACTTTCATCAAATGTACATCACAATGTGTTCTATCGATTGAGCAATAGACTTTTCCAGTCAGATTCTTGGTTTTTGGTCCAGATTCGAGCTTAATCAGGTACATATAGCTGTTTTTGACCAAAATCGCGGAAAAAAGACTGTGTCAAAAATATGCACATTGTTTTAGCCAGCGCGATAGCTTTTTAAATATTGCATATTTCTAAACTGAACTTTCATCAAATGTACATCACAATGTGTTCTATCAATTGAGCAAAAGACTTTTCCTGTCAGATTCTTGGTTTTTTGGTCCAGATTCGAGCTTAATCAGGTACATATAGCTGTTTTTGACCAAAATCGCGGAAAAGACTTAGTCGAAAATATGCCACATTGTTGCAGCCAGCGCGTTTAACTTTCTTAAAAATGCATATTTTTAAACCAAACTTTCATCAAATGTACATCACAATGTGTTCTATCGATTGAGCAATAGACTTTTCCTGTCAGATTCTTGGTTTTTGGTCCAGATTCGAGCTTAATCAGGTACATTATAGCTGTTTTTTGACCAAAATCGCGGGAAAAAGATCTAAGTCGAAAATATGCACATTGTTGCAGCCAGCGCGATAACTTTCTTTAAAAATGCATAGTTCCAAACCAGACTTTCATCAAATGTACATCACAATATGTTCTATCGATTGAGCAATACCAATTTCCTGTCAGATTCTTGGTTTTTGTTTCAGATTCGAGCTTAATCAGGTACATATAGCTGTTTTTGACCAAAATCGCGGAAAAAGACTAAGTCGAAATTATGCACATTGTTGCAGCCAGCGCGATAACTTTCTTAAAAATGCATATTTCCAAACCAAACTTTCATCAAATGTACATCACAATGTGTTCTATCGATTGAGCAATTGACTTTTCCAGTCAGATTCTTGGTTTTTGGTCCAGATTCGAGCTTAATCAGGTACATATAGCTGTTTTTGACCAAAATCGCGGAAAAAGACTAAGTCAAAAATATGCACATTGTTGCAGCCAGCGCGATAACTTTCTTAAAATGCATATTTCTAAACCAAACTTTCATCAAATGTACATCACAATGTGTTCTATCGATTGAGCAAAAGACTTTTCGCAGTCAGATTTTTGGTTTTTGTTTCAGATTCGAGCTTAATCAGGTACATATAGCTGTTTTTGACTAAAATCGCGGAAAAAGACTAAGTCGAAAATATGCACATTGTTGCAGCCAGCGCGATAGCTTTTTAAATATTGCATATTTCTAAACTGAACTTTCATCAAATGTACATCACAATGTGTTCTATCAATTGAGCAAAAGACTTTCCTGTCAGATTCTTGGTTTTTGGTCCAGATTCGAGCTTAATCAGGTACATATAGCTGTTTTTGACCAAAATCGCGGAAAAAGACTAAGTCGAAAATATGCACATTGTTGCAGCCCAGCGCGTTAACTTTCTTAAAAATGCATATTTTTAAACCAAACTTTCATCAAATGTACATCACAATGTGTTCTATCGATTGAGCAATAGACTTTTCCTGTCAGATTCTTGGTTTTTGTTTCAGATTCGAGCTTAATCAGGTACATATAGCTGTTTTTGACCAAAATCGCGGGAAAAAGACTAAGTCGAAAATATGCACATTGTTGCAGCCAGCGCGATAACTTTCTTAAAAATGCATATTTCCAAACCAAACTTTCATCAAATGTACATCACAATGTGTTCTATCGATTGAGCAATAGACTTTTCCTGTCAGATTCTTGGTTTTTGGTCCAGATTCGAGCTTAATCAGGTACATATAGCTGTTTTTGACCAAATCGCGGAAAAAGGACTAAGTCGAAATATGCACATTGTTGCAGCCAGCGCGATAACTTTCTTAAAAATGCATATTTCCAAACCAAACTTTCATCAAATGTACATCACAATATGTTCTATCGATTGAGCAATACCAATTTCCTGTCAGATTCTTGGTTTTTGTTTCAGATTCGAGCTTAATCAGGTACATATAGCTGTTTTTGACCAAAATCGCGGAAAAAGACTAAGTCGAAATTATGCACATTGTTGCAGCCAGCGCGATAACTTTCTTAAAAATGCATATTTCCAAACCAAACTTTCATCAAATGTACATCACAATGTGTTCTATCGATTGAGCAAAAGACTTTTCCTGTCAGATTTTTGGTTTTTGTTTCAGATTCGAGCTTAATCAGGTACATATAGCTGTTTTTGACTAAAATCGCGGAAAAAGACTAAGTCGAAAATATGCACATTGTTGCAGCCAGCGCGTTAACTTTCTTAAAAATGCATATTTCCAAACCAAACTTTCATCAAATGTACATCACAATGTGTTCTATCGATTGAGCAATTGACTTTTCCAGTCAGATTCTTGGTTTTTGGTCCAGATTCGAGCTTAATCAGGTACATATAGCTGTTTTGACCAAAATCGGCGGAAAAGACTAAGTCAAAAATATGCACATTGTTGCAGCCAGCGCGATAACTTTCTTAAAAATGCATATTTCTAAACCAAACTTTCATCAAATGTACATCACAATGTGTTCTATCGATTGAGCAAAAGACTTTTCCTGTCAGATTTTTGGTTTTTTGTTTCAGATTCGAGCTTAATCAGGTACATATAGCTGTTTTTGACTAAAATCGCGGAAAAAGACTAAGTCGAAAATATGCACATTGTTGCAGCCAGCGCGATAGCTTTTTAAATATTGCATATTTCTAAACTGAACTTTCATCAAATGTACATCACAATGTGTTCTATCAATTGAGCAAAAGACTTTTCCTGTCAGATTCTTGGTTTTTGGTCCAGATTCGAGCTTAATCAGGTACATATAGCTGTTTTTGACCAAAATCGCGGAAAAAGACTAAGTCGAAAATATGCACATTGTTGCAGCCAGCGCGTTAACTTTCTTAAAAATGCATATTTTTAAACCAAACTTTCATCAAATGTACATCACAATGTGTTCTATCGATTGAGCAATAGACTTTTCCAGTCAGATTCTTGGTTTTTGTTTCAGATTCGAGCCTAATCAGGTACATATAGCTGTTTTTGACCAAAATCGCGGAAAAAGACTAAGTCGAAAATATGCACATTGTTGCAGCCAGCGCGATAACTTTCTTAAAAATGCATATTTCCAAACCAAACTTTCATCAAATGTACATCACAATGTGTTCTATCGATTGAGCAATAGACTTTTCCTGTCAGATTCTTGGTTTTTGGTCCAGATTCGAGCTTAATCAGGTACATATAGCTGTTTTTGACCAAAATCGCGGAAAAAGACTAAGTCGAAAATATGCACATTGTTGCAGCCAGCGCGATAACTTTCTTAAAAATGCATATTTCCAAACCAGACTTTCATCAAATGTACATCACAATATGTTCTATCGATTGAGCAATACCAATTTCCTGTCAGATTCTTGGTTTTTGGTCCAGATTCGAGCTTAATCAGGTACATATAGCTGTTTTTGACCAAAATCGCGGAAAAAGACTAAGTCGAAAATATGCACATTGTTGCAGCCAGCGCGATAACTTTCTTAAAAATGCATATTTCCAAACCAAACTTTCATCAAATGTACATCACAATGTGTTCTATCGATTGAGCAATAGACTTTTCCAGTCAGATTCTTGGTTTTTGGTCCAGATTCGAGCTTAATCAGGTACATATAGCTGTTTTTGACCAAAATCGCGGAAAAAGACTGAGTCGAAAATATGCACATTGTTGCAGCCAGCGCGATAACTTTCTTAAAAATGCATATTTCCAAACCAAACTTTCATCAAATGTACATCACAATGTGTTCTATCGATTGAGCAATAGACTTTTCCAGTCAGATTCTTGGTTTTTGGTCCAGATTCGAGCTTAATCAGGTACATATAGCTGTTTTTGACCAAAATCGCGGAAAAAGACTGTTTAAAAAATATGCACATTGTTGCAGCCAGCGCGATAGCTTTTTAAATATTGCATATTTCTAAACTGAACTTTCATCAAATGTACATCACAATGTGTTCTATCAATTGAGCAAAAGACTTTTCCTGTCAGATTCTTGGTTTTTGGTCCAGATTCGAGCTTAATCAGGTACATATAGCTGTTTTTGACCAAAATCGCGGAAAAAGACTAAGTCAAAAATATGCACATTGTTGCAGCCAGCGCGATAACTTTCTTAAAAATGCATATTTCTAAACCAAACTTTCATCAAATGTACATCACAATGTGTTCTATCGATTGAGCAATAGACTTTTCCTGTCAGATTCTTGGTTTTTGGTCCAGATTCGAGCTTAATCAGGTACATATAGCTGTTTTTGACCAAAATCGCGGAAAAAGACTAAGTCGAAAATATGCACATTGTTGCAGCCAGCGCGATAACTTTCTTAAAAATGCATATTTCCAAACCAGACTTTCATCAAATGTACATCACAATATGTTCTATCGATTGAGCAATACCAATTTCCTGTCAGATTCTTGGTTTTTGGTCCAGATTCGAGCTTAATCAGGTACATATAGCTGTTTTTGACCAAAATCGCGGAAAAAGACTAAGTCAAAAATATGCACATTGTTGCAGCCAGCGCGATAACTTTCTTAAAAATGCATATTTCCAAACCAAACTTTCATCAAATGTACATCACAATGTGTTCTATCGATTGAGCAATAGACTTTTCCTGTCAGATTCTTGGTTTTTGTTTCAGATTCGAGCTTAATCAGGTACATATAGCTGTTTTTGACCAAAATCGCGGAAAAAGACTAAGTCAAAAATATGCACATTGTTGCAGCCAGCGCGATAACTTTCTTAAAAATGCATATTTCCAAACCAAACTTTCATCAAATGTACATCACAATGTGTTCTATCGATTGAGCAATAGACTTTTCCAGTCAGATTCTTGGTTTTTGGTCCAGATTCGAGCTTAATCAGGTACATATAGCTGTTTTTGACCAAAATCGCGGAAAAAGACTAAGTCGAAAATATGCACATTGTTGCAGCCAGCGCGATAACTTTCTTAAAAATGCATATTTCCAAACCAGACTTTCATCAAATGTACATCACAATATGTTCTATCGATTGAGCAATACCAATTTCCTGTCAGATTCTTGGTTTTTGGTCCAGATTCGAGCTTAATCAGGTACATATAGCTGTTTTTGACCAAAATCGCGGAAAAAGACTAAGTCGAAATTATGCACATTGTTGCAGCCAGCGCGATAACTTTCTTAAAAATGCATATTTCCAAACCAAACTTTCATCAAATGTACATCACAATGTGTTCTATCGATTGAGCAATAGACTTTTCCAGTCAGATTCTTGGTTTTTGGTCCAGATTCGAGCTTAATCAGGTACATATAGCTGTTTTTGACCAAAATCGCGGAAAAAGACTAAGTCAAAAATATGCACATTGTTGCAGCCAGCGCGATAACTTTCTTAAAAATGCATATTTCTAAACCAAACTTTCATCAAATGTACATCACAATGTGTTCTATCGATTGAGCAAAAGACTTTTCCTGTCAGATTTTTGGTTTTTGTTTCAGATTCGAGCTTAATCAGGTACATATAGCTGTTTTTGACTAAAATCGCGGAAAAAGACTAAGTCGAAAATATGCACATTGTTGCAGCCAGCGCGATAGCTTTTTAAATATTGCATATTTCTAAACTGAACTTTCATCAAATGTACATCACAATGTGTTCTATCAATTGAGCAAAAGACTTTTCCTGTCAGATTCTTGGTTTTTGGTCCAGATTCGAGCTTAATCAGGTACATATAGCTGTTTTTGACCAAAATCGCGGAAAAAGACTAAGTCGAAAATATGCACATTGTTGCAGCCAGCGCGATAACTTTCTTAAAAATGCATATTTTTAAACCAAACTTTCATCAAATGTACATCACAATGTGTTCTATCGATTGAGCAATAGACTTTTCCTGTCAGATTCTTGGTTTTTGTTTCAGATTCGAGCTTAATCAGATACATATAGCTGTTTTTGACCAAAATCGCGGAAAAAGACTAAGTCGAAAATATGCACATTGTTGCAGCCAGCGCGATAACTTTCTTAAAAATGCATATTTCCAAACCAAACTTTCATCAAATGTACATCACAATGTGTTCTATCGATTGAGCAATAGACTTTTCCTGTCAGATTCTTGGTTTTTGGTCCAGATTCGAGCTTAATCAGGTACATATAGCTGTTTTTGACCAAAATCGCGGAAAAAGACTAAGTCGAAAATATGCACATTGTTGCAGCCAGCGCGATAACTTTCTTAAAAATGCATATTTCTAAACCAAACTTTCATCAAATGTACATCACAATGTGTTCTATCGATTGAGCAAAAGACTTTTCCTGTCAGATTTTTGGTTTTTGTTTCAGATTCGAGCTTAATCAGGTACATATAGCTGTTTTTGACTAAAATCGCGGAAAAAGACTAAGTCGAAAATATGCACATTGTTGCAGCCAGCGCGATAGCTTTTTAAATATTGCATATTTCTAAACTGAACTTTCATCAAATGTACATCACAATGTGTTCTATCAATTGAGCAAAAGACTTTTCCTGTCAGATTCTTGGTTTTTTGGTCCAGATTCGAGCTTAATCAGGTACATATAGCTGTTTTTGACCAAAATCGCGGAAAAAGACTAAGTCGAAAAATATGCACATTGTTGCAGCCAGCGCGATAACTTTCTTAAAAATGCATATTTTTAAACCAAACTTTCATCAAATGTACATCACAATGTGTTCTATCGATTGAGCAATAGACTTTTCCTGTCAGATTCTTGGTTTTTGTTTCAGATTCGAGCTTAATCAGATACATATAGCTGTTTTTGACCAAAATCGCGGAAAAAGACTAAGTCGAAAATATGCACATTGTTGCAGCCAGCGCGATAACTTTCTTAAAAATGCATAGTTCCAAACCAAACTTTCATCAAATGTACATCACAATGTGTTCTATCGATTGAGCAATAGACTTTTCCTGTCAGATTCTTGGTTTTTGGTCCAGATTCGAGCTTAATCAGGTACATATAAGCAGTTTTTTGACCAAAATCGCGGAAAAAGACTAAGTCGAAAATATGCACATTGTTGCAGCCAGCGCGATAACTTTCTTAAAAATGCATATTTCTAAACCAAACTTTCATCAAATGTACATCACAATGTGTTCTATCGATTGAGCAAAAGACTTTTCCTGTCAGATTTTTGGTTTTTGTTTCAGATTCGAGCTTAATCAGGTACATATAGCTGTTTTTGACTAAAATCGCGGAAAAAGACTAAGTCGAAAATATGCACATTGTTGCAGCCAGCGCGATAGCTTTTTAAATATTGCATATTTCTAAACTGAACTTTCATCAAATGTACATCACAATGTGTTCTATCAATTGAGCAAAAGACTTTTCTGTCAGATTCTTGGTTTTTGGTCCAGATTCGAGCTTAATCAGGTACATATAGCTGTTTTTGACCAAAATCGCGGAAAAAGACTAAGTCGAAAATATGCACATTGTTGCAGCCAGCGCGATAACTTTCTTAAAAATGCATATTTTTTAAACCAAACTTTCATCAAATGTACATCACAATGTGTTCTATCGATTGAGCAATAGACTTTTCCTGTCAGATTCTTGGTTTTTGTTTCAGATTCGAGCTTAATCAGGTACATATAGCTGTTTTTGACCAAAATCGCGGAAAAAGACTAAGTCGAAAATATGCACATTGTTGCAGCCCAGCGCGATAACTTTCTTAAAAATGCATATTTCCAAACCAAACTTTCATCAAATGTACATCACAATGTGTTCTATCGATTGAGCAATAGACTTTTCCTGTCAGATTCTTGGTTTTTGGTCCAGATTCGAGCTTAATCAGGTACATATAGCTGTTTTTGACCAAAATCGCGGAAAAAGACTAAGTCGAAAATATGCACATTGTTGCAGCCAGCGCGATAACTTTCTTAAAAATGCATATTTCCAAACCAGACTTTCATCAAATGTACATCACAATATGTTCTATCGATTGAGCAATACCAATTTCCTGTCAGATTCTTGGTTTTTGGTCCAGATTCGAGCTTAATCAGGTACATATAGCTGTTTTTGACCAAAATCGCGGAAAAAGACTAAGTCGAAAATATGCACATTGTTGCAGCCAGCGCGATAACTTTCTTAAAAATGCATATTTCCAAACCAGACTTTCATCAAATGTACATCACAATATGTTCTATCGATTGAGCAATACCAATTTCCTGTCAGATTCTTGGTTTTTGGTTCCGTTTCGAGCTTAATCAGGTACATATAGCTGTTTTTGACCAAAATCGCGGAAAAAGACTAAGTCGAAAATATGCACATTGTTGCAGCCAGCGCGATAACTTTCTTAAAAATGCATATTTCCAAACCAAACTTTCATCAAATGTACATCACAATGTGTTCTATCGATTGAGCAAAAGACTTTTCCTGTCAGATTCTTGGTTTTTGGTCCAGATTCGAGCTTAATCAGGTACATATAGCTGTTTTTGACCAAAATCGCGGAAAAAGACTAAGTCGAAAATATGCACATTGTTGCAGCCAGCGCGATAACTTTCTTAAAAATGCATATTTTTAAACCAAACTTTCATCAAATGTACATCACAATGTGTTCTATCGATTGAGCAATAGACTTTTCCTGTCAGATTCTTGGTTTTTGTTTCAGATTCGAGCTTAATCAGGTACATATAGCTGTTTTTGACCAAAATCGCGGAAAAAGACTAAGTCGAAAATATGCACATTGTTGCAGCCAGCGCGATAACTTTCTTAAAAATGCATATTTCCAAACCAAACTTTCATCAAATGTACATCACAATGTGTTCTATCGATTGAGCAATAGACTTTTCCTGTCAGATTCTTGGTTTTTGGTCCAGATTCGAGCTTAATCAGGTACATATAGCTGTTTTTGACCAAAATCGCGGAAAAAGACTAAGTCGAAAATATGCACATTGTTGCAGCCAGCGCGATAACTTTCTTAAAAATGCATATTTCCAAACCAGACTTTCATCAAATGTACATCACAATATGTTCTATCGATTGAGCAATACCAATTTCCTGTCAGATTCTTGGTTTTTGGTCCAGATTCGAGCTTAATCAGGTACATATACCTGTTTTTGACCAAAATCGCGGAAAAAGACTAAGTCGAAAATATGCACATTGTTGCAGCCAGCGCGATAACTTTCTTAAAAATGCATATTTCCAAACCAAACTTTCATCAAATGTACATCACAATGTGTTCTATCGATTGAGCAATAGACTTTTCCAGTCAGATTCTTGGTTTTTGGTCCAGATTCGAGCTTAATCAGGTACATATAGCTGTTTTTGACCAAAATCGCGGAAAAAGACTGTGTCAAAAATATGCACATTGTTTTAGCCAGCGCGATAGCTTTTTAAATATTGCATATTTCTAAACTGAACTTTCATCAAATGTACATCACAATGTGTTCTATCAATTGAGCAAAAGACTTTTCCTGTCAGATTCTTGGTTTTTTGGTCCAGATTCGAGCTTAATCAGGTACATATAGCTGTTTTTGACCAAAATCGCGGAAAAAGACTAAGTCAAAAATATGCACATTGTTGCAGCCAGCGCGATAACTTTCTTAAAAATGCATATTTCTAAACCAAACTTTCATCAAATGTACATCACAATGTGTTCTATCGATTGAGCAATAGACTTTTCCTGTCAGATTCTTGGTTTTTGTTTCAGATTCGAGCTTAATCAGGTACATATAGCTGTTTTTGACCAAAATCGCGGAAAAGACTAAGTCGAAAATATGCACATTGTTGCAGCCAGCGCGATAACTTTCTTAAAAATGCATATTCCAAACCAGACTTTCATCAAATGTACATCACAATATGTTCTATCGATTGAGCAATACCAATTTCCTGTCAGATTCTTGGTTTTTGGTCCAGATTCGAGCTTAATCAGGTACATATAGCTGTTTTTGACCAAAATCGCGGAAAAAGACTAAGTCGAAAATATGCACATTGTTGCAGCCAGCGCGATAACTTTCTTAAAAATGCATATTTCCAAACCAAACTTTCATCAAATGTACATCACAATGTGTTCTATCGATTGAGCAATAGACTTTTCCAGTCAGATTCTTGGTTTTTGGTCCAGATTCGAGCTTAATCAGGTACATATAGCTGTTTTTGACCAAAATCGCGGAAAAAGACTGTGTCAAAAATATGCACATTGTTGCAGCCAGCGCGATAACTTTCTTAAAAATGCATATTTCTAAACCAAACTTTCATCAAATGTACATCACAATGTGTTCTATCGATTGAGCAAAAGACTTTTCCTGTCAGATTCTTGGTTTTTGTTTCAGATTCGAGCTTAATCAGGTACATATAGCTGTTTTTGACCAAAATCGCGGAAAAAGACTAAGTCGAAAATATGCACATTGTTGCAGCCAGCGCGATAGCTTTTTAAATATTGCATATTTCTAAACTGAACTTTCATCAAATGTACATCACAATGTGTTCTATCAATTGAGCAATAGACTTTTCCTGTCAGATTCTTGGTTTTTGGTCCAGATTCGAGCTTAATCAGGTACATATAGCTGTTTTTGACCAAAATCGCGGAAAAAGACTAAGTCGAAAATATGCACATTGTTGCAGCCAGCGCGATAACTTTCTTAAAAATGCATATTTCCAAACCAAACTTTCATCAAATGTACATCACAATGTGTTCTATCGATTGAGCAATAGACTTTTCCAGTCAGATTCTTGGTTTTTGGTCCAGATTCGAGCTTAATCAGGTACATATAGCTGTTTTTGACCAAAATCGCGGAAAAAGACTAAATCGAAAATATGCACATTGTTGCAGCCAGCGCGATAACTTTCTTAAAAATGCATATTTCCAAACCAAACTTTCATCAAATGTACATCACAATGTGTTCTATCGATTGAGCAATAGACTTTTCCAGTCAGATTCTTGGTTTTTGGTCCAGATTCGAGCTTAATCAGGTACATATAGCTGTTTTTGACCAAAATCGCGGAAAAAGACTGTGTCAAAAATATGCACATTGTTTTAGCCAGCGCGATAGCTTTTTAAATATTGCATATTTCTAAACTGAACTTTCATCAAATGTACATCACAATGTGTTCTATCAATTGAGCAAAAGACTTTTCCTGTCAGATTCTTGGTTTTTGGTCCAGATTCGAGCTTAATCAGGTACATATAGCTGTTTTTGACCAAAATCGCGGAAAAAGACTAAGTCAAAAATATGCACATTGTTGCAGCCAGCGCGATAACTTTCTTAAAAATGCATATTTCTAAACCAAACTTTCATCAAATGTACATCACAATGTGTTCTATCGATTGAGCAAAAGACTTTTCCTGTCAGATTTTTGGTTTTTGTTTCAGATTCGAGCTTAATCAGGTACATATAGCTGTTTTTGACTAAAATCGCGGAAAAAGACTAAGTCGAAAATATGCACATTGTTGCAGCCAGCGCGATAGCTTTTTAAATATTGCATATTTCTAAACTGAACTTTCATCAAATGTACATCACAATGTGTTCTATCAATTGAGCAAAAGACTTTTCCTGTCAGATTCTTGGTTTTTGGTCCAGATTCGAGCTTAATCAGGTACATATAGCTGTTTTTGACCAAAATCGCGGAAAAAGACTTAGTCGAAAATATGCACATTGTTGCAGCCAGCGCGTTAACTTTCTTAAAAATGCATATTTTTAAACCAAACTTTCATCAAATGTACATCACAATGTGTTCTATCGATTGAGCAATAGACTTTTCCTGTCAGATTCTTGGTTTTTGTTTCAGATTCGAGCTTAATCAGGTACATATAGCTGTTTTTGACCAAAATCGCGGAAAAAGACTAAGTCGAAAATATGCACATTGTTGCAGCCAGCGCGATAACTTTCTTAAAAATGCATATTTCCAAACCAAACTTTCATCAAATGTACATCACAATATGTTCTATCGATTGAGCAATAGACTTTTCCTGTCAGATTCTTGGTTTTTGGTCCAGATTCGAGCTTAATCAGGTACATATAGCTGTTTTTGACCAAAATCGCGGAAAAAGACTAAGTCGAAAATATGCACATTGTTGCAGCCAGCGCGATAACTTTCTTAAAAATGCATATTTCCAAACCAGACTTTCATCAAATGTACATCACAATATGTTCTATCGATTGAGCAATACCAATTTCCTGTCAGATTCTTGGTTTTTGGTCCAGATTCGAGCTTAATCAGGTACATATAGCTGTTTTTGACCAAAATCGCGGAAAAAGACTAAGTCGAAAATATGCACATTGTTGCAGCCAGCGCGATAACTTTCTTAAAAATGCATATTTCTAAACCAAACTTTCATCAAATGTACATCACAATGTGTTCTATCGATTGAGCAAAAGACTTTTCCTGTCAGATTTTTGGTTTTTGTTTCAGATTCGAGCTTAATCAGGTACATATAGCTGTTTTTGACTAAAATCGCGGAAAAAGACTAAGTCGAAAATATGCACATTGTTGCAGCCAGCGCGATAGCTTTTTAAATATTGCATATTTCTAAACTGAACTTTCATCAAATGTACATCACAATGTGTTCTATCAATTGAGCAAAAGACTTTTCCTGTCAGATTCTTGGTTTTTGGTCCAGATTCGAGCTTAATCAGGTACATATAGCTGTTTTTGACCAAAATCGCGGAAAAAGACTAAGTCGAAAATATGCACATTGTTGCAGCCAGCGCGTTAACTTTCTTAAAAATGCATATTTTTAAACCAAACTTTCATCAAATGTACATCACAATGTGTTCTATCGATTGAGCAATAGACTTTTCCTGTCAGATTCTTGGTTTTTGTTTCAGATTCGAGCTTAATCAGTACATATAGCTGTTTTTGACCAAAATCGCGGAAAAAGACTAAGTCAAAAATATGCACATTGTTGCAGCCAGCGCGATAACTTTCTTAAAAATGCATATTTCCAAACCAAACTTTCATCAAATGTACATCACAATGTGTTCTATCGATTGAGCAATAGACTTTTCCTGTCAGATTCTTGGTTTTTGGTCCAGATTCGAGCTTAATCAGGTACATATAGCTGTTTTTGACCAAAATCGCGGAAAAAGACTAAGTCGAAAATATGCACATTGTTGCAGCCAGCGCGATAACTTTCTTAAAAATGCATATTTCCAAACCAGACTTTCATCAAATGTACATCACAATATGTTCTATCGATTGAGCAATACCAATTTCCTGTCAGATTCTTGGTTTTTGGTCCAGATTCGAGCTTAATCAGGTACATATAGTTGTTTTTGACCAAAATCGCGGAAAAAGACTAAGTCGAAAATATGCACATTGTTGCAGCCAGCGCGATAACTTTCTTAAAAATGCATATTTCCAAACCAAACTTTCATCAAATGTACATCACAATGTGTTCTATCGATTGAGCAATAGACTTTTCCAGTCAGATTCTTGGTTTTTGGTCCAGATTCGAGCTTAATCAGGTACATATAGCTGTTTTTGACCAAAATCGCGGAAAAAGACTGTGTCAAAAATATGCACATTGTTGCAGCCAGCGCGATAACTTTCTTAAAAATGCATATTTCTAAACCAAACTTTCATCAAATGTACATCACAATGTGTTCTATCGATTGAGCAAAGACTTTTCCTGTCAGATTCTTGGTTTTTGTTTCAGATTCGAGCTTAATCAGGTACATATAGCTGTTTTTGACCAAAATCGCGGAAAAAGACTAAGTCGAAAATATGCACATTGTTGCAGCCAGCGCGATAGCTTTATAAAATATGCATATTTCTAAACTGAACTTTCATCAAATGTACATCACAATGTGTTCTATCAATTGAGCAATAGACTTTTCCTGTCAGATTCTTGGTTTTTGGTCCAGATTCGAGCTTAATCAGGTACATATAGCTGTTTTTGACCAAAATCGCGGAAAAAGACTAAGTCGAAAATATGCACATTGTTGCAGCCAGCGCGATAACTTTCTTAAAAATGCATATTTCCAAACCAGACTTTCATCAAATGTACATCACAATATGTTCTATCGATTGAGCAATACCAATTTCCTGTCAGATTCTTGGTTTTTGGTCCAGATTCGAGCTTAATCAGGTACATATACCTGTTTTTGACCAAAATCGCGGAAAAAGACTAAGTCGAAAATATGCACATTGTTGCAGCCAGCGCGATAACTTTCTTAAAAATGCATATTTCCAAACCAAACTTTCATCAAATGTACATCACAATGTGTTCTATCGATTGAGCAATAGACTTTTCCAGTCAGATTCTTGGTTTTTGGTCCAGATTCGAGCTTAATCAGGTACATATAGCTGTTTTTGACCAAAATCGCGGAAAAAGACTGTGTCAAAAATATGCACATTGTTTTAGCCAGCGCGATAGCTTTTTAAATATTGCATATTTCTAAACTGAACTTTCATCAAATGTACATCACAATGTGTTCTATCAATTGAGCAAAAGACTTTTCCTGTCAGATTCTTGGTTTTTGGTCCAGATTCGAGCTTAATCAGGTACATATAGCTGTTTTTGACCAAAATCGCGGAAAAAGACTAAGTCAAAAATATGCACATTGTTGCAGCCAGCGCGATAACTTTCTTAAAAATGCATATTTCTAAAACAAACTTTCATCAAATGTACATCACAATGTGTTCTATCGATTGAGCAATAGACTTTTCCTGTCAGATTCTTGGTTTTTGTTTCAGATTCGAGCTTAATCAGGTACATATAGCTGTTTTTGACCAAAATCGCGGAAAAAGACTAAGTCGAAAATATGCACATTGTTGCAGCCAGCGCGATAACTTTCTTAAAAATGCATATTTCCAAACCAGACTTTCATCAAATGTACATCACAATATGTTCTATCGATTGAGCAATACCAATTTCCTGTCAGATTCTTGGTTTTTGGTCCAGATTCGAGCTTAATCAGGTACATATAGCTGTTTTTGACCAAAATCGCGGAAAAAGACTAAGTCGAAAATATGCACATTGTTGCAGCCAGCGCGATAACTTTCTTAAAAATGCATATTTCCAAACCAAACTTTCATCAAATGTACATCACAATGTGTTCTATCGATTGAGCAATAGACTTTTCCAGTCAGATTCTTGGTTTTTGGTCCAGATTCGAGCTTAATCAGGTACATATAGCTGTTTTTGACCAAAATCGCGGAAAAAGACTGTGTCAAAAATATGCACATTGTTGCAGCCAGCGCGATAACTTTCTTAAAAATGCATATTTCTAAACCAAACTTTCATCAAATGTACATCACAATGTGTTCTATCGATTGAGCAAAAGACTTTTCCTGTCAGATTCTTGGTTTTTGTTTCAGATTCGAGCCAAATCAGGTACATATAGCTGTTTTTGACCAAAATCGCGGAAAAAGACTAAGTCGAAAATATGCACATTGTTGCAGCCAGCGCGATAACTTTTTAAATATTGCATATTTCTAAACTGAACTTTCATCAAATGTACATCACAATGTGTTCTATCAATTGAGCAATAGACTTTTCCTGTCAGATTCTTGGTTTTTGGTCCAGATTCGAGCTTAATCAGGTACATATAGCTGTTTTTGACCAAAACCGCGGAAAAAGACTAAGTCGAAAATATGCACATTGTTGCAGCCAGCGCGATAACTTTCTTAAAAATGCATATTTCAAAACAAAACTTTCATCAAATGTACATCACAATGTGTTCTATCGATTGAGCAATAGACTTTTCCAGTCAGATTCTTGGTTTTTGGTCCAGATTCGAGCTTAATCAGGTACATATAGCTGTTTTTGACCAAAATCGCGGAAAAAGACTAAATCGAAAATATGCACATTGTTGCAGCCAGCGCGATAACTTTCTTAAAAATGCATATTTCCAAACCAAACTTTCATCAAATGTACATCACAATGTGTTCTATCGATTGAGCAATAGACTTTTCCAGTCAGATTCTTGGTTTTTGGTCCAGATTCGAGCTTAATCAGGTACATATAGCTGTTTTTGACCAAAATCGCGGAAAAAGACTGTGTCAAAAATATGCACATTGTTTTAGCCAGCGCGATAGCTTTTTAAATATTGCATATTTCTAAACTGAACTTTCATCAAATGTACATCACAATGCGTTCTATCAATTGAGCAAAAGACTTTTCCTGTCAGATTCTTGGTTTTTGGTCCAGATTCGAGCTTAATCAGGTACATATAGCTGTTTTTGACCAAAATCGCGGAAAAAGACTAAGTCAAAAATATGCACATTGTTGCAGCCAGCGCGATAACTTTCTTAAAAATGCATATTTCTAAACCAAACTTTCATCAAATGTACATCACAATGTGTTCTATCGATTGAGCAAAAGACTTTTCCTGTCAGATTTTTGGTTTTTGTTTCAGATTCGAGCTTAATCAGGTACATATAGCTGTTTTTGACTAAAATCGCGGAAAAAGACTAAGTCGAAAATATGCACATTGTTGCAGCCAGCGCGATAGCTTTTTAAATATTGCATATTTCTAAACTGAACTTTCATCAAATGTACATCACAATGTGTTCTATCAATTGAGCAAAAGACTTTTCCTGTCAGATTCTTGGTTTTTGGTCCAGATTCGAGCTTAATCAGGTACATATAGCTGTTTTTGACCAAAATCGCGGAAAAAGACTAAGTCGAAAATATGCACATTGTTGCAGCCAGCGCGTTAACTTTCTTAAAAATGCATATTTTTAAACCAAACTTTCATCAAATGTACATCACAATGTGTTCTATCGATTGAGCAATAGACTTTTCCTGTCAGATTCTTGGTTTTTGTTTCAGATTCGAGCTTAATCAGGTACATATAGCTGTTTTTGACCAAAATCGCGGAAAAAGACTAAGTCGAAAATATGCACATTGTTGCAGCCAGCGCGATAACTTTCTTAAAAATGCATATTTCCAAACCAAACTTTCATCAAATGTACATCACAATATGTTCTATCGATTGAGCAATAGACTTTTCCTGTCAGATTCTTGGTTTTTGGTCCAGATTCGAGCTTAATCAGGTACATATAGCTGTTTTTGACCAAAATCGCGGAAAAAGACTAAGTCGAAAATATGCACATTGTTGCAGCCAGCGCGATAACTTTCTTAAAAATGCATATTTCCAAACCAGACTTTCATCAAATGTACATCACAATATGTTCTATCGATTGAGCAATACCAATTTCCTGTCAGATTCTTGGTTTTTGGTCCAGATTCGAGCTTAATCAGGTACATATAGCTGTTTTTGACCAAAATCGCGGAAAAAGACTAAGTCGAAAATATGCACATTGTTGCAGCCAGCGCGATAACTTTCTTAAAAATGCATATTTCTAAACCAAACTTTCATCAAATGTACATCACAATGTGTTCTATCGATTGAGCAAAAGACTTTTCCTGTCAGATTTTTGGTTTTTGTTTCAGATTCGAGCTTAATCAGGTACATATAGCTGTTTTTGACTAAAATCGCGGAAAAAGACTAAGTCGAAAATATGCACATTGTTGCAGCCAGCGCGATAGCTTTTTAAATATTGCATATTTCTAAACTGAACTTTCATCAAATGTACATCACAATGTGTTCTATCAATTGAGCAAAAGACTTTTCCTGTCAGATTCTTGGTTTTTGGTCCAGATTCGAGCTTAATCAGGTACATATAGCTGTTTTTGACCAAAATCGCGGAAAAAGACTAAGTCGAAAATATGCACATTGTTGCAGCCAGCGCGTTAACTTTCTTAAAAATGCATATTTTTAAACCAAACTTTCATCAAATGTACATCACAATGTGTTCTATCGATTGAGCAATAGACTTTTCCAGTCAGATTCTTGGTTTTTGTTTCAGATTCGAGCTTAATCAGGTACATATAGCTGTTTTTGACCAAAATCGCGGAAAAAGACTAAGTCGAAAATATGCACATTGTTGCAGCCAGCGCGATAACTTTCTTAAAAATGCATATTTCCAAACCAAACTTTCATCAAATGTACATCACAATGTGTTCTATCGATTGAGCAATAGACTTTTCCTGTCAGATTCTTGGTTTTTGGTCCAGATTCGAGCTTAATCAGGTACATATAGCTGTTTTTGACCAAAATCGCGGAAAAAGACTAAGTCGAAAATATGCACATTGTTGCAGCCAGCGCGATAACTTTCTTAAAAATGCATATTTCCAAACCAAACTTTCATCAAATGTACATCACAATATGTTCTATCGATTGAGCAATACCAATTTCCTGTCAGATTCTTGGTTTTTGGTCCAGATTCGAGCTTAATCAGGTACATATAGCTGTTTTTGACCAAAATCGCGGAAAAAGACTAAGTCGAAAATATGCACATTGTTGCAGCCAGCGCGATAACCTTCTTAAAAATGCATATTTCCAAACCAAACTTTCATCAAATGTACATCACAATGTGTTCTATCGATTGAGCAATAGACTTTTCCAGTCAGATTCTTGGTTTTTGGTCCAGATTCGAGCTTAATCAGGTACATATAGCTGTTTTTGACCAAAATCGCGGAAAAAGACTAAGTCAAAAATATGCACATTGTTGCAGCCAGCGCGATAACTTTCTTAAAAATGCATATTTCTAAACCAAACTTTCATCAAATGTACATCACAATGTGTTCTATCGATTGAGCAAAAGACTTTTCCTGTCAGATTCTTGGTTTTTGTTTCAGATTCGAGCTTAATCAGGTACATATAGCTGTTTTTGACCAAAATCGCGGAAAAAGACTAAGTCGAAAATATGCACATTGTTGCAGCCAGCGCGATAGCTTTTTAAATATTGCATATTTCTAAACTGAACTTTCATCAAATGTACATCACAATGTGTTCTATCAATTGAGCAAAAGACTTTTCCTATCAGATTCTTGGTTTTTGGTCCAGATTCGAGCTTAATCAGGTACATATAGCTGTTTTTGACCAAAATCGCGGAAAAAGACTAAGTCGAAAATATGCACATTGTTGCAGCCAGCGCGATAACTTTCTTAAAAATGCATATTTCCAAACCAAACTTTCATCAAATGTACATCACAATGTGTTCTATCGATTGAGCAATAGACTTTTCCAGTCAGATTCTTGGTTTTTGGTCCAGATTCGAGCTTAATCAGGTACATATAGCTGTTTTTGACCAAAATCGCGGAAAAAGACTAAGTCGAAAATATGCACATTGTTGCAGCCAGCGCGATAACTTTCTTAAAAATGCATATTTTTAAACCAAACTTTCATCAAATGTACATCACAATGTGTTCTATCGATTGAGCAAAAGACTTTTCCTGTCAGATTCTTGGTTTTTGGTCCAGATTCGAGCTTAATCAGGTACATATAGCTGTTTTTGACCAAAATCGCGGAAAAAGACTAAGTCGAAAATATGCACATTTTTTTAGCCAGCGCGATAACTTTCTAAATATTGCATATTTTTAAACTGAACTTTCATCAAATGTACATCACAATGTGTTCTATCGATTGAGCAATAGACTTTTCCTGTCAGATTCTTGGTTTTTGGTCCAGATTCGAGCTTAATCAGGTACATATAGCTGTTTTTGACCAAAATCGCGGAAAAAGACTAAGTCGAAAATATGCACATTGTTGCAGCCAGCGCGATAACTTTCTTAAAAATGCATATTTCCAAACCAAACTTTCATCAAATGTACATCACAATGTGTTCTATCGATTGAGCAATAGACTTTTCCAGTCAGATTCTTGGTTTTTGGTCCAGATTCGAGCTTAATCAGGTACATATAGCTGTTTTTGACCAAAATCGCGGAAAAAGACTGTGTCAAAAATATGCACATTGTTGCAGCCAGCGCGATAACTTTCTTAAAAATGCATATTTCTAAACCAAACTTTCATCAAATGTACATCACAATGTGTTCTATCGATTGAGCAAAAGACTTTTCCTGTCAGATTCTTGGTTTTTGTTTCAGATTCGAGCTTAATCAGGTACATATAGCTGTTTTTGACCAAAATCGCGGAAAAAGACTAAGTCGAAAATATGCACATTGTTGCAGCCAGCGCGATAACTTTTTAAATATTGCATATTTCTAAACCAAACTTTCATCAAATGTACATCACAATGTGTTCTATCAATTGAGCAAAAGACTTTTCCTATCAGATTCTTGGTTTTTGGTCCAGATTCGAGCTTAATCAGGTACATATAGCTGTTTTTGACCAAAATCGCGGAAAAAGACTAAGTCGAAAATATGCACATTGTTGCAGCCAGCGCGATAACTTTCTTAAAAATGCATATTTCCAAACCAAACTTTCATCAAATGTACATCACAATGTGTTCTATCGATTGAGCAATAGACTTTTCCAGTCAGATTCTTGGTTTTTGTTTCAGATTCGAGCTTAATCAGGTACATATAGCTGTTTTTGACCAAAATCGCGGAAAAAGACTAAGTCGAAAATATGCACATTGTTGCAGCCAGCGCGATAACTTTCTTAAAAATGCATATTTTTAAACCAAACTTTCATCAAATGTACATCACAATGTGTTCTATCGATTGAGCAAAAGACTTTTCCTGTCAGATTCTTGGTTTTTGGTCCAGATTCGAGCTTAATCAGGTACATATAGCTGTTTTTGACCAAAATCGCGGAAAAAGACTACCGGTAAGTCGAAAATATGCACATTTTTTTAGCCAGCGCGATAACTTTCTAAATATTGCATATTTTTAAACTGAACTTTCATCAAATGTACATCACAATGTGTTCTATCGATTGAGCAATAGACTTTTCCTGTCAGATTCTTGGTTTTTGGTCCAGATTCGAGCTTAATCAGGTACATATAGCTGTTTTTGACCAAAATCGCGGAAAAAGACTAAGTCGAAAATATGCACATTGTTGCAGCCAGCGCGATAACTTTCTTAAAAATGCATATTTCCAAACCAAACTTTCATCAAATGTACATCACAATGTGTTCTATCGATTGAGCAATAGACTTTTCCTGTCAGATTCTTGGTTTTTGGTCCAGATTCGAGCTTAATCAGGTACATATAGCTGTTTTTGACCAAAATCGCGGAAAAAGACTGTGTCAAAAATATGCACATTGTTGCAGCCAGCGCGATAACTTTCTTAAAAATGCATATTTCTAAACCAAACTTTCATCAAATGTACATCACAATGTGTTCTATCGATTGAGCAAAAGACTTTTCCTGTCAGATTCTTGGTTTTTGTTTCAGATTCGAGCTTAATCAGGTACATATAGCTGTTTTTGACCAAAATCGCGGAAAAAGACTAAGTCGAAAATATGCACATTGTTGCAGCCAGCGCGATAGCTTTTTAAATATTGCATATTTCTAAACCAAACTTTCATCAAATGTACATCACAATGTGTTCTATCAATTGAGCAATAGACTTTTCCTGTCAGATTCTTGGTTTTTGGTCCAGATTCGAGCTTAATCAGGTACATATAGCTGTTTTTGACCAAAATCGCGGAAAAAGACTAAGTCGAAAATATGCACATTGTTGCAGCCAGCGCGATAACTTTCTTAAAAATGCATATTTCTAAACCAAACTTTCATCAAATGTACATCACAATGTGTTCTATCGATTGAGCAATAGACTTTTCCAGTCAGATTCTTGGTTTTTGGTCCAGATTCGAGCTTAATCAGGTACATATAGCTGTTTTTGACCAAAATCGCGGAAAAAGACTAAATCGAAAATATGCACATTGTTGCAGCCAGCGCGATAACTTTCTTAAAAATGCATATTTCCAAACCAAACTTTCATCAAATGTACATCACAATGTGTTCTATCGATTGAGCAATAGATTTTTCCAGTCAGATTCTTGGTTTTTGGTCCAGATTCGAGCTTAATCAGGTACATATAGCTGTTTTTGACCAAAATCGCGGAAAAAGACTGTGTCAAAAATATGCACATTGTTTTAGCCAGCGCGATAGCTTTTTAAATATTGCATATTTCTAAACTGAACTTTCATCAAATGTACATCACAATGTGTTCTATCAATTGAGCAAAAGACTTTTCCTGTCAGATTCTTGGTTTTTGGTCCAGATTCGAGCTTAATCAGGTACATATAGCTGTTTTTGACCAAAATCGCGGAAAAAGACTAAGTCAAAAATATGCACATTGTTGCAGCCAGCGCGATAACTTTCTTAAAAATGCATATTTCTAAACCAAACTTTCATCAAATGTACATCACAATGTGTTCTATCGATTGAGCAAAAGACTTTTCCTGTCAGATTTTTGGTTTTTGTTTCAGATTCGAGCTTAATCAGGTACATATAGCTGTTTTTGACTAAAATCGCGGAAAAAGACTAAGTCGAAAATATGCACATTGTTGCAGCCAGCGCGATAGCTTTTTAAATATTGCATATTTCTAAACTGAACTTTCATCAAATGTACATCACAATGTGTTCTATCAATTGAGCAAAAGACTTTTCCTGTCAGATTCTTGGTTTTTGGTCCAGATTCGAGCTTAATCAGGTACATATAGCTGTTTTTGACCAAAATCGCGGAAAAAGACTAAGTCGAAAATATGCACATTGTTGCAGCCAGCGCGTTAACTTTCTTAAAAATGCATATTTTTAAACCAAACTTTCATCAAATGTACATCACAATGTGTTCTATCGATTGAGCAATAGACTTTTCCTGTCAGATTCTTGGTTTTTGTTTCAGATTCGAGCTTAATCAGGTACATATAGCTGTTTTTGACCAAAATCGCGGAAAAAGACTAAGTCGAAAATATGCACATTGTTGCAGCCAGCGCGATAACTTTCTTAAAAATGCATATTTCCAAACCAAACTTTCATCAAATGTACATCACAATATGTTCTATCGATTGAGCAATAGACTTTTCCTGTCAGATTCTTGGTTTTTGGTCCAGATTCGAGCTTAATCAGGTACATATAGCTGTTTTTGACCAAAATCGCGGAAAAAGACTAAGTCGAAAATATGCACATTGTTGCAGCCAGCGCGATAACTTTCTTAAAAATGCATATTTCCAAACCAGACTTTCATCAAATGTACATCACAATATGTTCTATCGATTGAGCAATACCAACTTCCTGTCAGATTCTTGGTTTTTGGTCCAGATTCGAGCTTAATCAGGTACATATAGCTGTTTTTGACCAAAATCGCGGAAAAAGACTAAGTCGAAAATATGCACATTGTTGCAGCCAGCGCGATAACTTTCTTAAAAATGCATATTTCTAAACCAAACTTTCATCAAATGTACATCACAATGTGTTCTATCGATTGAGCAAAAGACTTTTCCTGTCAGATTTTTGGTTTTTGTTTCAGATTCGAGCTTAATCAGGTACATATAGCTGTTTTTGACTAAAATCGCGGAAAAAGACTAAGTCGAAAATATGCACATTGTTGCAGCCAGCGCGATAGCTTTTTAAATATTGCATATTTCTAAACTGAACTTTCATCAAATGTACATCACAATGTGTTCTATCAATTGAGCAAAAGACTTTTCCTGTCAGATTCTTGGTTTTTGGTCCAGATTCGAGCTTAATCAGGTACATATAGCTGTTTTTGACCAAAATCGCGGAAAAAGACTAAGTCGAAAATATGCACATTGTTGCAGCCAGCGCGTTAACTTTCTTAAAAATGCATATTTTTAAACCAAACTTTCATCAAATGTACATCACAATGTGTTCTATCGATTGAGCAATAGACTTTTCCTGTCAGATTCTTGGTTTTTGTTTCAGATTCGAGCTTAATCAGGTACATATAGCTGTTTTTGACCAAAATCGCGGAAAAAGACTAAGTCGAAAATATGCACATTGTTGCAGCCAGCGCGATAACTTTCTTAAAAATGCATATTTCCAAACCAAACTTTCATCAAATGTACATCACAATGTGTTCTATCGATTGAGCAATAGACTTTTCCTGTCAGATTCTTGGTTTTTGGTCCAGATTCGAGCTTAATCAGGTACATATAGCTGTTTTTGACCAAAATCGCGGAAAAAGACTAAGTCGAAAATATGCACATTGTTGCAGCCAGCGCGATAACTTTCTTAAAAATGCATATTTCCAAACCAAACTTTCATCAAATGTACATCACAATATGTTCTATCGATTGAGCAATACCAATTTCCTGTCAGATTCTTGGTTTTTGGTCCAGATTCGAGCTTAATCAGGTACATATAGCTGTTTTTGACCAAAATCGCGGAAAAAGACTAAGTCGAAAATATGCACATTGTTGCAGCCAGCGCGATAACCTTCTTAAAAATGCATATTTCCAAACCAAACTTTCATCAAATGTACATCACAATGTGTTCTATCGATTGAGCAATAGACTTTTCCAGTCAGATTCTTGGTTTTTGGTCCAGATTCGAGCTTAATCAGGTACATATAGCTGTTTTTGACCAAAATCGCGGAAAAAGACTAAGTCAAAAATATGCACATTGTTGCAGCCAGCGCGATAACTTTCTTAAAAATGCATATTTCTAAACCAAACTTTCATCAAATGTACATCACAATGTGTTCTATCGATTGAGCAATAGACTTTTCCAGTCAGATTCTTGGTTTTTGTTTCAGATTCGAGCTTAATCAGGTACATATAGCTGTTTTTGACCAAAATCGCGGAAAAAGACTAAGTCGAAAATATGCACATTGTTGCAGCCAGCGCGATAGCTTTTTAAATATTGCATATTTCTAAACTGAACTTTCATCAAATGTACATCACAATGTGTTCTATCAATTGAGCAAAAGACTTTTCCTGTCAGATTCTTGGTTTTTGGTCCAGATTCGAGCTTAATCAGGTACATATAGCTGTTTTTGACCAAAATCGCGGAAAAAGACTAAGTCGAAAATATGCACATTGTTGCAGCCAGCGCGTTAACTTTCTTAAAAATGCATATTTTTAAACCAAACTTTCATCAAATGTACATCACAATGTGTTCTATCGATTGAGCAATAGACTTTTCCTGTCAGATTCTTGGTTTTTGTTTCAGATTCGAGCTTAATCAGGTACATATAGCTGTTTTTGACCAAAATCGCGGAAAAAGACTAAGTCGAAAATATGCACATTGTTGCAGCCAGCGCGATAACTTTCTTAAAAATGCATATTTCCAAACCAAACTTTCATCAAATGTACATCACAATATGTTCTATCGATTGAGCAATAGACTTTTCCTGTCAGATTCTTGGTTTTTGGTCCAGATTCGAGCTTAATCAGGTACATATAGCTGTTTTTGACCAAAATCGCGGAAAAAGACTAAGTCGAAAATATGCACATTGTTGCAGCCAGCGCGATAACTTTCTTAAAAATGCATATTTCCAAACCAGACTTTCATCAAATGTACATCACAATATGTTCTATCGATTGAGCAATACCAATTTCCTGTCAGATTCTTGGTTTTTGGTCCAGATTCGAGCTTAATCAGGTACATATAGCTGTTTTTGACCAAAATCGCGGAAAAAGACTAAGTCGAAAATATGCACATTGTTGCAGCCAGCGCGATAACTTTCTTAAAAATGCATATTTATAAACCAAACTTTCATCAAATGTACATCACAATGTGTTCTATCGATTGAGCAAAAGACTTTTCCTGTCAGATTTTTGGTTTTTGTTTCAGATTCGAGCTTAATCAGGTACATATAGCTGTTTTTGACTAAAATCGCGGAAAAAGACTAAGTCGAAAATATGCACATTGTTGCAGCCAGCGCGATAGCTTTTTAAATATTGCATATTTCTAAACTGAACTTTCATCAAATGTACATCACAATGTGTTCTATCAATTGAGCAAAAGACTTTTCCTGTCAGATTCTTGGTTTTTGGTCCAGATTCGAGCTTAATCAGGTACATATAGCTGTTTTTGACCAAAATCGCGGAAAAAGACTAAGTCGAAAATATGCACATTGTTGCAGCCAGCGCGTTAACTTTCTTAAAAATGCATATTTTTAAACCAAACTTTCATCAAATGTACATCACAATGTGTTCTATCGATTGAGCAATAGACTTTTCCTGTCAGATTCTTGGTTTTTGTTTCAGATTCGAGCTTAATCAGGTACATATAGCTGTTTTTGACCAAAATCGCGGAAAAAGACTAAGTCGAAAATATGCACATTGTTGCAGCCAGCGCGATAACTTTCTTAAAAATGCATATTTCCAAACCAAACTTTCATCAAATGTACATCACAATGTGTTCTATCGATTGAGCAATAGACTTTTCCTGTCAGATTCTTGGTTTTTGGTCCAGATTCGAGCTTAATCAGGTACATATAGCTGTTTTTGACCAAAATCGCGGAAAAAGACTAAGTCGAAAATATGCACATTGTTGCAGCCAGCGCGATAACTTTCTTAAAAATGCATATTTCCAAACCAGACTTTCATCAAATGTACATCACAATATGTTCTATCGATTGAGCAATACCAATTTCCTGTCAGATTCTTGGTTTTTGGTCCAGATTCGAGCTTAATCAGGTACATATAGCTGTTTTTGACCAAAATCGCGGAAAAAGACTAAGTCGAAAATATGCACATTGTTGCAGCCAGCGCGATAACCTTCTTAAAAATGCATATTTCCAAACCAAACTTTCATCAAATGTACATCACAATGTGTTCTATCGATTGAGCAATAGACTTTTCCAGTCAGATTCTTGGTTTTTGGTCCAGATTCGAGCTTAATCAGGTACATATAGCTGTTTTTGACCAAAATCGCGGAAAAAGACTAAGTCAAAAATATGCACATTGTTGCAGCCAGCGCGATAACTTTCTTAAAAATGCATATTTCTAAACCAAACTTTCATCAAATGTACATCACAATGTGTTCTATCGATTGAGCAAAAGACTTTTCCTGTCAGATTCTTGGTTTTTGTTTCAGATTCGAGCTTAATCAGGTACATATAGCTGTTTTTGACCAAAATCGCGGAAAAAGACTAAGTCGAAAATATGCACATTGTTGCAGCCAGCGCGATAGCTTTTTAAATATTGCATATTTCTAAACTGAACTTTCATCAAATGTACATCACAATGTGTTCTATCAATTGAGCAAAAGACTTTTCCTGTCAGATTCTTGGTTTTTGGTCCAGATTCGAGCTTAATCAGGTACATATAGCTGTTTTTGACCAAAATCGCGGAAAAAGACTAAGTCGAAAATATGCACATTGTTGCAGCCAGCGCGATAACTTTCTTAAAAATGCATATTTCCAAACCAAACTTTCATCAAATGTACATCACAATGTGTTCTATCGATTGAGCAATAGACTTTTCCAGTCAGATTCTTGGTTTTTGGTCCAGATTCGAGCTTAATCAGGTACATATAGCTGTTTTTGACCAAAATCGCGGAAAAAGACTAAGTCGAAAATATGCACATTGTTGCAGCCAGCGCGATAACTTTCTTAAAAATGCATATTTTTAAACCAAACTTTCATCAAATGTACATCACAATGTGTTCTATCGATTGAGCAAAAGACTTTTCCTGTCAGATTCTTGGTTTTTGGTCCAGATTCGAGCTTAATCACGTACATATAGCTGTTTTTGACCAAAATCGCGGAAAAAGACTAAGTCGAAAATATGCACATTTTTTTAGCCAGCGCGATAACTTTCTAAATATTGCATATTTTTAAACTGAACTTTCATCAAATGTACATCACAATGTGTTCTATCGATTGAGCAATAGACTTTTCCTGTCAGATTTTTGGTTTTTGGTCCAGATTCGAGCTTAATCAGGTACATATAGCTGTTTTTGACCAAAATCGCGGAAAAAGACTAAGTCGAAAATATGCACATTGTTGCAGCCAGCGCGATAACTTTCTTAAAAATGCATATTTCCAAACCAGACTTTCATCAAATGTACATCACAATATGTTCTATCGATTGAGC
This sequence comes from Phorcus lineatus, assembly GCA_921293015.1. Taxonomy (NCBI): domain Eukaryota; kingdom Metazoa; phylum Mollusca; class Gastropoda; order Trochida; family Trochidae; genus Phorcus; species Phorcus lineatus. The sequence continues at coordinate 38,351,227 of OV121096.1, forward strand.
AATACCAATTTCCTGTCAGATTCTTGGTTTTTGGTCCAGATTCGAGCTTAATCAGGTACATATAGCTGTTTTTGACCAAAATCGCGGAAAAAGACTAAGTCGAAAATATGCACATTGTTGCAGCCAGCGCGATAACTTTCTTAAAAATGCATATTTCTAAACCAAACTTTCATCAAATGTACATCACAATATGTTCTATCGAATGTGCAATAGACTTTTCCTGTCAGATTCTTGGTTTTTGGTCCAGATTCGAGCTTAATCAGGTACATATAGCTGTTTTTGACCAAAATCGCGGAAAAAGACTAAGTCGAAAATATGCACACTGTTGCAGCCAGCGCGATAACTTTCTTAAAAATGCATATTTCCAAACCAAACTTTCATCAAATGTACATCACAATGTGTTCTATCGATTGAGCAATAGACTTTTCCAGTCAGATTCTTGGTTTTCGGTCCAGATTCGAGCTTAATCAGGTACATATAGCTGTTTTTGACCAAAATCGCGGAAAAAGACTAAGTCGAAAATATGCACATTGTTGCAGCCAGCGCGATAACTTTCTTAAAAATGCATATTTCTAAACCAAACTTTCATCAAATGTACATCACAATGTGTTCTATCGATTGAGCAAAAGACTTTTCCTGTCAGATTTTTGGTTTTTGTTTCAGATTCGAGCTTAATCAGGTACATATAGCTGTTTTTGACTAAAATCGCGGAAAAAGACTAAGTCGAAAATATGCACATTGTTGCAGCCAGCGCGATAGCTTTTTAAATATTGCATATTTCTAAACTGAACTTTCATCAAATGTACATCACAATGTGTTCTATCGATTGAGCAATAGACTTTTCCAGTCAGATTCTTGGTTTTTGGTCCAGATTCGAGCTTAATCAGGTACATATAGCTGTTTTTGACCAAAATCGCGGAAAAAGACTAAGTCGAAAATATGCACATTGTTGCAGCCAGCGCGATAACTTTCTTAAAAATGCATATTTCTAAACCAAACTTTCATCAAATGTACATCACAATATGTTCTATCGATTGAGCTATAGACTTTTCCTGTCAGATTCTTGGTTTTTGTTTCAGATTCGAGCTTAATCAGGTACATATAGCTGTTTTTGACCAAAATCGCGGAAAAAGACTAAGTCGAAAATATGCACATTGTTGCAGCCAGCGCGATAACTTTCTTAAAAATGCATATTTCCAAACCAGACTTTCATCAAATGTACATCACAATATGTTCTATCGATTGAGCAATACCAATTTCCTGTCAGATTCTTGGTTTTTGGTCCAGATTCGAGCTTAATCAGGTACATATAGCTGTTTTTGACCAAAATCGCGGAAAAAGACTAAGTCGAAAATATGCACATTGTTGCAGCCAATGCGATAACTTTCTTAAAAATGCATATTTCTAAACCAGACTTTCATCAAATGTACATCACAATATGTTCTATCGATTGAGCAATACTAATTTCCTGTCAGATTCTTGGTTTTTGGTCCAGATTCGAGCTTAATCAGGTACATATAGCTGTTTTTGACCAAAATCGCGGAAAAAGACTAAGTCGAAAATATGCACATTGTTGCAGCCAGCGCGATAACTTTCTTAAAAATGCATATTTTTAAACCAAACTTTCATCAAATGTACATCACAATGTGTTCTATCGATTGAGCAAAAGACTTTTCCTGTCAGATTCTTGGTTTTTGTTTCAGATTCGAGCTTAATCAGGTACATATAGCTGTTTTTGACCAAAATCGCGAAAAAAGACTAAGTCGAAAATATGCACATTGTTGCAGCCAGCGCGATAACTTTCTTAAAAATGCATATTTCCAAACCAAACTTTCATCAAATGTACATCACAATATGTTCTATCGATTGAGCAATAGACTTTTCCTGTCAGATTCTTGGTTTTTGGTCCAGATTCGAGCTTAATCAGGTACATATAGCTGTTTTTGACCAAAATCGCGGAAAAAGATTAAGTCGAAAATATGCACATTGTTGCAGCCAGCGCGATAACTTTCTTAAAAATGCATATTTCCAAACCAGACTTTCATCAAATGTACATCACAATATGTTCTATCGATTGAGCAATACCAATTTCCTGTCAGATTCTTGGTTTTTGGTCCAGATTCGAGCTTAATCAGGTACATATAGCTGTTTTTGACCAAACTCGCGGAAAAAGACTAAGTCGAAAATATGCACATTGTTGCAGCCAGCGCGATAACTTTCTTAAAAAATCATATTTCCAAACCAAACTTTCATCAAATGTACATCACAATGTGTTCTATCGATTGAGCAATAGACTTTTCCAGTCAGATTCTTGGTTTTTGGTCCAGATTCGAGCTTAATCAGGTACATATAGCTGTTTTTGACCAAAATCGCGGAAAAAGACTAAGTCGAAAATATGCACATTGTTGCAGCCAGCGCGTTAACTTTCTTAAAAATGCATATTTCTAAACCAAACTTTCATCAAATGTACATCACAATGTGTTCTATCGATTGAGCAAAAGACTTTTCCTGTCAGATTCTTGGTTTTTGTTTCAGATTCGAGCTTAATCAGGTACATATAGCTGTTTTTGACCAAAATCGCGGAAAAAGACTAAGTCGAAAATATGCACATTGTTGCAGCCAGCGCGATAACTTTCTTAAAAATGCATATTTCCAAACAAGACTTTCATCAAATGTACATCACAATATGTTCTATCGATTGAGCAATACCAATTTCCTGTCAGATTCTTGGTTTTTGGTCCAGATTCGAGCTTAATCAGGTACATATAGCTGTTTTTGACTAAAATCGCGGAAAAAGACTAAGTCGAAAATATGCACATTGTTGCAGCCAGCGCGATAACTTTCTAAATATTGCATATTTTTAAACTGAACTTTCATCAAATGTACATCACAATGTGTTCTATCGATTGAGCAAAAGACTTTTCCTGTCAGATTCTTGGTTTTTGTTTCAGATTCGAGCTTAATCAGGTACATATAGCTGTTTTTGACCAAAATCGCGGAAAAAGACTAAGTCGAAAGTATGCACATTGTTGCAGCCAGCGCGATAACTTTCTTAAAAATGCATATTTCCAAACCAAACTTTCATCAAATGTACATCACAATATGTTCTATCGATTGAGCAATAGACTTTTCCTGTCAGATTCTTGGTTTTTGGTCCAGATTCGAGCTTAATCAGGTACATATAGCTGTTTTTGACCAAAATCGCGGAAAAAAACTAAGTCGAAAATATGCACATTGTTGCAGCCAGCGCGATAACTTTCTTAAAAATGCATATTTCCAAACCAGACTTTCATCAAATGTACATCACAATATGTTCTATCGATTGAGCAATACCAATTTCCTGTCAGATTCTTGGTTTTTGGTCCAGATTCGAGCTTAATCAGGTACATATAGCTGTTTTTGACCAAAATCGCGGAAAAAGACTAAGTCGAAAATATGCACATTGTTGCAGCCAGCGCGATAACTTTCTAAATATTGCATATTTTTAAACTGAACTTTCATCAAATGTACATCACAATGTGTTCTATCGATTGAGCAAAAGACTTTTCCTGTCAGATTCTTGGTTTTTGTTTCAGATTCGAGCTTAATCAGGTACATATAGCTGTTTTTGACCAAAATCGCGGAAAAAGACTAAGTCGAAAATATGCACATTGTTGCAGCCAGCGCGATAACTTTCTTAAAAATGCATATTTCCAAACCAAACTTTCATCAAATGTACATCACAATATGTTCTATCGATTGAGCAATAGACTTTTCCTGTCAGATTCTTGGTTTTTGGTCCAGATTCGAGCTTAATCAGGTACATATAGCTGTTTTTGACCAAAATCGCGGAAAAAGACTAAGTCGAAAATATGCACATTGTTGCAGCCAGCGCGATAACTTTCTTAAAAATGCATATTCCCAAACCAGACTTTCATCAAATGTACATCACAATATGTTCTATCGATTGAGCAATACCAATTTCCTGTCAGATTCTTGGTTTTTGGTCCAGATTCGAGCTTAATCAGGTACATATAGCTGTTTTTGACCAAAATCGCGGAAAAAGACTAAGTCGAAAATATGCACATTGTTGCAGCCAGCGCGATAACTTTCTAAATATTGCATATTTTTAAACTGAACTTTCATCAAATGTACATCACAATGTGTTCTATCGATTGAGCAATAGACTTTTCCTGTCAGATTCTTGGTTTTTGTTTCAGATTCGAGCTTAATCAGGTACATATAGCTGTTTTTGACCAAAATCGCGGAAAAAGACTAAGTCGAAAATATGCACATTGTTGCAGCCAGCGCGATAACTTTCTTAAAAATGCATATTTCCAAACCAAACTTTCATCAAATGTACATCACAATATGTTCTATCGATTGAGCAATAGACTTTTCCTGTCAGATTCTTGGTTTTTGGTCCAGATTCGAGCTTAATCAGGTACATATAGCTGTTTTTGACCAAAATCGCGGAAAAAGACTAAGTCGAAAATATGCACATTGTTGCAGCCAGCGCGATAACTTTCTTAAAAATGCATATTTCCAAACCAGACTTTCATCAAATGTACATCACAATATGTTCTATCGATTGAGCAATACCAATTTCCTGTCAGATTCTTGGTTTTTGGTCCAGATTCGAGCTTAATCAGGTACATATAGCTGTTTTTGACCAAAATCGCGGAAAAAGACTAAGTCGAAAATATGCACATTGTTGCAGCCAGCGCGATAACTTTCTAAATATTGCATATTTTTAAACTGAACTTTCATCAAATGTACATCACAATGTGTTCTATCGATTGAGCAATAGACTTTTCCTGTCAGATTCTTGGTTTTTGGTCCAGATTCGAGCTTAATCAGGTACATATAGCTGTTTTTGACCAAAATCGCGGAAAAAGACTAAGTCGAAAATATGCACATTGTTGCAGCCAGCGCGATAACTTTCTTAAAAATGCATATTTCTAAACCAAACTTTCATCAAATGTACATCACAATGTGTTCTATCGATTGAGCAATAGTCTTTTCCAGTCAGATTCTTGGTTTTTGGTCCAGATTCGAGCTTAATCAGGTACATATAGCTGTTTTTGACCAAAATCGCGGAAAAAGACTAAGTCGAAAATATGCACATTGTTGCAGCTAGCGCGATACCTTTCTTGAAAAATGCATATTTCTCAACCAAACTTTCATCAAATGTACATTACAATGTGTTCTATCGATTGCGCAATAGATTCCTGTCAGATTTTTTGTGTTGGCTATAGCTTTTTCTTAGATTAATAACTTTCTTAAAAATGCATACTTCGAACCCAAACTTTTATTTTATATTTATTACATTGTGCTCTTTCGAGTGAGAAGCATGACATTTCCTGTCAGATTCTTGATTTGGGCACACAGGTTCATAAAGCCGATTTTTACCAAAATCGTTGAATAAGAAAATATGCACATTGTTGCTCCCTGCGATTTACCTTCTTAAAAATGTATATTTCTAAACCAAACTGATCATGTCATAAAATATACATCACACGTTTTTCTATCGGATGAGTAATTAAAATTACTGTCTTTTTTAGTTTGCCTCCAGATTCGAGATTAAACAGGTGCATGGGACTTTGTCCCAAATCTGACCTATGATTTTCACTATCTAAGATTGTGAGCAGACATGTAAACCCAAGCCCAGATGTTTGGATTTTATATCGGCTATTGTTCCTTACTGAGTTACAAGACACAAGTTGTGTAACACGGTGGTCTAAACCCCATTAGCGAGCTCACTGATTGATTTCCTCATGAACTCTGTGCTAAGACTTTGTGCTTGGCTTCTTGTTCTTTTCCTATGCACATTTTTACCTTCGTTCATCCCAAAATGAACAGAATTATCACTGGAAACGCTTCACATCCTAAGGAAACTGGGAATGTGCAGTGTAAAGAAAACCCGGCGTGGTCACAGAGCATCTAGCAAGTCGGACTTTACCACATGCCAAACATTCTATGACCATGACTTTAAAATGTGCATTTTAAATGCTAGATCAGTAAACCGATCTACCTGGCAATGATAAGGCTCAATCAATCAACGACCTAGTAATGGACAACAAACTTGATGTCCTGGCTGTTATAGAGACCTGGTTGCGCCAAGGTGAGATTGACAATCTAACAGTTAGCAAACTTGTACCCCAAGGCTATCGTTTCAAGCAGTACACAAGAACCAACAAAAGAGGTGGAGGAATTGGCATTGTGTATCATGAGAAACTCTCCTGTCGTATTGATAATGTCAACATACGCCAGACTACTTTTGAAAACTTTTCACTACAAATTACGTCAAATGGCCAGAGCATCAATCTAATAACAATATACCGACCCCCGAAATCAACAAGGGTATTCTTTGAGCAATTTGGAGAGCTTCTTGATAAAATAGAAACTATTCCTGTAAAATACTTTTATGCGGAGACTTCAATTGCCACGTAGATGATGCAATTTACCCGGATGCTCAAAAGCTTCTAACTGTTTTGGATTCCCATAACCTTGTACAACTGGTCAAGGGACCAACTCATACAGGCGGACATACTCTGGACTTGGTCATTGTAAGAGAGAATGAGTTGCAAATAGTCAACATCAGGTGTTACCATTCGGTTAGCTCTGATCATTACGGAGTTTTGTTCGCAGCCAGAATAACAGTACCAAAGAGAAAACGGCAGAAAATCGTCTATCGAAAGTGGACTTACATTAACATCGAACAGCTAAGCCAAGATGTTATAATGTCTTGCTCAGAGTACCACGACCTGTCGGTGAATGAGAGTGTTGAGTAATACGACAAGCAGGTCCGCCAACTTGTGAACTAGCATGCTTATCTGAAGACATGTACCATCACTACCCATCCGGAGTCTCCTTGGTACAATGAGGAAATACGCGCCACTAAACGTGAGTGCCGTAAACCTGAACGACAGTTCAGGAAAACAAAATTAGACATCCATAAGCAGATTCATGACTCTCAACGGAATCTTGTTTGTTCACTAATAGAGGCAGCGAAATCATCCTATTACAAACAAAAAATAGAAAATTCAAGCGGACAGAAAGAGGTATTCGCGGTCGCAAATAAACTTTTATTCAAGCACAAAAACAACACATTTCCTTCACATTCATCTCTGAATTAACTTGCTGATCGTTTTTCTACGTATACATTCTTTCACGAGAAGATAGTACAATCTTTCACACAAACAAAGGTGCAAGTTGAAGGGTCATCACACTTCATTTGTAAACTACTCCTACGCTTTAAAATTGTCACAGACGTAGAAGTATCCATACTTATACTGAAATCGCCAACCAAGTCTTGTAAACTTGATCCTAATCCCACCTGGCTTCTAAAGAAAACTATGAGCCCATGGGTGCCAGTTCTCACCCATTTAGTCAACGAATACCCCGTCTGAAGGTGTCATGCCAGTGCAACTAAAGCATGCAGTGATCACTCCTTTACTAAAGAAGATTAATTTGGACCTTGAACAGCTGAAAATTATAGACCAGTTTCAAAGTTGTCATTTGTCTCATAGCTAGTAGAACGTGCAGTAGTTACAAGACTGAAGGAACATCTCACTCTGAACGACTGCTGTGAAGAGTTTCAGTCAGCATATCGTAATTTTCAGAGCACGGTAACAGCACTGACAAAGGTTCAAAATGATCTTCTCCGAGGTATTGATCAAGATAGTGCTGCGACTCTTGTCCTACTCGATCCGTCAGCTGCATCTGATACTATCGATCACAGGATTCTCCTCTCATTTTTGCACAACCGAGTCGGCATTGATGGTGTAGCTTTGAATTGGCTGGAGTCCTATATTTCAGATAGACAACAGTCCGTCATGATAGATGAACTGATGTCTAGTGCCAAAGACTTAACCTATTGAATTCAACAGGGATCAGTGTTAGGCCCTCATCGGCACAATCAGGAGGTATATTAATGCTACGACCACATCTGCCCTTGTACAATCATGCGTTACTTCAAGGATTGATTACTGCAATTCCCTCCTGTATGGAGCACCTACAGCTACTGCAACTCGAGTGATTTCACGCCGTCGAAAGTATGACCACATCATCCCCTTTGCTCCAGAATCTACACTGGCTACCTATCAACTACAGGATAGAATACAAGATTCTCCTGCTTGTCTTCAAATGTGTAAATGGACTTGCCCCGACCTACCTAGCCAATACACTTCAACAATACAATCCATCAAGATCCCAACGATCAGGTTCCAAATTTCTCCTGGAAGTACCAGCCACCAGATGTCAGTCATTTAGTAGCATCCGTTCTTTTGCCAAAGTCGGCTTTCACTTTGAAACAGTTTACCAAGACAATTACGATCACTGGAGCAATCGACAGAATTCAAATCTCAGTTAAAAACATCTGTTCATATCTGCATATGGCAGTTAATCGTACACGTACAGACTCATGTCCCAGCGCATTTGAGTGGATTCAGTCAGAAAACAGCACTATATAAGTGTTTTTATGTATGTATTTATGCATGTATGTATGTATGTATGTACGTACGTATGTATGTATGTAAAAGTACATTTTTCTAACCCAAACCGTTCTATCAAATGTCGATCCCAATGGGTTTTTTTTATCGATTGTGTCTTGCGAAATAATTGCCAGTTTCTTTTTATCCGCTTAAAGACAAAAATGTAGCAACTTTGGCTAATATCTAAGAAATTTTTCAAAGCCAATGTTATTCCATTTTGATATGATTTACCATGATTAAAGGATTGTTGTCGATTTAAATATCAATGAAACATTTATCCATGACGCCAATTCGTTAGTCTGATCCAATCGTGTATGAGTTTTTTATATTGAATCCATTTTTGTGATCTTTGTTTACTGACAATAAGGGAGGTATCAAGTCAAACCATTTCTTGGAAAGGGAAATTGTAAAGGTTGTAGCTGGTCTGATTTCTTATTAAAATAATTAAAAGCATGAGAAGATTTATATGGAATTTATCAATGCCAAGTAAGTCTATTTAACGTTGCTTTCCGAGGTGCCTTTTATCTGCTACGTTACCAAAGGTATATGAAGTACAGGATGATAGACAGATTCCAGTCACAATTCACAAGTTACAATGTTGACAATTTGACCGACCAATGCATCAACTACATGCATGCATTACGCCTACGTATCCTACTTTCCAGGACACTTAACAATTCAGACACTCTTTGATAGATTTGTCATTTGCCTGTGACTGGAATTTGTTTAATCATGTGTGCTTCATGTGTACAAATGGTACCGATGCAATACGATTTTCAAAACATATTTATCGTAATACATTGGTAATCTTACAAAGAATAGAAAAACAGTTTTAAAGGGGCACAGAGTATGTTGTTAAAGTAAAATATATCAAACTTTGTAATGGTGCTATTTGATCGAGAAGAGTGGTTGTAAATGAAGTCAACATCTCAATGCTTATCTTTTCATTAAAGTGACTGGTTACAGTCGAGATTTTTCATTGGTAGTGCTTAATATGTGATTTAATAAATATGTTTATAAATTTGCTACAGAAGTTCGACTACTTTATATTTAAATGATCGTTTTTCATTTACAATTGAAAAAAAGAAAATATCATAAATTTTGAATGCAAGTTTAGAAGGCGATTTGAACTTGACTCAAATAATATGGTATTTAGGATATATTTAAGTCGTATACAAAATTTATCAAACATACTCTGTGTCACTTTGAATAATTTCATTAAAATTTAGGCTGTGACAATATGACAGAAAATTAAAACGATATATTTATTTATTCATTGTAACAAATCATTGTCAATTGCTGTCAAACCAATATTCGTCACTGACTTCGTTCTCTCCGATGAAATATAATATACATAAAGTACTATCTATTTGTAATCAAGACCACAACATTATATTATTAACAAGTGTGTTATTCAATCTGTCATTTGGATTTAATGAGTAAGAATAATAGTACGTTAAAAGGATTTCATTGCTAAAAAAGGAAGCAGTTTTTCAAAAGAAGTAATGCAAAAACATTGAAATGGTTGAAAGCGTTATTCGCTACGATTTTCAATCCTGTTTTTTAAACGGGGGAAGAACCTTACATGACAGTGTCTAAAATGAGGCAAAATAATTGGCAAGTTATTTTTAAAAGAGGGCATCGAGTTAAGACTACACTGAAATATTGTATAAGATACGCTTAACAACGCTGTCAAATAATGATACAGGTTGCGAGGTTGGAGGGAATGATATTGTAAAATTATTTTATTCTATAGCTTATAATTTTTTGTCGTCAGTAGTAATTAAGTCATCAACGAGTCATCGCTTCCGATTGCATTATCCATCTTAATCTATGACTATACGAAACCAGAAACTGCCATTTACATTATATATTTATTAAACATATAGCAATTTTCGGTGCTCGGTTATTTTGATTTTAGCACATGCGTGAAATGGTTTCGTTATTGTATGTTATTGTCATTCTCTCTCACATCTATGCCATATTACCCATGTTCAACCGTGCACTCCATGCTTTACCCGTTAAATGAAAACCATTTATTGACAAACTGTCCTCCCTCTATTGCCTATTAATTAAAAATGGCTGAGCTAAGAGACGGATGGTTGCTTACACGAATCTTGACCTACGTAATTTCAAAGGTCTATTTCCATTATTGAGAAGTTTAAGAATTGACATTCTTGGATAATATAAGTAGATTCAGTATCATGTTAATTTTAAAACTTGATATTCCCTATGGCCAGGACAGACAATGAGCGATGAATTCTTAATTAATAGTCCTATATTTACAGAATAGAAATACGTTATTAACATTGAATAAACCTAAATAATGTGTGTACAATCTCAGATGACCTTAAGGTTAAAAATGTAAATACATTATAAAATAGATTTCAAGATCGTTGCTGCAATAGTTAGCAAAACGATAACTGAGGAGGATCCAACACTTGGTGAGGAGTTGTCCAAAAAATCGCCCAGGAGGGATGACCAGTCGACGGATTTATCTTCTGTTGTTTCGCTATCTTCATTTCCGTCGTTAGAGTTACCATTTCCACCATTATCTCGTTCATTATTGGACCCACCAACCGTATGGGTCGAGTCACCATCGTTGTTTGACCCCACGTCGTTGTGTGGTCCACTGGTTGATTCAGCGTGGTTGTTCCAGCTACTGTTGTTAAATCCATCGTGTTTGTTTGATCCATCACTGGTTCCCCCTTCACTACCATCGTTGTTTGATGCACCTGTTTCCTCTCCTGGAACAGCAGATAGAGATGATATATCACAAGCACTGACCCTAATTATCAACAAGGCTAAATGAAGCTTATATTGATAAATATCTATTGAAATGTACTATCAATGTTCGGGGCTGCGTTTTTCTTTTGCACAAGTTGTCTTTTAACGTCTATGACGTATGGCCTTTCTATAATTGTCTAACAGGAACATGTTCAAACTTTACCTTTCCTAAGTCGATTTTAGAAATATTTTTATGATAACTGCAATGCCTCTTCATAACACTAACTTTCAAAATATTTCTCTTTTCTATTCAATTTAGTCATGCCAAAGATTGGCTGTATACAGTCAAATCAGATTAAAGAAACGTCACCATACAAAGCACGAGGTATTTCAATTTACGATTAAAAACTGACTTTTCATCAGACGCCAACTAAACTAAATATTTCAATAACTTCTTTTCGTAAGTTGATTTCTACATTTCGTAAATTTTTGACTGAATGGAAAATCATCTGGCCCCGAAACAGTTTGAAAATATCAAAATAATAGTAACAAATTCTGATCTATGAAACTGTGAGTACTTCTTTACAAATCATAAGTGTATCGTAAACATTCAAAGTCTTCTTTTTATGGCAGCAATATGTTGTTTTTTACTCTGTTGAAAACGTGGTGACGTTTCTTTGTGCCTCAGTTTATTTTATTTAATTTCCATAATCCTTACATACATACTTTGCGCAAGCGTTGTTGATTCTAATGCAATTGGTTCTGTCGTCTTAAGTGCTGTTGTTGTTGGATCTGGTTTCGGTGACGCAATTTTTATTGGTTCTGCTTTTGATGATGCTGTTGTCATTGGTTCTTGCGTTGGTGATGCCTTTGTCGTTGATCTTTGTGTCTTTTGTGCTATTGCAGTTGTTTCGGGTTTTGGCGATGCTGCTGTCGTTGGTTCTGGTTTTGGCGATGCTGTTGTCGTTTGTTCTGTTTTTGGCGATGCTGTTGGCGTTGGTTCTGATCTTGGCGATGCTGTTGTCGTTGGTTCTGGTTTTGGTGATGCTGTTGTCGTTCGTTCTGATCTTGGCGATGCTTTTGTCGTTGGTTCTGGTTTTGGCGATGGTGTTGTTGGTTCTGGTCTTGGTGATGCTGTTGTTGTTTGTTCTGGTGTACGGGTAGCTGTTGTCGTTGGTTCTGGTTTTGGCCTTTCTGATGTCGTTGGATCTGGTTTTGGGGATGCTATTGTTGTTTGTTCTCGGGTCTGTAATGTTGTTGTCGTTTGTTCTTGAGTCTTTGGATCATCAACTTCACATACTTTTCCTGCAAAATGAAAACGATAAAATCCTTTTTTACAATTTTGTTTTTTTGTAGGTTGTTTCGTCATTGCTTCACCATAGCATTCGTCATGCTTAGTTTTTTCATTTAATGAATCGGACTGACCTTACGATGTTTGTTATTGAAAACATATTTCAGTAGGTTATATCAGTGTTTCGTTGAATTCAAATTATCTAGCACAAGAGAAGAAAAATTATATTTTATAAAGAGTGGTTTGACTCCCTTTTGTGTTCTACAGTCAACTAATGGCAACGTGAGTAGCGTTCACATTTTCTCTCAATAAGAGAAGGTACCCGATTACGACGTTCAGTTTGATTATCAATTTAAGCCAAAATATTTAATATTTTTAAAGATAAGGTCACAGAAACAATTTGTTATCAATTACTAGAGGTACAACAGAAAGGCTACATCCTAAAATTCCAAATTATCTCTTATAAGAGAAGGTGTCCAGTTAAAGTAAAAGAAGATTAGAAGATTAATCGCTTTGAAAACGAACATACTTTGTTCTAGAGGTAGATAAACCTATTGCAACATGCAAATATTGCAAAAATAACGTCATTTCTATGAAAATCACATGATAGGTATCCTTCAATAGCAGGCCTATTACTTAAATAAATAAAAATAAATTCCAAAGAATTTTAACAGTATAATTGGATGATAAAATGGCACCTTATAAAAGGATGTAAAGGTTTAAAGGACAGCATAATTGTCAGAATGTAGTACTTTGATTTTGAACGAGTGAGGTTATATCTGAACCGTCTGCGGGTTTCTTGAAATGTACGTTACTACTTCCGAAATGCAAACATCCAAAAATCCCAAAATATGGAAAAGTAAAACAGAATCTGCATTTGTCATAAACAAACAAAGGAAAACACCAAGCAAACTCACCGAACATCCAAGAGGCCTCCTTTTCAGAGGATATCTTAACATTTCCAAAGCTGAAAGGGATATGAGCTTTGAAAGTGAACATCGTACTCTTCAAGATTTCGCATCCTTCACCAAACACAACTGTTCCTTTGTCATCAAAATGGATCCAAAATGTCTTGAAAACGTCACAAATTGATTCCATACCAACTGATGTTTTGTCTTCGCAGTCGAGTTTTCTTTCATTTACGTAACATAATCTGCCAATTGCTACGATCTTCCCGTCTTTATTTCTATTCAACCTAAATGTGTAACCGACATCCCCATTTTCCAAACCATTAGGAAAAAACCGAAGGAGGACATTATCGCAAGACTTCACCTTGAAATAGAGGGATGTTTTGCCTGCCAGGTCAAACCCTTGACTCTGAAGGGACAAACGGTCTTCATCGTTTTTGGTTGTCATCATGATTGATTTGTCGAAATTTGAGGCACCTGTAATGGATTGGGTCACTCCATATTAACTAGGTCATGGACGCATTTCATTTAGTGTAGTCATGTATGTAAAATATTTTCAACGGTTGCATTTTATCATTTTACCTCATATGAATGTCAAACACATGCAATGTCCATGTAGTCACATCTAAAATATTAACAGTGGTTATATTTTAATCTGAAAATTCCGTTTAAAAGCGAGTTCATCACAATGATTTGGGGTTTTTTACCTTTAATATCATCCTATTGAATATCTTATTTACTTTTTAATACGACAAACATACTCTCATTTAAAGATATTTACAAACTGCTTAAGGTAGTTAATTCTTTATCTTTTCACAAAAGCTACAGAAAACTTATTCTCTATTAATTTCTTAAACTATATGATTATATTGTTTTTTATAGGGTCATATTTTGTTATGTCAAGACTTTGAGATGCAGAAAAACATACAGTTTATATCCGAAAGATACCCTCCCAGAAGTGTTTATTTTTCTAAACTCAAAACACACAGATAAAATCGATACATGTTTCAAACCAAATAGCCACAATCACAAACTTTTTGAAATGACAAAGCGATCTTAAATTATTTAACAGTAATAACGTGAATGTCGATAATCAGCCAAGTGGGTATGCTGGAATATTTTCATAAATAGAGTTTCTTAAAATTAATTATACTTTTTCTAATTCATGCATTGCTTTGTAAGGTCATTATTCGAAAATTATCGAAAAAAATCCACTATCTCTCCAATAAATTAGTTTGCACTGAAGTCCTCGCAACATTGCCATAAAGGTTTGATTTACATACCTTGCACAGGTACAGCTGATTCTGTTGTTGATGACACACCATTTTGACATGTGTTTCCTGGAGGGAAAACATGAATCAAACAAATCCTTGTTTAATGTCTAAGTAGTTGGGTGTTATTTCTCTAATGCTGCAGGGAATGAATGATTGGCGGAACCTGTTTGTTCGAAAAGTCGGCATCCGCAGCCTACGTCCAGAAGGTTATGTCGAATATTCCAAGAAAAGTGGATGGGAAGAATCACCCAAAATTTTGTTTCCTTTTTTCGATAACTGCTGCTCATTTAAACTGCCGATCGTTTTAATAGGAAGCCCAATGATCTTAGATTTTTATCAATTTGTTTCTATTTTGAACAGACAGGTTCCAAAACCAACTTAAAAAGTTAAATGTAAGGACACTTTTAATGAAAGTTCTGTAAAACAACATCATGATGGTTTGATCTATTTTAAAGTATTTTAGTTTCCACAAGAAACGTAAACGTTGTTGCCCTTTCTTATATATTTTCTCAGTATTCTCATACCAAGAGAGTTTAGAATCAATGATAGTACCTAAGTACTTATATTCATTTACTCTTCCTATTTCATTTCCATTAGATAGAAAATATTGCTAATTTGAAATGCAGTTTAGTTACGGGATGATATGACCATTCTAGGAACGTGCTCATTTTTCTTTAAAAGTGTGTGGTTAATGCTAGAGTGTACTACATTTTCGTCGAATCTCGATATAACTCAAAATTACTCTTGGAGATCATGAAACTGTCACTCACCGAACACCCATGAAGCAGAATCTGTTGAGGATATCTTCACGTTTCCCAGTTGGAAAGTACTTTGAGCTTTGATACTTATCAGTTCTTTCTCTCTGACAACGCACCCTTCTCCAAACCTAGCTGTTTTGTCATCGAAGTGAATCCAAAATGTTTTGTCATCATCACAAGAATAGTCAATGTTCACAGTGTCTGCCCGTTCCTCGCAGTCTAACTTATTTTTGTCGTCAACATGACATAATTTTCCAATTACAGCTATCTTTCCATTCTCTTTCTTTTTTAACCAGACTTTATAAGCAACATCGCCAGGTTTGGAATGCTTTTGTAAAAACCGAAGAACCACAGTATCACAGGACTTCATCTTGAAAGTGAGAGAAAGCTGGTCTGTTACGTCTAAGCCACGGTCCCGGAGGGACACAGCGTTTTCGTCAGCGAGCGTCGTTATGCTAACGAGT
The DNA here is from genome assembly GCA_921293015.1 of Phorcus lineatus. Lineage (NCBI taxonomy): Eukaryota > Metazoa > Mollusca > Gastropoda > Trochida > Trochidae > Phorcus > Phorcus lineatus. Next base: position 38,367,123 of record OV121096.1, read on the forward strand.
GATGTGCCCAAACTCTGCTCGCCTGTAACTGAATACATTAAACCTTCTTAACATCTAATGAATATCGGAGGGATGGTTAAATCAAATGTCACGGTGTGAATAATGATTGCATTATATACACCTTTTATTGATAAACTTGTTAAAGTTATTAGTGATTTTAAACTCTCGTGGTCAGAAGTAATTACATGAATATTGATCACCGTGTTAGAGATTATTAGCTGAGAGGAATTGCTATATTGCACTTTTTATTATTAATCACTCAAATCCATATTACCCGAGGAAGAACGAGGACATTTATCCATAAAGAGTATCTGAACCTACTTGTAATAAATTAACAATGCTTTAAACGGAATTTAGTGCAGCATTCTTGTAAAGCTTTGATTTCATACCTGACACAGGTGTAGCTAATTCTGTCGTTGTTGATTCACCATCTTGGCATGTTTCTCCTGGAAAATTAATCAAATCAAACCAATTGAAGTTTAATGTCCAAGAATATATTTAGGTTATATGGATTCGGTAATGGCGGCGGTATTTTAATGTGATTGAGAGCTGGTATAAAAACTTTTGAAATTGTATTTATTCTATAATGTCGCACAATTAATATCGTGAAATGTTTATATTTCCTTTTAAAAAAACTCGGGATTTTCATGGTCAGGCCCAAGCAAACTCGCTGAGTATAAAGAAGTTATGGAAAGATTGCTACATTATTTGTAGGAATCAGATATTTCAAAACGTATATTGTAAAGGTTTAAGTGAATTGCTTTATTGGATATTTAGAGACGAACCTGCACATAACTCAAAGTGACCACAGATAGAACAACTGTCAGAGGAGCAGAAAATTGGTTTCTTCAAGACCATAACACTGTAACTCACCGAACACCCATGAAGCAGAATCTGTTGAGGATATCCTCACATTTCCCAGTTGGAAAGTACTTTGAGCTTTGATACTTATCAGTTCTTTCTCTCTGACAACGCACCCTTCTCCAAACCTAGCTGTTTTGTCATCGAAGTGAATCCAAAATGTTTTGTCATCATCACAAGAATAGTCAATGTTCACAGTGTCTGCCCGTTCCTCGCAGTCTAACTTATTTTTGTCGTCAACATGACATAATTTTCCAATTACAGCTATCTTTCCATTCTCTTTCTTTTTTAACCAGACTTTATAAGCAACATCGCCAGGTTTGGAATGCTTTTGTAAAAACCGAAGAACCACAGTATCACAGGACTTCATCTTGAAAGTGAGAGAAAGCTGGTCTGTTACGTCTAAGCCACGGTCCCGGAGGGACACAGCGTTTTCGTCAGCGAGCGTCGTTATGCTCACGAGTGATGTGCCCAAACTCTGCTCGCCTGTAACTGAATACATTAAACCTTCTTAACATCTAATGAATATCGGAGGGATGGTTAAATCAAATGTCACGGTGCAGCATTCATGTAAAGCTTTGATTTCATACCTGACACAGGTGTAGCTAATTCTGTCGTTGTTGATTCACCATCTTGGCATGTTTCTCCTGGAAAATTAATCAAATCAAACCAATTGAAGTTTAATGTCCAAGAATATATTTAGGTTATATGGATTCGGTAATGGCGGCGGTATTTTAATGTGATTGAGAGCTGGTATAAAAACTTTTGAAATTGTATTTATTCTATAATGTCGCACAATTAATATCGTAAAATGTTTATATTTCCTTTTAAAAAAACTCGGGATTTTCATGGTCAGGCCCAAGCAAACTCGCTAAGTATAAAGAAGTTATGGAAAGATTGCTACATTATTTGTAGGAATCAGATATTTCAAAACGTATATTGTAAAGGTTTAAGTGAATTGCTTTATTGGATATTTAGAGACGAACCTGCACATAACTCAAAGAGACCACAGATAGAACAACTGTCAGAGGAGCAGAAAATTGGTTTCTTCAAGATCATAACACTCTAACTCACCAAACACCCATGAAGCTGAATCAATTGAGGATATCTTCACGTTTCCCAAGTGGAAAGTACTTTGAGCTTGAATACTTATCAGTTCGTTCTCCCTGATGACGCATCCCTCTCCAAACCTAGCTGTTTTGTCATCGAAATGGATCCAAAATGTTTTGTCATCCTCACAAGTATAGTCAATCTTGACAGCGTCGTCCCGTTCCTCGCACTCTAACTTCTCTCTGTAGTCAACAGAACATAATTTTCCGATTACCCCTATCTTTCCATCCTCTCTCCTATTCAACCTGACTTTATAAGCAACATCGCCAAGTTCGGTATGCTTTGGGAAAAACCGGAGAACAACAGTATCACAGGACTTCATCTTGAAAGTGAGAGAAAGCTGGTCAGTTACGTCAAAGCCACGGTCCTGGAGGGACACTGCGTCTTCGCCTGCGAGGGTCGTTATGCTCAGGAGCGATGTGCCCCAGTTCGTCTGGCCTGTAACTGAATAGGTTAAACCTTCTTAAACATTAACTGGTACCGCCGATTTGTTTGGTTTCTCATTTAACATCTAATGATATTGGAAGGATGTTTAGTCATATGTCACGGTATAAATAACGATTGCATTAATTACACGTTTAATGATAAACTTGTTAAAGTTATTAGTGATTTTACACTTTCTTAGTCAGAATTAATAACATGAATATTGATCGACGTGTTAGAGATTATTAGCAGAGGGGAATTGCTATAATGCACTTTAAGATTGATTACTCTAATTCATTTTATCCGAGGAAGAACGAGGAAATTTATCCATAAAGAGTATCTGAACCTAATTGTATTAGATTAACAATGCTTTGTTAATCTATTTTCAAGGCCATTATTTTACGAATAACAAAAATCGATGCTTTCCCTCTCCCAAACATAGAAACTTAAACAGAATTTCCTGTAGCAGTCTTGTGAAGCTTTGATTTCATACCTGACACAGGTGTAGCTAATTCTGTCGTTGTTAATTCACCATCTTGGCATGTGTCTCCTGGAAAGTTTATCAAATCAAACCAATTGAAGTTTAATGTCTTAGTATATGTTAAGGTGTTATGGCGTTGGTAATGGCCGAGGTATTTTTTTATGTGATTGAGCTGGTATAAAAACTTTTGAAATTGTATTTATTCTATAATGTCGCACAATTAATATCGTAAAATGTTTATATTTCCTTTAAAAAAACCTCGGGATTTTCATGGTCAGGCCAAAGCAAACTCGCTGAGTATAAAGAAGTTATGGAAAGATTGCTACATTCTTTGTAGGAATCAGATATTTCAAAACGTATATTGTAAAGGTTTAAGTGAATTGCTTTATTGGATATTTAGAGACGAACCTGCACATAACTCAAAGTGACCACAGATAGAACAACTGTCAGAGGAGCAGAAAATTGGTTTCTTCAAGACCATAACACTGTAACTCACCGAACACCCATGAAGCAGAATCTGTTGAGGATATCCTCACATTTCCCAGTTGGAAAGTACTTTGAGCTTTGATACTTATCAGTTCTTTCTCTCTGACAACGCACCCTTCTCCAAACCTAGCTGTTTTGTCATCGAAGTGAATCCAAAATGTTTTGTCATCATCACAAGAATAGTCAATGTTCACAGTGTCTGCCCGTTCCTCGCAGTCTAACTTATTTTTGTCGTCAACATGACATAATTTTCCAATTACAGCTATCTTTCCATTCTCTTTCTTTTTTAACCAGACTTTATAAGCAACATCGCCAGGTTTGGAATGCTTTTGTAAAAACCGAAGAACCACAGTATCACAGGACTTCATCTTGAAAGTGAGAGAAAGCTGGTCTGTTAAGTCTAAGCCACGGTCCCGGAGGGACACAGCGTTTTCGTCAGCGAGCGTCGTTATGCTCACGAGTGATGTGCCCAAACTCTGCTCGCCTGTAACTGAATACATTAAACCTTCTTAACATCTAATGAATATCGGAGGGATGGTTAAATCAAATGTCACGGTGTGAATAATGATTGCATTATATACACCTTTTATTGATAAACTTGTTAAAGTTATTAGTGATTTTAAACTCTCGTAGTCAGAAGTAATTACATGAATATTGATCACCGTGTTAGAGATTATTAGCTGAGAGGAATTGCTATATTGCACTTTTTATTATTAATCACTCAAATCCATATTACCCGAGGAAGAACGAGGACATTTATCCATAAAGAGTATCTGAACCTACTTGTAATAAATTAACAATGCTTTAAACGGAATTTAGTGCAGCATTCTTGTGAAGCTTTGATTTCATACCTGACACAGGTGTAGCTAATTCTGTCGTTGTTGATTCACCATCTTGGCATGTTTCTCCTGGAAAATTAATCAAATCAAACCAATTGAAGTTTAATGTCCAAGAATATATTTAGGTTATATGGATTCGGTAATGGCGGCGGTATTTTAATGTGATTGAGAGCTGGTATAAAAACTTTTGAAATTGTATTTATTCTATAATGTCGCACAATTAATATCGTAAAATGTTTATATTTCCTTTAAAAAAACTCGGGATTTTCATGGTCAGGCCCAAGCAAACTCGCTGAGTATAAAGAAGTTATGGAAAGATTGCTACATTATTTGTAGGAATCAGATACTTCAAAACGTATATTGTAAAGGTTTAAGTGAATTGCTTTATTGGATATTTAGAGACGAACCTGCACATAACTCAAAGTGACCACAGATAGAACAACTGTCAGAGGAGCAGAAAATTGGTTTCTTCAAGATCATAACACTCTAACTCACCAAACACCCATGAAGCTGAATCAATTGAGGATATCTTCACGTTTCCCAAGTGGAAAGTACTTTGAGCTTGAATACTTATCAGTTCGTTCTCCCTGATGACGCATCCCTCTCCAAACCTAGCTGTTTTGTCATCGAAATGGATCCAAAATGTTTTGTCATCATCACAAGTATAGTCAATCTTGACAGCGTCGTCCCGTTCCTCGCACTCTAACTTCTCTCTGTAGTCAACAGAACATAATTTTCCGATTACCCCTATCTTTCCATCCTCTCTCCTATTCAACCTGACTTTATAAGCAACATCGCCAAGTTCGGTATGCTTTGGGAAAAACCGGAGAACAACAGTATCACAGGACTTCATCTTGAAAGTGAGAAAAAGCTGGTCTGTTACGTCAAAGCCATGGTCCTGGAGGGACACTGCGTCTTCGTCAGCGAGCGTCGTTATGCTCACGAGTGATGTGCCCAAACCTGGTTCGCCTGTAACTGAATAGGTTAAACCTCCTAAAAATTAATTGGTACCAACGATTTTTTTAGGTTGTTATTAATCATATGATGAATATTGAAGGGGTTCTTTGCTCAAGTGTAATGGTATATATAATGATTTCATTATTTACATCCTAATTTGATAGACTTGTTAAAGCTATATGTTATTTTACACTTTCGAAGTTAGAAGTACTTTCATGAATATTGATCACTGTGTTAGAGATTATTTGCCAAGCCGAAATGCTATGTAGCACTCTTATTTTCAGTTACTCAAATTCATATTACCCGAGGAAGATTTAAGGACATTTATCCACAAAGGGTATCTAAACTTACTTATCATGAAAAAGCAATGCTTTATTGCTGTCTTTTTAAGGCCTCATTCAAAAATAAGCAAAAATTGGTGCTGTCCCTCTCTCCTACAAAGAAAGTTGTACAGAATTTCATGCAGCAATCTTAAGAAGCTTTGATTTCATACCTGACACAGGTATAGCTTGTTCTGTTGGCGTTGATTCACCATCTTGGCATGTGTTTCCTAGAAAAATATTCAAACCAAAACCAAATTATAATTTAATATGTCTGCTTTGGTAATTGCGGAGCTATGTTTGGTTTAATTACTCTTGTAACAAAACTTTTGAAATTTTATTTATTCTAAATGTCACACGAAAATATTGTCAAATATTAATATTTCCTTTTAGAAAACACTTTGGGGGTTTTAATGTTCAGGGTCTAGCAACTTTGCTGATTATAAAGAAGTTAAGGAAAGATTTCCACATTCTTTAAAGGAAACACACATTTTTAAACGTATCTGGTAAATGTTTTAGTGAGTTGCTTATTATTTATTTGGAGACGAACTTCGAAATGCACATAACTCCATGTGACCACTGAAAGAACATCTGTCAGAAGAGCAGAAAACTGTTTTTAACCCTTCAAGATCATAACATTGTAACTCACCGAAAACCCATGATGCGGAATCTTCTGAGGATATCTTCACATTTCCCAGGTTGAAAGGACTTTGAATACTCAACAAGTCATTCTCACTGATAACGCAGCCTTCTCCAAACTGAGCTGTTTTGTCATCGAAGTGGATCCAAAATGTTTTGTAATCATCACAACTATAGTCAATTTTCACAGTGTCTTCCCGTTCCCCGCACTCTAACTTCTCTCTATAGTCAACATAACATAATTTTCCGATTACAGCTGTCTTTCCATCCTCTTTCTTTTTTAACTTGACTTTATAAGCAGCATCGCCAGGTTTGACATGCTTTGGGAAAAAACGGAGAACAACAGTACCACAGGACTTCATCTTGAAAGTGAAAGAAAGTTGGTCTGTTACGTTAAATCCGCGGTCCTGGAGGGACACAGCATCTCCGCCAGCGATCGTCGTTATGCTTAGGAGTGAGGTGCCCGAATTCGATTCCCCTGTAACTGAATACGTTAAACCTCCTCAAATATAAACTGGTACCGAAGTTTTGTTTTGGTTTCCACTCTTTATAATCATCATAAAGATAATTATGACATAATTATTGCGAAAATTGAGTCATCAATTAAATTCACCTATTGAAGCAGCAAGTAATAAAGAAGTTAAACTCAAGTACAAAAGAATCTTTACCTTCTTTAACTGTCACAAATAAACGAAATGATACCGATATTTTCGCCAAAGTTGGCAAAGGCACGGTTTGAATCTTAATATTTTTGTTTGGATCTTGCAAGCAATAATCATACACGTAGGTGAAAATGAGAAAACTTTAAATGCACGTTACATTGCTGGTAGTCCTGCGTGACGTGACTGGGAAAATTAATGACTGCCCACAATCAATATTTATTGTTTCCTTTCTTCCAAGGGCGGCGAAAGACCATTGCATATGTATTATGAATAAACTATGAAATTTGGCAAAAATGAGCAACAGCTTATTTTATTCGAAAAATCGTTATTCTTCCATTATTAGGTGTCATTAGAGTTATTGAGTGCACTTTGGAAAGAAACACACCGCTAAACTAACTTTGTTATAGTCTTTGGTCTAGTGCCCTTTGGAAAGAAACTCACCGCTGAACTGACTTTGTTATAGTCTTATAGAAACCTTTACAACATTTATGACTAAAAAGTGTCGTGTTGATTTTGACATCTGCTCTCTATTGATTATAAAAATGAAAAACTGGTTATTTCAACGCTAATTTTGAGGGATTTGTTGTATCTGAGAAATGGTGGATTATATTGAGTATATTTCTCTCAATCTTCTTTACCATTCCGTTATTTTGCGTGTCTACTTTAACTTAATTAATAAAAAAAATTGAAATTAATCGATAAAGAGATTAAAATATTTTCATTACATGATCAGATAAAAAGTAGATCTGATTCATTTATTTGATCTTATTCATCAATCTATAAGTTCTTTTAAAATATTTATTTAAATAAATATAGCATCCTTGATACGTGTAAGCATTGTCTTCCAGAGGACCTGTTCTTGCAAGGTGATGTGTTTAATTTTCTGATCATATTTGATGTGTTAATGTCAAATGAAACCGACTATCTACAATCTGGGTCTGCCTCTTATATATGTCGAGACATGGTGGTCACTTACGCATATCCAACACCCAGCATTCTTTTGACACCAACTATTATTTCTTAGTATATCCTATGATATTATATGACGTATGCTTATGCATGAAACATGTGTTTCCACCTATCGTATGAGCCCTTTTGTTACGACAGGATGAATCCCTGCTTTGTATTACTTCTTTGAAAGGCATTTCGGGTTGTTATAAGGCCGTCGCAGCAAAATTAATCACTAGACCTCGTCCTTAGTAGCCAAGATTTACGTTTAGTGACGCACGACTACAAAATATCAATTCATTTTTCTTTTTTTAGAATAGAAAATGCTTCTGAAATGTTCAAACTGCGTATACAATTTCCTCAAGAGAACAACTGACTTTTAAACAACAATAGTGAAAGTCAGTGTTGAGGAGTTAAAAGAAAAAAACTTACCAAAAGCAATAGCGCATGTTGCCAATGCCAACGTAAGAGCTTTCATCTTGAGGGCAGGACACAGTGGAACTACACCGCCCAAGTTATATAGGGTCTCTTTATCGTGTATATCATTCATCTCGCTGCTCTTTTGATCTTCAATACAATAGGCCCATACGTGAGGTTTGCGCTTTCTGTGACATGGCGACATAAGTTAAAGAGTTGGTTATCTATGTAAGCCGTCGTGTGCGTCAATATTCACATGTTTATTTTGAATTCCTTTTCAGGAGAGCTGTGATTGATGACACGAAAATACGATACAAATGGAAGATAAAACTAAATGGTTTGTCTGTTTAGATCAGATTTAGATAAAGAAAAATCGGGTTTGATTCATTCGTGACATTTATACATCATCGAGATATTACCAACGGACCGTTAATATATATCAAAGACGTGTAACAGGAACATTTCATGGAAGTAGGCACAATCTTAAAGGTATATCTCTTCATGCATGAATGTAATTTTCATTGATGAAACATCAGTACCTGCTGAATGTAAGATATCTTCAAACGACGTCTTAGTTCGAATGGGTTAACATTCTGCGTCATTTACATGCCATAACATTATAATGTCATTTTGTATTCATATCCAAGTTCAAGTTAATCTTTTCTGTACCAGTTTTCACATCTGCTGAAATTATTCACATTTAAGTAAGTTTTACCAATTTCAGGAAAATACACAATTGGAAGAAATAAATTACATCAACCATTTTCTATCATTATAAAAATAAGAGGACTGAATCTATCTGAGGCTTTTATTTCCCTCTAAAAACATCCTTTAAACTGATAGGAAACGATACAGAGTGCCGCTTATCAATCCATGTGCGTCCATTTAATCAAAGAGAGGCCTCACGATTCCATACAGCTCTGAACAGGGTATGACGTCACGCTATATATGATGGACGGCATATAAGTAAAATGGTATCGGTCGTTATTTCGATAAGCCCATTAGTAAAATGAGACAATTGAAAAGTACAATCACATTCCTTTATTGACATATACCGACCTTTAAATTTTGACAAAAAGTTAATGTATCAGAGGTGACTGTGGGATCTCTTCCAGCGGGATTCCAAACTGGGACCTACGTGTGAGAGACAGACGCTCTACCGATTCAGCAAATGAGATGTCTTTATGGCCGAAGCCAGTAGGAACAGAGTGGCACAGGGTATGTTGTTGGGGTCAACTTTGGTAAACTTAATAAATTGTGTTATTTCATCAAGTAGTGATTATTTCTGAAAATTAACATTTCAATGCTTATCAGTTACCATATAAAAAATAATCGGGGGAAAAGTCGAGAATAAAGATCGAAAATCGAACAATGGCGAGCGCCAATGACTCAAACTTGTAGCAGACACAAAGAGAAATATAGGTTGGTAATGGTTAATAGGTGATTTAACTAATATACATGTAACATTTATATGACATTTTTATTTACAATTGAAAACAAGAAACTTTCATCATTTGGGAATTTAAAAGATGGATATGCAACTGTAGATAAACGATTTAAAGTTTACTCAGGTAATTTGATATTCATGAAACATTTTCTGTGTCATTTTCAGAACAAGCGACAATACTCGTGGAACAGCCTTATAATGTATAATTACAGGAGTCCTGGGCTGATTCCACTCGTTGAGAATCTTTTAAATTAGACACTGTAGACACTCTGAAATTTCATCGATAATACTGAAACGTACCTCAGGCGCGATTTTATAAAACCGTACACCGATCTGATATCATGAAATATAGTCAATGGGCATAGTTTTACTTCTGTAGAATAATGAGCTCAACAATACAATGATAAATATATTAACCCACTATTTAAAAGAAATATTATTACCGTCCCATTAATGTCTTTATATAATACCAAACATGACCTGTACACATATTTGAAGTTGTGGATACACAGTAATTAGAGTATATACAACCATATGTGTCCGATACTTCACCATTCTGCTACATCAGCGTATTTGTCTCCGCCTATCTCCATCATAGGCGGATACAAATATGCCGATGTAGCAGGATGATACTTCACTAAAGAAAAAAATAAAGGCTACCGACCGTCGTCTATTTTACAAGCCAAGTATTTATTAGTCAGCATATGATGACATTCTAATGTATTTAGCTCTGTTTGATTATTGTATGCATAATAACTTTACGGTCAATAACGCATTTTGTTAGAGCCTTCATTACAACAAATGAAGAGGTGAAAATATTATATACGGTGTGTATTTTTTATTTCAGGAGGTTTTATCCAGAAACTCTTGTACTTATGTGTGCCACTTCACGATGGCTGTAGAAGCCTTGTTTACTATCCTATGTAATGTCTTGTATTCTTATAAGTGATCCTCTTAATACTTTGGTTTATCAAGTATCATCCTGTAGGGTCGCGCAAAAGGCTTTGGGACACGACATGAAACGTACATTTGGATACTTTTTAGCTCATCAGGTCTGTAAGACCCGATGGGCTTATGGCATGGCAAGGCGTCCGGCGTCCGTCCATCCGTCCATCCGTCTGTAAACTTTTCACTTTTTCGACTTCTTCTCCAGAACCAATGACTCTAGAGAGCTGAAATTTTATGTGCATACTCCTTGGCAAATGGGGATTCTAAATTGTAGATTTCGTGACCCCATGACCCCAAATGGGGTAACAAGGGTCAAAACCTTAAAAATCTATTTTAATCTTCTTCTCCAGTTCCAAAAGGTCCAGAGAGCTGAAAAGTTGTGTGTAGACTCCTTGGGCACTGGAGATTCTAAATTGTAGATTTTGTGACCCCGTGACCCCAAATGAGGTCACAGGGGTCAAAACATGAAAAACCTAATTTCATCTTCTTCTCCAGTTCCAAAAGGTTTAGAGAGCTGAAAAGGTGTGTGTAGACTCCTTGGCCAACGGGGATTCTAAATTGTAGGTTTGGTGACCCCATGACCCCAAATGGGGTCACAGGGGTCAAAACCTAAAAAAACTAATTTCATCTTTTTCCCTAGTTCCAAAAGGTCCAGAGAGCTGAAAAGTTGTGTGTAGACTCCTTGGGCACTGGAGATTTTAAATTGTAGATTTTGTGACCCCATGACCCCAAATGAGGTCACAGGGGTCAAAACATGAAAAACCTATTTTCATCTTCTTCTCCAGTTCCAAAAGGTCCAGAGAGCTGAATAGTTGTGTGTAGACTCCTTGGGCACTGGAGATTCTAAATTGTAGGTTTGGTGACCCCATAACCCAAAATGGGGTCACAGGGGTCAAAACCTGAAAAACCTAATTTCATCTTCTTCTCCAGTTCCAAAAGGTCCAGAGAGCTGAAAAGGTGTGTGTAGACTCCTTGGCCAACGGGGATTCTAAATTGTAGGTTTGGTGACCCCATGACCCCAAATGGGGTCACAGGGGTCAAAACCTAAAAAACCTAATTTAATCTTTTTCCCTAGTTCCAAAAGGTCTAGAGAGCTGAAAAGGTGTGTGTAGACTCCTTGGCCAACGGGGATTCTAAATTGTAGGTTTGGTGACCCCTTGACCCCAAATGGGGTCACAGGGGTCAAAACCTTAAAATCTTCTACTCCAGTTCCAAAAGGTCTTGATAGCTTAATAGTTGTGTGTAGACTCCTTGGACAATGGGGATTCTGAATTGTAGGTTCGGTGACCCCTTGACCCCAAATGGGCAATGGGCCTTTTTTATATGATTGTGAATAACTCGGACGTTGGGACAGGCTATCTTTCCTACACTGCCCATGACCCCATGGTCTAAACCACAACACCTATTTCTATCAAAAGGCTGATGAGCTACAGAGCCCATGGCTCTATTTTTAAGTTTTTATTATGTTCCAAAATAAGAAATACACAACAAGTAACAGAGTATTTTTATGTCTGTTAACCGTTGTTAATGTAATCAAGTCAAAGGCTGCCGTCGTCTACAACCTCTACAACTTTGTCTACTCTCTTCATCGATCAAGTTCTGAGTCAAATGTACATCCAAGAACCATGTATTTCTTTCCAAGATTGTGTGAAGAATGATGTCTGATTTCATGTACATGTACCAAAAAATAAATTCAAACGAAATGTATTGTGTCCTTTTCTTTTTACGATTTAGACTAGCAAAATTTTTCATTCATACCAAACGCATTCAATGGGTTGTCATAAGAAGGCAACCCGCCGGCATACAATATGGCTAGACGACAATCACGAATCTTCGTGATGCCTTTAAATAGGAATCATTTTAAGATTCCGTCTCGTTGGATCTACTGTCTGAAACTATTCATATGTGAATCCAAAATATTTACATATCAGTACAAGGATTATTATATATAAGCACGTACACCTCCCTATTACAAACCTCTGGTGACGTCATCCCTCTGTTTGGCACCGTGTCGTAACCTGGAAGTTGGACCAAGTTAGGTCTATCTATGCTAGGTAGACCCCATATCACGCCTGCCTGTGATTTTAAGTCCTCTTGCGAAGTCCATGTAGACAGACCTCTAACGATTTTTCCGAAATTATCTTATTCAGCTGAATAACTCCGTTTTCAAATCTTATTTAAGATGATGTTGATCTTAAAATCATAGAATGTCATCACAAGAAATTCACAAGGTATCAATCGAAATTGTGATGTGTAGACTTCTAGTCTGAGTCATTTGAGTAAAGCATCTGAACACTGAGCCAGCTGAAGACAGACTCAATTTATGATGACCAATTGATTACGTTTCTTAGTTTGCCTAGAGTGAAATCCCGAGTTTCTTCTGTATTCATTAATATTAATACAAATTCATTTTGGAGGTGCAAAATGTCTGATGCATACAATCTTGTGTTTCGTGTAACTCTTGTCATATTAAAGAGCCACTCCGTGATTTTCATAACATATTATTTACCTTTGATACGAACCTAAATATCATATGTGGTGATACAAAATCAAAACATCTTAACTTTTCATGTCCAAAAGACATTTTTTGACAAATACTGGTTTTCCATGAAAATCTAAAAACAGCCTTATAAATGCATATAAATGAGGTGTAGATATCACGTCCAATATACATGGATACTTTTTATAACCTAACAAACACTATCAACTCCTAACTGCCCTCCTTGCTGTTCTAGATAAGTCTCCAAAATTACGTTTGACTATTTGACGCGCGCCACTGTCCGGTTTTCGATAAATAATTGCGATGTTCTACCTTCATATTTTTACTGTAAATAACCAACAAGCTTTAAAAGTTGTCTTTTTGGTAACAGTCGATACTTCGCGACCAAATGACACCATTGATTAAGTTTGGCATATAAGACTCCAACAACTCACGGAGTGGCTCTTCAACATAGACCCTTACAAACCATTTTTATATTTACCTCATATTAAAACAATTTGAAATCGTGTTGTCAACGATTGAAATCATTTGGTCCAGTTTATTCTTATACACAAGTGTTGGCGTTTTCTAAAATGTAAGTTTCCTGATTTTTCATAAAAAGGCCGTAATCCTCCAGTTTAAAATCTTATCCAATGTAGATAGACCTCAGAGTGGGTCAGTTACGGCTGATAAACCTTGGGCTTCGCCGGCGGTCTGCCGTACTTGGCCAACACTGCGGTATATCTACATGTGCAAAGAACTCGTCGAACCTAGAAATATAGAATTATATGACATATAACATATGAAGATTTGAATGAGATATTTTTTAACATAACATCTACATCTTTAATTTCTTTACCTTATATAAAATTTGACCTCAATAGATGTCTTCGATATCTATATGAGTTTGCATTGATGTCAACATACGATAATGCGTAGTAATTATGAAACCTTTGTGTACGTACCTTTAGTTGACTAGCAAGTGTCATGAGGACACGAAATCGCATTGCCTACCCATGTCCATCTGGCATCGAGCATTTATGATGAAAATGTTGAATCAATACAGTCAATTTTATGCAGTTCTTGAACTCCCGTGAAAGTAGAACGTCATTTGAGTCTGACAGCTACAGACAAAAAAGTTTCAATTTTCTTTTGAAGAATTATATATTGTGCATGAGGACGTTATGTTTGAAAGTGTGTGGAAATAACGTTATCCACGTCTTTTATTTCTTTGGTAGCGTAATGTCTAGAAAAGAAATGTGACAAAATTACCGAGAATTTAAGCAAGAACATCTATGACTAAAGATTTATAGAATAAACGCATTCTATTCGGCCATTAACCTGGATAATCGCATGAACAGGTTGTAAATGATTAATGTATTAATAATTGGGAATATACCATGCAACACAAATTCCGTCTAGTTACAAGTAAGGGCTATTCTTAAACATCACAAAAAGGATAAAACCACTTCCCTAACGGTAATTGTTCGTAAACGAGAAAAGGTTTCAGAGGAAAATCAGAGCCCTAATGACAGAATCTATCAGTAACTCATTAGAAAAAATATCAAAATACTTTCTCCTCATCGTGTTCTCCTAATAACATATATCTCAGACTGACTTCTGGGGTGCGTTCGATTAGACAACACCTGTGACTCGTGTTCCACACTTGATTAAAAAAACGTCTCGTGCAGAACACTAGTGTCAAACACGGGTGACACGAATTTACTCTTAGTCAGACGAGGAGTGAGCGGGTGTAAACATGGCGTCCAAACATTTGGAAAAGTGAGTTGACAATGTAGAAATGTGATATTTTGCCCTTTTTAAAATTACATTGGAACAAATAATGTTCATTGTTGATTACTTGAAGGTAAATCTAGTTATATCACATTGCATCAGCTACATTGCACGAGTTAGTGCAGTTTTATTTATAAGTTTATTTACAGCACATGAATGATTTGTCAGGGTGTAGTTGTCATCATTTTAAAAAGAGCAGCATAACATTAAATTTTGTTGTCAATCGTTTGCTAAAGGACTGAAAATGAATAAAATATTATCAATAATGAATATCTGCGCACCAAAGGAATTGATTTTTTTTATTTTTCCCAGTTTTATGATAGAATTGGTGGTCGACGGAGATACTTTTAATTTGATTGCAACGCCGGAACGCCATCTTGCGTCACTATGTAAACAACACTTTACGTTTTATTTACTGGACTCTAGCAGTACCAGAGCGCATGCGCAAAATTTACACTCGTGTTGTCCAGTGTTGTCTAATCGAACGCACCCCTGATGTTCTCAGCCAACGTGTCTGATTGGGCTATGATACGTTACAAAATATTCCATGAATATATATTTAGATTGCTTAGATCCAGAAATCCATATGAAAGTCATGATTTACAATTGATTGCCTTTAGAATGCATTTCTTTTTTGCGTGCACGTAGTTAACAGAATGCCATACCATGAATGTAATGTTAATTTTTTAATGACATCACGTATGATAAGGCACGGTTACGAGACTAATTGAAATACATGAAGTGCAAGGGGAAAGTTTACTCACTGGAACATATAATGAGTTTTAACCAACTCAGGTTTTACTCGCTTGAATAACATTGAACAATATTATGAATCAGGTTGATCAGATTTTAGTGTCTTTCTGTGAGTTTCTAGGAAACTTAATAAAACACATAAAAATCAAACCTGGAAGGAACTGCTTCCTTACTAGCAAACCCTCCACTCAAGCAAGGATGCTAATATCTAACCTAGTGTTAATACATAGATTGGCGAATCAGGATGATACAAATTTCCTCGGAATTAAACTACTAGCCCTCTTTTCGAAGATGTACATTTACTATTAGGCATTCAGATTAACCTACAGATTATCTCATGAGTTCTGAGAGAAGCTAGTAAAATAACTTAGCTTTGGTCTCTAACTCTTCTTGCAGTAGGAATATCAGATAGAATGAACAAGCTCGCCGGTATCTCAGGCATTGTGCATGAGGAAAAATATATTTAAGAAAATTGAATTTCTTGAAAAAACATACATGGTAACTTATTCCGAGCACTTAAGTTTGAAAGAAGAGTACCACTCTTTTCAAAAACGTTATTATCCTTTATGATGTATTTCAAATTTAATTGATTTGCTTCAAAATTTTATATATACAATAATGATAGGGAAAATTAAAAAGTTAAGGACCAAAAATATATATAATTTTCAAGTACCATGATAAAGTATAATTGTATAGATAAATAAGGTATAATATGTTAACTATTCAATAGTTCGATACTGAAGATCGTGTATATGTTTCATCAAAAGCTCATCAATAGTCTTATAACCTTTTCTAAAATTCAAAATTGACATACATTTTGTATCCCTTACTATTTCTGTCAATGTATTTTGAGTATACTGTGAATCGTATATTTTTAAAAATGTTATGAAATATAATAACAGAAATACAAAATAAGGTCTACAAATGTAAAAGAATGCTAGGGGCTTTTCCTGAATTTAGATTATTATCTATGAAGACAATTAATATCTACTTATCTTACGTGTGCTTGTGACGTCACACACAGTCCTCCGCCTGTGCACGGTAATGGCCGTGGGCTCATTAAGTCAGATAAGGATTAACAGATTGGTGACAATCATCCATGACGGAGAAACGAACCACGAAAACCTTTTTTTATTGAAGGGTTTTAATTGACTTTCGTAAAAGGTCTTATTAAGATTTTGTTTGTTATAAGACAGATTTATCATACTGACACAGACACCCACATTTCTCAATGAATTCCATTTCGTAATTCATACAAGATATGAATGAAATTTGTGCTTGTTTTAAGAAGGTCAACCTTTCTCTCGAAGCACCGTTTCTACAGCTTTCCAAATCAACTTGAAAAGTCCATAAAATCAGTTGATCAGTTTACATTTAATCAAAAGCTTATCATACATTGTTTTGACTTATTTAAACAATACCAGTCATATCTTCCCAACATTAATGTTTTCCAGTGACTCAATGTAGGAAGTATGAATACACAATTATTAAGACATTCATGTAACCTTTTTTCGAACATCTATCGTCACGTGTATTTATTATAAGTTATGTGAAGTGTTATTTCATGCGAGAAGATGAATTAAAATAATCATAACTCTGCAAAGTCACATATACACAAATTGTCGAATGAAGCATAATGTCCCTTTCAAATAAAACCTTTCGGGACCTAGCTACAGTTATCGTTACAGAGTTCCTCAAAAAGAGAAAATGCTACTTTACATAATATTTGATTTATCAAAAAAGGGTCACATAATTTTGACAGAGTCGTCGTTTTGAAATTGAATGTCACGTTGACCTGCTTGAATTAATTATGATTTATATGATTTATTATATTTCGAATGGTGAAATATGCCATAATGATTTGTCGTTGCACTTATAGTGTACCACACGTTGAATAAAGCGGTTTCTTGATTACAGAAATTTTCATTTAAGAAGTGTTAAATAAAATCTAAATCTTGAAACGATCTTTAAAACTATTCTATAACATGTAGCCACTTATGAAATTAAGGTATGTAATTAGAAATAAAATATTTTTAAAACTATTTCATAATGTATTTTCTTTATTTCGCAACTTATTTGAACTATGAAAATAGCATTAAAATGATATCGTATTTTAACATAGCATATTACCGAGCACGGTTCACTTACTAATTACAAATAATGCCTTCGGTTATGATGCTATCATTGTGCCAAGCGACGGTCATTCATACGTCATAGTCCTTGGTTATTCGACACTAACATCTGGTTTGACCAATCACGTGACTGGTCGAATGTATAAATAAGGACCAAAACATTCATGGACATTCATTCCACTTAGGAGGACAGTTTACTTTCATTAGTCGGTGACAAACTTCATTTCATACCTGTCCTCAAGCACACAGTCCGAAAGTATCTCATCCTTTGGTGGGAAGACTGGTCATCAGTCAATTGGGAACGGCTCAACAATGGTCGTCATGGGTTTGAAAGCATATTTGGTTGTTCTAGTATTAGTGGTCAAGCTCGAAATGACCAGTGCCGCTTGTCCACACGCTGACCAAACATTAGAGAGATGGAGCGAAGTATGGGGGGACAACAAGCCACAAGCGGGGGCACAGGTGAAACAAATAACTATAAAATTCTTTTCAAATTTATTGAAAAAGGTTATCTTGGGTACACAGGAAACGTACATGTGTGTCACTCACATCATATTTCTAATATTTTTTCATACAAGTTTTAGCATTCAATGTAATAATAACTTCCAAATAATCTTATTTCAATATCATTTATAGCATTCAAATCAACTCGCTGTTTTAGTGTAATTAATTGCATTCCATTCGAAATAACCATGCTTTTATGCACTCCGGTAATGTCTTTCAACTCAGGTTTCCGTATCATTATTAGCAAATACCACTTCTAGATGTAATGTCATAGGTTTAATATTGCTGTGCTTGACACCACTGGAAAAGTAATTTTTACAGTTTCATTGGATGTAGTATAGAAGATAAGGGTTCTTAGGGTTAGTTCGTAGTTGATATGATGTATAGGGTAGAATAAAACAAGGATTCTAGGATAGAATTTTTACAATAGGCATGGATTAAAAGCTTCCTTTTTAGAAATCCTTAGTTGTATTTTCCCGTTTTCTGAAGGTAACACTCACTAGCGGTATGCGTATACTGTTGGACGAGTCCCCGCCTCCTCTTGGTTCCATAACTATTGACGAGGGTGCCAGTCTGGTGTGGGGTGACCAGGACGGTATCGCCCTGGCTCTCAGCTATATGCTGATACACGGGGAGTTCCATATGGGCAGTGACGACTGCAGGTTCACAAAGAAAGCGAACATTGTCTTGACTGGTGAGTGTTGCATTATAATTATAACTTTATTGGTTGAGTTTTTGATTCCATCTCGTCTCATCCTGAGAGATTTCAAAAGAAAATACTGCTTACGGCAAAACAAGTGCAGAACAGCGATTTAGCTTACGCTGCACTGCGGCTGTCGGATTTAAAACGCTAAAATTGAATATCCAAACATGCACTTTTAACGTCAAAAGACAATAAAGGTAAAAATATTATCATAAGGTCAATAGAAGTTATAATGAGTGTTCTATCACAAAGTAACCAAGACAAATCTATAGAATTAGTGATGAGCGTCAGTGCTATTGATCGCTATATGTGAATCTAAAGTTTAATTAAAGGTTTGAGTAACTTACTAACTTGAACGTGTTCTTTATTTCAAGGTTTGAGTAACTCGACCCTCACTGTAGCTGGGTTTGGTAGGAAGTTTATAGGAGTTGGAAAAAGCGGAGTCCTGGAGCTTCACGGGAGGGAAAAGAGTTCTTGGACAAAACTGGCAGCGTCCATTCCTCCCTCTGATGATACATGCGGTGTGGTGTATGATCACAAAGTAAGTAAACATTGTGATAATTAATCAATACGAAACAACACCATCCTCAATCCTTCATTCTCTTTAGAAACAATATTTTCGACGCCAAGGTTTTAATTTGTTACCACTGTCAGGAAGAATGGTGTTGAATTGATTTGAAAAATATTGAAATTCAACGAGGAATGTTAACTTGATGTGATAGACTTTTGTCGTTATTTTCATATTTTGTCCAATTCCGAAAACCGGATACGACAGAGATATCCTACCTTATTAATGCAGTTCATTCTGTTGAGGTTGTTGTTGAAAACAACTAATTGAACTGCTTCTCTACTCCAGAAAACCCGATATGACCATGAATGGGGACAGGGTGTGCACGTGATTGTGTGGAACAAGGACGGTTCTGTCAGTGACTTTGGTGTCTTCTTCACTGGAGAAACATGGGACACAGGATCAGAGCTGAAACTGGCCAAATTCTTAGATGGTGGGTTCAGTAAAGTCTCAAGAGCTCTAGTACAGAGAATTAAACTTTATGTAAAATAACACTTATATTCAAACTTTCTAGGATTTCTTAAGATTTGGATAACTAAACTGTGGGAAATGTTTTTTAAAAACAATACAGTCATCCATAAACTATATTTCTCTTTAAGTATTTTGGTTCTCAGCGTTTCAATAAAGTTTACGTAAAATACGTATTAACTCTTATAATTTTTAAGTTGAGGCTGAAGAAATTGATAATAATCAAAGACACACAATTATAATCGACTGTCTTAAACTTTACAGATATTCCCGCTGGCAAAGTCGTTGCTCTTGGAGTTCACAAGAACTTTGGAACGGAAGTGAAACCAGAACGAGATTGGGAGGCCATTTATTCAGCAGTGGAGAGATTAGGAAGCATGGAACCTTCAACCAGTCAGATGAGACAGGTTAAGGACAAGGAGGCCTACGCGTTCATCACTCTTACCGGTACATGTAAGTCTGGGGCCGTATGTACAAACCCTTCATGGCTTTAGGTTACACTTACATAAAATGCAAAGATGCAAACAAGTGCATAAAGCTGTGGATGGCGTGTGCATATCAACCTATGACTATAAAATTTTGATTAAGGTAATGATTTTCATGTTTGTTGTTGACTGTTCCATGTACAATAGCATTCACTCGCTTGAGAAATATCATTGCGTCTCACAGATGGTGTCGACTTTATTTTTACTATGAAATGACTTGTGTCAAAAGGCAAGATGATCATAAGAGCTTTTACCAATAAAATTTTTAAAGAAGATACAATTACACTAAAGAGATCCAAGCGTTCAAATTCTCTTAAGAATCAAGTAGTAACTATAGCTGAAATCAAAATCTTGTCTATTCAAATACATTTTTCTAACATTTTATCTCGGAAATTTTATAATTAGATTTTGTCATTTTTTCAAAATCGTTTCTAGAGGATTTCATTTAAAGATACCATTTTGACTAAAGAATTATATCGTTTCATAATAATAATGAAAGGTTTGGAATATGTAGTGTTAACACTAAGATCTCTTTGTGCAAATTGGCCCTGGTATAAAGGTACAATGCATTGATATAAACATAGCCCACTTAAGTTGCCAAAGAACCAAGAATATTATCAAAATCTTGGCTTTAATGTTTATTCATGCTAGAGGGCAGTCCTCATTGCGAATTTTATGTTAAATGTATTCGTCTTACTTCAGGTTCCACAGAGATGACGATGGAACAGCACGTGCCGCGAGGCCCCAATGACGAGAACACAGTAACTGATGACGTTCACATCGTCTTGTGGGACAGGAGTCTCAAGTTCTTCATAGAGAGTGCTGTCCTGTTCAGTAACAACTGGCATCTGCCACATGACATCAACTTCAGAGTGGTGTCTTCTGATATTGCCTTCCCCAAAATTGAAGTTGTTGATGACGTATCTACCTGGGTGCCAGGTAAAACTGGAATGCTCTTATTCTTCTGATTTTCTAATAAATCATTCTCTTTATATTCATTGATGCACTTTGCAAACACTCAAGATGGTTATGAAAGAAGTATATCTCAAACACTTAATCCCCATGCAGCGATTGAAAATCATATTTTAGTTTCAAGACGAAGTGGTTTGGAGATGTTGATTTATTCAATCAGTCGAATTGTTTGTCACGTGTCAAATGATTACTATTTCTTCCAAAAGCTTGGTTGATTATGTTTATCAAAAACTAATTATGAAATAGTTTTCCTAATATTTTCAACAACTTAATTCAATTTAATAACTGAATGGTGGTTATTTCGACGCAGGTGATCGTGTTGTTTTCGCTTCGACTGACTATGATTGGCGACAAGCTGAAGAATTTGAGGTGTACGCATGTGCAGATTGTGAAGCTAACCAGTTCCGTATAAAAGGTGAGACCCGACTGGAATTGACATACATGTAGAGAATTATTTATGCGTTACACAATACCTATATATAGATGTAATAAATTACACCGCAATATCGATCTTTTGACTTTTAAATGTGTTAAATGTTGTTAATGGAATAAAGGCCTCATACTTTTAAATGTGTAAAATCTTGTTAATCAGATGAAGGTCTTATTTAGTTCAAAAGCTGAATTTCATCATATAAAACATTATCAAATAATATCTTTTGATTTGATTGATAAGGTCAAATGTCTGTTAAACTAACTGACACCCTACATATACAAAATTAACTTAAATTGTAGAAGTGAGTGTAGTTATATAAACATATCATTAATTTTTATAAAGGCTCTATTTCCATCCAAATGTTTCCTGTAAGAAAGATGATTTTTTCTTTCTATTCAGGAGAGTTCAAATATCCTCATTATGGCAAGATCTACGATGGCGTGGACATGAGAGGGGAGGTGGCTCTGCTGTCACGTGACATCGTCATCGAGGGTCAGATGGAGGATGCATGTTATTCTAACAATGAGCACGAGAAATGGCTCTGTACCCTGTATGACTTTGACCATTTCGGAGGTCATTTGAAGGTAGGAACATTTTTTATCCTTAAAATATTTCTTTCCGTGATTTTCGTACAACCGTTCAACTTTTAAACCTTTTAGGGTTAATTAAGGAACATATTATAATTCACCTGACGAAAGTAGCAGATCGGAACACTCATTGAAAAGGGACTTAAACAAAGAATTTTGGTACGCTTATGCAATTATCGTACTTCAAACGAAAGGATTTTATTTCGATTCTTCTCTTAAAGTTTTGTTTGATTTACTCCAGGTTGTTAAAGGATTCAAGGCAGCACATATTCAGGGTATTGAATTTTACCACATGGGTCAGCAAGCATTTACAGGTATGCGTACTTAAATATTCTAATTTTCTTTGTAAAATCTGAGAGTTTTTAAAAAAGGCAGCTGAATTGCATTGATACAGTTGATAAAGTGTGTATACTTATATTACAAAATAGATGGAGAAAAAGTATTTTATGACTTTTCAAATCCACACATTTTTATATCTTTGAATGAGATTGCGAATAGATAAATTATGACTTCGAACGTAGTGGTTGGTTAATCCGTATAAGTCATGCCAAAATCAAAACAACGGTATTATTCTTTATTTAGTACAATCTAACATTGGGTGTCCTCGCTGCTGATATTCATCAATATTATTTTAATAATTTTGTCATTTCGTGTTATCGAGTCAGGAATGTATGTTAGTTTCTCCTTCCCGTTATATCAAGGTAATGCTTATTCATGAAATTTTGAACAGGAACCTATCCAATCCACTTCCACATGTGCGATGACGTTACTGGAAACTGGGCCCGTAAGAATTCAATCCATCACACACTTGCCCGCTGTGTTACCATACACGGAACAGACGGATTAGAGGTACACTTTTCATTCATTGATACACTGATGTTAAACTCTCTTGAGAGGTCAAAAGCGCCTACCTACGGTTGTTAAACATAATCTTTATTATTAAATAAAACTCAAGTCGAATCAAATTAAACTCAAGTCAAACTCAAGTAAATTTAATTGTATATGTATACAAAGGCTCAAATGGTACAAAATGGCCGTTTTAGCTCCAAGAACGAATTCCATCCAATAGCAGTTTACCTTTAGTTAAATACAACGTTTCATAAAATAACAACAAAATATCGTTTGACCTTAAAGATATATAAGGCAACTGCAAATCGTTTCGTTAAAAAAACCCAATTTCGTTTTTTTTTTTTCAAATTAAGTATTTTTCTCTGGTAATACCGCTATGTCATATTAAAGTGAAAGTATTCCAACCACCACCACAGGTGAGCGACAACGCATGTTACGACCATCTGGGTCACGGCTACTTCCTTGAAGACAGTGTGGAACAGTACAACATCCTCGATGGGAACCTCGGGTTCGGTACCAAGCACGGCACACATATCCTCAGTGATATGAAGAACAACTGGTGTAACAAGACCCTCGCCTGGAACTGCAAGTACGAAAAATAATCTTGTGGCATCATTTCCCAAAAATTTAAAAAGAATTCCAGTAATACTCGTTGATATTGAATGCTTTGTTCAAATTATGTATTGCTCTTGTTAAGACGTACTTTGATCAGCTATTTTACTTTCAGCTCTCTGTCCACGTTCTGGATCACCCACTACAACAACTACATCAGGAACAACGTTGCGGCGGGGTCAGATGTAAGTGATGAAGTGGATAAAGAAAGAGGATTGTCAATATCATATGAATATACCAAATACAACTGACAAAACAAGAATGTACCGTGTATCAAACAAGAAGTGTGTTTATTATCAGTTCTTCTAAAGTACAGGAATTATTTCAGTATAACAAATATAATTTCACTATCTAATACAATAGATTGTGATATGGAACAAAAACACACAAAAACTGAAACGACGGATAAATACTTTTATAAACAAAAGAACGTTAGGTATAAACTTAAGAAATTACGTATAAGGAAGATTATTACGAAATTCTTTATAGAATATGATTTTTTTTCAATCAAAAGTTCATTCTACAGATGTAGGGACACTGGCATAACCTTGAAACAAATTGTTATACCTTAATCTTTACCTACAAAATTTGCCCACCCCTTCCACAGAACGCTGGCTTTTGGTTCAACTATGCAGACAAACCACTCGGAGCCTCGGCAGCAAGACAAGCGGAGAAAGAGGCGAACGGAGAGCCAGCAGTTACAGAATTCAGCACTCGTCACACCCCGATACTGGAGTTCTATAACAACGTGGCACATTCCAATCACGAGGTAAGAAATAATCTAACAAGTCAATATCCTGCGCGCTTCACACTACTGTTTTTGAAATTCAAACGTAATCGAAATTCAATCAAAGAAATAAATTTGAATTCAATGCATTAAATTCACATGAGGTTGTTTCCTTACAATGTGATTCATCTTAATCACGGTGTAAGACACAAATCAAATCAAATAAGTCAGAATACTTAGAGAAGCTGAAATTGTTGTGTGTCATACGCGTTGTCTATCATTCTCATTTTATCAATCATTTTATCAAAAACTCCAAAACATACTTATTGTTCAACGTAAAAAAAACACCGAACATCTGATAACAATGGTATTTTCTCCTAAATGATTTGCAAGCCTACAAGTTGTTGTATTTTTAAATAGTCCAATCGAAAATTCAAACCACTTCCCTTGGAGACAAACTATGAAAAGTCTAAAGCATATCAATCCCGTAAACATTGTGGTAGCTGTTATCCAAAACAAAATCATTAGAATCTTGTCAACAGCCACATCTTATGATTTTTACTATTTCATCACCAGAGAGGACTGATGTTTGATAACAGAATCTCAAACGGACACTGGGAAGGAACCAAGTTTGTTCCCGAGAACGCTCGCTTTAGCACCAATCTGTACGACCCAAGGGTACCAAGCACACCTGAGGGCAAGCAGGTCACTACCTACATCAACAGGTGTGTGTAGCTTTCATTAAATATTTGTATTTAATTTCTTATTTCGGTTATCAAAACGAGGAATAGTTGCCTTGCAAGAGGACTAATGACGTGGTTCTTTGATTTACGCTGCTCACCCTTTGCTTCCTTGACAAAGCAACCTTTCAAAGGATTATCCATACATTTTATGGAATGAAATGTATGAAATTTTTACTAGGATATTCTCAATAGAGTGTTAAAAATCCTGACCAGTTAATTAAGAATTGAAAGTAAAACAATATTTATGTCATTACGTAAGGAATGCGACGTTTCCGTATAGATACTAACACCGTTATCAAGAAAGTGTGTAGTGTTAGAATCTCCACCGAAACGTCGCATTCCTACAATAAAGAAGTTGTAAATCCATAGAACTTATTCTCTATTCATATTTTTTTAAGTGAAGACAAAAACCTGTTCAACTATATTATCTATTAACGAAATAAAATGAAACAATAACTCTCATTTCAGACTTACAGTATACAAGAATAAAAACGAAAACATTTGGCTCAGAGGAGGAAATATTGTTATAGCCAATTCAAGGTAAGGATCGTCTCTGTTGCAGTCAATAGTGATTGTGTTAACTTCTGCCAGTTCACTTTGGAGTTCTTTAAATAAATGCCCTTTACATTTTTAAAGTCAAAGGCTCAATTTTTGCAAGGCAAATTGTCATGCACGCCAGACAAATAGCTCATCACTGAAAGAAATCGTTCCCCTGACGTTTGCAACAATTGTCATAACTCTGCGTGCATTCTAGCCCTATAATGAAGTTCAAAACATGGTACCCTATGTCTTTGGCGAGCGTCAGTCCTTACCACTTCATTTCGTAAAAGCCATGACGTAGAACACATGAAATTTCCCAGCTAAATAAGCAATGAAATGCCTAATGTTTACCTTTTTCAAATAAAGAAAGATAAAACAATGTGATAAACTCAATGAAGAATACGTCCGTCGTAAGTATCGCGATGTAATTTCTAGATTTCCGGGATATCGCACTCGCGATAGGGTGCACTTAATTTCAATGTCCTTCGGACTGAAACGGCAGACGCCAATAAGCGGTGTCGCCCTAAACTGTAAAATGGGCATAAAAATGAAAATCTTTGCCTACGCGAGAGCCAATCATTGATGTAATTGATCAGATTTTTACTCGTGAAGAATAATAACATCAGTTAAATTGCCCTGCAAAAGTGATTCTATGGCTAGAAACCACCGACAGTCCTCGCGATGATCATTTCGCATCATACTGTAGTATATATGAATATGTCATTATTTTCGAAGAAATATGTAATAATGATAATTATAGAAATCGTAAATATATACCCATAAATATGAGGAGATAATCTATTTAGGACTCAAACATTCACTGAAACACATAAGACAAAATGATTATTGAAAAATAAATAGATAATGAAAATGTTCTTCGTGTTTAAGTATCGCTGATTCTCAACGTGGATTGACCATGGCAAAATCTGTGAAAGACACGTTCACGGAGGTGAAGGGTACAATCTTTATAGGAATGTCGGACAACAAGGGTGTTGGTCAGTCCTATAGCAAATCCTTCAACAACGGACAACTGAGACTCAGGCACGAATTCAACCGATCCATGATGAGCTGGGACCCGTGAGTTGAACTTTTTAATGTCTTTCGGAAGGTGTGATCTTCATTCAGCAGGTTAAGTTAAACCTTTATTCAAATATGATATTGCTAAACTAGAAAGGAAGCGAAATTCCTACAAAATGTTCTTTAAATAACATCGCAAACTAAAACGTTTCACCAATAAATGACATCACGATTTTCCATCAGGTCTGACCCTCTGCAAGGCTTCATCTTCTACGAAGGCCCGAACTACGTGACCGACTGCTACTTCAACGACTACTCGCACTGGACCTGGAACCAGACTTGGAACGACCTGGGAGTTCCTGGGTACCGCACTGGAGGGGCCGTCTCCTGGAGGAGGGGCAACATGCTGTTCTTCACCCCGCAGAGCTCCATCAGTGGCACCAAGTTTGGCTTCTGTGATGCTGTGAGTCCCATTGATACAATTATTTGAACTAAGACTGAGAGAGCTCATTATTTATCCCAAGTTTTCCTTCTGATATTCAATTTATGTCATTGATGATCGAAGAACCTAAGCGGTAGTGGTAGTGGTTTAAGTGCAAAGTCGCCGATTTATTTCTGTAGGATTATTCGTTATATCTCGATACCCTTTGACATAGAAGGTTCTTTAACGCATTATTAATGCACAGACTCTTCAGGTAAATCTGTGGTCTTTGCCATTAGAGACAGACGTCCACTCCATGAAAAATGTTCGAGTGTTGTTTGGAAATGTTCTTCGTTTTATGCACGTTTTACATTGCTGCCGTGTAAAGATACATTAAGCTTATACTAAACTTTAAAACTATGTTAAACTCCAAACGAATTCTATCAAGATTGACTACAGTATGAAGAATTTTAGACTAAATTAAATTTTCTGTTTGAAATGCAATGTAAGTCTTCGATTAGAAAGCATCGATACTGTCATCAACTATCATCTATGATTTATAAAGCAAAGTCCTATAACTTATAACGATTTCTTTCAATTTAACTTAATAATCTTCGTTGCAGGATGAAGGAAACTGGGCGTATGACGGAAACACAACAGTTGCCGGCTTCACGTCAGACAACGACGGAAAGCTGCAGGCAACATTCCACGACGTTGACGGCAGCGTCACAGGTGTCAAAGACACCCAGGTGGTGAAGAACCTCCCCTTCTTTACGACACCCAGGTGCTCCTACAGGAAGAACTGGGACATGGCCGCATGTCCTAAAAGATATGCTAAGGTGATTATGAGTTTTCTAGTTATGTCTTGACAGGGTATAAATTATACCTTCCATATCAAGGTTGTACAGTGATTCCGAGTGAGGAAATAAAGGTTGCAAGCAACACCGTCGGAAATTTGCATTGATGTGAAACCTATGAACTGCAAGTGCATCTTTGGTGCTTAACAACGTTTCAAAGCTTGTTTATGGCTTGCATATTGTTTGCAACTATAACAATCTATTCGTTATACTAATATGGCTAAAGTTGTTCTATAAGGATAATGAAACCTGTTCCTACACTGTTTAATTTACCTAAGGTAAACAACTATTTCATAAATCTAATCATAATGTTATTAATGATTTTTATTCTAGGTGCATATCCACAGTGATGTATGGAGCGTAGACAAGAATCACTCACCTCTCTCCTTCATTAGAGATGACGCCCATGAACATCCGTTCGCAATGAAGGGTAAGCTCATCTTTCTGTGACATCCTCTCTAGGTTGATTATTCGTATAAAAATGCAACACATGCTATAAATTCAAATTTTGCCGGTGACTGGTACTCACGTTTATCTTGACATGCTCATCATTTTCATAACGCGACAGCCTTATATAAACACTGACAGACAGCGCACCTTTTGATTTTTTCGTATTGATTTTGTCTTATTGGTTCTTATTTAGTGATAAAACTCTGACATTGCGAGGTAGAAGTTCTAGATACATGTATGTATGGAGGCCTATTGTTAAAACATGATTAATTACGAGTGCCAAATGAGTTTGCCATGTACTTTCAAAACAAAATTTGCATTTTAAATCATAGGTTCAAGTCTAATTAACCTGCCATAAAACTTGGCAATAATTTGAAACAACACTGTTGTGAATACATCAGTTCTTAAAGAACAATTTCGTCACGAAAAGTCTTTTGATTTTAATTATTAACGTTACGATTATTTTCATGATGACATACTTTGATCCATATTTTTGTAATATTTCAGCTGGTCAAGGCAGATCCTACCATCTTATGCTGAACAAGACTTTCACTGTTCACTTCAACAAGACTGTACCAAAGAAGTTTAGATTGGTTGCAGATAACATGGAAAGGTAACGTATATTGATGACCAAAATGTGTAATACCAATATAATGTTGTATTTTTCAATCCATGATTTATTATTTGAAATGATAAATTTGTTGACATTTTTTTTGTGATTACGAGTTCGAGTAAAAACATATTCACTAAAGTGATTGTGGATAGATCACTTAAAGGTACCAATGAGTATTTCTTTGCAAGAGAATGTAATGACAATAAATCCTAAATGAATGTTAATGTATATTAAATATTATGACAACCGAAATTAAATCCTTTAAACTAATCAAATAAAAGTATCATAATTTTAGTATTTGTTTTACATTTGAACGAATTTATAACTTTATTATTCACTTATTATGTTAGGAGATGTTTAAGAGATGTTTAAGAGAAACGTTTATCGTGAATATCATTTTTTATAAAAAAAAATATTTTCAGAGGTGATTTTATAAGGGTAGGAGTTTGCATGCCCAAAGACATGACAAGGTTCGAGTTGTCGAGCTGGTACCCCTTCTACCACACCAACGACAATTGCTGCAACCCGATAAAGGTGGACAGTATAGAGGCGCTGGATCAAGACAAATCAGCTTTTGCCTTCTTCTGGGACCAAAATGTCGGGTATGGTTCATTCGCGTGTTTGACTTTCGTATGTTTATCTTTCATTTTGCTTTTTTGGCAAAGTTCAATTAAGTTTTTCGACCACTGAGGAATTATCACAGGAGCCTAGTGAAGGTAAGATAAGGAATGTAAGATGAAGAAATTTGACATATTGTCACGATTATTAATGCGAGACCATGTTTGATCCTCAAAGATTTTCCTAATGAAACTTGGTGAGACTTAAAGCTACATTTACTTCACAGTTTGGTCTTAAGTTATTTATTGAAAGATTGACAAAAATCCTGAAAAGTACTTCTGTTAAAACATTGTTCAATATTTTCTTGTTCCATTGAAAATCAATATTACCAATTAAAGTTTAAAAAATCTTACTATTGGTAAAATATTCACCTATTTAAAGTCAGCTCAGATATTATCACAAGTTTCATTCCTAGAACATATCAGATGATCTTGTGCATTGCCTGCATGAAAGTTTTAGAGGCTGGTTTTATAAAGAAAATATATTCTATGGATTCCAAATTATTTATTGCAAAACAGCAGATGCGTCGTTGTGACGGAGATACAAATAGAAGTGATAGTAGTATCTGCGTCTTACCTAACATCTATGTGTAAAATGTTCAAGATCTGGTAAATCCATAGTGGATCATTTAAAATACCTTGCAGTATAAAATAAATACTTTCAAATGAAAACAAAACTACGTGTTTCATTATTTTATCATTCATCCAAATTCAGAATATTTTCTTTGTGATCTATTTAAGACATATTTCAGAATTAAAGATATTAAAAGTCCTCATATATTCATACACATTTCGGTGCAGTTCTAAAAAATCCTGTCTATCCACTTCAATTTCAGAATGCTGTTCTTGAAGCTGATGTCGAACGAGACGAGGACAGACAGAAGTCCCTGTCCTAACGGCAAGTGTCCAAACTTCAACATCGAGAGAAAGGATGGGAGTGATACCGCCGACTGTTTAACCTCGGCGTATGGACCTTATATTCAAGAACCAGAGGTGAACCTAGTGATTAGTGCATTATATCTTTATTGAGATGAATGGTTTAAGATATGACACGACGATTTAATTACTTACTGTCTGATTAGTGCTTAAGTGACTTACAAACAATATCTAAACATCCTAGGTATTTGATGCGTTGATATGACCAAAGACTCTTTACTGGAAGATGAGAGAAGAAGTTTGACAGACAACGTCACTGCATTTCGACATTGCAATCTGCTGAAGATATGCTTGTGTATTTTATTCATCATTTCAAGTAAAGGCATCTGTGTAGACCATGATTGATTGGTTAATGTTGATGAAAATGATTTTCCTTAGAGTCGAAATGAGTTGTTCTTACTGACAACATTCTTTCTAAACTTTCAGCCTGCCACTGGTGAAATGGCAGCAAAGAGTTGTGACAAAACAACATCTGAGGTTTGTTTTCTCATCATTAAAATTGTCCATTCTTCATTCCAATTATCTCTCCAGCCCAAACGAACAAGTCTACAAATGTGGGTTTGTCCCAATAAAATATATCACACCAAAGTTAAACTCTGAATAACTTAGTGAATAACGTAGTGGGGAACATGTAAAATTGTTATTGCTATCTTTGTAGTATTTCGCCTTCAAAAGAAAATG
Organism: Phorcus lineatus; assembly: GCA_921293015.1. NCBI lineage: Eukaryota > Metazoa > Mollusca > Gastropoda > Trochida > Trochidae > Phorcus > Phorcus lineatus. Next base: position 38,398,602 of record OV121096.1, read on the forward strand.
TTAAGAAAAGTTCAGTGCTATGTATAGTTTAATTAACATTGTTTGAAATATGTTATCCTAAATAATTTTAATCAGGGTTTCGGAGCTGGCGACACACGACCAAGTGCCTTCGCTGTGTCAGTTGCTGCAGCTTCCAGTGACCCAGGCTGTCCCGCCCCTAGTCTGCCTCGTAAGTTGTACTTCACTTGTCATTCCTGGAGTCCCATATACTTAACATTTCAAAGAGTCTTGGTCCCCTGGATATTTGCTGTATAGACTAGTGTCATATATTAGGGAACAACAACATTTTCCAGGGCCTACATGTTCGTAGCTCACTTTGTTCTAAGATAGTCAATGTTAATGTATGTAACTTAGGTCTATCTTAGTGCTAAGAGAGCTTCGAAATTTAAGGCCAAGGTTTGATTAGAAATAGTTGTTTTCATGTTAAATTACAACATAGCGAGAACGTTATACTAGGTTAACACCATGTCTATGAAAATAATATTCTTAATAGATATTTATTTTATCATTGAATATAAATTATTGGAAAGGAGACTCAGAGGTTATTTTAACGAACGTTCAACCTAAAAATTAAACTACAAATGATAAATGATACAGACAACTATAGTGGCGATATTAATTTTTGCTAGTTGTCCCTCCAAGCTTTATGAGCACATTAATCAAGTGACCATCCATTTCCAGCCCCTGAACCAACTGCTGAACAGTTCCGCGGCTGTATGGCGGACAACTGGAAGAGAGATATGACGGGGATGCATCACTCTCTGCATTCCTCAATGACGCGAGGCTTCTGTGTGAACCGCTGCGCACAACATGGGTTCAAATATGCAGGTCTTCAGAACGGGAACGAATGCTTCTGTGACAATGCCTTTGGCTCCTTTGGGTCTGCAGAGGGATGTACCAAATCCTGTTCTGGGGGCGATGGAACTTGTGGGGGACCATGGAGGAATGAAGTGTATTCCACGGGAGTTGGTGAGTTAAATACTGAAAAGCCCCGTATTGTTTTAAACTGCATCAGGTTCTATCACTGGCTAATTTAAACCTTGCTTGACTTCTGATAAAGGCAAACGAGTTCGAGTACAGATTATGTTTATGAAATAGCTAACAAAAGCCAAAATAACATTGTGAACAAATATCGCAAAATATACTAGGAATTTTACTTTTCTCGCTTTTCGCTTGAATGAGTTATTACTTTTCCTTAAATTGCAGGAATAAGCCTTTAAATGACTGGATGTCATCAATAATTAACTCTTTATGTTTCTATTCTTACAGTTGATGATGCCGAGATGAAAAGATGCGGCCCGGGGTCTCGAGGCTTTGTAGATGGCGATCGTTGTTTGTATTTCTCAGAGGACCGGAAAACGTTCGGAGAAGCTCAGCGCGCATGCGTACTGATGGGAGGGAACCTTGCAACAATCTCATCTGCTGAAACTCACGTATGAGCTTAAACTATTATAAGCATTAAAGCCTTTACATAATACATAATCTTTATTTAGTTATAACAGGAAGCAAAAGAAAAATGATAGGTTTTGAGGTTAACGAAGCCAAGCACAAAATGTATCCCGTTTGTCGAAATATTACCAGTTCTTTAAGTCAAGGAGTCCTGTTTATCAAAATGCATAAGTCACCGAAGGAGTTTCTGAGAGTGATTTCGCTTTAAATTACAATAACTTACAACGGTGCTTTAGTCAAATCACTTTCAGAAACCCCACTGACAGCAACCATATTGTAAACTTCAAAACATACTAAAAAACTGCCAAAGGGATGTGAGGATTTATTTATCACTCATGAACTTATTAAGTACTTTTTACGTTAGTTTGTTTAAATCTGAGTATGAACTTTATTAACCAAGTAATGGATTGGTTCCTCTCTTCTGGATAAGTTGGATATCTCCTTAGATGTAACTATTGACCGTACGAGTAAACTTTCTGTTCACTTAACACCTCAGACCCTGGTGAGGAACTATATCGGACAAGGAAAGAACCACGTTTGGATAGGTCTGTCTGATGTCGGGGAGGAAGGAAAGTTTGTCTTCATGGACGGAACTCCAGCTACATATCTTGGTGGAGACATTAAGGCGAACCCCGATAGAGAATCGGATGACTTCATTGGTGAGTGTTTAGTTTTAGCTCGTGTCATACGTCAGAAATTAACTATAAACGCAATATATGCCACTGATAACGACAAAGACGAAATATTATTTTAAACCTGATGATAATAACAACAGTCAAGTATAACACAAATATATTGAAAATATAAGGATCTTTACCTCAACAAGATTTAAAGAATGTCTATGAATATACCAATATCCACCAAATATCATTACATGGCAGGTAAACGTTAATAAGTGATTGTAAATGATAATGAACTAACGCAGCTAATCAAAATCACTCTTTTTTGTAGTTATGGACGTCAACAACAAACTGATGTGGGACGACAGACGCTACTGGGACAGTGAACGCTTCCTCTGTCAGCTGCCTCTGCTCCCCGAGAACACTGCTGGTGAGAAAACATATAAAGTCATCATTTATAAATTGTCTTGTTAATTTCGAAAAAAAGTTCAAACAACTCTATCTGTACAGGATTTGTCATATTAATATTTTGTTTCTTACAAAGGCATCAAGGTCATTCTTTTCAAACAGAAGCATTTGAATATCATCAATAGAACTCATGACTGGTAGTCAAAACCCATGGCGGAAATATTGGGAGAACTTGGTTAGTTAATTTCAAACACTCATTCCAAAGAATGCCAAACCTCTCGACCTATAAAATGATGGAATATCAAAAATTCTCATTTTGTTTCTGATCAAGTCATCAAGATGATCCGTTCAACGCCCAAGCTTTTAATAAAAGTCATACTTAATATGATTGGCACTCAACATCAGTGGTGAAAGTATAAAACTTGGTTGGTTAGTTTCAAAACATTCAATACATCTCAACCTATAAAATCGTAGGATTTGTATTATAAATATCTACATTTCTTTTCTGATAAGTCATGTTTCAAAATCATGCTTTCAGTACAAAAAGTGATGATAATTAGAAATTCGTTGATTGAGTTGCCTGTCACTTATTTTAAAACAATTCAAACATCAACCTATGAAGTGGTGGGATGTGACATATATGTTTCAAAAGAATGCCTACAACGTATACATTGCAAACCAGTGAACGGTAGAGCACACCCAAGACGATGGTTTTTGAGTGTATGTGAAAAGTGAACCGATACTGAATAACAGAAAGGATGTGTTTGACCACAATATTCCTCCATTTACAGAGCCGTGTGGTCCTGAAGGATCTGGTCGCAGGTTCGGGAGCGATGGTCAGTGCTACCTCGTCATCAATGACCTCTTCCACAGAGACAAGGCCGAGTACGGATGTCTCACCAGACAAGGGGTGTTAGCCACTGTGGACGACGACGCTGCACAGGTGCGTGTTAAAAACATAAGGGAGATAACTCACATTTCGACTGTAGTGCAGAAATCCTGCCGCAAATAGCTTGTAGTGGCAGCAAGACAGAAAAATGGGGGTGATCATGACTTCGTCCTACTCCGCCTTGCAAAAGAAAAGTTTGAAAGAATGATCGCTACATAGATTACAGTTTTCATCAATACTCAGCACTTCTCGTTGAAATTACAACGTCGATTAATTTTTATATACATGAGTTTAAATCTAAATAGTTGGCTTTTTGGTATTTTAGTGTTTTGAGAAAAATGGTTTATAGTACGTATCTTACAAATGATACTTGATCCATTTTGAAAGGATCAATTCAAATAATTATATTCTTGCCATCTAACTGTAACTCCGAAAGCGTTCTAGAACTAGAAGGTTTGGCTGATATATTTGTATGAATAAAAATCTTACATCAAATATCACTTATATAATTTCCTATTATATATTCAGCGAGAGATCAGGAACCATTTACTGCTATCGGGAGTCAACATGGACTACTGGATCGACGCGGACGATGTTGATGGAAAATACCAAGGTTGATACATTATTGTAGCATTGCATGGGTTAATAATATGAAATATCATCACACTTGAGGTGAATATCATTTCAATTAAATTTCGATTCAAATTCAAAATAGTCAATGTTCCATGCATTATCCAAACCAGAAAACGTTAAACTATTTTTATCATTTGAGGGGTTTTTTCGCAACTCAATGTTGGAAATGAAATACGTTTCACCATTGCAACATTACGTGTTTTGGAAGATGCTAAGCATTTTAATTAAATTGATCGAGAAATAATTGAAAAAATGCTATTTACGTAGATTTTCAGTGTCATTTAAGTTAACGTTCGTTAGAAATTCTTTAATCGTTACTTTGGTTGTAATTATTTGAACATTTCCTTTCACATTTTGATCTTGGTATCTCTGATTCTGGTACCTGTTGTTTGAATCATTGAATGTTTTGCTATTGTCTGATTACGAATAACAAATGTCCTTCTGGATTAACAATAAGATGTAAATTAAATTCTTATTACAGTAATTGAATTGACTTGATGTTCAATATTGTTGTGTTTCAGCTTTGAAAATAGATTTGCTTTTCAACAAATATTTAAAAGATGCCCACAGGGAAAGCGGACTCATCTGTCGCATTGGTAAGCATACTCAATATGATAACCTTTTCCTTCATATACCACTAAAATGTCTGTTAAAATTATATTTAGAAAATCATACTTCCAAAATTGTTACTAAATGCTGTTTTTCCATCGTATTTTTAAGACCAATAAAACAAATATCCATTGTAAAATGACGCTTAAATGTATATTGTACGACTAAAAAAAAGCAGGCTACGTATAAACCATATTCATTTGAAATGTTTCCGTTTTCAGATTCTGGCCCTACGGCTACAGAATCAGTGTGTGCTCACCGTAAGTATTTTGTCGTAAATTAATGCCTCATCTAATTAGTTGTTCGGTACAAAAGCAAAACAATAAAATCACTCTTTGCATCTAATTACGGTTAGAACAGCAGTGGTTAAAATCATGGATCTCCTTTTACTAAATCATGAAATAACATTATGTGCTTATTATCTTTCTGGGCCGTTTATTGCACCAGTGTTATGATTTGTCATATGACACTGGTTTTGTTTTACAATGTGAGTACTAAATGCTTCAGCCTGGAAGGAACACGAGGGGTCCTGCTACCTGTACACAGGTGAAACAGTGTCGGACTACACCTCTGCATCTGCGCTCTGTAATAGGTAAGTACGAGACTAACGCTTCTAAATCACACCTGTACATCTATCCACCTTGACATAAAGATTAATTTCCAGTCCTTAGTCCTACAATGGTTGCTGTCATCGGGGATGTTTTATCATACATCTTTGTGTTTATCTAACAGGATAAAAGCTGGTGGCTGTTCTCATATTAATAGATACCTGGTTCAGGTTAATTTAGATCAGAATTATAAAGAACGCCTTTGTGTGTTTATTTTCCTTGTAACCTATACAGGATAATATTTTGTAAGTTTGACGCTACACATTGAAATCACCAACGATGACCTATTGATCTAATTACACTAAAGAAATATGAATCATAAAAATTCAAATGTCCTGATATCATCGCCAAGTATACTAACATCATCGTTTAATCTAATTTTTGCACGTCTATCTTCACTGCGTCGGCTAGAGAAGCCTTTTTATTAAGACTTTACTACTTTTGTCTTTCTCCAGCGGTGATAGTAGCCTTCTAACTATACACAGCAATGCAGAGAACACCTTTGTGTACAACATGGTCAAGGACCTCCACGCTGGACAGGACGTTGATGTTTTATTGGGTATGTATCGTCTTACCTTCAAAAGTAAACTGAGCATTAAAGCGTTTTTCTTCACAGATATTATACCTTATTGACCGACTATTCATGTTCAAAGATCCTCTTTGTACGATCTTTTCTATACAGAGAATGCATTTTGCAAAATCCCGTGGTCAAACAGAATTTAGTGAATTTGTCTTCATTCTTTGAAATACAGAATCCTTGAGTATTTAACCTCTATGGTGATCAGTTATGTTTGAGATATTAACAGCATTATATTTAGACAGAACCCTAAATCATGTTTTTGAAAGAGTAGTGATCTATACATCATTGATATAATATATCAAAGGACACTTTTGTTTTACAATGTGAGAACTACATATCTGTTATCCCTAATACCCCAACGATTCTTTTACATTTTGGTGACAGGTCTCAGATTCAGGAGCGTGTTCGACAGCTTTGCCTGGGAAGACGGCTTCTCCAGTGGGTACGAAGCTTGGGGAGAGGGGCAGGGCATGTCCGGCCTAACCGGTGGCCAATGTGCTAAACTCGGTTCATATGACGGCAACATTACGTGGAAGAACGCAATGTGTCAACAAGACGAAGCCGTGTATTCAGTTGTTTGTAAACTTACTCCATATCACGTGTACATTCAAACCATCAGCGATAATAAATGATATGTATAATGTTATATGAGAATAGAGCCGACCAATATATGGTCGAAAGTGAAATATTGATTGGGAAATGTATCAAATCATTATAAAATACCTCAATGTTCAATATTTGGAATGTATCTATTCTTTTCTCTTAATTATTCAACAGATATTACATTTGGATACAAGTTATCATGAAAAGAAGACATAATGTACAGATATAATTTGAATAAATACTCATTAACCTTGTGTTTTGTGTTATGTAATTAAATCAGTGGGTTGTAAATGCATTGACTGCATGTATGTCTTCTTTTTTAAAAACATTCTGAACAATAACACATGGTGACATCAGATCAGATATACAAACCCGACATCACACTAGGCGTAAGAACCAACGTGAGGGTGACTCGATATCCCGTCTACTACAGTCTACAGCCATATTATAGTATTACCCATTTACAAAAAATATTGGTAGACGAGATGGCATTCCTCGTCAATTTCGCTATTGTAAGGTATGTAAATCTAACTGTGTAGAAGATGAATTTCACTTCCTTTATAAATGTACAGTGTATAATGATATACGTGTAAATTATTTTGAAAATATACCTTTGTACATTAATGAAGATATAATGATTCACAATCTCCAAAGCAGTAATCTATCATATGTATTATCTATCTCAAATTTTGTTAAAGATGCCTTAATTTTACGGAAAACTTTTGATTGACAACATGCAACTCTGTAACTTATTTTATATGTTCATTTTGTACGTGGGACAAAGGCCTTTCTACTGAATAAAAGATTGATACTACAGCTGAAAGCCGTACAGGCTTACGTTTGACCATGGACGGCTGACCAATTCATCATTGCTATGATTTACTATGTTGTACTAAGTACAACTAGAGTAGCACATATTTGGTATCCAATTTGGCAAATTGCAGATATCGATACAGATTATCAATATCCAGTAACTTAGAAATGACATGAACGCATGCTCAATAATCAACATATCGTAATATTATGATACAATCAATAAAACAACTAAGTAAAATGGAATAAATTCAAGTATTGTGAATAGCTGACTTCCACATTTATATTGTTATTTTCCATTACTTCTTTCAGAGACCGTTCCGGTTCCGCTGATCTCCTTAATGACCAGTTGGGATGCGTTTGAATTATCATTCCAAATCTTCACATATCTCACAGATTTTTACAATTAAATTGAATCATCGCATTCTTCTGAGTATTGTTGGCCACTGTCCACATGTAGTAAAACTAAGTCTGTTCCTTGGGCCGCCGATTGTCCCTACATTCAATGTTTTTTTTATTTTAAAAAGAAAAGTAATATGCTGTTGGCAGGAGAATATTTCAACATTTATCGTCTTTGATATAATTACTGGTTCACTTCAGTATTCAAATATATGTAGAAGAGATATAATTCCATTTTCATAACACACAACCTTCCATGTGGAAGGACAGTAAATTTGGCCATGACATGTACCAGATCTTAAGTGATCGATTCCCTCAACGTATGTATGTACCCATTCAACTGAAGAATTTTCAGAAAATAGCAACAAGGAAAAGGATTTATAAAAATACCAGGGTTTCCTTTTCAATATCGATCAAGTTCATCTACACTGTGTGTATAGTTATATTCATATATTACATGATCCCTCAACATAGAACACGTCGGATAACTTATACATTTATCACTCTGAAGCATCATTTGTTTGCTAACGGTCTTCACATCTATGTATCTGAAACGTCAAACACTTGCAATAAAGAAGTTAAAAATCCATAGAACTCTTCCCCATTACAATCTCACCATACTCCACACTGTGATGACTCGACACAAACACGAAAAAACCTTAAAACGTTTAATAAAGATCCACCTCCATTGAAACGTTTTCAGAAAGAGCAACATGATGTAGTATATCTTTTTTCCATCGCCTTTCTATTTGCCATCGCCAGAAAGTGGGGTTTTCAACTTACCGGTTTGTTCAATGTGATTCATTGGTCTGAAACATGGACAAAAACAAGTGATTATCATATCGACACAGACACTACTTTATTGAAAAAACTACCGAGAATTACTTAAATGTGGTGACAGAACTTGAAAAAATTGAAAGTCACTTGAATTATAATCGACTTGTGTTTATATACTTGATATTAGTGGACACTTGTGTGAGATTTATGTAAGATTTCATCACATTTATTATATTTTCTCATATATTTAGTCTCTTACCTATTTAGCCCATGACGACAGCTAATGGGTCAGAGTTTAACGACACCCACTTCATTGTCACGTCGCTTCACTGGTTAAATCTCCAACAACTAAATGAACCAATGAAGGTATGTTTGATAAGCATCCAATACTTAACGGATAATGTGCGTCGAATAGAAAGTGTATACATTTTGTTAAAAGCATTTACAAGTATCTCAAATGAAACGTAGAAACCTACTTTGTAAAATATGACATATCAATAATGCATGTGGGAAAAGTAAAAGTAACTTAATCACAATCAATACATGTTAATGCGACCAAAATTAAAAACCATTCATATTCTAATGGAAACCTTAAACGCTATCACCACTGAAAGTGATATGAATAATTGATGTTCACGAGGTTTGAATGAAACAATAAAGATACCTTAAATTTGATTAAAATCTTAATCACGCCACTGTAGTTGTTTAAACATATTTACATTTATTATTAAAAAACTAGTTTACAACTATTTGTTTATTTATTGACATTGAAATAAAATGAACGCGTTTGTTAAATTTGTTTTGGTACTATATTTATGTAGATGTACGTATACATTATATTTTGTAGTTTAGAAGTTAGCGGAGAAAACAGTTTTCCATTTCTTTCAACCAATTTCTGATTCTATATATATCATTTGCATGGCGATCTTCGATTCTGATAGAAATTGTTAACTTTTATCATCATAAGTAAATCAAAGCTAGACAAAGAAACCAACATACACATTTGATCTTCATTCCTCCAGTAATTTCCATTAGTGCAATGTGACGTTTTGATTTTATTGACTGTGGACCGGCGAGTTGTCATGAAGGTGATGATTCCCTATTAGCAATGTCATTAACCCTTAAACATAATAACCCATTAAATACATCTGTTTACTAGTGATACAAAATATATACAGTATGAGCAGAAAGGGAAAGAAGCTCAATTTTAAAATTATTCAGAAAGAATTATTAAGATATTATCAGGCATGTAAATACATTGCCTTTACAAATAATAAGCAATCAAAATTCTTTTCATTTTGGTCCTCTTTCCACACTTTACTAAACTCATTGAGTCAGACCGATACTTAAAAATCCTACAAAATGCAAAACATGAAAACCTTGCAATATAATAGACCTGCTATACATATGTATTTGAACCTGTCTACAATGTGAACAAGTATTTTTGTATCTAACTCTTGTATGTATATTTGCATCTATGTATAATATGTCTACAATTTATGTACAACAAACTATGTAAACGTCTTATGGGAAATAAAAATATAAAAATATAAAAAAAATTTAATCTTACATTGCGTTTCTAGCCTGAGCGCTGCTTTGTTTGGGTCGTGTAAAGTGACTTAACATTGTCTGTGGCGTTTCACCTTTCATACATTTAGACAATCGGAGGTATCTAATAATAATAATAATAATAATAATAATAATAATAACTAGGACTGCCAAGGCAGTACTTAGGTCTTCAAGACTTCCTGCTTGAACTTCACACAGTGTTTGACCTTCGCATGTTTTTTTGTGTCTTAGTGGTTAATGGTTAGTGATAATGGGGCAAAATCTCATAAGCAAACTGTGATTATTGCAAAGAAGTTGATAATGCGCAAAAACTATGCTTGTTATGAATTTGTCATGATTGACTTTTTCGTTTGTACTGTTATGACGCTTCATGCAAAACAAGTTTCAAGTCTGTAGGTGCATTTTGAAAAATTACCCCATGTTAAAGTTTGGTCAAAAGATTTTTGCCGATTTTGCTGGTTAATTGTGAACGTCAATGACTGTTCGCGATCAATGTTTTAACTGTTCCGTAATGTGCACTTACTGGTCTTACATGCTTGAAGAATTAGTGCAATTGTGAGTCTAACTTTTTGAGTTATCGCCCTTTGAACATGATCACATGAGCTATGTTGCTTGAGTTTGAAGGGTTGCTGTGAGAAAAGTTTTAACGTTAGGACCTTGAAAAGGTCAAATTCAAAATTACAATGCTTCAGCTACATTCAGTATGAATTTCAGCTCTTAGATGCAAGTATCTTCAGAGAAGAAGATTGTCAAAGATGCATAGGGTGCAAAAATGCAAAAAAGTCAAATAAAGCAAAATGGCGGCGCAAGTATGCAAGCTACGAATTTGCCATGATTTACTTTTTTCCTTCAAATGTAATTGCGCATCTTTTAAAAAAAGTTGCAAGTCTCTAAGGGCATTTTGAAATTTTTTCCAATGTTAATTTTCGAAACTTTGAGTGGTACTGTGCCTTTAACGCATGATCCGATCAAGCTGAAAAGCTTCGCACATCTATTCCTCAGTAAGGGCTATTAGCATGCAAAATTTGGTCGAATTTGCAGCAGCCGTTTTGGCTGTATCTGCGTAACAAAAAAAATGCAAATAATGATAATAATAATAAACAGGATAATAACAATAGGTCTTCCAGACTATGTCTTGAAGACCTAATAATAATAACCGTTATAGTTGGTGTTGTTGTTGGTGTTGGTGTTGTTATTATTGATAATAATACACAGAAGGAATTAATTTTTTTATCATTACAGAGCAAGTGAACATGAATGAAAAGCAACAAAGGTTACAGGTTCGACATAAAACATACACATTCTATTCATTCTATTAAATCAAAGATCAACTAACAGACGAACGCTGAAAGTAATGAATATAAGATCGGGACAATGGCATTCTCGACAGTCGTCAAAACTCATTTCTTCACGGAAAATCTATCATGCCCAAACAGATGATGACTAGTTTATTCTTTATGGATATACCTGTAGAAGTGTCAAAATTGTTTACATTGAGTTGTGTGGCACTAGCGATTTTTGCTTGTCTCACCCCAAACATCTGCGCCGTATTGTCAAGTTGATAAAATCACTTTGCATCCAAGTAATAATCTTACAAAACCTGATTAAGAAACTTTACCATTATGAATATCTCAAAATTGGAAAATAAAATCATTATTCATTTGTCATAATGAAACAAAACAATTAAAGGTTATTACTGTTTGAAAATTTATTCTTTTTTCGTAAAAGAGCAGTCGGAAATTATTTTCACTTAATAAATCACCAACACTGTCACTTATACATAGATAATTTATCATAATGTATATCAATATAACTTTTTATATGCGCAGAAGCCGAAAAAAACAGTCCGATTTTCAGATTTTGATTTGAAATAAGTGGTTATAGTATTTTGCAATTTTGGGATGAATATTTTAAATAATTTGAATCTATATCAGCACATATGGTATATAAGTTCGTATTAAAGAAAAACAACATTTCATAAAAAAATCACAGAAAGTCACTTCATCAGGTGCGGTAGAATCGTTTCAACTTCTATGTTCTTTTTAACTGGAAAGAAATTAAAATAGTCCGCTAGATAATTTTATATCGAACAGATTTTGAAATATAACTGTTTCCATTATTATGTCAAGATAATTTGTCCGTCTGTAAACATGTAGTTAGCCTGAGACATAAAGTGTAAATGAACTTTGTTATTAAATGATTATGATCTGAAGTCGTACACTGCCCTCTGTTAAGGATTTTAGAGCAGCTTCGTTTTTTACTGGACTGCTTTATCCCCTGTCAATTGACGAATTTTCATCTCTAATAAAAAGTAAAGTAACGTTGAACTTCGGAATCATCAAAGCATACAGATGAAATGCAAGTTTATAACATATAAATATCACATCAGATTTTAGACAGATTTACAACATAAAGAAATAATTTTGAATGCGGTTTAGATAGAGCCGAAATATCATATGACCTAAGTTAAGCGCAATTCGCCAATCTAAAGTTGCATATTTATCTCTTAGATACAAAAATTAATGCATTTTCTTGTTTTCCATTGCGAACTAAAAAGGGTCATATGAATGTTAAGAAGCCGAAATTCAACGTCCCGTGTTCATGTTTATTAGTTCAATAATCTACTTATCAATACTAACCAAATTTTTCTCGTTTTGTCTCCTTGAACAGGTTTCCAATTACTAAAACGTTATTTTGGACTGTAATTCACACCGAAAAAAAGAGAGAAATATAGATTGATACTGGTAAGTAGGCAACTTAACTAATGTACACGTACATGGGACGTAGAATTTCGGCTTCTGGACATTTTATATGGTCACTCTTAATTCGAAATCGAAAACAAGAAAATGTGATCATTTTCGCATAATTTAAGAGATATAAATTCAACTTTAGATTGGCATATTGTGCTTGTAATTTACTCAGGTTATATTAAATTTTGGCTCTATCTAAACCACATACAAAATTAATGAAACAAACTCTGTGTCACTTTAACTTGCCTTGGTAATTTTGAAATATGTACTTAAGGATTATAACCCTCAGTAAGTTAAAGAGAGCCGGAGAGCTACATATGAAATGACAGCTTTGACTTTCAAAAGAATGTTGGGGGACAATGGAAAACAACATTAGAAAACAAACTTGAAAAGACACAAGGGTGTTTGGTTTGAAAGTCAAGTAAAGGAGTGTAAAATAGGAAAATTGGTACGGGGTAAATGAGTACGGGGCAAACTCTGTCTGTAGGTAGGCCTACTTGGCAAAATGCACTTGTGCAAACTGTGTAGTTTCATAAATGTCTTTAAGCATTGGAGGGATATTAATAATATAAGTTATTTTATGGTCTATCAGACATGCTTTAGTCGTGCGCTGTCAAATGTACTGTATCGTGGTTTAGATGCCCACTTTATAAAGTACAGAAGAACTGAATAAAAATGAAAATACGTATGTTTTGCTTCCGTGATATCCCATGGTAAAATCAAATATTTAGATCGATATACATTATGATGAATACATAAGATGTATGTTTTTTAAATCGTTTTTTTTTTAATTAAAACTGTTAAGTAGTAAAAATAATTTATACAATCTCAAATAGATCAAAACTTTAAGCTATGATTGAAAACAAAAATTCAAATTTGAATATTGATGCATAATGGAATGCAAACGGGCACAGTACGAAGCCCATGGCAAGATTTTATTAACGATTCGCTGATAGTAAATAAACGAGAGTGAGCTCCCTTGGCTTTCCTAGTGACCGATTCTGTCACGAGAGGGCGCGAGCAAGCACTTCGATGATTCATTTGCGGGAACATTTGGCATTGGTAAAGGGAGATTGTCACTGGTGCACTTGGTGAATTCTTTGTTTTTGGCTTGGAAATCCACGGATTAATGAGACAGTTACAATAGAACACCAAAACCAAGCGCCAAGGAGGCTTCATTAGAGAGTAAGCAGTATCTGATTCTTCGTTCTGGAACCACATCTCTGTCAGTTCGGCTAATGGCCGGCCAGCGTGCATATCGATTCCGGTTCTAGATGCACAGGCTTAGAGGTTGTGGTGAGGGAAATATATGCGAACCAAAACAGATGAGGAGCCTATGATAGGTAGCTAGAATATATTTGGATTACACGATGTCACATTCTCACAAGGATGAACTTTACGTGGGCCCGTATCGTCTTGAAAAGACATTGGGGAAGGGACAGACAGGTAAGAAAGAACTTCAGTATTTAATATCGATATTGGGGTCATGTTTCATTCATCATTATTGATTATTGATTGGCACAATGAAAGGAAGAAGCTGGTGTACTCCCAACCTTTTCGGCAAGTATCTACCTTGACCCTCGAAAAGAAGGCAAGCTAACTAACAAATCTCTGCAGCCCTAATTCATGTGCATGTGTTTGGTAATGCGATACCTTCTCAGCACATCTGCGCTGCTCAGAACAGCTGGTGAAACAAGGGTAAATACATCATGGAGCACCTCAACTTGTGCAAAATATGCACTCAGTTTGCAGATAAACTTTACACTTCTGTTGGAAGGAACAGTGAAATACGTAGCTTATGACACTTTTGTCAGTTGAGGAAGTGCCACGCCCCCTTTTGAGGCTTGTGTTGATTATGATTAGATTTATATTTTATTATTTAGTATTGATACTTGTGTATATGATTCATCCAATTTTGGTATTAAAAATATTTAATTGAAACTGACAATTGTCCAAAGGTTTGATTGTATTTTACAAGGCATATGTCATTGAATAGCAGGAAAAAATTCTTCACATGTAGTTTTAATTATTGTATTTTTCAGAAACAATATGTCAAGTAAATTGCAAATAATATTTATACAAAAGGGGTGCACTTTGAAAGGTGCATTTATTGATTTGAATGAATTGGAATTTTTGTGATAATTTAAACTTAATAATTGTAGTAGAATTATCTATTGTTTTGACATTTTTGCCATTCTATTTTCAAAATAGAAATAGTACCTGATCCTCGATCATGATTATAGATTGTGATTTATATGAACTTAAATAGGATCTTTATATCATGTTTATAAACATTAGATATTGCTTTTATTTCATTTCAATGTTTCTTTGTTGATTTGTAATTTGTTCAATGGACAAAACAGAATTTATCACTAGCATTGACACAAATTTGAAGTCAAAGTAATTTTAGATTGACAACCTTGTGAGTTGGCAAACTCTCCATACTTTCATTTGTCTGTTATAAATCAACTGAGATCAGATAGGCTATAAGGTTACCATATTCATGCAAGCAAATGGCACTGAACTATTTCAACTAAACTACCATATTTCCTCGAATAGACGGCCCCGGCGTCTATTTTTTCAGACCCTCCTCGCCCCCGGCGTGTATTTGAGCCCCGGTGTGTATTCAAGACCCGGCGTGTATTTGAGGCCGGCGTCTATTTATTTTTTAGTAGGAAATTTTGTTCAGAGGGAGAATACCTTATTTGCATTCAACTACGAAAGCATTAATTAATCAACTTATTTTACCCGGCGTGTATTCGAGACCCGGCGTCTATTCGAGGAAATACGGTATCCAATGAGTGTTTTTCTCCCTATATTTCTTTCTCTAATTAGGTAAAATCAGTTGTTTGCAATGTTCAACATGAAAACAAGAGCTTGATTACCATTTTCAAAGGCAGGTCACATTTCAAATTATTTCATGTTCATGGCAGACCAGTGTCTGTCATTGTTTTAACAGCCTTGTGGCTTCAGATGAATGCAAACACTTATCTAACAAGGGCCTTGAAGAGTGCAGAAAAACATGGAAGCGGCAATCAATAAAACATAGATTTCCTCTTCGGCCTATTCTGGGACAGTTTCCATCAAGTCAGTTTGAATATTGTCATTACAAAACCTCATCCACTGAATTCAGTATGTTAAAGTCACCAATTGGTCAATCAGGGATATTTTTTATAATTGAAGAACTCTGGTTTTGTTGTACGTTGAATAAAAGAATCAACTGACAAAATGTATATAATGAAACAGTATAACATCAATACTTTTGAGTATTTGACTGGCACCAGCAGTTGTTATTGTCTGGTTTTAGATCAAGATCAGATCAGATTTCAGAATTGAAAAACTGTTTTATCAAAAAAGAGTAATGGCTATGCTATTTGCGTAACTTACTCGCGTTGACGAGCGTGGGAAGGTGATATTACGAGAGTGGCACTGATTACAATTACCTTTGATTACTATATGGGCAGCCACTGCCAGGGCATCATTGATTTTATTGACCAAATCTCTCTTTACCTAGGAACATGAAAGCCATAGAGAGACACAAGCCTCTCAGGTTATGCTATTGCAACCCTTTGATAGTCCTTTCCCAGTTGTTGACGAGCCAAAACCATCTCTGGTTCAATATGCATACTATGACACATGCTCTGCATAACTAATTCATCATGACATGCTTCTGTAAGGCATTGTTGGTATTCAGTGTCAGGGGAGCATGTGTGGGGTCATGTTCTGCAAAATGCCTGGTTCGAATATATTGACATGTCTTCCAGATGCTCACTGAGGCATTCTCATGCATAGCATTTCTTCAAATTTGTTTTAGTTATTTAGAAGTGGGACATGCAAAAATGTTTTTTAAATTACAAAATTTGTCCGCAAATAAGCAATCACATGTTCTAAAAGTTCTCGCCATAAATTGAATTAATTATATATATATGTGATCCTAATTGATTTATGGAGTAAACGAATTTAGAGAAGAAATCTGTTTTGTCAATTTTTCTTGTGCTTTTTACTGAAGCCTCAGATCCCTTAATATGGCTGTCATTGTAAATGTAAAATTGTGAATTAATAATGCATTACAGATAATTTATTATTTCTTTTGATAAGGTGCATTACAAAGATTTCTAGAGATGAAAGGATGATGTCAACTCAAATATATTATTGGTTTATTTCAAAATATTTTTAAGAAAGTGTAATTATTTAGAATGTCAATTTGCATTAGATAGATCCACCTTATGGCTTATATGGTGTGGAAAACTTGTTTGTTTTTTTCAACATCAGAAATGTCTTTGATAAGTTGAATGTCTTGATCATATTGGGTCATTCATAACTATGACTTATATATATATATGAAGGGTGCGCGATATTATCGGTATATCGGTATATTGCAATACAGAAACACCATGATATGTACCGGTACAGTCATCTTAAAATATCCAATACATCGTAGGTTTTAGAATGAACACTTTCCGTGTAAAATTGCAGAGAAACGTAACAAAAACACCCTTTGATTTTACTGAAAGTTTAAAAAATTGTGATCTTGCAAAGTTGAAAAAGCACAGATAACCAGTTGCTGAATTACCTCTCTTTACAAAACGACGGCTACTTGAGCATTGATTACTGTTCTAATTGCTGTTCTTGCTGTCAAAAGAACATAGAATAACTAAAATATGAAAAGTACCAATATATTGCAATACTCTATTCTGTATCGCAATTTAATGCGAAATGGAAATGAGGAACGATACCCATCCTTAATATATATATATACACTTTACTTTGGGAAGTTAGGTTTACATTCTTTTTATTTGTCTTGCTACAAGATTATCTACCACTTGTTGTAACAGAAGTTCAGCTTTACTTAAAACATGAATTGACTCTTCCGACTTGTGCATTTAGTTTGATAATTCTTTTGGAAATGGTTACTGTATATCTCACCGAGCTCTCAGAATTAAAATTTTGATGGCTTGCTAAATCTATCTATAGGTCTTTGTCCTCTATTCCCTAGGATGTCAAGTGATTTCATTTCAAGTATCCATTATTCGATACACAGATCCTTCTCATAAGATGAGAATTTGAGATGAAATTGATTGAACGCTGTCTAATGCAGATGATTGTGTTCAGAATGTCATGTTTCAGCCGATGAATGTCAGATGACACACAATACCTTTCATTCTGTTCAAAGCATCTGGTGAAACATGTAGAGAATAGTTTATTTGGATATCAATAATATTTTATTGTACTGTTAAGCTTATTTATTGAAATTTGCCCTTTGAGCCAATATACAGGCTCTAAGCTTTATAATCCTCTAATGTTGAAGACTAGCCCCTCCCCCTTGCAACAAGTATGGCTTGAGGTAGGGGAAAACTTCCTAAAATTACAGTGATTTAAAAATTTAAGTAAGGATATTGTCTCTGAGACAATTTTTGCTTATTTGCGCTCATACTTCATCTTCATTTCTGTTATTTTCTTTGTGTTTTTATTTTGAGGATGTCTGGTTTTCTTGTATGTTGATATTAGTTGACAATTGTGTGTAATAAGTTTCTTCTTTTTCTTTTAATACGAAGTTCAAAGACTAAACTGGCAATATAATTCTGGAACACAACAATAGCAAGAAAAAAATGTAAAAACTACTTGTGGTGAAATTGTACTTGTTTTTTTCCCCATAAATTTGAAAGTCATGTCCATTTTATGACAATACAGCTTTTTGTCTGCATCAATTCTAGTTGACGCGTTGTAAGTGAAATAATTTAAGACACTGACAGTGGCATTTTAGCCAAAGATGACCTCCCCTGAACTTGACCAATGTAGGGTTCCAAGAGGGTAGTCTGATGTCATAGTAAAACAAGAGCAGCATGTTGATGTCTTAAAGATTAAGTCACGAATGTCAGGAAAAGAACACATTAAGTGCATGATTGTCATGGTAACGTCTTCCCAGACAAACATGGAATTATGTTGAAACCTTCCTTACGGAGCTAGTGACGGAAGCTCTCTTCTAAGCTGATTCAACAGCTACTCCATCTTACCAGCGAAAATCAATGGAATGCCAAGAGGACCACCCTGTGAATTTGTGTATTAGTAATTGGCTGTGTGGACTGAAAATTTCTAGCGTATATATATATATATATATATTGCCTAAAAACATTTCAATATCTAAGATTTTCATTTCAAATGTCAGGTTTATATAGGGTATGTTGTCAGTGGTTTCATGTTAAAAAGCTACTAAGCTTTTGGCCAAAGATTTTCTTTAAATATGTTTCCACTTTTTAGTCTAATTTTTGAATTTCATAATGTATATTATCTGTCAGATATTCAAATACACAGATTTTCAAAAATGAAATAGTTTTATTGTGCGGGACTAGAAATCCCCAGCTAGTAGGAAGATGACTGAGATATCCAATGTAATTACCAATAACCCGAAGGACTATTTGAAATTCAAAGACGATAATTATGATTGTTTTTTTATTATTTGAGTAGCAAGATTTATGGATGTAAACTTTCTTTTTTTTACCCCTGAATGTTGCCTGTCATTGAATACTTTTATTGGCGCACTATTATTCTTATTTAGAGACACAGAGGTACAGTAATTAATGCAGTTGGTTGACTAACAACTTATTGGTCGAAAATCTTTCCACCCTGCTGGGAATATGATGAATATGATGTACATCATGTCATGTTTAAGTTTTTCCTCCTCACACAGTGATGAAGATGTTAAGAATTGTTTAGCGTGATCTATATTTCGTATTCCCCTCATTTTGTTAACATCTGGGTTAAGTCTTCCCTGATTGAATTTGCTTCGTATCACATGCTTCGCTTGTCCAGCAAATTAGATTTTGATTAGATTGTTTTTTGTTCATTCCAAATATCATTGGCCACTCTTCGGTTAAACATTTCCTTTGGGTAGAGTTATTTTTAAGACTTTAAGATTAAAGCTCAATCTGATGGGTATTTTTGTAGCAAGATAGGTTTCTCAAAACAAAATGAAAATTTGTGTTTGTTGTTGAAGAATTTTTGGTAATTAAAAGTGACTCATGTTGCCATCTCTTGGTAGCAACATATAACTTATTACCTTAAATAATGCCATCCTGAAAGAATCAAACAAAGAAATCCAAGCCAAATATTAAAGGAACAGTGTTGATCTGTAGAAGCTTTTGTGTTATTTATATTCAACTTACCTCATTCTTTACACTGATGATACTGAATAAGTCAAATATTTGACGATGTTAGACTTTGAGAGAGGCAATCAGCCACCCTAAATTCAATAATTAAGATATAACACTAGTATAGAGAAGCCATTTGTTCTTTGGAGAAGGTATATAGTGAAGTAAGATAATAGGCCAGAAATTGTGAAACATATACGTAGAGAAGAATTGGGACTTGATTATTCTGTGATTTGAAAGATGGAACTTTGTTTCCTAGATGAAGAGATGAAAGGTTAATTCTGAAATATATAGTAGATTCCTTAAATTAGCTAGACAAGAAGCCAGACCTGCAATGTGGAAGCATTCAGATGCTCTTGTACATGCTGGTTGTGACCTTTACTGATAGTGGTGAGGGAACCAGCACCAGGCTTTCAGCACAACTATCAACAGGTGCCCTAAAATCCCACAATGGCAGGTCTGGAAGTAGGTGTACAGGTGTTCCCTTCTAGTTAGTCATTATTCTACATTTCTTGGTTGAATACTTTAAGATCCACTGAAATTTACTTTGGACTTTCAAGTATTTCTTCTTGTAATGTTGGAGAAGGATTATAGTGGTACTATGGTTACTATCTCATAGGTGAGGCAAGTGTCATGTGTGTCAGTCTCAAAATTAGTTTGCCCAAAATGGCTGCTATTGTATGTATATTATATATATGTATGTATGCATGTTAACTGTCAAATTTCCAACTAAATTCAAGGATATTATGCGATTGTCACAACATTGCGTGGCGCTTTCTGTTGTAATTCTGTTGAAATCTGTTGCCCAGAGAATGTAGCCATTGTGGTTCCTATTCCTGATTCAGACAGACAGTCCAACTTCCAACTGAATACATAAGATATTCATTTATATATGTATTATTATCGTCAGCAGTTTACTTGCATTTTCTGTTGTAATGCCGCTGAATTCTGTTTCCCAGAGAAAGTATCTGTTGGTGGTTTCTATCATACGCTGATGGACATTCTAGGTTCTGACTGAAGACTTCCATCGATCAGTGTCTAGCATGATACCTGGTAGGAATGTTGTTCTTATTTTCCGCCATCAGCTTATCATAGGACAAGATCTTCTCCCGTTTCACACTAACTGTCATTGTCTTCCAAAACCAGGGAGGGTAACATGCTTCCTGTGGGTGTTATGGAGGATAATGTCCTGTCATTAATCAACTGGGGAATATATGAAAATATCAAGTGTGTTATGGTTGCCTAGTAGTTGTGTATTAAGACATGTGTTTATTATGTGAAATGAGATATTTATACTAGGGCTTGGTATGTGTATATTTTTCTTTGTTTTGGGACATAAGCACAAACAGGTTTTTTCACTAGGAAAATCCATCCATTCAAATCATCAAATATATTTATTTTCATATGATTATAATTAAATATATACCTATGACCATTATATTTTTATCTTAGCAGAATGCCATTTTCCCACCAGGGCTAAAAATAATGTTCAATTAAGAAGTCAGAAGCCTATTTTCTATCATTTCCAGAAAACCTTTTTGTCCCAAGATCAAAGCGACACAGAAGACATTACACAGCATATTATTTTTTCAAAGGACAGGGCATTTAATCAATTTGTTACTGTGTATTTTACAGCTATTGTCTGTGATGCCGACATCTGCTTATTGTCTTCCAGGCAATGTGTCATTGACACAGCCAGCTAGCTGAATAAAAGATGATAATTCTCTTTCTCCCATCATACGTCTATTTATTGGCTGTAGGGATAAGGCTCCTGCCCATTGTACAGTGTTAACTCCTGCCAAATTCACAGTTATCACCCTGCCCAAGGGATGGAGTTCATTGACAAGAGCTGCATGTTTGCTTCCGATATTTTGAGATCCTTTTTGCCCCTTTTAATGATTTCTAGGAGTGTCTATAAAGAATAAATATCTTTTATATTTCTAGAAATACTGGAAGAAAATGGGTCAAATTTGCTCCATAAGTACAATCTTTATGTATGTTCATATGTCAAACATAAGTGCATTCAAAGGGATAATGGTTTTCCATCTATCAAGATGTAATTAAAGATGTTACTCGTGCATTATCACTGTTAACTTATTAGTTAACTTAATACAATGGGGCCAAGTATCGTACCAAATTATAATGCAAAATATTGTGATATGAAGTCCATGTTTTGCAATAATATTGCAATATATTGAATGAAACCTACATGCAACTTTTTATACTTCTTTAGCATTTTAAACATTTTACATTTGATAAAATGCCTTGAGATTTAAAAAAAAATAGACCATTAATAAAACAGATAAAGTTTGTAAGTGTGTTTTGGTCTAAACACTGTCTTCTTTCATTTATAATACAGCCGAACACATATTCTTGCACACCAAATGAATGTTTCCTACATTGTTAGGATATTAGTACAAGCTTTCTGAATAAATTTGACTTGAAATAAGTTGGTGCAATGTATTGCAACATGAAAAATAATATTGCAACAATGCTATTGCACAGCCCTATTGAAGGTAACTATGGAATGCAATCAGTTTTCATGATAGGGACTGATGTAATGGCCACCATAAATCCAAATGTATTTTAAGATGTGACCTGTGGCTAAATGGAATATTTTATCATGAGTTGCCCCCTGGTGTGTGTGATGTCAGAATAAATCCTCATGGCCAGTGACATGAATGGTCCAATAATGAGACACGTCTGTGCAAGAGTATTAGAATTGTGCAGCAGCATTCTGCGATCTTTACTCGAGGTGGGATCCATATTTGTTGTCAGATTGGTCTGCGAGCTAAATGGGCTCATAATGAAGAGGAATATTTGATGACATTTGTCAATAAATAATGTCAATTGGATGCAGTAATATTATTACAACACAGGTTCATAGTCTGTGTCAATGACCAGTTGATTCCATCGTTGTCATCTTCTTCAAACCTTTAACTTTGTTCATTGAACTTGAAATGACATTTTTCAGTAGATTAGTTAATTCAGCATGCACTCAATAAGCACAAGAACACAATTATATTTTACAGAGTGGCAGAAAACATTGAATTACAGATCATATGAACAACATTAGAAATACATAATATAATGTTTTTGTCCTTCCATCTCAGCAAGACTCAAGAAATGACCCTTTTTTTACCGCAGCATGATAATCTCTAACAGTATGATTAAAAAAGAATGTAAATTTCAATTTTTTTTAATAAATAGTCAAAACAAGTAATCATGATAAAGTTACTGATGTAAAGTAGTTACTAATATAATCATTTCATATGTGTCTGGTGATCTGGCAGGTTATGTACAGTGGTGTAGTGGTTAGCTTGCTTGCCTCTCACGCCAGAGACCCGGGTTCGAATCCCGGGGGAGACACCAAAAATTTGTGACTTGGGTCTCATCCTGTGTTGTGTCCCTGGGCAAGACACTTCATCCACTTTGCACTCCGTTCACCCAGCTGTACTAATGGGTACCTGAACAAGGGGGAAGTACGGACCTATATGGTCGCGCGGAGCGCTCGTTAATCGGCAGCACCGAAAGTACTATCCCTCCAGGGTAATAATACTCATGGCGCTTTGAGCATGCTTTGTCATGGATATATGCGCGGTATAAGAAAATTTGTCACTAAACATCAGTTACTCCCATTGAAAACCATCAAGTTGATGTGACCCTGCTTTTATTATTTCATAAATATTTATTTTTGGAAATAAAGTTTGTGTACATTGCACTGTTTTAAACTATTGAATCCATCCCCTTTATTGTTGCATGCCCAGTAGGACTTGTCAGTTCAGCCGATGTAGCCAATGAGATGACATAAGCCCAATATGCCACACCACCCTGTGTGTTATTATATCATAACAGCAGCAGCTGCCTCCATAACATACTCATTGGGGATTATCGGCCAATTACTTGCTGGCATTGATTGCTCCTCTGAAAATTTTAAAGAGAAAATATGGTTTCAACTTCACTTTCTCAGTAAATTATCTGTGGTTCATTAGTATATGTGTGTAATCCCAACTGCATGCTAATCTTGAGTGGAGTGTGTTTGTGAATTCGATTCGGAACATATTTTTGCACATCATCAATGATGTTGGTCATAATAAAGCTGTAAAATTCTATTTAATGCCATTTGACATTTTTTTAACAGATTTTTTTAACCCCTGCCATTCTTTCGAAAAAAATCATTTTGTTAATAGAATTTAAGCTCTTACACAAAATTTTATTTTTGAACTTGAAATGCTAGTATAAGCAACCATTGGCGTCTAGATATCAGTGTCTCAAATTCATTAACACCAAGGTCAAAATATGAACAAAACTTGCACCATTTATTCAATCTGGAAGAGCCCCCTCAGTGATCATGTTCTGTTCTCCTTCATTCTCGTTGCCCCAAGTCTGATTCTCAACAAACAAAGCCAACAGGACACCCCACTGGCCAATGTCACAAATTACCATTGCATGACTATAAATTTAGGAGGATCTTCTGTTCCGTTACACCATCTCTTTCCGATTCTTCCTGCGTAAAGGACATCAACTCTATGCAGTGCATCATATATATATTTGAGGATTAGACAACCTCCAATTAAGTTCTTGTTTACAAATTGCATGACAATGAGGATGTTGTGTTGATAGTATTCCGGGAAAATTGCCATTATTGTCTTCAATTTGAATATTTAATAAGATCAGACAATAATTTGTTGCCATCTGCTCCAACAACAACATGATCAGAATATCAGGTGATTTGTATTGATAATCTCATGTTTCAGGAAAAGGAGTGGAATTTTCAGTGCATCAGCCAAGTTAGTTTGGCCCCGAGTGATGCACTGAAAATGTAGCCAAGGAAAGGGTTTAATAGTTACTGATCCTTCTATGGAATTTTATTTCTGTAGGATTTCTGGGGTTCTATAAACTCTTGCTGAACAAAAACCTGTATTTAGAGGTTGGTTTTTATATGGAGCGTCATGGGGCAGGGTCTTTTCCTTTAAACTGATCTTACAAACCGTGCTTTTGAAAAGACGCCATTATCTTCATATACATTACTTCCTGTTATGCTCGGTAGTATGCGAGCAGACTTAGAAGCTACAGGCTTGTTGACTGTACTATAAACAAAGGAAAACTGGCTTATCTAAGTTAATTTAGTTTTTATTTACAAAATAATCTACTTTCAAGTCAGATTTTCAATGCAATCAGTGAAATGGTTTTGAAGTAACTTGAGCTATGATTTATCAAAAAATCAATTTTAATGAATTCACAGACATATCTGATTCTATTTACAACTTGTATTTTTTGAGCATATAAACACTTCCTGGATTGTGCAAATTTTCTCCTATGTTTGTTGTAAAAAAACGTGTCAGCAGGTGTATAGATTAAACAAAGTAAGCTAAGCAGGGTGTTACATTATGTTAACATACAACTGTTGCACTGTTGATGGTAGAAATATTGCCAATGTGGTGCTAAACAACGTCGTCTTATTTTTTACAGAAATATTTTCAGGAGCGTTACAGCAAGTAAGGTTTTGTCATGTTCCAAATAAACAGAGTTACAACATAAGCTTCTACCAGCGTGCCTTTAACTGATAATCATTTTAACAGATTCTACTTAGTATCTGAATTGAAGGTGAAACTATGACTTGGTGAGAGAGAGAAAGAGAATTTGCATACTAAATGTTTTTAGAATACTTATTAATGGTTTTATGCAATCCAATCAACAGGAGTATAACCATGTGCCCAAAAGACGGTTAGTATTTCAAATCAGAATGCTTGTAGAAGAAGAATGGTTTGAAACTGATCTATTCAAATGATTTTTAAATCACTTGACAATGAGGTCCAATATCTTCTGAATGGAATCTGCATAGTAAGGAGTGCAATCATTTGGAAAACTTGGCTATCAACTAAATCAAGAATCTTGTCTTTAAGAGCAATTGTGCACTTTATGAATTAATTATTTTATTCTCAAAGAAATTTGAACGAAAGAATATGATGTTTGATGATTGATTTTAAATAATCTTTTAAATTCAAAAGTGTTTTCGGAGGTTTTTTAACAACTGTTTCACCACCTCTAGAAATGTTTTCACTAAAGAGATTTGATGAGTATTTTTGGTCTAATTTGACATGAAATGGAGTGTTGGTAGCTCTCTCCGTCACCTGAAAGGATTGGCCTGTCTGCTTGTCTATCACAGCCCTGGGAAGTGACAGTGAGGCCGCCATTTTGATAGCCAACTGAGCCTTTACTTCCTGTGGATTTATCACTAAGCATTGTGGGTATTGATTACAATATGAAGGCAGATTACTTGGAATTACTATGTTGCAGTGTACGGATATTGCGACATTGAAATCGGCGACTCTATTGATTGGAATGAATTTATGTTTTTACAATCTTTTGTGGTCTGAATTGTTTTAGTTTTTCTTCTAGATGGTAAATCCTCCATATTCAAATATTGAAGATTTTGGAAATTATAGATATCAAGGAAAAAAACAAATTCAACAAAAATATTATAAAAGTATTTATAATTGCTTTATGTCATCATGATTTTTTATGTATTTATGGCTTCGTTAAATCTAAATAATTCCTTTGTACCTTAATTTGGACATATTGATTCATGTAATTCAGAAGTGCTGAAACACTTAACTCTATTTGTTAAAAGTACTTTTCATATCACTTGCTTGATAATGGTGTTACTTTCTACACCGTAACGTCGCAATCCTGCAATAAAGAAGTTGTAAATCCAAAGAACTTTGAGGACATCAATTTTAACAAACCCAAGAGAAGCAAAGAGACAGACAGGAACATAACCTGGAATTTTAAAAGGGAAATTTTGAAAATGAATGTGAATATCATCCATGTAAGCTTGATAGATGGTTTATTGAACCTTGCTGGTCAACAGACAAAACAGGAAAGTTATTTTCTATTTGTGGCAAACATTACTTCCAGTCCTTTACCCTGAATGCAACAACATCAGCACTAGTTCAATGACAGCATGACAGAGCCCATAGAAAGTCCAATAATCCCTTTACAAGACCAGTCCATCAATTTGGATCTAAACTAGTGGCATTGTCCATCAGAGGGTAGCTTGCCAACACAATACATGTCATGTTGAACACCGAGAGGACAGTTTGATCTCGTCACTGAAGTAACGGTGTTCTGATGATCGATTATGATCCATGATTGATCCCTTAACACTTAAGTCCTGATGTGAAAACTGATTGCAGAATTTTATGATCAATTATCTGTTATGTGATTACAAAATAAAAAATATTACCTATTGACTGGTTTTGATACAGAAAAAACACTAATTGATTAATTTTGTTGTTGTTGATGGTAAATGATATATATTTGAAAATAAGATACTTGAGACGACACATGCTTTAGATATCATTTTAATGATGACTGGATGCTTCGCTTGTTATCAAGTCGAATTGCGACGCATCTAGTCATCATTAAAATGATATCTAAAGCAAGTGTCGTCTGAAGTATTTTATTTTCAAATATCTTTTTACTTCACGTGAGACCTTCTTCACCTTTTTACATACATACATACATACATACATATATATATATTTATTAAATATAACATACTTCTTATAGTCGTTTGAAGAATCAAAAATGATTCTTCAAACAACTATGTGAAGTATGTTATATTCAATCTATATGTGACCGTGCGTTTGAACCAATTCAACTTTTCATATATAAATTTATATATAATATATTTTTTTTTTTAATTGTAGGCCTTCAAGCCCATATTTCACTTATATACAGCATATTCTATGTCTGTCTCCTGATTACTAGAAGTCTGAAACAGTAACTAAGAAGCACATGGTCTTAGGTAATATCATTTTGAAACTTTAATGGATTCAGTTTTAACTGAATAGTTATCAATGATTGATCAATAAAGTCAATCGGATTGTTACAGATGATCAATTATGAAATCTTAAAGATTCCCAACGCTACCCTGATTTAAGTGATACTTTCTTCTGAGACATCCTTCAAAATGATATGCAGATGTCTGGATTAGATTTTGATAGTTCTCTTCAATAATGTTTGTTTATCGTGATTGATATACAATGTGATCTTTCCACTTTGTAAAATATTTAAAAACATTATTCTCTGAGAGCCATTTAAGAAATTAAAGCCATAATAAGAAGAAATAAATGGATAACAACTTCTTTATTCAAGATGTTAGAAGATGTTATTGATATTTCTCTTTGTTATTCAAGGACATTGTTTTGAGTATTGTTGCTGTATGCTTTTCAGCCTTGTTTTGAAAGAAGGGTTGAAATGTATGACAACATCGTAAGATATTGATTTATTTATTATTTTGGACACAATGAAACGTCAACAGTCCCAGTTCAGTGTACACAGCTCTATACACATTACAGTATTGCTTCACAAGAAAGGTTCATCAATTTGAAACCAAACAATTTATAGCAACATCCTTCAAGCTTCAACAATGGGGAGATCCAACTTCTCGTAAACAGAACTTTGTTATTCATTCTCTTCTATACATATCTTTGGTGATCATTCTCATGTGAATGTTGAACAATTCCCAGATGATATCATAGGTGTATTTTGTATACAATGTGAATGTTGAGTTGAAAGTTAATTACTTTTGATCTCTGATTAGAAATATTGTATTAAATAAAATACATTTTTAAATAAAGAATGGAAATATTTTGTTGAAAGAAACTACATTTGTTTGAAAACTTTTTTCCATGAAATTAAGTCTCTAAAATTTACATGAGGTTCCCGACATTCCTTTAGATAAAAATTCAAATCCCCATGGGAATCCTTTTGCAATCAATACCTTAGTCTAGTATTAATTAAATGGTCTGCAGACATCTATAGTTTTCTGTTCAGAACAATGCTATTCTGGTCTTGTGGCTGGAGTTAAATACATAGTTTTCTGTTCAGAACAATGCTATTCTGGTCTTGTGGCTGGAGTTAAATACATGGGCAGTCTCTGGAAGATGTCATGTCTCCTTAGTTCGTTAAAAATAAGCTGATAATGGCTTATTTGTCGCAGCCCCAAGTTACCACCACACCGTCGAGGTGAAAAATTCTGGGCTTGAGAGCCAATGAGAAATTGATGAAGGGTCGTCATATTTGATCTATTTGTAACGTTGATCGATGGCGTCCATTTGACCGTTATTGAACTGTGTTGAGAATTTGGTCAGCCGTGTTTGGCACATGTTCTTGTATGTCTTCTTAACCTGGTCAGGAGTAAAAGGTTATCGATGACTTAGCTTTCTGATGTTAGTCTGATGCTCCAGAAGAGAGTGCATTTTAATTTGAATTATTGATGACGTTACAGTCTTCTTTAAATGTTTTCTTAGGGGCCCTGCATCCATCTCTCCAAGGGTCAAAAGCATAGAAGATAACACTGACCACAAGTTCTCTCAAGAGATAGCTACAACAAGCGCAAATAAAAAAATAATAGGTAAAACAAAATACAGTAAAAGAGGTAATTGATGCATTTGCCAAATACAATTTTCATTTCGTTTCTGAAAACTGGAAGACAATTCTTCCTAAAACTGGTGACATGATTTCTATTAAATATTGATAGATCCATCAATCATGCTTAAGTCAGTTGAGTTTTTTTAAATTTTGTTATTTTTAGACTGTGACAGCTAGTGAGCACATTTTGAATAGAGGCACACAGTTTCTCCCAAAATTGGGGAATGCTGAAACTTGTTGAGATTTTATAGATTGACTTTTGGTAACCTAGGCCAATTCTGAAATGAACAAATGAGATGAATTAACATTGGGGTGAATGAAGGGTTAGAAGACAACAATTGGTTTCCCAGTGGCCCAACTGACAAGAAGTGATGGACATGACCACACAACTGCCCTCTGGTGTCAGATTACTCACTTTAGTTGTCCCCAGGGGGACCTTACTCTTCCATTACTCAGCAATCATTTCTTCTGTGGTTTCTCCAGCTTAAGGACGTCTTCCGCGATTGGTTCTATGTTTTCCAGTCAGTTTTAATCATCTCAAATAAAAGAAATGAAGGAAATTTCATATCTATACTTTTTTCCAGTCAAGCAAACCTTTGATACAGTGTTTTGCGTCTCAAACCAGGCTTATATTAATATACAAGAACTTCAATCAACTCAAACATCCATTTCTAAGAGAATACATATCGAAACATCACAGATATAGGGTCGAAAAATATTCATAATAAGAGCACTGCAATGAAACTTTGAAAATTACTCTTATTTTATTCCCAAAAAGGTATTTAGCAATAGAAGGATCCAGCATCTCCAAAGAATATTACAGAAAGCGGAAACAACATTTTCTTTACTTCCTGCATGTTTGTTTTGAAGACACTATAGCATGTTCTCATAGAGTTTATAAATAAACAGTCTTTTTTAATCAATTAAAGGATTTCTTAAAATGAATATAGGAAGTTGGTATATCAATATCGGAATCAATTTCCCTTTCTTGAATGATTGAAAGGTTTCCACACTAAAATGGCCACATGCAGTGTTTGCTTGATACATGACACCTTGTTCAGAAGTTGTTCTCTACTACAATAGATAATTGAGTTGAGAAATGAGATGATTATATTTGTAAAATCGTAGTACTTGGTTACTAACAGGACTCGACCATACGGGACAAGCACTAAATCGTTGTTATGGCCCTAAGATTATTCAGTTTCAGAACATCTAAATCAGATCTGAAACTGTTGCAAACAACATCAGAAAGGAAAGAGTGGATCCCTAAAAGTAAATCAGTTTCCAGAGACAGACAGCAGTTCATGTGAGCAATCTCTTGTATATTCAACCACAAAGATCGATGAGAAGCTACATTGTCTGCTCTGGTCATTGAACTGGCTAGGATAACATAAACATAAGAAGAAATTCAGGACAAGAACAGGCAAGTGTAGCAAGTTCAACCTTGTTTTAGTGTACATGGTTTGAATCCGATAAAGATGTTTAATGTTTTCTAAGATAATGGTTAGATTTGCATGACTTATTGAAATCAAACCAGATATCTTGTTGGATTATCCCAATATCTATCCTCACGATCCGTTTATGTCCCAGTATGGGGTCAAAGATCCAATTGGTCAATATTCAAGACAACTAGTTTTGCCAATGTCACTGTGTATTTTAAGGATGTATTTGATAAACATTCTAGAAATATGGATGCAACAATTTTAAGGTCATGCCATATCTCCTTTCAAATACACACAAGCTTTCTCTGAATCCAGCAACCACCCAATCCTCCATGAGTCAAGTGATCATGTTGACCGGTCATTCAAGTCCATCTGGTCAATGGACTATTGCATGTCAAAGGAGGATAGTCTAGGAAAAGTACTTAATTTCTTCATCCCTGCCACCATTGTCTGGGAAGTCATTGAAACAAGATCCTGACAGTCACAGAAACCTGATGCTTGATTTGTCTGTCAGCACTTTGTTGGCTTTTCTTCACATGGATGTGAACCTTTTAATGAGTGTCTTGATTCTGTCGATCTTCAGAGGAATGTAGTAGCATGTTTTAAGTTACCTTTCCTTAACTGCCAGCAATATGATTTAGTATGGCATTTTCTTTTACATGTATTTGCCTGGTAATAATGTATGAGATCTTTAATTAATAATCCCCTTTTTTTAGAAGATAAAACCAACTTGAGTTGATCATTAATTTTTAAAGTCTACTTAACGTACTTTGTAAGTGAAATTATTTCAGAGATTTTCTCATGCTCACTTCATGCTTAGCAATGTCAATGGCATGAAAAAAGTAAAAAAAGTTGTTCATTCGAAGATAATTTTATTCACATGTTTTTATTCTAATCACGCTTTTGAAGCAACCTTTTGACCAAGGAGTAGAGATGAGCATTCAATGGGAACACTAGAGGTGTGGACGGCTATTACTAGGTTGGAAATATTGTCCAAATTGTTTAGCTGCTGAAGGATGCTTTTGACCAAGTAGTTTCAATCTCTTCATTTTAAATCATGAACATTATTCTTAAGTGTTCAGTCTACTCCTTGGTCAAAGGGATAATTAAAAGAATATTGGATACCTCATTGAGTTATTGAAATCAGGAAACCTGCAATGACCTTTTGTGCATGTTTCCTCTTTATTGAAAGACAATCTTCTCCCAAAGTGTATAATCGAAAACTTTGCCTAATGCTGTTGGGTCTAATTGGAATTGTAGGGCTTAAAATACTCAACATGTAATCACATTATGTTCACCTTCTGATACAGCCAAATTTTTAGACCAGAATTCAGAGTGCTCAGAACCAAGATTAGAATGTTGAAAACCTTAAAATCTTGTCATCCAGTTTTTCAAAACCAGAGAAAAAAGATTAAAACATATGGTGTGCACCCAGCTTGTGATCCTTAGAATCTTGTTCTTGTTGTACAAAACAAACTTTGCTAATGTCATGGAATTATCATATTCAAGTGGTAAATGATTCAAGGTAGGTAGGTGGGGTAGGGACTGCCCTTTAGTATGCTTTGCAAGCAACAAACTCAATCTTTTGTAATGGTCAGAAACAATTTATAACAATTATACCTGATTTTTGTATAGCATATAGCTCTTACATTCAGAGGACCAATGAAAAACACTTAACTTTTAATGTCGCACATAGATTTTGAGATCTTGCAGTCTTGGTAAGCAGTGAGAAGATTTAGTGGTTAGATGGGCAAGCTTCAGACAGGCCGATTGCTCTAATACGGTTGGTATTGATTTAACTGATCGTAGAGGGAGAGGGAATCTACTCAGAATTTAAACTAGTCCATTCTTGGCGACAGGCTCTGCATGTGAGCAGGGAAAATCAATGTGTGCCATGTTATCCTTTGATTAGGCAAGGGACAAACTGAGACGCCCGCAGAATCGTGAAATATTTACATGTGTTAAGAGGCTTTCCTTACCCTGTATATTTGCCAGGGACATCGGGATTCAGTTCTGAAGATTTTTTTATAGAGCCTTGTTTGGTTGGTATTAAATTCTGTGTATGAATGCTTCTGCCAAAAGATGAAATTTTTCTGACTTGTAAGTTTTATTGAAGTCATATTTCATATTTGGATTTGATACATAGTTATCAAAATTTGTCACATCAGCATCTTTAAGTTGATAAGTGTATGTTTCAGGACATATTTCTTAAGTGTCATCAAAAAGTTGTTGAACAGGAAATGTTCTTAGTTCTTGATTGATCAAGATTTATGGTTGAAATGAATTGATATTACATTTCCTTGTACTCCAACTGAGGGAAAACTACAGGACAGGTTTGGTGTTTGTGCTTGACAAGTCAGGAATATGAGTGCACCGACAAGTGCATGATTATCATTAAATGATAATAGCCCTATTTCGGGTTCGGGTTCTTTGACAATGGGCCATTTTAGATCTTTTAGTCATTTTCAGATATTTCAGGAGCCATACCCCTTTGTAGCAAAAGTAACATTTGCAATGGTAATTAGCCATGATTTCACCCAGTGTACAAAATGTCCTATGGCCCCTACCTTTCCCAATCCCTGATCGTTATTATATAGTGAATAAGACAATGTACTTAACCCCTTTAACTTGGGGTTCTGGAGAATTAAAGATAGTGTTGAGCAAGTGGCCAGGCCCAGATTTGTCATAAGATATAATTCCTGTAAATTGACTACTCAGAATTGTAGACCAATCTATTCAGCAGCTCGTACTGCAAACAAAGTGCTGGCCCTGAACATGTTGTCCCAGAATAGCCAATGTCTGTCCAACTTAGATATGGTGTCGCTGTCCTGCATCAAATATTCATAAAATTTGGAAAGGACCCATTTAAATTAGATTGTTGGGCTCCAGGATGCAAGGTGTTTTTCTTACTATTTGCTTACTTACTGCGGGACTCACTTTATCTGCTCAGTCTGAGTTATCTTGTGGTAGCAATCCCTGGACTTGGACTAAAATTTAGTCTCTGAAATATTTAATAATTCACTGTCTCATTTATCCTTTATATCATTTTCTTTGGGCTCTTGATTTCATATTAGGTCAAATCTGGACTTGCTGAATGAGGACCTAGACTGTATTAAAGGCTCCTATTTATACACAGTCATGAACCAGGATTACCCTGGACTCAGCAGATCCAATTTTTAGATTTGTCACTGTGGTATTTATGTTACAAGACTTGATTCCAGTGGATTGACCTGCAAGTGTCAGACTTCATTCGAATCTAATTTTTTGCTGAGCAATAGTGCTGCCACAGATATCTAGCTTCTGGAACAAAGAGTAACTTAATGATTCTCCTTTGATTCCTTCATCAGCGTACGGATTACAGATTTATTCTAACAGGGTTGTTTGATAGAGACCACAACGTTGTATATGCATGGCCTTTTGCTATACAATATCCTACACAAAAACTTGGAGATAGAATTAATTATGGAATCAAAGGGAAATTTGTGAAAAAGATTTATTTATTTATCTTAGACTTGAACAGAAGCTTTGTACTGCTGCAAAATCAAAAAAATTGCAACGCATGGTAAACAAATCTGTAGAGACCTGCATTTGGCCTCATTTTGGTAATCCAGAAATTGACTTGTTTATTTAACTGTAGAACAGACAGATAAACACAGTAAGATTTGATTTCTTTCTGTTTATTTTTACTTTCACTACATTGGGATAGCATGCGTTTAATGTCTTCTAGCCAATTCTGATATCTTCAAAATTACTCTGTTAATTATCATTATTTGAATGATAGAAATTAATTCAAAGGGGTGCTAATTTTTATACCCTTTCTTGAATCTTTGATAATTGGGATTTATAATACAAAAC
This sequence comes from Phorcus lineatus, assembly GCA_921293015.1. Lineage (NCBI taxonomy): Eukaryota > Metazoa > Mollusca > Gastropoda > Trochida > Trochidae > Phorcus > Phorcus lineatus. Next base: position 38,433,195 of record OV121096.1, read on the forward strand.
ACTATTGTAAATTGTAATGCACTAAAATAAGCACTGATGTTATTATGAGTACATTTGGCCGATGAATTAATGAAATTGGAGGTTAATAGCATATTATTATCAAAGTAAATTTGGTAATTTTCAAAGAATTAGAGTAAATTTTCAAGAGAAATGGGCAAAATAGTGTTTCCCTCTTTAAATGGTTTGGTAAATATTTTAGAGTAAATGTTGAAGGTAAGATTTCATTATTTTAATGATTTTGTCAAAACAATTAAAACAATTGTATATGTAATCTTTAAATTTTCAATAGATTGAAAGAATCATACTCAATGGTGATACCAAATATTCAGAGAAACAATATCTCCTCACACATACTGGTATGATTTTAATGAAATTGATTACAACATGAGGTTTGCCAATACCTTGCCAAGGTGGATTAATTGGAAGGCCACCTTTGAAGTCACCATAGCCAGATTAATAATGTTTCAATGATTACCACATGTCCATAATCATAGGAAGAACACCCACAGCTTTGCATTGCCCCATGTTTTTTCTTTTTTTTTGGGTCATGAGTTCAGCGGTATGATTGATCCCTCAGCTTATAGCATTCCAGCTCATAACAAACTCCTAATGCATTTATCTTGCCCCGTTTGCAGCAGATTGCAGATTTATTGTGTCGTTATCATAGCGGAAAGCCAGCCTCCTGTCCAATAAGGAGTTCTGAATAATGAACTGAGACAGGTGACTATGGATGAACAAGATTTTATTACTTGATTTCCCCCTTATTTTCCTGACAATATTTCTACGTGCTCCATCAGCTAGACTGTTGAGGGGCTTCCTTCTGGCATCGCAAGCAGCAGAGTTAGCATGTGGCCGTCTTCTTGCAAATAAGGAACTCTTCTGGTTTGAAAGTGAGGAAAGTAAAAGCAGCCATCTTGGATTAATTTTATTTTATGGTGGCTGGTTGTTAATGATATACTGTTTGATTGTTGGAAAAATAGTGTTTGGGTGGTTTCTGCAGAAATTATTTGTTCAAAAGGATTGAGAAAGAGTCCAAACCATTGTTGAATCTTTGACACAATTCAAACTGAAATTATCATCTATATCATAGTTTTATAACTTATAAATGTCTTCATTTTAAGGTTGTAACTTTAGTTCCTTCAGATAGACTTGCTACAATGGAATTGCAGACTGTTTACTTGTACTTTATAGACCACAACTTGGTGCATCAAAAAATCTAATCTAAACAGCTTATATTAACCTCTAACCAAGAATACATCGTTTATGTCCGAACAATTTCCCAAGACTACCGTATATTACCGTGTATAAGACGAGTTTTTAATACCAGAAATTGAGGGGTCAAGGAGGGGGGTCGACTTATATATGAGGTATATGTTTCAGACCTTAAAATTCGGAGGTCGAGTGACGATATGTCGGCCGAAGGAGATGAACAGACGAGATGCAAACCGGAAGCAACACGTTGTCAAAATAATGAAATAAAATTACTTTAACAATCATTACATACTTTACTGTTTGTTATATATTGCTATTAATAATTAAAAAAATATCATAATCTATTGAAATACATTTTTAATCGACAATTTTATAGACATAGCGTAACGATTCAAACCGGAAGCAACGATGTCAAAACGTTGTCAAAATAATGAAATAAAATTACTTTAACAATCATTACATACTTTACTGTTTGTTACATATTGCTATTAATAGTTAAAAAATATCATAATCTACTGAAATACATTTTTAATCGACAATTTTATAGACATAGCGTAACGATTCAAACCGGAAGCAACGATGTCAAAACGTTGTCAAAATAATGAAATAAAATTACTTTAACAATCATTACATACTTTACTGTTTGTTACATATTGCTATTAATAGTTAAAAAATATCATAATCTACTGAAATACATTTTTAATCGACAATTTTATAGACATAGCGTAACGATTCAAACCGGAAGCAACGATGTCAAAACGTTGTCAAAATAATGAAATAAAATTACTTTAACAATCATTACATACTTTACTGTTTGTTAGTACTATTAATAGTTAGAAAATATTATAATATAATACATTTCTAATCGACAATTTTATGGACATACCGTAACGATTCCTACTACGACATGCTTATCGATCCATATGGCGAGTGTTTCATAACAAGTCATATGACGTGGACCAATGATATTCTACGATCATTCCCGCGCACAGGAACCGGTGAAACATGAGAATGAGCCTCCTGATATATTAGGTTTTAACGTTCTGCAAAAACAAAAGCGTAATATTCAAATCTTTTTAAATCTTGGTAAACTTGTGTTATCTTTACAATTTTAAATAACAATCAGTACATATATTGACGAACGATCGAGAATAATGTATAATATGCCGTTAACAACAAATTAATATATCGGTGTATTGAAGCAAATTTCTTCGTTTGTCTTTATTTACTAGGTATCAATTTAACAATTCACCGGTCACATACCACACTCAGACTATCAATTTCCAAGAAAAGCAGAGCGCGAGTTTTTGACAGAATTATCCAATGAAATGTATCCATACTTTCAAATCACATACGGGCATTCTGAATTCTTGGAAATGAGCTATAAATAGTTACGGGAATTTCCAATTTTCGTTTTGAAAACAGTAACATTTAAATTGAATTAGAATCCGAATGCTACGCACGATATGCATATAAATGTGTAATGTGTATGTTTATTGCGTATGGTGGGGCCCAGTAGTTATTATTAATAGATATATATTTATTGTAAGATTTGTTATTTACGAATTACACAAATACGCACTGTGCATGTACCGAGACGTAAATGACATAAGATTCTTTTTAAAAAAGGACAAACTCCAGCACACACGTATGTATTTTTTATTATTAATATTTATATCATATATAATATATTTATTACAACAATTTCTTGTTAAACAAATGCTTACTGTATTACAAAACACTGACGTATTACAACTCACTTTTACACTCACAACTCATGTCGACCTGCCTCATAGACGGGGGTCGACTTATAGATGAGGTATATGATTTTGACAGCAATTTGGGGGCCTGAGAAAGGGGGTCGACTTATACACAGGGTCGACTTATACACGGTAATATACGGTATGTGTACTCAGTGAGTGTTCTGATCTGGTTTGATTTCTCCAGATTTCATTAGAGCTATCTGGTAAGAACCTCTAAGCAGAATGAGAGAGCTGGGGTCTTTGATGTACAGCGAGATGATACTGGATTATTGAAGATACAGAGCCATCACTTTCCCTGGAGAAATAAGAATACATTAGCCACATGGATGGGTTATTTCAAGAGCTACTTCTAGAATGGAAATCTGTGATGCTTGTAGATAGTGGTTGTATAATTGTCTTGCTTAAATTCTTGAAAAAGGTTTATTCTAATCTATACTGGTAACCAGCGATAGAGATTAGTCTAGCTTCTTACAGAACCAGTGCTTGCAGACAGATATTGAAGTAAGAAGCTTTGCTTACCCGGAGCAGTTTTTATGAAGTAATATTAGATGAAAGATTAGCTTCAATTTAGTTGATAAATATTTGATATAATGTGCAGCCCTTATTTTAAGACATCTTATGTAGCACAGACTCCATGAATAATCAAATTTCATTTCCAATTTTGCTATTGCATGAAAACAACTTGCTGAAAATTTAATGTTTAGTGTAGATGACATCCCTGAAGGTGGCATTGAACGTTTATCTGGCCGACAGATAAATGAGGGATAGGTTTCTATTTTGAGCACAGATATGAACACGAGTGTTGAAGGTAATAAAAAGATGCACTGAAGCACTCCATCCATAGCCAATATCCAGTACAATTTATTGATGAGGAAGATAATATAAATTATTCATTTAAAGCATGCAGCAGTGACTTTATTTGCCTGGGTTATTTCCAATCTTCTATTTGTGTTGTTTAGTCTTTATGGTAAAATAGTTTCATAATATTTTCATTCTTACAATATCTCTGAGTTTTTAAGCATTAGGCATTCTTCAATCTAAAATTTTATGTTCTAGGGAGGGTTGTGATATTTATAATCTGATCAATGTACATTTGTACCAAGAATTAATATTTGTGATATCTCGTTTTTGTGTTAAAACCATTAAATTTCAAATATTTCAATTGATTAATGTTTAAAGTCTTATCTCTGCTTGGGGCCTGACAAAGATACTCAAGTATCCAGGACCTATACTTTTGAAGCCTTCCTAGTGCAAAGATAGTTATAAGTACCATATGTAACAACTATCAAATCGCCAATTGAGCTTTCAAAATCTAGGCCCCGAAATTCTATAAATGAAAATGATGCAAGGGCACTTAAGCTTTAATTGGATAATCAATAACTCTTTTGATTTAGCAATTACTTCTTTCAAAGTAACATTAGAGTATTTGACCAATTTAACTGCTTTGTGATTGCTTTATATTCTATAAAAAAAAGACAAGTGAGAGACAATTCAAATATAAGGGGTAAATAAAATTATATCATACTCCCAGCACTAATAGTTTGGTAAGTATCACATGAAAGTCTTGAAAATCTAGACAAGGTGGCTTTATGTGACCGAATTTTGGTCTGGTCTAAGATGACGATTCCCTAATTATCTTATTTTAGAAGCGACCCTAATTGCCCTCTTTGTTTCCCACCTGCCCCATTATGTTCCTAAGTAATTGATTGTATGTGAGTCAGTAACCTGTGTTGGATGCTGCCAGTTGGGAGTGTTCAGAACTTGAAACATTGGGGTCACTAATAAAAACAAGATGGATATTAGTGTAAGAGTGAATGCTTTATTCAGTAAATGAAAATATGACCAGCTGTATAATTATAAGGAGTTATAATTATTAAGTAAATGGTGGATTTTAGCACCTGTAACCTTGATAGAGTAATTGTTGTTAACAAGGAATGGTCTCCTTGACATTTATTTACCATTGCAAGATATCCTTTGGTTACCCTTAGTAATGGTTCATTTTTAGAAGTTGCACGACAGTCAAGCCAATAGCAAGGGTGTTCAGATACTGGAATTTAATGATTGCTGGTCCTTTGAACTTGCTGCAATTTCAAGACTCTGAGTTTTGGTTGTATACTTATCTAATTTGAAAGGGTTTTGTCTGTTTTCAGAAAAGCATCAGTTACAAGGGATGGTGTTTTGAGTTTCAAATTATAGGGATGAAAATTTCAAGGATAAGTTGATTTCAACTTAATTAGACACAATGTTCTTATTTCCTTTCAATATTCATTTCATTTCTTGACATTTATTACATGATGTATATTATATATGTACTACATTTAACTCTGAGTAAATTTACATTATCTGGGCAGTCAATCAATCGTAGAAGCATGACCAACATTTCCTAATATCATAAGCATTTTATTTGTGATGAGACTTCATGTGTGACCTTGGCAACACCTTAATCCAAAGCTTGACCAATGATCTCTCCATTTCTCTCCAAGCAAATCCTCACTGCTTTATCCTTGATAATAATTCTAGTGTAGTTTTAACCATGTTTCACCGGCTGCATTCTGCAAGTAGCTCTGAGCCAGCAACTGTTGGCTGGTGCGAGATCAGGTGCAAGTGGCAGGAACAGAAAACACCGAGGCTCATTAGCCATGTGATTGATGTACCGAGGAATCACATCCCTCTGATAAGTGTAGCAAGTAAGCAACTCTTCCATTACAAAAACATCCTCCTTTGCTGTCTCTTTCGTTTCACCAATTTATATGGCTGGCTGGCGATCAATTTGGAGTCTGAGGTCATAGGTCGTGATGATGCCAAATTTCAATCTCATTAGCATCAGCTCTATATTGAAAACACTTTTAGTTCATATGTAATCATGCTGACAATTTCCTAGCTCTGTGGCTGATGGGCTGGTATGAAAACCTCTTACGGTCATGAACAATACCTCCTTGGAGCATTAATTAGATTGAAACAGTCAGGTACAAATGTTACCTTAAACTGATTTTGGTGAGATTTGACACTGTTCTTCTTCTCAGCAGATTGATGCACCAAACTAAACAACCCTTCACTTGCCAAATCATTTTAGGGCAGGATAGGGCAGTGGCTCTGAAGTCTGACATTCAATCAAGATTCTAGGTTTGACTATTTCTTAATGCTGTGCCACTGTACGGTGTTGCATGTCCTATAGATAGCGTGCATTACGACATTGATGTTATTATTTAACAAAATAATTACACATTTTGTAATGACAAATGGATATCTTGTGCTAACCGATTGCCATAAATTGCCATTATAATTGTTAAACTATGACGTCACAATGTTAGCAGCTTGGCCACAATGGTATTTTTCTACTTACATGTGAGCATCGTATTAGCAAATTTCTTGCAATATCTGATGATTTAATTCAGAAAGTAAAAAATAGAAATACTAAACTCAGTCCACATTTTTCTTGCTTTCAGTCATAAAATACTAAACCACTCGTAAAATGTTATTGAACGGGACGTTTTTCAGTATTCTCTATGCATAACAGCCAATAGCATGCTAGCTCCACTGACCAGTCAAAGTTTTCCTTCAATGGACATTTACAAATCATTATGATCTCTCGCCTCATTCATAATAATTGTTATGATGCGAATGTAATACTCTTGAAACTCAAACTTGCTTCGCGCTGATCTCAGTGTCTCATTTGTCTCAATCTTAACTTAAATGATTATGCCATTGTTTGTGTCAGGTTGACCTAGATTGTTTTTTTTATCTATAAGTTTTAAAGTAAAAAGCTATGGCACTGTATGTACACACCTAATCAACTTCTAGATGTCAAGAAAGTACCTTGCATTTTGACATTCAAGCATGAACAGAAAGAAGATAGAGTCTGACATTTACTGCTTTGGAGATGACCTTAAGAATAAGTGTCATAGCTTGTCATTTTTCTGAAATATTACTGATCATTATAACATTGTCATATGACAAACACATTTTTGTTCTGTTGATATATGTTTATTGATAAAATTGTGATCAGAACAATAATTGTACAACAGGCCATTTGATATTGATTTTATGTCTTTATTTTTATGTCATGTTGACCTTTGTGGATATACCAACCACTACTGTGTTCCACAGGGGATGTTGGTTATGGAAGATCAGGCGATATAACCAAGGGTCAGGAATAGGGAAAGACACCTTTGACACATTTTTAGGGCTCTTAGTCATTTTCAAATTCTTGAATGGGCCATTCCCCTTAGTAACAATAGTAAAATTTCCAATTTGAATGGGCTATTTTTTTCATCCAATGTCAAAATGGCCCATGTGCCATACCTTTCGCAATCCCTGCAGAGGATAATGGTTAAACAATAGATTTTGAACAATGCCCTCCTACCATCAAAACCTAGACATCACAATTGGTTTATATCACCAAGTCGTGACTAGTGTAGTCCTGTGTTCAGATATGTACATTTTTTGGAAAATCAAATAAAAATCAAATTTGATGAAAAATATAATATTATCTTCTTCTTCTGATATCAAATATACAAACACTTATTGGTGAGTTTCTCTATGTATCACATGGCTTGATAAAACTGTATAGTAGAAAAGACAAATAATATTTTTGGCGATAGGTGAAGTGACATGCTGAAATGAAAACATTCAGAAAGACAAAAGATAAATCCATCATACTGGATGATGTATGTGTGTTCCAGTTATGATGCAGTCACTCATACACAGAACAACTGAGCAACTGATGGCAACATCTGGCGACTGCCCCATTGGTAGCTAGATGTCTGGGACCGTGACTACTTTAGATAACACAGTAATACAGGCAACTGGCCACTACCTTTTTGTGTATCGGCATGTTCAGGCCATGGTGCAGTGCAAACCATGGTTCACAAGTTCCATTTAATGCCCACAGGTTTCAACATAAAACATAGCATATTAGTAAGCATGTTAGACTTCACATCATGAGGTTTGGACTTCACATCATGAGGTTTGGACTTTACATCATGAGGTTTGGACTTTACATCATGAGGTTTGGACTTTACATCATGAGGTTTGGACTTTACATCATGAGGTTTGGACTTTACATCATGAGGTTTGGACTTTACATCATGAGGTTTGGACTTTACATCATGAGGTTTGGACTTCACATCATGAGGTTTGGACTTCACATCATGAGGTTTGGCACTGGAATCCTGCTTGGTTTTAGGACAGAAATATAGGAAAGGACTGTACTGCATTGAGCTGTATGAAGTTACCATGCTAATTAAAATCCAGTATTGAACCATGTATGGTGTGCAACTTTAACAGACCTGCTCCATGCCAGTTTTAACGGAAAAAAGTAATGTTGACTTTACCCACTGATCTGCAACATATGAGTAATATTTTCATAAATTGGCTGCAAAATATGACAAGGTATAACTATCCTATATAATATCCATGACTGTCTTGCAAACTTATTCTTTTTCACTTCAGTGCACTTTAAATGTATAGTAACAGCCTTGTTTTATATTTCGTCTGACAACATGTGACTGGTCCCTTAAATCATTGAAACATGAAATGTCAGCATTACATAAATTCTGTGAGTCATATCGTAGAAAGTGACAAACCTGATATTGACATGCCTATTACAATTCCAATATGAAGGAAGATTAGATCATACTCCATGTTGATTAGATCTTACGAGCATGAGAATCAGATATTTATGTGTTCCTTGATCCCTGATAGATGTGCGTCTGACACATAGTCTGCAGACAGTCTCCCATTGGAGGATATAAGGCGTCTGTGCCAGTCAATAACAGTCGTATCTTCCGCTGTTGCAATTTCATATTTGATACACAGACATGTCTTTGCTGCTGGAAATTACAAAGTGATTCTAATTAAAGGGTTTTGGATTTTGATTTGGGAAAAAATTGCTCAGTGATTTGATATTTCAAGGTATGAACTTTGTTTGAAATGTTGTCATGGTTATATCATTTGAATTTTGATCCATCTGTAACCATTTCTTAAAAGCGATGTTATCTTGCTGATTGAATATTGTTCTCAAAAAAAATTTCTCCAATTTGTAACATAATCATTTTTTAAATTGAAAAAAATATTTCTGATAAATCCTCACTACATTGACCTTTAAAAGCTGTCGGATTCATTATCTTTAAAGCAATATTCTTTTTCATGAAATGACAGTTGTTGATTATATCATTGACATTTGTAATGGATTTGGCAAGCTCCTGCTTCACTGCCTCTTACCTCACTCTTGTGTTGATATAGGTGGCGCTTATGACAGTTAGAGGTAAATATATTACACACTAACTCTATGTAAATATAGCCTGTATCGCACCACTGCTCCCATAATGTAGCCATCAGGAGTTCAATTAGATTGTCAAGCAAATGGATTCATCAGTACTTAGTAAATCTGGAAAGATGTTTTGGATTGCCTCTAAAGAAATTAATGTGATTTTTAGTGCTATTTGTGTCAGTGGGGGTGATTTCAGGGATCAGTTTTCACATTAACAGGATTAAAGGACTAGCAATACATACAAGTAGAATTATTTTTGTGATGTCATTCCATTGTTTTCTTGCTGTATTAATTTTCAGAAAGTGAGTGTTGCATATGACTTAAATTTTTTACCTTATATTTCACCATTTTAACTGTTTTTATCTTATGTTGTTCAATAAGCAATAGCTTTATCTAAGTAGAGTAATATCCTCGGAGCTTGATCTCTTTAGGGCCTCGACTCCATTATTACAAGGAAAGGAGAGTTACTTGCACATTACCACAGGGATTGGGGAAGACACCTTTGACAATGGGACATTATTTTGGGGTTTAGTCATTTTCATAATTTTGAATGGGCATTCCCCTTATTAGCAATGGCAACATTTCTAATTTGAATGGTCCATTTTTGCAACCAATGTGCAAAATCTGGTATTACCCTCTACAACATTTTGGAAGAAGTGGTCAAAACCTTTTTCCTGTAGCAAAATATTCACAAAATCTCCAAAGGTTATTGATTTTGAATAGAACTGTAGTAGTCTTCTGGTTAGCAGTGTTCATAATTACTGACCATGATCTTCTCAAGCAATAGGCTCTCTGAAGTGTTTTCATTTTTTATCTTGATGACATAATTTTGTTTCAGTTAGCATGTCTGGAATTGTCTTTCCAGAAATCAAAATGAATTTATGAAAAAGCTTAGGGTTGTTTTGCAAGATACCGTTTGTAAGCCAGTAATTTAGATACTTTGCATTTCAAAACCAGAATTGGTTTATACTCTTTTCATGCCTTGTACAACCTTTGTTGATAAAAAGTGAAATACCAGGTCATTACCATTACATGGTCGAAATCAAGGTTGAGTTTGACGTCATTATGAATAGGGGTCAATGTCATGAAAATAAGGAAGCACTAGTAATGCTTTCCTGTGTGGGGAGCAAACGACAATGCTGGACAGCATTAACTATGAGTTGTGTATGAGTTGTGCTTTGATCATATTGAGTGAGATGGCCATGAACACACATTCTATATTTGACAAAGTAAGTTGGCCAACATCAAGTTACAGACATATTTGTCCCTGAACATCCAAGGATATATCATGCATGTTTAACTCCAATCCATTCTATGTTCAAAGGCTTCTATTTAATTCAGCTAAAAGCTTTTTACCTTCATCATTCTTTTTCTTAAAGTTTTATTATCATGAGTTATGTCATACATGTCGCCTTTTGCAAATATATTAATGTTTCACACACATTCACCTTACATTGTTGATGGTCTTTGACTATGCTCTTTCACCAATGTAAGGTTCCCACAGTCTGAAGGGAAATGAACCAGGCCACCTGGCGGTTATTTCCTTCGTCTTCTCCAGACACTGAAGAACCCGGCCAGACGCAGAACTAAGGAAATTGGCTCTTAGTAAGTCAGAGCAAAAAGTTGAAAAAATCTGTGAATGAAGTCTCTGCTTTCAAATCTGTCTGCCTCGAACAGGTTAACGAGAAAAGCAGAGGATTTCTTTCACTCCTCACCTTGTTCCATTAATGGCTAATTCGTGCCATGTGAAAGCCAGATGTTCCAACAGAAGTCTATTGTAAATGAGTAACTGTAGGCTGTAGTTGTTATATTATTGATATGTATTAGCTACCGTTTTACTACATGTCACAATACAATACATATATTAAGTGATATACTGGAAAAAAATTGTTCGGGATATTTGTAAATTTGGAATTAATGAATATTGTTTTTCTACTCCATGACATCATTCATATGATTAACTCTCTCCATGTTAAACCTATTCCATCCAGTGTACATATTTCATTGAGGATATGCTTTCCTTCAGTGTTTTGTTTTTCCTGGGAGAATCTTGCTGTAAATAACAAAGAAATACCTTGAAAGAGAGTCACATGATGACTGCTATGAATTCTAGGAGACGACCATTTCTACTCATTTAGAAAGTTAACAGTGAATATGAATATCTTCTCATAATTCTAACCTTTGCTCATCAATGGCTCATCCTTTCAATGTGAATTCCAGATGTTCCAGTAGAGGTCTGCACTGTTAGTGTATTAGTGTAATCTGTAGTTAGGAAAATATTATTGCTATTCCGTCTATCTGTCTGGTTCAGCAGATGAATGATAATGACGTACGCTTTGTTTGTGTAGCTATATCCGGATGGTGTTATTGCCATATTACACGCAGCTATAAACTTTACGGATGATAATGATTATGATAAACACTAATTATCTTCCCAGTTGTTCATTTGTCTGAAGAGTCATCATGAGTGAACATGGTACAGATACATAGAGGATATCTGACATTTCTCGTCGAATACCATGGATATCCCATCGAGTGAAGAAGAAATTTATATTTTCACGAGTGGCGTAGCCACGAGTGTAAATATCTGATTTTCTACTTCACGAGTTGAGATATTCAACGTCATATGATTGTTGCATCATTTCACGGAGTAGAATACCATTTTTATTTAACTCAGTGAAAATACGGGTTTATTTTCACGGATAAATGGCTTATTTCACCATTGGAAATATGATAAATGTAATCAATATTCTGTTGGATACTTATAAACCAAGAATACAAGAAAAACTGTTAAAAAGCAGTGTGTGTAGTAACTAATAGAGTTGTAACAATATTTCATAGTATTTTTTTATCATGCATATTGTTTGTTTTGAAATTGTTTATTTTGCCTAATGATCAAGGTGTTTGTCAAAAGTTGTTTTTTTCCGTCTATATAATAATTTAAAAATAGTGAATTGTGACATTATCATATGGAATAGTTTTGTTCTCTAATATCATTTTCATATCGTATCCTGAATTGTCTGTATCATCACAACTTGAGACACAGAATGTACAGAATTATATTTAAAGTTAAAAATGCCAAAGGGGGCAGGATAGCGTTTTCAGCTTCGGATCAAGAGGTCTGGGGTTCCAATACGGCCAGGTACAGGTGTACTGTACGGTATAGGTGTACTGTACGGTATAGGTGTACTATACGGTACAGGTGTACTATACGGTACAGGTGTACTGTACGGTACAGGTGTACTGTACAGTACAGGTGTACTATACGGTACAGGTGTACTGCACAGTTAAGGTATATCACTTCCTGTCTTAATGCATTATGGGATATTTTACCTGGGCCAGTACTGGCCAAGAATAGGCCCAGCACCGATAATATTGAGTGTATATACTGTTCAAGTACTGGCTCTATTCTTGCTTCGCACTTCCTGTCAGTGAATTATGGGCATTCTTTTCAAACTGTCGTCTGCTTTAAATAGATGACAAAAGAAGACATTGCTCAAGTATTCTTTAAATGTGAGTTCAAAATATAAGTAAAGATAAGTTAAATTTGATAAGTCTCTGATATATGCTTTGTTTAATATCATCTCTCTATCTGTCTGTTTTATTAATAAGTAGACCATCTACTACAGGTTTTGAAAACACAGTATTCAGTTCTCTGATAAATTACCTCATTCAGAGATTTTTTCTACTAGATTTCCCCTTTGGTCTTTCAAAGTGCACTATGACTAAGTACCTTTAATATGTGGTTTTAAAATGAAGGGGTCATGCAGGAGTAAGACGATTCAAACATTATTTTTGAGGAAACACATGCAGTTTATAGTAACAGGGTAGTGTTAGTTATAACAGAAATACAGGAAATTAACATGCCTTGGTGATGTTTGTTGGTAAAATCAAATTATCCTGTCGGTATCCATTATTTAAGATTTAGAAAATAGATAACTTTATAACAGTCTAATTTTTAATTCAGTTCTAATTTTAAGTTTAATTTAAGTTTTAGTTCAGTTCTAAGCCTAAGGTACTACTTAGTCTGTGTAGCACAGTTAAGAATCATAAGAGAAGTTAATGATGGATAATATCATGCCCAGGATTAATTTTTATAACACACAACATAACGTCTTGAAATGGACATTTTTTTTAGGCTCTTCACCAATATTTGATAAAATTATTTAAAATTATTTAATATTTTCTATATTATTTGTAAGAGACTTTATATATAAGTTGGAGGTTCAAGATGCAGGCTCTAAATGTACCTCAGTAATTATATGTTTTAGATAAGCTTACATAAAGATCATTTTTCAGCTTTGAAGCTTGTGGTTATGTCTGATGAGGTTATTTGAGAAATGTGTATAGAGTTGACAAGATGAGTGTAATATATTATGAAGAAAATTATGTTTGTGATAAAACTCTTAAATGTATCTTTTATAAATGTAATGATGTTAATTTTTTCAGTTTATGGAAGCAGAAATTGATCTTCATTTTTAAATTTGTAGAATCACCCTGTGTTCATTAGAAATGACTTATCTGAAGAAGCTTTATACTGGACAAATTCTCTTCTTGATAATTTTTCAGAACAGACTTAATTCTTTTATTCAGTTATCTTTGATATTCCCGTTGTCCTCTAGATTGAAACACTATGAATATAAAACAAGACTATCTCTACTTTGATATTATTTTGCTTTCAGAGGAAATCCTCTCCTATTATAAAATCTTGACAAATTTATTGACCTTTCAACTTACTGTACTGAAAACATTTTATAGATATATCTGGTGTTCTCAGGATATAAGGATTCATTTTATACACAAAAACAACAAAGGAATCACAAAAACAAGATGATATACTACCTATTCTCTATACTTAGATATAAATATATTCTCCATAGAACAGTCCGAAAAGTTGTGTTTTAGAGTTAAGCATTGAACATGAAAAACTAATTATTTTCGAAACACACCTGAGCTTCTCCTGATGGTCAGTAAACAGAAGCTTAAATAGTTTCAGCAGGATGAGTCAGCGTACATTATTCTCAGCCAGTAACGTCTGTCAAATTTGCCTCCCTACCTCTGGCACTTCCTTGTTCTTTAACTTTGTGAGTTGCTTTCTCTGTAAGGTAGATGGTCTTGCCTCGAGTCCATATCTGACAGGTAGATGCTCTGAATGGTGTAATCTGACTCATACTGCTGAACTATTAAAGCTTCTATATACTTACATTTGAAATAATTAGTTTTTCACATTCAATGCGTAAGTCTAAAAACACAACCTTTCTTGTTCTTTAACTCTCTCTCTCTCTCTCTCTCTCTCTCTCTCTCTCTCTCTCTCTCTCTCTCTCTCTCTATCTCTATCTCTATCTCTATCTCTATCTCTATCTCAATCTCAATCTCTAATATGCAAAAGCAACCACTGTGTGTTTATGAATAAAATCTTTATAGTCTATATGCCATAATACAATTGTTCTTTTTACTGAAAACACTTCATGATGACATCTATAGGCAATAACAATTTACCAGGTCAATCAAGAATCAAGGACAAATTATAATTATTCATTTGTTAACCCGTTTCTTCAACTAACCTGTACTTTATGATACAAATGCATATTGAAATCTTTCAGAAGGTGTAGAAAGTCTGTGAACCTCACCAATAGGAAATAAGATGTTTATGAGACTTCAACGGCATGTTGTGTTGAGATGTGCTTTAGGCCATGTTGTCCAACCATTCCGATGGGGATATTGATTTTCTGCCAATGAAACTGTGCTCGTTTTATTAGGCCTACATTGCTTGAGGACATTGCCAAGATTGAAGAGTCTCATGGGGTGTTTTGGTGAACGATTTTGTTAATCTGTGATTGCACCTATGGTTCAACAATTTTAGGGTTAAAATCAGGTACTCTTCCTAGCTTAATGAACTTGATAGACCTAAGGTATGACCTAGTTTGGTATATTACATGTTGATTATTTTTTCTTAATCAGAGTCTTTTCTGAATCCCTGTAACAGGTTTGAACGGAGCCAGGAAGATTTCTTGCCTTCACATACCGTATTCGACTTAATAACCGCCCACTCCCCTATAAGCGCCCACCCACCACGTTTGTGACTGAACAATATGCGTCCTGATTTAGCGCCCACCTCTCAACATTGCTTACCTTGCATGCTGATTCATTGAGGAAGGTTTTTCAGTCTTGCAATAAGTCTTTTACTTCCACTAAAGTGAAGAATACAGGGTATTTCAAGACTCCCAGCCACCATCAAAATGATAAAAGTTATAAAACCATATTTCAAAGACATGTGTATCGTAAGAAAACACTTTCAAGACTAAACTTGAGGAAATTTTTTATCGTTTTAATTAGCGCCCCCTTTTACCAATTTTTTAAGCGCCCCAGGCGCTTATCACGTCGAATACGGTATTTGAAAAAACAATCACATTACAGGATTCTCTATAGGGCCCTCTATTCTTATAGTGACAGATGAAAAGCTCATTTTAAAACAAAGCTTTTTGCACAACAAGATTTGATTGCTCCTAATGAGATTCTGCATTAGTCGTACAAGAAAACAGCTGTATTGTGATTGGGATCAGTGTTATCATTGGAGTAGAGAAAGAACATATGACAATATTGGTAAATTTTTATCTTATATATATCAGCATTTGCATTTTGTAGTGCTTAAGATTCACATGAAGAAAAAGCAGATTTAAATCAGAAAAACTTAACTTTATACTGATTGGTTGTCAAATTTTTCTTTTTTTTCCAAATTTTATTTTGATAAATAATCAATACAATATAATCAACATTTCGACTAAGTGAATTATATGCTAATTTGACCAAATCCTAACGTCATAGTATTATAATGATATGAATAGAGGAGACGGAGAAGAGAGAACTAGAAATAAAGAGAGGTAAAGGGGGGAGTGGGAGATAGTTTGTAAGAGGTAAAAACATATCAAATAATACATTGGTTTGGTTTGAGTCAAACTACAAATGCAATGGGGCCCTTTTTTAAATAAATTCACTTCTGTCTCTGGAAATGAATTTTTCAATGTTATAATAATGTTTTATTTGATATAACTAATTGTCAAAGTTTCCTTGTCTTGCCGCCTCATAGCGATGACATTGTCTTTAACAGAACCAGTGAAAATTTATTTTAATCACAGTCTGGAAAAAGCAGAAACAAAAAAAGGTAGTAATAACAATAACAAAACACAGAGCACAAGACATGGAATGTTTATGTGACTTGACATTGATTTGCTGCTAGGTTAGGTTGTAAGAACAGGAATATTGTTTTATATTGATTGATTTTACAATCAAGTTCATGTTATTACAGAAGATCGTCCTACTTTAGTAACCTCGTGGGGTTCAATATGATTCCATTTGTACTGATTGATTTGGTTTGATTTGGTGTTGAATAAATTTTGCTTCTAATTAAGAGGTCTTGGCTTCCTTTCATTAATCGCTAAGGTGAGTGTAGGTCACTTAACAGTCTGTAGACTAGCCCTTGCCCGGGGCTGGTTTCCCAGCCCTCTCCAACAGAGAGCTCTCTGCAATAACAGTGTTCAACCTAATACTGCTCACGCTTTATTGTAAGGGTAGCCTTCATGCAATGCAAACAAATTGGAGTTGAGGTTTACATCTTTACATGGAGAGAGAGAGAGAGAGAGAGAGAGAGAGAGAGAGAGAGAGAGAGAGAGAGAGAGAGAGAGAGAGAGAGAGAGAGAGAGAGAGAGAGAGAGAGAGAGAGAGAGAGAGAGAGAGAGAGAGAGAGAGAGAGAGAGAGAGAGAGAGAGAGAGAGAGAGAGAGAGAGAGAGAGAGAGAGAGAGAGAGAGAGAGAGAGAGAGAGACCTTAATTAGATGACATAGAACAGTGTCTGCAGACAAGTGGTATATCAAAGATGGCTGCCTTATCTCATCCATATTGTAGAGTAGACGCAAAGACAGGTGCATCTTTGAAGCGTTTTGTGTGGTTGGAAATAGAAATAGGTAAAAGCGTGGGTGATGCATATATGCCAGTGTGCTATTCCTTGTGCCAAGGGAAATCTGTTTACTTTCTCTCGCGTTTCGTGCACAAGTGGTTTCTGTATCACAAAGTTGCATGGTTCAGTGGAAAACATGAGCTTATTGACTGATACTTGTGCGATACGGCTTGTAATCTGGCTATGATATGAAAAGTTGCACCCAGGTTGTGTAATATTGGACAACTTCCAGACTAAATATTTGGAGAAGGTTTATGTATACTGCGGAAACACAGTCCATTTGACATGTTTATCCGTTCTCTGAGTGAATATGTATGTGATGCCTCACAATTGAATTTAGAATATCAAAGATGAAAGCATATCTTGTTATGTAGTATGTTACCATGGTATTGATATTTTTTAAAATGTTGTTCAACAGTTATGTTTAAAAAGTTGAAGTTACATTACAGAGGTATTGGCAGACGGGTAACTCCATTATCTTTAAGATGTGTTACTTATCTTAAATGTTGGTGTTCTTGTTAACAGTGAAGCTGCACATTCAATCAAAGCCGAATGGCTTTTGGTTATTTTCCCAACAAATATAGGGTACCGTATATGACCGGGTATAAGCCCCCCTCGCGTATAAGCCGACCCCCTTTCTCAACCCCCCAAATCCCAGTAAAATCCCGGTATCTCATGTATAAATCGACCCCGTTTTCTACACTTCGCGGCTGACTGGCTGAAGTTCCATGGCAGGTGGATGTTACCATCGATACGTTGACACTTGATCTGGCTTTATCGAAACATTCTTTATTTTTCAGGCATTTATCAAAAATAAACTATTACTACAAAATAAAATATTGACTTACGGTGTCTGTTGTTTGTTTTAATAAAATCTTACTTCATTCCCATTAACACGAACTTTTTAGACAAACTTCCATGCGTCTTTGTGTGTCGCTCATGATATTTGTTAAAAGTCTTTTCATTGGCACAGAAAAGGGAAGTTGGAAAACTCGACCAATCAGCAAGTCAAACACATTGTGCATTTTAACGCTACTTTCGATTCAAGATGGGGCCGTCTATTACCGGTACATGGGCACAGGAAACGTTAATTACAGCTTTAATTGCTGTTAATTGATCATCAAAGCTAAGATGTTGACCAAATACATTATGTCATTACTAGTTAATTAACATCTAACAGATCTCTTAACAACCTGAATAACATGTTCATCCATCATGCGTTAAATGCTTATTGTCTATCGATACCTACGGTAAATCTCATTTGATTGTACAGCATCATTATTAAACTTTTGCACGAGGTTCCATCTCATATAACACCGATTTCTATTCAACTTCTCATTGGTCCACGTCACAAAGGCTAGTCACTCGCATTCAGGTCAAATTATCGATCGATATTTGCCAGCTAACACTTGTTGCGTGTTGAATATTACCGGTACATAAATAATTTATATATATATTTTCTTAACTTTCCATTCGTATTTTTCTCAATATATTCATTATAAAACAACAATAAGACAAAGGTATATTTATTTCAAACTTTTATTATTTAAATGACATCGATGATTATGCACTGTCTTCGATGTAAACATTGTCTCCCTGGACTCCCTCGGCTTGATGAACCGGGCTGGATACTTACCTGGCCTCAGGAATTTTTGGTCTGAAACATAGACTTAGGGTATAGGCCGACCCCCCTCTTTGACCCCCCAATTTCTGGTATCAAATTCTCGGCTTATACCCGGTCATATACGGTAATCAGTATTTATCTAACTGTTGGATTTTCTTTAGTTTTCCCTCCTTAAGAGGGATTTCTAAGAATATGAATTTTGTAAGATTACTTTGGTTGAATCTTTTTAGTATCGATATAGAAATTATTTTTTCATTGTTATGGCGAACCTGAAACTTAGCAGTAGAGTTTAATAGCACTTCTAGCATTCTTTAAAAATATGCAACCCTTATTTTTCAAATATTGGAAAAGTTATCCCTACTCCCAAGGATTGATAATATGACCATGTTTTGCATTGTTTTTCTTGATCTGAGTAAAAGAAACAAATCTTTTCTTATCTGTCACTGACATGTTGATGTTGCCTTACAGGTCTGGTGAAGCTTGGGGTCCACTGTATGACTGGGAAGAGAGTTGCCATCAAGATTGTCAACAGAGAGAAGCTCAGTGAGTCCGTCCTTATGAAGGTAAGAAGGTCATCAGGGGAGATAACTTTTTCAAGGGGGAATAACTCTTACTTAAATAGTAAGAGGGAAGTATCTGTGATCAGGGAAATCACTTTTGTCTGGGGAAGGTTACTCTTACTTATATACAATGTGGGGATTCTGAGTTATCTCTTAATTCATACCAAGAGTGTAGTCTGACAGGGTTCGATTTCACGTTAATCAAACTGCACAGGAACAACCTTATATTGGACTGTGCAGCCTACATGTGTGACACGACTGCACATCGTGCAGTAAATTGTTTTTAGCAATACATGACAGTTATAGCAAACATAAAATGTAAATAGATTTGTTTACAATAATGCGAATGTCTGGTTGTATTTATTTACCAAGTTTACTTCCTGTTCCATATATAGTACACGCTGCATGGATTGATAGCCAATCAAATCACGATGCACTGATTAACAACTAAAATGATGACCAATCAAATACTACGGTTTGACCCAGTTTAAGATCTTAAAATAGCTACTACCGATCTTTACCGACAATAGACGAAGAACATGGGTTGTCATGGTATCTAACAAAGATGGCGACCGAGTGAAACACTTTTGTTACGATAACAAATTCACCTAAAACAATAAAATCAACAGTTTCATTTTGACATGTTCCTTCTGACACTATGTGTGACGTAATGCCATGTCGTACGTGACACTTCCTTCAATTGGCTAATTCACTATCAAACATTTGCTAGAAAATCTAAACGTTCCTTTTGACGTATTCATGATTGACTTTGAACCGTTTTTCGATTGAAACTATTCATAAAACTAACTTCCAGAGATTTATTTTCTTTCAAAATTAGTTTGCAATTAGAGGCATCTGTTACAGCCAATGAGAATTGTGTTGAGATTTGACAGCAACTCAAATTCATCTCGGGGCCACGTTGTAAACATAATGGGAATTTTTGAAATAACTTGTTAAGAGATTGTCATAAATACTTAACAAGACATGCGATACGGTAGAAAATGTTAGATGAATCAAGGTTAGTGGAACATTTCTATGTCAGAAACAAAAGCGAAGCGGGACATGACATGATCGAAAACAGGACTCGGTAGCTTTCAGCAAGTAGCCTATGTTTCATTAAAATGTAAAATAACAAGCCAGGTAAGGTTCCAACATTTGCGATTTCATCGTTTATTTTCTTTCTGCAACCAAATATTGTTAGATCAAGTCTGTTCTGTTCGATGAAAACATGTATTTTGATGGTTTAAAGAATTTGGTTGCAGTTGCCTGTAATGGACAATAATCCTACATTACATAGATATCTAGTCTGTCACAGTGACAGACTCGGTTAGTCAGAACTGTATTGAAGCCAGCGGTACCTTGATTCTCAGAGAGAAGAAATAATTAACTATTAGTCATAATGTTAACATTCATTAAAGTTATATTAAGGTGCCATTTGATATAATTGTTTATTATGTCTCTGTTTTCTGCTACAAAATTGGTGCAGTCAGTTTTGTGATGGTGCAGTCAATTCTAATGGGCAAGCTGCACTATGTTCAGTGTTTGAAAAAAAAACGAAATTGAACCCTGAGTGATCAAGGGAGATAAGTCTTAGTTCATACCAAGAGTGCATTTAGTGATCAGGGGAGATAACTTTTATACCAAGGGAGGAAGTTAATTCTTGATGTTTGTCTTTCAAATCATTTTGAAATCATCTTTATTGCAAAAATTAAATCTGATTTTTAATCTTTGCGTACTTATTGTTTTTTCATCTAATCTTTCCTCACTTAATCAAATCTTCTTTAAAGAAAGCATGGAATAATTCCTTAAAGAGCCACTCCGTGAGTTGTTGGAGGCATTTATGCCAAAGTTAATCCATGGTGTTAATTGATTGCGAAGTATCGACTGTTACCTAAAAGACACATTTTAAAGCTTATTGTTATTTTAAACAGTGACAATATGAAGGTAGAATGTTGCAATTATGATCGAAAACCGGACAGTGGCGCACATCAAATAGTCAAACATAATTTTGGAGACTTATCTAAAACAGCCAGGAGGGCAGTTAGGAGTTGATAGTGTTTGTTAGGTTATATAAATAGTATCCATGTATATTGGACGTGATATCTACACCTCTGTGCATTTATAAGGCTGTTTTTAGATTTTCATGGAAAACCAGTATTTGCCATATGCCTTTTGGACATGAAAAGTTAAGATTTGTATGATTTTATATCACCACATATGACATTTAGGTTTGTATCAAACGTGAATAATATGTTATGAAAAATCGCCGAGTGGCTCTTTAAGTCAGTAACCAATGCAGAGATACCAATGTATGTATAAAACATATAATTCCTCCACTACTGCTTGATTTCACAAGTGTAATAAGAGAAATACATGCAAAGAGTTTAACCAGAACCAGAGGGGTTAAAATATTGCTCATGGAAAGAGAACCCCTGTGCTCATCACAGTTAACAGACTGTGAAATAACTTGTACATCTTGAATGAAATGTGACCAATGAATAGAACATGGTTGAGAAAAAAATTCAATTTCTTTTCCTCAGATAAGAGAAATATTCAATAAATGGTCGTTGCCATGGTAATGTTTCTTTATTAGTTCCGTTATAATCGTCATGTACAGATGAATGTGTAATAAAAGAAATGATTGCACTCAATGAAAAAAAAGGAATCTTTTTTTTTTTTTCAGAGTGATAATTGCACTTGTTAGTTAAGAATTACTTCAATTTGGATAAATGATGAAATAAGAAAATGCAATTAGTAAATTTCTTCTGGAATGCACTACTGTTTTTGCACCAAGTATCTTTAAATAAAAGAATTGTGTTGAAATTAATTTAGTAATAATTTCATTTCATGATATGGTAAAAATACACTTAATCCTTCACCATCATGTGAATTGAATAGACAGCCCTTGTGTGTTTTCTTTATTGAATTATTTCAACTCTTTACAGTGACTGACATTTGATGTAACACAAATAATTTGGTGAAATTCAATGGATTTATGTAATTTTATAAACCTTGAAATAAATATTGCACTGATATTGGATCCTCAAAATTTGTTTCCATCTGCTTGTGTCATTAACCTTGATGTGTGAATGGTTTAAGGCAAATGAAATCTCTTATGTAATCAGTATCTAATAACGTTAAGTACAGTTAGAAAATTATGAAAGAAAGTCGCAAAGGGAAATCAACAAAAGTAACAAACAAGTCCATTATTATTCAAAGTTTTTTTTTTCATATTGATTAAATACAAAACAAATTGACAATAAAGATTTGTTATAAGGTACAATAGTGTCACAATTCTACTATAAATAATGATAGACATTAAGGGCTTGTCTATTGCTGTAGTAGGTAGAATTTAACATGTTGCCCCTGTGAGTTAAGAGTTGGTATTAACAGACAAAGTGATTCCAAGGTAAGTGGAAGAAGGGTTTGAAGTCTTTCCTAGCCATCATTTAGTAATAAAACAAATTGTTCGGGAATATAAGGAATGTTGCAGATCTATCCACAGATATCTATGTCATATCCAGGTATATGTTCCAACAGGTTCAAGCCATTCTATCTCAGAGTAAAACATAAACGCTCCAGCTCCATTTACATATCCTGGGATATAACGTCAACCACACTCAAAGCTGGGCGCTGTGACCTAGCTATGACCTATGTACTATCTAAAAATTGTCAGCGGAAAGCAGTGCTTGAAAAAAGAGTTGGCAATATCAAGATTGGAGCGCCTTGCTCACAGGTTTCTAAATGTGTTCTCTTTGGTGAATCATTGAAGAACTTCAAACATTTTCCACACCTACTTTGATAAAATACAAAAAGCATCTGATTCTATATCAATTATCTAAGGAAGTCACCATGTTGCGGAACAGCAAAAGCCAACTTAATATCTAGAGGTTACCTTGCAAGTATGTTTTGGGATGGTAAATATCATGCAACAGAAATAAACATTGTATTTTGCAAGCATTAGTAATCATTATTTATCGAAAATCGGACAGTGGCGCCTGTCAATGATTCAAATGTATTTTTGGAAACTTATTTACAGCAGACACAAAGGCAAATATGTCATTGTAGTGTTAAGAATATCACAAGACTAGCATAGAAGCAAATGGGACGTAAAATTTTGACCTCTTAAGAATTAAATGGCAGTATATCGGTTATTACTGAAAACAAGTAATTATCATAATTTTGGCGTTTTCGTAATCAAAAGCAAGTTTTGCAACATTAATTAAACTCGTAAGAGGATACATGGTATTTTGGATATTTATTTTAGCAACATAAACATTTTGTGAAACAAGGAAATAGAATAATTTTGGTATTTTGATGAAGAAAATGCAAGTTTAACGACATGACAGGACATATAGTATCTTTCTTATATTATTAGCGTCACACAAAATTATGAAACATACCATGTCTCTTTAAGAAGCTATGTACCTTGATGGAGTTAGTTCTGACTGTCTGACAGGTCAAAGGCTATTACATCTTGAAATACACAATACTTTTGTTATATTTCAGGTGGAACGTGAGATTGCCATTATGAAGTTAATAGAGCACCCGCATGTACTAGGATTATACGATGTCTACGAAAACAAGAAATATTTGTGAGTACAAAACTTTATTTTTGCTAAACGCAAGTCTTGTCTACCTTTCAGGTAGACCTTGTAGTTCAACATCCTAGATCATATTGCTACCAGGGAAACTGATTTACGCAGTGAGATTTTGGTGCAGTTATATGTCACAATGTGTACTATTTACTCCAGTGCAACCCATAATTTGCAAGTTCAAAAGTTACGCAATGAATAATGTCTTGTATGAAAGAGACATACAATGCTGTTTCCAGCGTGTGCCCTTCAACTTCTCTATCCTGAGTGATATATGTAATATGCATAACTGCTATTGGAATTCAACATCATTGCTGTTACTGTCGGAATCAGTATGCATGTCACATACAATACACATTGGGCTGGTGATGACTGTCCCTTCTGACTAACTAAATTAGATCATTAGGGAGCAACATGTCAATTAGCCATAATTGCTTCCGCATGCCCAGCTAGTCATGGAGTCAATAGGTTTCATCATTGTTTTGTATCTGTTCATGTATGATTGGTGTATGTTGCTTGTAGCTGTGGTACTTTCAAGGTTCAATTCCTCAATGATCTCTTCAAACTGACATTATTCATTATATATATGTATCTTTTATAACCTAAGTGGAAATTCATAAAGGGGTTTCATAAGAACATATTATGACATATATGTGTCACATCACCTTACTTATATCTGCAAGGTTTTGAATGCAGCGTAAAATCTAAGCTAGTGGCTAAAAATGACATCGAAAAAAGTCTTGTAATTGATTAGCATTATGCAATTGTAATCCATACAGTACAGAGACAACTACAAAATACTCTATATATACAGTAATTGACTGGAATGAAGGGCACTTACACCATTATATTCTTCTTAAACTTTACATATTTTGACAAAAAGGAACATACAAATTGCGGCTGCCTTGAAATGATGTAAATCTGAGAAAAATAACTCTCGCATGTTCTCAAGTAAAAAGGTTTTATTTTGAGTACGCTTCATTAATGATAACTGGTGCAACTTGTTTCATCATGTCACACTTCATGAATCAACGTAAGAAATAGAGAATAGTAAACGACGTCCCGTTGAATAAGATCTTCATGAAACGAGTGAATGGTTTGGTATTAAACGAAGCAAAATGTAATTAAATGGGACTGAATTTAGTATTTTGTTTATTACTCGCAAAATTATGTCAACGAAAAAGCATGAAAATCGCAGACATTACCACTTCTGTCGCGCCACAGACGTTGTGACGTCAATCAGCACGCGATGTTATGACACAATGTGTACATTTATTAAACGGCGGTATCTTCAACGGGAGAGTAATAATTGAACTTAAATATTTACGATCATAGATGTATTGATAGTGAGGTTGTGACATGGTTTGATATTCATCCGCTGTTCCATTCATTTATAGGCTAAATACAAACTTAAGAAACTAAACAAATCGTATGAAAACCAAATTGGTAATAAAGGATACATAACTTGTTCCCCTTTCATAATAAGTTTTTGTCCCTCGTGAAATAAGTTAGATTTGGGTCTCGCCGAGCCAAAGTAAAAGTTATTTCACTTGGGATATAAACTTGATATGAAAGGAGAACTCATTAGATATCCTATATGAACCAACCTTGGCCTTAATCAATTGCAAATCCTATGTAGATTCTCTACATAGAAATTTCCTCAACTCTCTCAAAAGAAACCTAAATCTGCCCATTAATAACTGCTCCAGCTAATTCTGATTGAACCCTAATCTATATGTAAATCTACAACAAATCCTCATTTTAGATCTACCAAATTGCTCCCACTATTTCTTATCCACTTCGTAAATCTACTCCAGACAAGCTGCTTTAATTGATCCCTTCTTAGTTCTGTCACTAAGATGCTGAGGCGTCTGCTCAGGGGATGAACTCTTCTTTCAAGATCAATTTTTATCTAACCCTGATCTAATTGCCTCCCAAGGTCAACTCAGCTCTGAGGCTCATCACTCTTAATAAACAATTTCATTTAATATATTTGAAGCAGTATTCCAGGAGTTTTGTCTCTAATCGGCAGCAAGTTTCATCGTTAGTTCAATTTTGGATAAACTCATTTGCTACCTTAGTTGTCATGTTCAAGAATCCTGCCAGGGGCTCGGCAACTTTGTATGCAGTAGAGAACTGTTCTACACGCAGTCAGGTTTGGGTGCAATGCTTCACTGAATTTCAGCGCAGTCGCTAGTTCCAGCCGATGCTCGCAGGTTTCACTGCAATGCATAGCCACAATGGTGTTGCGGGCTTTCTCTCTGCAATGATACTAGCAGCTGTAATATAAGTGAAATAATCTTGAAAGCGGCGTTAAACACCAACTCACCTCACCTCACCTGTCATGTTCAAAGTAAAGGTATTTTATAGTGTACTTTTTCTCATTTGCTTATCAATTGATAAGTACTTTAATGACTAATGGGGCTAACACTGGAGGGAAGGGAGTGCAGGAGTAAAGACAATTCTGAAGTTTGTTGCTACAAGGAAATAGTTATAGCTCCTTAATTCTGCAGCTAAGGAAAGGATAAAACATTTTGTTACATAAAATATTGTATGAAATAAGCCTGAAAAGTTACCAGTACAAAGGTATTGATATGGGGAGGCTGAAGCTACAACTGGCAAGTTGAAATTCAATATAGCCTTGCACCCAAACTTTATAAAGTATTAGAGGAGTTCTCTGCAGACAAATAAAACCAAGTTGTTTCTTCTACAGTCCAAAAGTATGATATTGTCACTTATTGGGCCAAATTATTGAAAACTTTCAAAAGTAACCAACCTTGCCAAAAAGTACCCAGGTGAGGTAGCAGGTTGATGGATAGGCTCTATACCTATATATACACTATTAAAAATTATCCCACAATAATTAGTATACAGACCATCAATTCACAATAAGTATTTTAAAAATCTTTGAGTATTTCTAATCTTCTTATCTTACTAATCATTAAAGTTACTCTTGTAACTGCTTGCTACTATTCACCTTGAATAATTTTCTAAGGAAAACAGAGAAGTGTTTTAGTAAGATTGAATACTAGAAGTAAATGTCATTATCCTAATGGGTAGTTCTTGGCTCAAGGTAGGCAACGGTTTGTGCTTGAGGCTAAATCATGTACATTCTGGACATCCTGTATAATCAAATTGTCCACAAAGGGCTAAAGCCCCTTGGGTTCGCTGAGCACTATTCTCTACTAACAAGTTAAGGAAATCTGTCAAAGGCTATTGTTCACAACTTTCATCGGTTCATAAACATTTAATTGTCCCCCGCCGCAACGCGGAACAGGGGACTATGAATTCAGCGGCGTCTGTCCGTACGTACGTACGTACGTCCGGATTCTTGTTAACGCGATAACTCATGAAGCTAACCACCTAGAGTGTTCATATTTGGTGACAGCTTTCAATGGAGGAAGACTCAGACGCCAGTCGACTTTGGTGGCCTTGACATCATTTTCAAGGTCACCACAACACTACGTACGTCCGAATTCTTGTTAACGCGATAACTCGTGAAGCTTAACACCTAGAGTGTTCATATTTGGCGACAGCTTTCAATGGAGAAAGACTCAGACACCAGTCAACTTTGGTGACCTTGACGTCATTTTCAAGGTCACCACGACACTACGTACGTCCGGATTCCTGTTAACGCGATAACTCATGAAGCTTAGCATCTAGGGTATTCATATTTAGTGACAGCCTTCAAGGGAGGAAGACTCAGACGTCAGTTGACATTGGTGACCTTGACCTCATTTTCAAGGTCACCACAACACTTTGACCACTGTGTATACATTTTTCATGCAATAACGGCGGGGGACATTGCCATGTTAGTGGCTAACACTTGTTTGGAATTTCTTAAACCATAGGAAGACATTTTAATTGAAATACATTTAGAATAATGTTTTTAATCATTGCGATCAATCAGCGAAATCCTGGCGTATAATTCTCAATGTATCAAATATCTATATCGGTTTCATGACAATGATACCTACAGAATGTGTATAGGTTATAATTATAGGTCATAATGTTTCGAGTCACATAGCTGTATCTTATTGCTATTTCTTAGAAGGACTCTTTGATAACAGATAAAGATTTACTCTTGCATTCTCATCTATCCAGAGGTAACATAACACATAGATAGATAGATGTTAGGTTTCTTAACAAGAGGTCAGGCTTCAAATCAAAACAAGGCTGGGATGCTGTAGTTGGCTTTTCATCAAGAGGTCCAGTGTTCAAATACTGCCAGGGACTGCAGCCTTATCTGCAGTAGAGGACTGTTCTACATGCAGTAAGGCTTGGGTGCAATGCTACACTGACTTTCAGCATCATACCACCCATGGTTTGCTAGTTCCATCCAATGCTCCTAGGTCTCACCGCAATACAGTTGCAGGCTTTCTCCCTGCAATAATGCTAACAGCCATGATATAAGTGAAATACTCTTGAGAGGCGTTAAACCCAAAACCACCTCACTTCTCTTTCAAATCCAAACATTGACTTCAACATCTGCTTCTGATATTTACTCAAAATGAAGTAATTGCATGAGTTCTGGTAAATAATAGTTCCTTTGTTCTTGCTGTTCAATGATGTTTCACAGAAATTCATAGCCAGGTATCGTTCTGTAAATATGTTGTCAAAATTACATTTGAGTCATTGGCATTCACCCTAATAAGTTATACATCACAAGTCACTTCTTAAACCGGTTGTTTGCCACCATACTGAAATGATAAGCATTAAAATGTTAGGCTTTAGAAACAACCAGTTCTTGTCAAAGAAAAAAGATATTCCTTGTCTCTAATTCATGTCAGGACTTAAAGATGACTCATGTATTTACTGATATTCACAATTGCAAAAAGGGAAAGGAGAAAATATAAAAAGGACAGTGAAACGATTACAGAAAATATAAAGAGTCATGTTTTGCATTGAATTTCCCATTTAATTTCACATAACTTTCTTTTCTCTGTGATTTATATATATATATTTATATGGTCTGGTTTCCATAGTTCAGTGTGTTTAAAGGTGTATATTCCTGCTATTCCTGCACACTTAATCAAGTGGCTAATGGATGTTGTGTGTTTAAAGGTGTATATTCCTGCTATTCCTGCACACTTAATCAGGTGGCTGATGGATGTTGCCAAGTTGTAATTTTCTCTAAATTGGCCACTCAAATTGGTTTGCTGTGCAAATGCAAATGCAATGGCTAAATGATGTCTTTGATATGAAATAACAACAAATAAGGATTCACTCATGGAAAGGGGATCTACTTTTGTACGTTCTTCATAGCCTCTCTGTTTGATCTACTTCTCCTGATCATGAAATATTCTTTGAAAAAGGCTGTTCTTAGTGATTGGGACTTGAATAAGTCATCATCGGTATCTTTGATGTGAGAGTTTTTAAAGTTCAACCTGTCCGCTGAAGTATTATTTCTCCTTCATCAAAGGTCATTTTTGCTGTGATTCAATGAGATAGTGATGAGAGAAATCAGGAACATTTCTCTTTTCGTCAAGAATCTTTGCAACTCAAGAAATACCCTGGAAATAGTTTTTTGATGTATTATGAACATCATTTAATATCATTTGATTGGTAATTTGTGTAAATAGAAAGGAAGATATTTATAACATAAATAAATCTAAGGCTGAGTGGTCCAATTTTGTTTCTCATTTGGACTCAAACATTTATACTTGTGCAAAATGTTTTCAAGAGAAATTCCCTAAACATGTTATTCCAGTTTGTCATCCTTATAAAACTGACATACCTTGAGTTTCATCTTACAAACACCTCTAACCTAGTACATTGCAACCAAGTAACAGATTTTTTGTCATCATTTTCTTTATAATTACCAATTTGGCAGAGTTTTTATACAATTTGTTGGTCTAAAGATCTTTTAATGATGACTTTCAAACAGTGATGTATAGATATGTATTCGTCCTCCACACTTTTATTACAGACTGCTTGTCTTCGAACATTAGGATATCACATGTTATTCAGAGTAAATTTTAGACTTTGAAAACTTCATCAGTATTATATTTCAGATTCTAAAATGAAACACTTGATCTAATTTCAAACACTAAATGATAATTGTATTAATCATCCACATTCCCTCCTTAGGGTGCTTGTCTTCCCGGTGTATGAATATTGCATTCATTGTAATATTTCAACTGAGTGCGTCACAATAGAAATTTCATCATATGTCAAATAATAAATTACCACTGCTGATCATGTTCATTATCCAAAATTCTTTGACTGAATGCTTGTCTCCTAAACTTCTGTATATTGTGTTATCACAAGTAATCTGAGGGCAATGAATTGAACTTCTGATTAAATTCAGAACTATTGATGTAAGGACAAAAGTAATTTGAAGAGATTAAAATTTTCATCAAAATTAAAATACAACTGCTGAACTGCTTGACTGAATGCGAATCCCATCCTCTGGCCATCTTGTTTTTGCAAGTAAGTGTTAGGCAATGAATCCAGCTTCTGAATAAATTGTAAATAAGATGTTAGTCTAAGAAAGTTTGAGACATTAACCTTTTCATCATTACAATATATCTAAGAATTTGTAATGGAACTTCTGAACATACATGTTCCATGGAATGCTTGTCCTGTAACCTGTGCAGGAGATGTTATTCGAAGTAAGTAGTAGGCATTCAGTCCAGCTTCTAATTGATTCTACAACTATTGATGTTATTCCAGGAGGGTTGTATAAACAGTTGCAAGTGTGATCAGATTCCTCCCAAGGTTGTGAGGGGCGCCATGTAAATATGGAATCGTGTCGGCAAGACAACTTCCATGTGTTCATTACCAATATTGTGTTAGACTTTGATTAGATTCTGGATAATGGATCATCAATGTCTGTACAAGTGTTTGTCAAGTAAGTACAGTGTATTAGATAATCTAGATATCTGTGTATGAGATAATCTAGATATTGGTGTATGACAGAATCTTATTATCGGTGTATGAGAGAATCTAGATATCGGTGTATGAGAGAATCTAGATATCGATGTATGAGGAAATCTTGATATCGGTGTATGAGGAAATCTTGATATCGGTGTGTGAGAGAATCTAGATATCGGTGTGTGAGAGAATCTAGATATCGGTGTATGAGAGAATTTTGTATGGATGGCCAGCTCAGTGTTATATATCAATCAAAACTGCAAACATGAAATAAAAAGGAGTTGATTTCTGTAAACCAAGTTGTCAGCACTTTTATGCCATGCAACGTTGTCATATATATATATATCAAGACAAAATGTTCCATAGATTTCATATACATGCAAATAGTTTTTAAATTCCACCATATGCAAAACTTTTAATTCCTGGTTAGATATTTGAGAAACATCTTAAATCAGAAATGGTAAAGGGTAACTGTCTGTGTCCTTCAACTTAATTACAGCCTATGATTTGTGTTCCTTTATGTTCTGCATATTTGTAATCCTTGTCCAGGATTTGATAAGATTTTGCACTGAGTAAATGTTGCATTATTTCTAAGTCTTACATTGTTTAAAACAATTGTTGATATTTAACAAACACAACAAATATTTTAAAGCACTCTTATCTTTACAACGGCTTCAGTTTGTTCTTAAAGCTTATAATGACCAGTTGGGCCCTTACTTCAGCTCTATCCAACCTACTGTTTCCAGCTTAGGGAGCTCAGTCTTCACAATTAGTAGGCCTTTCCATCAGTAGGCAGAACATGAACCTGATGAGGAGATTTCTGTCCAAACAAAAGGTCTGTGAAGATGTCTAAGACAGATGTGTGCGATCCCTTTAGAGTCATCCAACTCTTTACACAAGGCTTAGATTGTCTCATCAATAGACGAATGTTCTGTGGATTTTAAAAGCAAGGTACAGAAGAAGTAGGACACATCAGAATCTAAGTCTGGACTAGAAGGGAACAGTAGAACCAGAATTTGTTATAGACCTCCTTCTCAATTTCAACAGGCGGGTTTGACCAACAGATGTCAGATGTGTTGTAGTGAATGACATATTATCGCATTATTCAAATAACTGAAAATGTTAGTGAAACATTTGTGAAGAGGATCGATTCTTTATCACCAGTTGTTTTCTTCTTGTTCCATTAAAGTTAGAGATATGGGTTGAATTTCTTCTTCAATAATGTTGTCATTAAAGGATTTGTCAAAGTTGCCAGTGAGTGTAAAAGACATCTTTGACAATGGTCCATTTAAGGGCTTTTAGCCATTTTCAGAATTTTCAATGGACCCTTCACCTTTGTAGCAAGAGTTAAATTTCTAATTTTTTAATTTTTATATATGTGCCTAGGTCACCTGTACCATTTACATGAGTTTAAGTCTTGTAACTTTTGAAACACTCAACTCAAATCTTATCTTCTAAATGGTTGTCATTTGTTGCCAAATGTTTGACTAATTGGCAGGTTTCTTTGTTTTTTCTTTGTTGTTTTTTCCCATAATCCTGACTACAATATGTTTATATTGACCTCTCCTGAACTAATTAGCATTGAAATGATACATTTCAGGCAACATTCCTTACTTTTATATAAAATGACACTGTTCATAAAGTTGTAATGCTTCTTTAATAATTCAGAATAGCTTTAACCATCAATTCTAGTTCAAACCAACACTCACAGATTTCATTGTAATGTATAGCCACATTAGTATCGCGGGTTTTCCTTCTTGCAATCAAAGTACCGGCCATGTAATCATATAATCTTAAAGCAGTGTTAAGCTTCAGGAAACCTCTTCCCACCTCCATCAACCTATGTCTTTGATGTTGATTTGTAAGTCTCTAGACCCTCATTATGTACTGTTCAATAAAGGTTACGAAATCAGAACCTAAAGATGAAGTAACGTTTTCAAAGGGCTCCATGCCAGGGATCTCAGCAGCCATTAAAACTGAAGTGCAAGCTTACAGTAAGAACTTGAGTAGTTCATAAATTGGCCAGCTCTGGAGGATCAATAGCGGCTGTTCAGAAATCTTTTCATCCTTTGGTCAAAGCACCTCACCTCAGTGAATAGGTCTTCGCATCAACATTAGGGAAGGCTTTAACAATAAAGACCAGAAAATCAGGTCTGAAAAGGCTTCTCACTCAGTTTCCATAGTTGCAAGGAATTTCAGTAACACCCAAAGGTCCTTTACTAGTGAAAATGTATCCATC
Source organism: Phorcus lineatus (assembly GCA_921293015.1). Classification (NCBI taxonomy): domain Eukaryota; kingdom Metazoa; phylum Mollusca; class Gastropoda; order Trochida; family Trochidae; genus Phorcus; species Phorcus lineatus. Next base: position 38,466,288 of record OV121096.1, read on the forward strand.
AATGTAGGTCCTTTTTCAGAATAGTTTATCACAAACTAAGCTTTCCAGAGGACATTACCAAGAGAATAGACTTTGTCATGAATATAAAAGTTTTCCTTCTGCAGTAGTAGTATCTTCCTAAATGATGCAGAAATAATACAAAATCTAATTTTACGTAAAGGCCTGGATACCTAGCAACCATTGAATAAACCCAATTCTCAATCTAACTTTTCCCTTGGTAACATCTGTCCTAACCCTCTAAGGGGACAAAGAATCTAAAATATACCATTCTTTAGACAAATGTCTGGCATAATTACTTTTTAATTATCTGTTTCTCAGGTAACAACCAATGGCTTTGAACTTATACCCATGATACATATCTTAGTTTTTCCTTGATACAATTGACCTGTCTTTTGAGAAATCAAAGGAATCATTCATTTGCATGAAGGTCCAAAGAAAAGATTGTAGATGACAGGGTTTATATACTTCAGTAACAATTTGACTTTCAAATGTGTTTCTGGTACTTTTAGCAGCATTTGTTAGTCTGTTTGGTGATAGAAATAGATCTGTATTGATTTATCTCGTGGTGTATTAGGCTAAATAAAACGAATGAAATGTTTCACGGGCGTGGGCTTAATACTTTTTTATATGTGTGCATAACTGCTTTTTATTTTCATTTAGAAAAATATTTTTTAATAATCCTCGAGACTACTGCTCAAATAATGATCCATTTGTCGACCAAATAAAAAGAGATGTGTGAAATTAGTTCCTTTGTTGATGCCGTAAACACTTCCAAACTACATTTTTGATGATGAAAATAAAATGTTTTCCTCCCGCATCAATAATTTTTCTAATAACGTCCAATTGCCCTCGTCACTTTTGGAAAAAATATGCCCGAGAAACATTTAATTAGTTTTATGCAGCCTTATGACATCAAGTTGTGTTTTGGTTATTGATCAAATGATTCGTTTGAAATCTTGATCTCTATTATGTGTAAGCTATTTCACTCTGTTCTATACTAGATATTCTGTACTGCAATTGTGTAATTGTTTCAGTCAATGTACATTGGTTAGTATGAAAGTAACCAAGGTAACCAAAACTTACTTTAAATGTCTCAACTTGGTGTATCTCCTTGACGTTTAACACTGTCTGTAATCTAGTAATTCAGATCAAAGGTACAGTTGAAAGTGAATAACTTTATTTCCTCAAATAACCCTTGGGTTCTATTTGATTCATCATTATGAGACTGGGCTCTGTTCAAGATTTGCCGGTTGCTCTACCTCGTGTTAAAAGGGTAAACAAGTGTTAATCAGTTGCGTTTCTTAACAGTGGTTCACCATTCTGACATGCATATCATCCTAGGAAGGGAGTTTGTATGCAAGGAACCTTTACACCCTTTGGAGGTGAGGTTAAGTGAGTTGGTGTTTAACGCCGCTTTCAAGACTATTTCACCAATTGCGGCTAAGCTACATCAAATCAAAATATGTAAAAAAAATGGTGTTTCCTTGCTTTGTCACTGAGCATTTTAAGGACATACAATATTGCTTGGTCTGCTGCTGCACTGGCTGTCATCATTATTATTATCATCATCATCATCATCATCATCATCATCATCATCATCATCATCATTATTATTATTATCAGAGACGTCACTGTCTTAACCAGTATATCATGCTTTTACAGTGTCATCTCTTTAAAATTTCCAGAAAAAAGTTGAGATGTTTATTTTTGAATGGCAAAATCTGAAGACAGATGATGGACGACCAAACAAAACCATTGAGTATTGCTCAATTCAAAAGATTTTCTTGTTATTTTCTTCATTGACATCTTAAACCTGGGGGAAATCCCTGTCAATTTCAGAAAGGGCCAATCTGTCATTGTCAGTGTTTCGGAAAATTGAGGGTCCACATTGTAAGATTATAAGAACCATTTGAGTTATAGCAAGTTAACATCCTGTTAAGCAAAACAACTTGCCTGCTTTGAAACGGATTTCTTTGAATTAAGATATTTAGAATTTATTTAAAATATGAGTTGTCAATATGTGAAATGTACCTTGCTACAAAAAACTGTCAATATGTGAAATGTACCTTGCTACAAAAAACTGTCAATATGTGAAATGGACCTTGCTACAAAAAACTGTCAATATGTGAAATGTACCTTGCTACAAAAAACTGTCAATATGTGAAATGTACTTTGCTACAAAAAACTGTCAATATGTGAAATGTACCTTGCTACATAAAACTGTATCAAACTTTCATTAAAATGTCTTTAAAAAATTACAAGAAGTGGCTGTAGGCATAAGACTCAATTTAGCCTTTCTCTCATTGGCTAGTCCTACATTTTTTCCTTTTTAAAAATCTTGTCAGTGAGTCTTTGATTTTCAGCAATTTTTTTGCATTTAGTCACAGAGCTGTGTCCAATAGTAAAGCATTAGATATTTGAAAAAGATGCAAGTCATTATTTATAAGTGATTCTGAGGGTAATTCAAGGGTATAATTTAGTAAGTCAGTGATCTTTATCTGATTCCTTAACCTCAGTTCAATAGGTTATGGTTAGAGTCTTGTAACCACTCGCAGTGGTAATATATTGCACTTGAGTTAAATAGCTCAAGTGTTAAGATATGAGAAGTGAATTCAATTATCATCAAACATCTTTCACAACTGACAGACAAGGCAAAACCGTGTGCCAGTTCTTCAAGGATATCAACATTGATTAACCATTTACTGTCTGCTAATCCTTGCTGATTCAGCTAATCTCCTGCATCAGGATATAGTCTTCATTACAATCTCTGGTAAGTTGTGCTAAATACGACTGAACAGAAGAACACGTTCATCAGAAATCCTCATAAGCTTTCGGCTCAGTCAGACCATCAAACTAATAGGTATCACTAATCACCCCACACACTCGTGTCTGATGGTAATAGTCAGGTAATGTTTGAAGCTGCGAAATTTTCTTCTACCTGGGGCGGCCCATTCAAATTCGAACAAGCAATTTTGTTTGTGGGTGCAAGACATCAATTTGACAAAAATAAGATTCATGAAAATTTCATGATTTCTCCCGCTACCCCACTCATTTTTTACCAACTGTTTAGGATTAAGATGTTGCTTATGTATTTTGGTTTTTAATCTATTTGGTCTGATGAAGGGGTTAAACGACCCCTGAAACGTCACAGTTTAAATGTGGAACCTTTCATGCGTGTCATTCTTGTCATCCCCTTACTTGAAATTATGTGATTGTTTAAATTATTTTGCCACCCTTGGTCCTTCGTTCAGGGTAGAAATTGTGGTTCCATGCGCATCAATGTGGTGAGATTTAACTCATTTTCAATATTTCATTAGTGGATCATATTCAGGTTCATATTGTGAAACATCATCCCAAATAATAGTTATGTTTTGGAAATGAAATAAAAACCAGAAGAAATAGAAACTGAAGGGTCACTTAAAATTCAAGCTATAAACTAAGTAAGTGGTAAGTACATAAGGTGAATAAGTACAGGTAAAATGCAATAATATATTTTTTTGGAAAGAAATCAAGTTTTGTATTGTCCAAGAGAGCTGCTTTTATGACAGGAAGGTTTCCAGGTTGATTATAACTGGATGTGAGGCAGGTGTAAAATGTGTTCATCACATCTCAAAAGATCATTTGGCTTGATGAAATATGAGATCTGGATTGACTTCATAACAGGAAGGTCAGTAGGTTTCCAGGTATATTGTTACGTGTTTGGAAGCAGGTGTGTTATTTGTCAATTACATGTCATAGATCGTTAAGCTTAATAAGGCAAGGTGCTTGTTAATGAGATTAAAGAACTAGGTCAAGGTTAGTGATATGATGATATAGACGTGACACGAGGAGAGATATTAATCAGAACCCAATGACCATTCTTTCAATGAAGACATGAAAGGAATAGCTATTAACTGAATTCTCATTGATAAGCTGCTGTCATGAAACTAATAAACACCTCAAATATTATGACTTCACTTAAAGTCTTTAGTTCATTTTAAAGTTATTAAGAACATAATGAAAGATGAAGAGAGATTTGATGATGATGATATGGCAAAATTATTTAGAATTTAGCCCTTGTGTAACTGAATTTCATTAATTACTTGACATGTTTGAAAGAAATGCAATAAGGAACAATAGTAATGGAATACACATATGAAGATGACTGTGTACATATGCATATAAATATATACATATATATAATACATATATATATAAATCTATATATTATTTACTAAGAGATATGTTTTACAAGGCAAAAATTGAATATATTTGTATGTATGTATGTATGTCAGGAATGTGTTACTTATGTATATGTTATAGACGGCCTCGAGTCCAGGTGTATTTGTTTGTATGTATGTCAGTAGTGTATTACTTACTTGAAGACTAATCTTGGTGGACATCTGATGGGAGAGCAAGGAATCAATACAACAGTCGTCTCAGCCAGCGAATTCGGTATTCTCCAATATGGAACATCTCGACCTGAGAAAATTACAAGATTTGCCAATGGATCATGGTTTCATTAATTGCTTGACATTGTAAATTTACAGCCTGTTGCATTTTATCTTGGTTCTTATTGTCTTCCTAGACTTGGTGACTTCTCAGGGTTGTAAATATGCTTCTTATGGTAATGGCCGCTGTATCTTTCGCAATGTTTTGCAGCCTGGCCAAGCTGTCTCTTGTAAATGGCAGGGATGGATAGTGAAGCTCCATGAATTCAGTGGCAGTGGTTAAAGGAGCATAACCTGCACGCTTTTCCTCACTTTGTAAATTTGGGTTCAATTTTGTACTTGATGCTTTTTAGATTTAGTGTCTGCTTCAGGTTTGGTATCTTTTACACAGTTTGGTATTTTGTTGAACTGTCTTGTTGTCATTGAAAATATAAGAACAAGTAGCTTAAAACATTCAAACCATAATAATATATTGAAATTAAAGTGGTCTTCCTGACCAACTGGACAGAAGTTCATATCCCTCTGGTCATTTGTCTCAAGTTGTTTAAGATATCAATGACCTCTAAACCATTGCGAGGGAATCTAAACCAACTGTTTTAACTTTTCAGTTCTGTTTGAGTCTTAGTTGAGATTAAGAACAGAAACACCGACACCACTGGTTATTGTCATCACAGATTTATCAATTATCACTGGTCCATGACCAACTTCATGTTGAGTTTTATGTACAATTGTGGTTATTGTATAATAATAAGAAATTATGCAGAATGTGGTATGTTAAATGATATAAACTTACATCAGCCTATAAATGATCATTTAAATGAAAGAAAATATATATTACTAATTAAGATTACTAGCTGGGACAAACTATATGCATCATGGTAGGGACACATTTTTTCATAATTGTGAAATGTTGAAAAAGCTTCCTTTAGATAAATAAAATTTGACATGACTAAACAAACCCTATTCTTGCCTACCCAAATGTCAAGTCCCCGGGCTAGAATAAGACTGTAAATGAGATGGCATCTAGCCCTGACATTTCATCTCATTTCCTGCAAGATGGATCTCCTTAGTTATCTGAGAACCCATTGTTGAAACTACATCAGCAGTCTTAGACTTTAAAGGGGCAGTGGCACATTTTTTTAATTTTACCAAATAAACATTAGTTTGAGCCAAATGTATTATTATCAGAGGGTCAAATCATCTCTTCAATTAACATTATCATCCATAGCCATAGATGAAATAATCGAGTACCAGGTAAAAAACACCTTTTTATCCTTTTTGGTAGGGAAATATATTTGCATAGCATAACTGATCATGGTGTGTTTCTTTAAAAACTGTTGCTTTAGATTGAAAAACATTGTCTTGCAATTGGAAATAATTTTTTTGGGTTGTTTTTTTTTAGATCACTTTATTTATCTAAAAAGTGTGTTATTGTGCCTTTAAGTAAGCAACCCTTGCAATCACTAGAAGAATGACATGGAAGGTAACTGTAAGGGCCTGTACAATAATTTTAGGACCATTTAAAGTATTATTTTTAACTAATCACTGATTATTTTATGGTATAGTAAATTGACCTAGGTTATTATTCTTCTACATACTTGTGAAATACAGATAGTCCAGTTCACCTCACATGTATACACAATTTCAATTTACTAACACCTTAAGATTAAACATGGACTTTGCTTGAATAGATTGTGGTTCATAGACTTCTTGGTGCCCTAAAAATATTAAACTTAAACCGTTTTAACATGTCTTAATTTTTCTTGTGTTTTAGCAATTGTTTTTCTTTGGCCAGTTTATTTATTTCTTAATCAGTTGAGGTCCCTGTAAGTTTGCTTGCTGAGACTGGTTAATCTTATTTGAAGTGTAAATAATGCCGATAGTGGTACAGGTAGATTGGTACCTCTACAAGACAGCTACCAATGGTATGTACATCACAGGCGGGTGGAAACACAGTACAAACCTTGCACATGTAGCCATGGTACAAACAGGAACAGGAGTGATCTGCAATACAGACTGTGCACCGATTGAACCAGGAAATAAGTTTGTATAGGTTACATCTACATTCATGTATACATGCCTACTCAAGTTTATAACAGACTTGAAAAGTGCTCAATTGTCGGCTTCAAGGATCTTCAAGTCAAATGATAAACTTGAAAGACCTTGAATTTAAGCGTCAAATGTCATGAATTGGTAACCTTCTATTGGCAAATTTGTTCATCATTTGTATAAAGTTTTCATGAATAAACTGTACTTTGTCTTGAATTTGAGACCTGATAAAGTTTAAATGTTACATCCAGTTGTGTCTTTGCTCATACAAAAATCCCTGTATGAATGCTTTTATTCAGGTATAGTTGCCATTGGCCCATCATACATGTACAGGGCATGAAAACATACCAAAAAAACTATAAAAATGCTAAATAACACAAACCCCTTTGAAAGAGAAGTTACGTTTCTTTGCAACCAGGAATGCATATTACGTAAAATCAACACAAATATTGCAAGACGCGGAGCAAAATAACATGGACAACTTATGGAGAGTTGGAAAAGAGTGATGATATCTAGGGAGGAGGTTGACATGCAAATCTAGATAAAATGATAAAAATCCCCGTATGTACAGTATGATAGAGTATCATGCCTTGATGTGGATATTTGCAAAGCACTGTTTCCACTAAGGATTAAAAAAACACACCTTGGATAATTTAGGTAATATCAACACTGTCTTTACTTTTGTATCTCAGTTTTATATCTCCAAAGATTTGTCATTTGATTTTTCTTTTGTATTTTTCTTCTCTCCGGTTTTGAGCTTGATACATTGAATCTCTCTGCAAAATTAACTTATATCCATGGTTTTGCTCTTTATGTTTAAGGTACGTGGACTACATACCCCCTCCAGCCACCCCCTCCCCCCACCCCCCCATCCCCTAATTCCATGCATTTTCCTGCCTGAAAGTGGCTATCTTGCAAGCTTCTATGTGTAATTGAGTCTCTTCTAAAGCACCAATTCAACTCGCTAATAAATAGCCAGTGGTCCAGCTAATTCACATCCTCATTAGCCCTGCTTGTCTAAGGTTAGCCTTGTGCTTATTCCACAGGGATAAGAATAGTGGTCTGTCCCTGAAATAGAGCTCCATTACTCAAATTTTAAAAAGGATTTCCAAATAAAGTTATAGGAAACCAAATTTTGTCAGAACATACTGGAACCTCGGCCTGTTCTTATTTTACCTTCACCCAATTTGGCCTACACTACTATCAAATCATATTCATTGATGAGGGCTCACACTTGGGCTCTCATCCCCTAAGTTAAATAAACTCTTCCAACAAGACAAATAAGAGCGTAAATGAGTTTTAACACTTTTATTTCATTTACAAGAACCTTGCCTCATGTTATGTAAATCCTTTAATAGGCAACTATTTTGTTAATTTTAGTTTTTTCTACCCCCATTTCTGGGTTGTGGGAAAACAATGAGGTTAAATTACCCAGGTTAATGTAGGTCTTGTACGTTAGGAGGAGGGTTAGATAAATGTCACAAAGTTTCAATTCCAAGAAATACCAAGATAGATGACCCAAGAGAAGAAAGGTCAGTACACCAATCAGAGGAATGGAACCGATGCCAGACCAAAATAGTATCCTGTTGTTGAGTTAATAGTTGGTGCCATCCGATACCTTTGTGTCAGCACCACCTATAATCCTAGGATTCAGACAAATATTTGCTTGTATTGTTGTGTCAGCTGCCATTGTGGGTGGCATTTCCCAATACTCCAGTTTGTTTCATTTGAAATATGCAAATATTTGTGTCACAAGATTTTGACATATTTATTGAAGATATTTTGTGTCCTTTTTTGCAAACTTTTCTTAAACATTTCCAAGGAAGGTTTTCCGACATCATTCAAATATAATTGTTATATGTCGAATTTGTGATGCTATAAACAATTGTGCTTTGGGCCTTCGGCCTTTCATATTGATTAACTTGTACTGACTGACTGTAAGCTGAAACATTGTTTTATTGGTTTACGTTATATTTTTAGTGAACATCAATTTGGAATCCCTTCATGATCTGAATTTAGAAAATTTCCTGGTGTAGGTCATGTGAACCAGCCATGTTATGTAGTTCCTGTAAGTCAACATACTCAAAAAGGCTGTGTGACATAGCAGCCAGGACTTTTACTTTATGCACAATACAATACAAAAGGATTACAGGTACAATCGATAATACATTATTAAGAATCATGTTGATAGTGAAAACAGGTTCAAGCTGTTAAATTACTATCATCTAGCAGCCCTGAATACAACTGAAGGTATCAGGGAGTCGGTTCCATCGGTATCAGGGGTCAGTCATTCTATATGTCTGAATTTTGATTTAACAAAGTAAACGCCTTGATGTTGCTGTCCCTTTAAAAAGCATAAGAGTTCCTTATCTGCTAATCATCATCTACAATTGGGAGACTTTCTGTGTCATCCAGTTTCTTGTACTGGACTGATTGAACAAAGATGCACCAGATGAAACCAACAATGAGGTGATTGCATGAATCCTCGGCGCTATTAAAACAGTGCTATACAATATATGAATAAATAATAACAGAGAGACGATGAAGACATGACTTGAGGCTGGAGAACAGAACTCTGCTTATCTGTGCATGCTTTGAGTGTATCTCTGTATCTTTAGGCTTATGTTGCATTTCATTTTCTCACAATTTATGTTTAGATTATGTAAATCTTATAAATGTAAATGCAGGGAGCCTTGAGCATGCATTCTGTGTGGAAATGTGCGCTGTATAAATACCCTATTATTATTATTATTATTATTGTTATTGTTATTGTTATAGTTATTATAATAGCTTAGATGATCAACTTATAGAATAATTCAGTGACAGATGATTCTCTGAATTCTCTAACTGTATGAAGGATTCCTCAGGCTTTTGCAGTGTTTCTTGTTCTTTTCTTTTGATAATCTTTAGAGACCAGGATCTTATTGTTAACCCGACCTTAAGAGAACAAATGTCCTTTTGTTTCATTATATATCTGAAAAATATATAACCAATCACTTGTGAAATTAGAGTCATTTTTGAACCTCAGGTGTTAAGGGCCCCATTGCTTCCGAAAAAATGTTTACACTTAGCACTGAAACATTATGGGTAGAGTTGAACAACCATTAACAGCCCATTTCGCTATTGATTGTGGGACGGTGGCTCTTCATCAGACAGACAGTAGCTCCAAGTCGCTCCAGGCCAATGTATTGGGTAATGCACTTACCATGCAACAGGAATTACCTATCTCTTTGGACTTACAGCTTACAATGTTGCTGTCCTAGAAGCTCTATCAGTTCATATGTTGATCTTTTGAAGTTTTATCAGGGAACATTTTTAGCATTGTTGTTCAACCCCCATATTTCCGTATTGTTGTTGTTGTTAACAATTTTACCATTTTATATGTAGGTATTTTGTGTGTTGTACCAAGACTCATGTTTTTGCAGCATAGTGCTATTTCTATGGTGTCTCTCTTTTTCATGCAGCTAATGGCTGTAATATTACCTAAATGGCGCTTAGCAATAATTCACTTTTATTACCTTTAATTTGCTGAATAATGGTAAACCGTTTCAGACACAGACTTCAGAAATGGCAACATAGATTTGAACAAGGATACTTGATTTGAAGAAATCCTTTTTAGTCAATTAATGTTCCACGCCATACTTGGGAAGGGACTTCAATAGTAGGATGAGGGGTCAACAGTCCTCTAGAAATTCCTTCCAGAAATCTTCTCTTTGACGTATTGAGTATATTGGAGTTGCCCAGAGATCATATCTATGGTAAAGGTGGATCACACGGAGGAAACACCCAATACAAGCTCCTAGCTTGAAACCTCCTGACTTCCTGTGTTTGCATGTCCCGATGAGCCCAGGAAAGTTACGTATTATTGTATAAGATTTCTAGATATATGTAATGCTGGCCTGGTTGCTGCTGGACACATATTGTTCCGGTCGAGCGTCATGTTTGGATCATAGGTAAAGTTTATACCAATTTGACCTACATTTATTGGTAGGAATATGTTCTCTAATGAATTATCTGAGATAAATATCTGTCCGATTTGATGAGAGGAAAATGGTTAAGTGTTGCCAAGGAACAGTAATACTTTTCTTGACCCTTTCTCATGATAATGATGTTAATGTTGTAAAGGAAAACATTGTTTTGCCGTGCATGAACTATTTCTGAAAAATATTAATCCTTTTAAGAGTTTCTTTTAAATATTCTAACATAAACTCAAGTCTGCAAGTAATAAGTCAAAATACTTAAGGCTAAGGGGAGGCCAAAAACTTAAACATTTCACATTTAAAGAATCTTTATTGAAAATTTGGCCTCTTAAGAATAACAAAATTGTAAATAAAAAGAATAGTCTTTATTGTTCATCAACTGAACTTGCATAACGCTAAATCAAAGATGTTGATAAACAGGAACAGATTTTTTCAAGTTAACAGATGTAGCACAGCTATGTTTGGATCACACTATCTTTATTCTGATACTCTTTAACTTACACTCTGGCTTTGAGGAGTCCATTTATACAGCTACTTGTCAGCAGCATATTGCATGCCTGTTGAGGGAACTGAGAATAATGATTAAAGGAACTTTTGTAGAGTCTAGCCTGCTTGAAACTTTACGGGGTTAGATGACGCGTGATACGTGTTTATATTGCACTCAACTCTAGTGTCTGTAGTGTTCACTGGTGCTGTCTATATCTGGCGGCAAATTGCCTTGCATGATGGTGGTGTATTCAACAGGAAAGATTAGGAAATGTGCTGAATATATGAATATCAGGGTCTTTAGAGAATTGGTGTGGTTGAATTACTTAGATTGGCTCCGTTTTGCCAGATTGGGATAACCAGTTTGTTATTGTGTATTCAATCAGTTGCATTTGAGATTTGGAAAATAATATTTATTGTGATTTCTTGTCTATCTCGATAATTATATCTAAAAACAACATGGTATTTATGACATTTGGAGTGTCTCTACACGTTTTGAAGAACTCTTCTCAAATCAACACCTGAGCTGCTGAAAATGTTGGTGCCAAAACAATCAGACTTGCCAATTTACAGATAACATGATTGCAGTAAATATAGTCCTATGTGTTGACCTCTTGTCTCTCAACTTAAAAGATGTAGACTATAAAAATTCTTGTGTCTTCTTTTATCACCATCATGTGGTTATTTACATCATGATCAGGCCACTACTCATTGTTTGAAATAACTAACCATAGACCAAAATTTAGTCTATGAAACATTTTAATAATTAAATGTTCCTTCATCAATAATATTTTTTTCATTGGGCTCCTAATTTCATATGTGTATTCAGTCAATCTAGACTTGCTTAATGTGGACCTAGACTGTATTAAAGGCTCCTTAATATACACAGTCATGAAGCAGGACTAACCAATGACTGTTTAGTTTCAATTCATGCCAGTTACAATAGCCTTAGGCATGCCCATTGGCTTGACAAATTTACATGGTTTACATATTTGAGAACTTGATAAATTTTGAGAGAGTTGGGTTTGGATTTTTATAAGCAGAAAACCAATAACACCTTATGAGTAGGAGATATTTCATTCACTAGTCCCAATATTTGAGCCAGATCTCTTGTTGCAGATATCTAATCCTGGAGCACGTGTCTGGGGGGGAACTGTTTGACTACCTCGTGAAGAAAGGACGCTTGACGCCCAAGGAAGCAAGACGCTTCTTCCGACAAATCATATCAGCACTGGATTTTTGTCACAGTCATAATATCTGGTAGGTACCTGCATGTTCAATGTGAAGAATCTATATTCAACAAAAAAAGTTAAGGGCCACCCTAATATTTGATATTTATGCTAAATAGGGATTGTTATATGAGCTACACGATATCTTAATATTGGAAATCTGGTTGGTTACATCAGGTTTTAGCCCTTTTACTGCATACAAAGTAATCTTGTCAAGGAATATAACTTGTATGAGTTACCTGGCCTGCCAGTTACTGTAGATTCTGTATAGGTGTAGATGTGAACACCTGTCAACACCAGGGAAGAATACTCTCGTTACCTGAGCCAGAGTGTGAATCAATCATTGTCAGCAGGTGCTGCGGAATCTGACTGTCTGTCAGGGTTTGGTTCGGGACAGGAAGCGGCTCGAGGATCTGCCAGCAGGAAATGATAGCCCAAGAAATGTTTTCCTGTCTCGGACACAATATTTCCTCAGTGTCATTGTATCACTGAACAGTTGTAAATAAGTTGAAATAAACAGGTTATCTTACTTGCATATCACTTACCTGCAGAATTATTTACTGCTATTTATGCTGTTCCCTATTTCGAGGTTCCAAAAATTTTGTTACCTCCCCTTAAAATATGATAAAGAGTTATCTTTCCTGATAACCTGTTTTCAGGGGGTTCACACCCCCTCCTTTAGGATATTTCAATTTTCAGTAGGTAAACCACCCCCTTTCAAACTTCCTGGATCCACAACTGAATAAACACTGGTGAGGATTTTGACAGAATGATAATGAAAGAGCCTAGTCCTGTTCAGAAAAAAAGTATTTCTTTTAAATGCCTCAATCCTGTAAGCAAAGCAGTACAATCAAAATGCTTCCTTGATGCAAACATCAGTGTTAAAAACTGCAAATCACTAGAAATTATCTCGTTGTTTAGTGGATAAAGAAGTTTTAAAAAGGGATAGCTTTTTTTAAATCTGGAGAATAAAAAATCACGAATGTTAGAACAGGAAACCCTAGATAACTATCCTGCCAATTACCAAGACAATTTGGAATTTTTGTCATACACAAGATAACATCTTCCAATCCATAGAATTTTGTCATTATCTGATATGGCATCAAGTTTTCATCTGATTTGTAATGGGCTTTCTTCAGGTCATGCTTTGGCATATATTGGCAGAAAACCAAATAAGTAGAGATACAACTCTAGTCGTGTGACCCAATATGGGATAATTAGAGTGTAGAGAAGGAACTAATTAGGTAACGAGGTTCTGAGTGAGTGCAGCTCCCACTCTTCAATCCCTGGTGGATTAGATTTGGATTAGTGCCATGGTTGAGAGCAATTTCATTGTAGTTTCATTAACTGGCTTTTTTTAACAAAAAGATAAAATAGATTTCATTCATTTGCTGAGAGAGAGATTATTTCTTTCGTGAGATAATGTCTTTCGATTGTTTCTTCCAATATTATCTTTGTATGCTTTTCGATGTGTAAATTTCACATTTCTCTAAACGATTTCCGAGTTAACTATCAGCGTAAGAAGAATGCTAATAAGTCTCTTATGGATTCTTTCTGTTTGCAATGTGACAGTAATGCTGTAGAAAATGAGTATCATGTTTTCTTTATATGTAAAAGCTATTCTCTTCTCCATAATGAGTATTATTTGTCAATCAAAAAATATTGTTATTACAGAAATTACTTAATTCATATAATGTAAATATACTGTGTTAAACATCCACAAGCCTTTAAAAAATATTTTGCCTCAGATCTTTTTAGCATGATTTCGTTCATGTCAACTATTGTATTCATGCATTTTCATCATGGGGGCAGGATAGCACGGTGGTTAGCGCATCCGGCTTGAGGTCCGTGGTTCGAATCCAGCCTAGGGCTTGGCAATTTTTGAGAACTGTTCTTCACTCCTAAAGTTTGGGTGCAATGCTTCACTGAATTCCAGTGCAGTATCACTCATGATTCACTAGTTCCAGATATCACTGTTTAATAAATCTACATCGTTTAAAATAATCTACCGCAGACTGTTTGATGTGACATCATAATTGTTGAGTATGGCATTAAAAAATTAATGTGGGGACGCAATGGTCATGTCACCACTATTCTTGCAGTTTTTGACGATATAATTCAGCAGGTAATTCATAGAATGCTGAAATCAGTTTAATAACATTTCTATGAAACTCATGAATGGTTTTATCTCTGACTTGCTTTTGCTCCTTAAATACGAAACAACTCACTTGTTTCCTATAAATGTCATTAATCAGGACATCATTTAGTATTCTTTATATATCTGCTTTTATGGATTCCACTGTGAGCAGAACCACCTTTCTGTAGCAGACTTTCTTCATCTGTTGATAAATAGCTCATTAATATGAGTAAAATGTTCACCTCAAGTACTCTATAATACAGACTAACAGACTTATGTAAAGTTTTTACATTGATGAATTACTCTGACTGGAATTTTCACACAAATGCAGCCAGTTTTGTAACTATTATGAAGGAGCCTTGTTATAAAGATCACAAGTGAAAGTAACCTTGTATCTTTAACAAATCAAATAGCAAAAGCCATTTCTTATTTTTTTTCAGTCACAGAGATTTAAAACCTGAAAACCTATTGCTAGATGAAAAGAACAACATACGAGTGGCAGATTTTGGAATGGCGTCTTTGCAGGTTGAAGGGTCCATGCTTGAAACGAGTTGCGGGTAAGTTTTTCTAAACCATCCCGATGACATAAATGTTGAGGATGGTAATGATATTGATCCATGATTATTCTCTTATCATGAGAGGTGAAAAATTCAGCCTTTATTTCAGCACAAGGCACAGCAGCTAGGTTAGATATTTTGATGTTTGAAATATTGCCTCTTTAAACTTAAACATTTTTGCCAGGAGGTAGGGGTTGAAAAACAAAGATAAATAATTTGAGTGAACTATTATAGGACAAAGGGATTTTCAATAAGAACTTCCACAATTATTAAACTGATACTATTGCCGGCGGTTTTAAACTAAATTTGCATATGTTGAATAACAGTTATGAATCCTGGAAATTTTACAAAGGCAAGTATTTATCTTCTAAATGATGTCCTGTCAATACATTTCCATTCGCACCTGAAGCAGGGTTAGTAGAAACCATGAAACTATACTACCTATCTAGAAAATGTATATCTGTTTCTATAAGCAAAAGCAGGTGTGTTTCTATTTACCTCGCTGCCCGCAGCACTTGCGGACGTCTCTATACAACACTGAGGAGGCTAGGAAGCTAACACAAACACTGATAGGCACCTCTGCAATATTTATCTCTTTGTTCCACTAAATTACTCCAGTTTTTTATGTGGCGTGCAGACAGGTGTTTGTTGCAAGTTCTTTCCCTTGTCAGTTTGTTTCCAGTGTTACACTGATAAAGCTGACAAGGGCAAAGAATGTTAACTAAGTGGTTAATGTTCTCAAAATGACATTATGAAACAAAAATATCAGGTTTTTATAGGTTTATATTGGATAGCGAGGAGACTGAAAAATCTTGGCTGCAAAATAATTGTCAAAATTATGTAGGAGATATTTTTTATTTCATAAGCAAAATATCTAGTAGATATTTTTAGATTGGATATAACTGTGAAATCTTTTTACAGCAAGAACAAATCTGAAAAGCGTAATGTTAATATCTAACATTTGATATATCCATTTTAATGAATAAACTATGTATCAAGTGCATAACTTCTGTCAAACAAATAAGCTGGATCCCTTATAACTCATTGCTGCTCTGCGATAAGAAATTATGGATTTTTCTATTGAATGAAAAGTTTGTAATCTATGGCTTGATGTATGTACATTGATATTGTGTCTCAGCTTTCTATCTAGATCACTTTACCAATCCATAAACTTCCAACTTCAAGAATGCAACTCAATCAATTCAAATTTTAGACTGGCTCTTAATATCTGACAACATGGGTTATTCATTATGTGTGTCATTAGGGCCCTTTCACAGGTGAAGAAACTACTGTACAGAATCCATACAAGTCATTAGAAAGATATAAGTTGCGCAATTGAACTTCATGGCTGCAAATTAGTTTCATAAAGTTTCCAGTGCTATGTGATTCGAACCATGTGTAAAGTATCATTATATCGGTAGTCTTAGCAATGTTTTAGGCTTCTATGATCAGCATATTTTTTTGTGATTTATGGAAATTTTTTAATTTTTATATTATTCAAACATACATCATTGTTCATCACAGATCACCACATTATGCATGCCCAGAGGTTATACGGGTAAGAGGTTGTCATGGTTAAGCATGATCGTCAGTTGAGGTTGTCAAATGTCGTTATCCTTGTTCATGTTTTCCTTTTAAGCACATTTTGTTGTTTTAATCCTAGCACTGCTTCAGTCGTTCGACATGCATGATTATGTAAATCGATATGTTTTCCTCAGTGAAAAATATTTTGAAATTATCAGAACTTTTATAATTCCCTGAAAAAATTGTTTTTATGTCTAAAATGAAAACTTTTTAGATGATTTGATTGAAGATTGTCAAACCACACCACAGTAAAATCATCATTCATGCAAATTTTGGTGTTTTTGTTTTATTTTCAATTTATTTCAATTATGGTAAAAACAAAATTTTGGCATGATTTTTGTGTTATGAAATATTTTTTGTTTGATTTTGTTTCAAGTGTTTATATCAAATTTTTTTAAGGGAAAAACGTTTTAGTTGTTTGTGATTTAGAACTGGCAAAATGAATGTTTTATGTTTCATCTTTAAGCATGTTTTTGAGAGTGCATTTTTAAAAAATTTGAAGCATACTGTAGTTGTTTTGGTATAAGCTGTTGAAGTCAAAGGAATGAAGTAATCTGAATGTAATCATAGTCCTCAAAATGTATTTATAATGAAACTGGGTTTATTCAAGTGTAGAATTTAAGTTAATTACATCTTATCATATTTTAACTTAGATACAACAACAAGAATTTAAAAATTTCAATTTTCAGTCGACAGCAATGACATAGCTGTCATAAGTAGCAGATTCATAACAGTCGTTATCACCAAGTTTCATATGATATAATGATAATATAGCTTAACTCTTATCACATGATTGAATGATTTTTTTTTTTCTCAGGGAGAAAAATATGACGGTAGGAAAGCAGACGTCTGGAGCTGTGGGGTGATCTTGTATGCGTTATTAGTGGTGAGGAATATACTTTCTTCTTTTTACACATATAGCTAGTTGTATGGAAAGTGTTTTCAGGTAAACATCCATTTTAGAAAGGGGCTCTCTATCTTACTGACAAGCTGGAGCATGTATCATTTTGAAACATAGTTTTTTCTCCTAAAGGCTTTGAGATTTTTCTAAAAGGAGGAATCGTAAAATTATGTGTCAGAAAATAAACTGAATTTTTTCTTTTATTTTGCTCTTCTTGAAATGTGATATGATAATGCTGAATGCTACAGATAGGTTTAGAAAAAACATAAATTGATACGAACCAACTTGGGTTACTAGCCTAAATGCATTTTTTTATACTTCAACTAAAAATATCTTCAGCCATATTTTATCGTTGTATTCATTATCGTAGTTTCAGAAAGTTTATGTGCAAATCAAATGTCATATCAAATATCCTTTATCCAATGTTTATCTGATGATGATGCCATGTTCGACCTTTAAAAGTCTCAATTGAAATTATATACATGTTTTTGCATTAAAAACTTTCATAGGTTGTTTGGTGAAAATGCCAAGAAAGTGGTATGGAAAGCTTGTAGTTATATTCTCATCTCAATAATTTGATTAACATCTGCTCTCTGTGTTTCAAGAATTTAGATTTAAGAAAATGTTTTTACACTGTTTACATTGTTGAGATAACCAACTTAAAATGATGAGCAAATTTCAATTTTCATGCCATAACAAAGAAGCATGCCATGAAAGATTCATTCTATTGCAATTAGCTTGTATAAAATCACTAATTATTGATTAATCTGAGATTTATTTTCAGGGTGCGTTACCATTTGATGATGACAACCTACGTCAGTTATTAGAAAAAGTAAAAAAAGGAGTCTTTCACATTCCACATTTTGTACCTCCTGACTGTCAAAATCTTCTTCGAGGGATGGTTGAAGTCGACCCAGAAAAACGTTTACATGTGAGTAATGCAAACTATTGTAATAGGTCTCTGTTTTTTAATGAAACTAAAGATTGAAAGTTTTGTGTTAAGCAATATCTAGTCAATGAGTGACCACCATATTTGATTAAGCATTTTTCCTAACAAATCTACATGGCCTACTTGATATCTTTGAAGTTTTTCATACTTTCAAAAATGCAATATTATTATGATTTATGAATACAAACATCTCAACCTGACTTGTGCTTAGATCATGGACAAAAAATTACCATGATACATTCATGGATATAAAATTCAGGGCCCTCTGAAGTAATGGTAGGAAATACATACATTTTTCTTACGATATTGAAACATTTATTTCAAAGTTGTATTGATTTCCTTCAAAATTTATTCATTTCCTAACATGACTTTTGGAATGATTAAGAATACATTTTGTTAGTTGCTGTGGATTTAGCGATGTTTATATTACCATATTCTGATGGTTTGGGTCCCATTTGCCTTATTCATAACAACATGAATATTGAGTATTGCAGATAATTACAAATATTTGAATATTTAGGAGAGTAAGCAAACACTACTAATCAAAGCTTTTCGTGGTGAACTGTAGTATGCAGTTGGTTTGTGCAAAATTCTTGCATAAATTGATATTTTATTTTGCAAGAACCTTTGATTTAATAATATATTTTCCTTGCAGTTAGAAGATGTGATGCGACATTCATGGGCAGTAGCGTAAGTTGTCAAGAGTAAAACCAAGATCATTTTTATCAATTATGTCATGAAGTATATAATATTTTTCAATGGTTTAAGCAGATCAGTAAATGTTCTTGAAAAGTCAGTTATGATGTGACTATAGTATGAATTTTAAATGATTATTCTTATCTTCAAGTTTTGTTGACATAAGCAAGTAAGGGCCTCTAAAACATACATTTTTTATAGATTCACTGTGAAAACTTTTAAGATACTTTTATTTTGAATTATTTCAGTTTAATTATTCAAGAACTAAGGGTTATATATTTTTGGGCAAATCTACATTTTATATGATTTTTAAATCCGACAATCTATTTCTTAGATTTTCTATGATATTTCATGCTTTATTTCTCTGACTACATGTATTTTGATTTACAAATCTTTAAGTTCTTGTAAAAAAAATTTTTTTAAATGTTTAACCCTGTTCACTGGTTGACAAAATATTCATCAGAATGATGGTCACCTAAAACATATACATATATTGTTTATGGGTTAAAATTGATTACTTAGCAATAATTCCTCAATATAATAACTCACTAAGAGTCCTTTTTTTTTAATGTATGAAGGTATATGCAGTGTTGTTCCTTGGTGATCGGCTAAAGAGATTTTGTTGTTAGTTGGACAAGCTATAAGATACAGGATTTTCATTTGGAAGGGTGCCCTTTGGACAAAGAATGTGTGTCCACAGGTTAATTAGCTATTTTAGCTATCAATCTCTCAAGTTCCATTCCCTAATCTTTTCTTGAAATTTTTACTATATGTATGAGAATTATGCTTTCAACATTTACTAAATTTGAACCCCAATGCTTTTTCAATTTACCTCTATTTTTATAGTGACTGATACATTCGGGTGAATTAATTATCACTTGCCTGACGTTAATGTACTTAATGTAAGATGTTCGATTCACTGTATTAAAGAAAGTGTAAATCTTGAAATATCATCCAAACTGATAGCTTCATTATGCCTTAAAGGATTCAATTTCAAATTGATTGATTTTGGATGATATTTAAAACCTTTTTGAATACAAAAGAAATGCCAAAACAAAGATACATTGAATATCCATTCATATGTTGAATCATCCCATAACCCAACTTAAAAGGAACAACACTGCATTTAGATCATTTATAGAGGAAAAAGCAAAGTCTGAACATAACACAATGGCTGCCATGTTTGTTGTAGGGGAGTTAAACAGGAAGTTGAAGTAGAGTTACCTATGACTCAAGTAGTTCAGGTATTTGCCAGCAGGGTGCGCCACCCACCGCTGTGGCTTGTTTAGTCTGTGTAGGCCTATTGTAGATGTGGACAATATTTGTGCCTTTTATTTGTTTGTTTGCCATGGAAATATGAAATTTACTCATCATATTTTGAAATAACTTGATTCTACATTTTTTTTAGTTAAAACTGTTTTACAAAGTGACTATTTATCTTGTTGAAACTTTGGTCAGAGGATTTGAAAGTTTCTAAATGCATAGAAGCCAATTTATTGAATTCAGTGAGGTTGATTACTCAAGGGATGACTTATGTGAAACTTTAACAATCACAGCCCTAAGTTTTGGAGAAATCATTTAATATTTTTATGGCAAACAAAACTTTGTATTTATCATTATGATTATCATTATGATTATTCCGCTGGTCAGGTGAATGATGTTGTATTTCCGGTGGTGTATGTACGATGTATTACTGGTCTCATGTTGTATTTGTTTTTATTTCTAGGGAGACTGTGGGTCATATAGAGTTAGAATTACCCGTCACACAAGTAGTTCAGGTGATGACGCGGTCAGCTGACCTCCCCACCCTGCTTGTCACCTCCCCTCCCCTTATTATATACCCTCCCATTTTTAGTTACCCACCCTAATAGTTCCAATCACCCCTTTGCATGAATGCATGTCTCAATACAACTTATAGCTACAGATCTATTGTTACCAATCTTGATCTGAAGAATTTTTCATCTGAAAAGTATCAGTGGCTCTGGTTTTCTTTTGGAAAAAATCTCTACCGAGCTCTTTTTTTTATTTGTCATTTACATGCTCAACAGGGCACATATTTTCTAAGCTCTCATGGTGCTAAATTTTGTTAGTGACATAGATTCACATTAGCTTGCTGCTATCTTAGTACTAAGAGAGCCTGGAAGATCTGTGTTGTTTGTAGTTTGATAAGATCATAAGATCAAGCAAAACATGCATAAGATCTGTATTTAAGTTAGATTGCTCTCAGTACTAACCTCAGCCTTAATGGTCTTCAGGGGTATGACTATCTCCTCTATGTTAACACGACAATGAATTATTGTGTAGATAAAGGGGGGTAATGCAGTTTCTTGCTGACCTTCATTTTGCATCCAGGGTAATTGACGCTTCATCAAAAATAATTCCTTGGAGTATTAGGATGCTGATTATATTAATATAATGGTTGTAGTCACAATTGTTTTGAGCAATGATACAACTTGCATTGTTACTGAAATACACTTATGGACCATAAATTATCTTGTCTGCAGTGACATATAGTTCTATGAACACAAATAAAGGAAAGTATAAACAGCTAGCTACCTCTTTCGGACCAAGTTTTCAGAACTCCTGGAGATTATCAAAGTTGGTATATACAGCATCCTTGTTCCCATGGGCTGAAAATTGAGGAAGACGTGAAATACAAAACTCTTGGTTTGTGTGTAAAATCAACATCATTGTCCCAGATTTTTCAGAATAAAAACCTGATTTTCATATATTTCTGTGATTAAGGTGTTAGCAATTGCATGTTTTTCAAAGGACAGATTTTATAGCATTGAATTTAACATGCAGTAATGGGGATTTCAAATTATGGACTCTAAAGGTAAACATGACCGGCCTTGAAAAAACTTTAACTGGTCAAAACTTATCAATGAAGCTATTCCTATTATCAAAGAATTTAGATTTTCAGTGATTAAGTAATGATTTAACACAACACAGTCAGTGAGAATATCATGGGATTCAAGGATGATTGTCATACCCTGTTCACACCGTAGGAGCGGTGAACGGCAGGCAATATTTAATAACTGAAAGTGAACGGTTTGATGCGCGAGAGGTCGGAACGTTTTGTGTTTTAAGTGTAGGAAAATCGTCAATATCTATATATTTATAAGCCACACTTCCACCAAAATCCATGCTGTAAAATAGAAGGCCTTTATGCGTATTGTCGCCAAATTTCTTTCTTTTCCGTCCACAGACTAGCCTATAGGTCTGAAAAACAATATCTTGCCGCGACAACTTGTCCGTCAAAATATTTGAATTTTACGAACTTTTAGGTATCTTTGATAAATAAAGAAAACTCTAAACACACCAACATTAAGAATATTTATCAAACTAACTTCATGCCAAATTTGAAGGCTCTTCGTTATGTTGTTTTCGAGCTGTCATATTTGAAACAACACCACCATCAAACTCTTAGTGAACGATTTCATAACATCATGGTGAACTATTTAATGTCAAAGTGTTAATTGTGTAGTGTACGCTTTAATGTCAGCGTTCAATACGTTTTCTAGTCAGAAGGGTCGCTGTATCGTTCATGATTAGTGTATTTACATCACGTATATGACAATCATGTAAATCCTGATCACCTTAATTCTATTTACTCATTTTTGTTTACCGCATAGTGATTATATTTCTTACCAATGGACCTTCCATATCCAAAAGTTTGAACTTGAATAAAAAAAAAGTGCCATTCCTTCGAATTCTTAACTATTGTTTTATAATAGTTATATTAATCGTAAACTATTTGGAGATGGGTATACTATAGACATGAGATAAGTGCTATTCCTCTGTCAAGAATCTACTGTTAAAAGCTTCTCCCTGAAAAAAACTTCCTTTGTACTACTTTCGGCCAGCAATATGCGTCTCAGAATGGTTTAAGGAGCCAAACCCGGTTTGTACATGGGAAACATGCAACCTGCCGCACATCACATGTACATTGGCGACACGAACACTCATTTTAAATTGAAGTCATATAAAGGTTGAGAATGTAAGACCACGTTTTGTTAAGACCCGGCACTTAAAACCCAGCTTTGGTTTCCTCGCCATACTCTTTTTGTATGATATTAAGAGAGTCTACAATAATTCCTGGTTTTATCTCATTTTCAAGGATGTTTTCGCATGTATCGTCGAGAGTTGTCAGTGAACACCGAGTATGTTGTTTGCGTCAAATATGTCACACTTAATTGTCATATATATATATATATATATATATATATAGATATTATCGTAAATTAATGTCTGTCTCTGATAATCACAATCTTATTGCTGATTAGTTCAGTAGGGAGACAATAAACAGGTTCAAATGGTCGTTTATGATCGAAAACCGGACAATGGCGCGCTAATGACTCAATCGAAGGAATTTAGCATGGGAAATGCCGCTAACCAAAACATTTTCACAGCGTCACTGCAACGCATATGACATGTACATACTGAGCTGTAAAACGCCACACCACCAATGAAAAGAAGAAAAACTGTATTTTCAAGCGGAATGTCAGACATAGCATGTTTCTGTAACTGACAGAACTGATGGAAGCATGTCACTTAGCATTATAAGTTAATGATTTTTGTCTTTTTTGTTGTCATCCATCAATTCATTATCTTTATTTTCTCTGTTTGATGGTCATGACGATGCTTAATCCTTTTTTACAAAAAACCCCAATTACTCTGGTTCCCCGGGGACAACAATATCTTTATCAGTATCTTTTGGGACATATTTAAGATCTTTTTCTACATATGCAAGTGTACCTTTTTTGTCATATTAACGATTATTAATGATAAAATTCTTTTCTCTATGACTATCAATGCACTGATATTTATCACCCCACAAACGTTTTCCAAATGTTCCTAACAATAGCAACACTGATATGGTGACATTTCTATCGTTTAGACAGCGCATCTGAAGTGTAAAAACCTAAAAATAATCTAGAATGCTACAAAATAAAATAAGATGACGAGTTAACGTTGACAACAAATCGTTCACTACCAGAAAATGAAATCGTTCACCAAGTTAAGTGTCTGTGTTATGAAATCGTTCACTAAGAGTTTGATGGTGGTGTTGTTTCAAATATGACAGCTCGAAAACAACATAACGAAGAGCCTTCAAATTTGGCATGAAGTTAGTTTGATAAATATTCTTAATGTTGGTGTGTTTAGATTTTTCTTTATTTATCAAAGATACCTAAAAGTTCGTAAAATTCAAATATTTTGACGGACAAGTTGTCGCGGCAAGATATTGTTTTTCAGGCCTATAGGCTAGTCTGTGGACGGAAAAGAAAGAAATTTGGCGACAATACGCATAAAGGCCTTCTATTTTACAGCATGGATTTTGGTGGAAGTGTGGCTTATAAATATATAGATATTGACGATTTTCCTACACTTAAAACACAAAACGTTCCGACCTCTCGCGCATCAAACCGTTCACTTTCAGTTATTAAATATTGCCTGCCGTTCACCGCTCCTACGGTGTGCTGTTGTTTAATCAAATCCCCTCCTACCCATCTTTGATAAATATCTAATTATGCTTTTTGATGGTTTTAATTTTGATTTCAATCCTTCATCCTCAAACATCTCATTTTGCATGAACTGCGATCATATACTGCTCAAAAGAAGTAAGGGTCCAACCTATATTTTCTTCCTAAAATGTTTCTCTGCATAAAAAAATATTAATTACAATGTCTAAGCAGATGGTTTTTCTAATGATTGTCAAACTAGTGTTTGAAAATGTCATATGGTCTGTATTTAGATTTGTCGTCAGAACATACTGAACCCATTTCAGCAAGATTTCTTGTAAGAAATTGTAAATTATATATTTTCTATGCAGAGAAACATGTCAGGGTGACTGACCCTTACCTTCTTTTGAGCAGTATAGATTCAAGCTGCATATTATGTTGATGAAACTATCTGCCATTTCAGGAAGCAATCTACAATCTGCTAAGATGAATTTGGATCTCATCTTTCAAATCTAATTTGTTTAATTGATCTGTGCCATAACACTTTGTGGTGCCATTTTACAGGAATATCAACTCAGTTTATTAATGAATAACACGAAATTGTTTACTGGTATTAAAGGCTTTCCCAAACTACTTTACATCAAGGGGTACATACTAAATAGGGTTGCCTTCTTGCATAGATTTGGAGGATCGTCTTCACCTGACAGTCGTAAAGATATGATTGTACACCAATGTGACAAATTGTACACCTCCACAGTGTAAAGACTTCCAAAAACACTGAACAAAGCACCTAAGTAGAGGAATTGAGTACAAAAAGGCTGTCCCAAAATATTACAGCAAAGTACCACAAAATGTAACATTTATTCAAATTGACTGTTTAGTTACAGACTGCAGATTGCTTTATTTAATGGCATCTTACATTAGTGGAATTTATTACATGATTTTATCATATGAACATGTAACTACAATTCAATTTCATCTTTAATCAACATCTATATTTCAAAGACAATAGTACATATAACAGTAGTTTAATTATCAAAAAATTATAATTAATCAATAAAGAATTAAATCATGAATGATTAGACCAACTAGTACATATGATATACAGACCTCCTCCAGCCTTTCTACATCTTATGTCATGTTTTCCCTTCTTTTAATCTATCTTGATAGGAATCATCAGTACCCTGTGATCCTCTTCTCAACTTGACTCCGATTTCTCTGTAGACGATCTAGTATATAGAATAGATAAACAGATTTAACCATTAAGTCAAATGATGAAACGTAATCATACTTAATTTATGAGGATATTTATTAATACATATATCAATCGTAATGATGTATAAGTATCAAGCAGTAATCCAGTTTGTTAATGAATGTATTTATGAATACACATATCTAGTTCTTTTAATGAGTAAACGTGATTATCTCATTTTGATTCTTGTATGTTTTTAATACTTAACTTTCATATAATCTATTATTAACTTATAGTAGATATAATTATGTTGATTTTGTTAATGTTTAACACTTTAATCTTGTAATTACTGGTGAATAATCTTGTAAATGTTTTGTTCCAGACATCTATCATACCTACAGTAGAAGACCTTGACCCTGATGTGCTTTCAACAATGAATTCTCTGCAGTGCTTCAAAGATAAAGATAAACTAGTGGAGGAACTCATGAGTATAAAGTATGTCCAGAAATAAAATATGAATTAACATGTATTAGTTTCATGCAACCAGTTTCATTCACTGATGATATTATAAACATATATAAATACTAAATCACTGTTCCAAATAGATAATATAGATAAGACATTTGGAATTTTTTAATTGTATGAAGTTGCACCTTTTCATATTAAGAATACAATTCAAGGTAGATAACTCTTGATAGTGGCATCTCACTGTCCAATAACAGCACATTGCATGAGATATAAACTGACAACTGTTCTATTATGTGAGTGAGACATTAGTCTAGGTGGTACCTGTTACAATAAAGAATTGTGACATAAATATAGTCTTTACAGTGATGATGCACAAAATTCAAAGATCCAGAAATGAGGCAACATATTTTCTTTTATCCAGACACAACACAGAGAAGGTTGTATATTTTCTGCTGCTGGACCGTAAACTCAGGAACCCCAGTGTGGAGGATGATGTAGAAATACGCAGCCGGTCGGAATCTGCGGACCCACCCCGCAAACGTGTCGACGCGGTACAGTTCAATGGACAGGCCAGGTATGCTATCTACACTGGGGACTTTCTTTATGAATATATTTATGTGTGTGGGAGTTTTGAATTTCATACTTTTGTTAAAATTGACTGACTTAAAGTACTAAAAACCCGTTCAAATTTAGCAGGCTTTCTGTGTTAAGGTTTCAACTTGCCAAGTACCTGATTTCCAAGGCTCAATAGAAAAAAGGGGTAAAACAAAAATTATTACTACAGGGTCGAAATATAATAATATAATTGCATGCCATGGCAGTGCAGTGCAGTACACTTCATTCAGTTCTGTCAGTTGAAAACTGCAGAATACTGAATATATTTTTGAAAACATGAAAGAAAAAACATAGTGTTCTTCTTCTCCAGATAAGTGTTCTTCAAATTTCTTCAAATTTAAGATATTTACACTATTATCTGGTATCATTTGATTTGCTCTAATAAACAACGAGGATATAAAAATTGTTTTAAAAAACTCATTTCATCTTACTTCAAATAAATTTCAAACTCTATCATACTCCAATCTCCATTATATATTCAGGCAAGGAAGTTTCTGGAAAAAATCAGCTGGCTATGTCTAATAGAGCATGTTTTCTGCTTCACTGTTACAATTAACAACTTTATCAGTCAAGAATCTGACAATAAGTCTGCTGAAATAGTAAACTTGTTTAAGAATAGAATTTCAGTACAATTCTGCTTTTAATGGCACGATTTGGTTTAACTGATACTGGACCAGTACTGGTTTTATACCGTTAGCCAGTATGCCTTTATCAACTTTACCAGCCAGTATAAAGCCAGTACTGGCCCAATACAGTCATGTTTTCTGGGATATGGTAACACTCTGGGCTGAATATACATTATCGTTCGTCTGTAAATGTTTGTCTCATTACTTTGCCAACTAACAAACTAACATGTTCTGACCACT
Source organism: Phorcus lineatus (assembly GCA_921293015.1). Lineage (NCBI taxonomy): Eukaryota > Metazoa > Mollusca > Gastropoda > Trochida > Trochidae > Phorcus > Phorcus lineatus. The sequence continues at coordinate 38,493,889 of OV121096.1, forward strand.
AACTGATGGCTTCACCAGATTGTCTCTGGGTAATATAAGTGAAGGATCACCCGTCGCATCTCGGAGAGCCCTTGCTGTTCAACAAGTGTGAGTACAAGGGGGATAACTCTCACTCGCTGTCGTCAATGTCTATCATTTGGACTATGTGTTTAATTGGTGTGTCAGTTATTTTTCAGTCGACCTGGAGCACCTGAATTACTCATTTATCCTGATTCTTTCTTTTATCTTTGTTGTCATTGATTTATTTGCACATGTTTAATGATTTTATTTACCTTCATTTTTCAGTTTTTTTTGCAAGTTTTTTTAATTTTTAATGTTTTTTTTGTGATGAATGCTTCATTTCAGTGAATTCTTTCAAATATATTGCATTTTACAAGTCAGTTTCAGTTTCGATTATTATTATTCATGAATTTGCAGTAATATGTATGTTTTTTTTGTTTCCATTGATTTCTTATAATGGATGGATTGATGTTGCTATCTTTGAAAGAATAGATATTTTTTCAACAGACTATCTATTTCAATTAACCTATCAAGGTATCGGCTACTTGCTTTGATTCCTACTCGCTCTTGGACTTATCAGATCACCCCTATAGCTTATGAGCAAAATAGCACTTTGTTTCACAAATTTGTAGAACATTCAATAAATCATGTTCTTAGCCAAACCGAACAAGATAGCCAAGCCAATGCTGAAAGTGTTTGAACCCTTGAGAACAATATCGAAATATAAGGAGTCTTATTTGGTGTTTTGCCAACTTTTTGCAGCTTGTCATGTAGCAAATATGTCTGTCTAAGTTATTGAATCTCAATCCCTGGGCCCTATTGTATTTAAGAGAGCATCATTTGTTCCAGAAGGAAGGCCAGTCTGAGCGGCAGCCCAAACAACTCCCCGCTGTCGAGTCCGAAGCTGCCGCATCGTGGGACCACGCCCTCTCACAGCCCGTCAGCCACGCCCCCTAGCTCTCCAGGCATACAGACCACGCCCTGGAAGTCACGTCTACACACCATCAAGAACAGCTTCCTCGGGTCACCCCGCTTCCATCGGAGGAAAATGCAAGGTATTCCATATCCCAATGGGCATATCGCAGACGTAATAGAAATGGACTATTTGACAGGTGAATTTCTGCCTTGGTTTTGATTGATTTGATTATCCTGGTCTCGCCCTATATCCGTGCCTGCTGTTCACGTTCTGTCATTCGTTTCAACTACTGCATGGAGTTCGGAGAGGAGTGGTCTTTATTCACCTGAGACCGGAGGGGAACAGTTTCCATCTGACATCATGCATTGACGAATGAGTCATCTAACCTATTATAACCAGTTATGACCAGTTTCTTACTTAACCTGTTAAAACCAGTTCTTAGCAGTTTTAGAAAAATGTTCTTATTCATGTTATGCATTGACCTAGCTTTTCTCAGACTTCATTTCTGGTGTAACTTCACCTTCATCTGACCTTCACCTTTGGTCTGACTTCACCTTTGACCTTTTATACCACATTGACATTTTAGCCTAATTTACCCTTTTGTATGAAGCCTGTAAAATATATATCATTCGAAAAAACGGAGTCAGCTTGATATCAATAAAGATAAAATGAATGAAATACATTATTTGAAACTGAGCGAAAAGGTATTATTTTGTTAATATCTCCAGAATTGAGCCTTAGCAAAAAGGGTTAAAGCTGAAAAACAACTTCTTGCTTGAGATCTAGTCTCATCTTGTCATGAACAGGGAACCTTGTTTCGACCTAGCGTAGAGAGAACCACTTAGAAGCCTTGTTTTATATCCACAGGACTGAACCCACCAAATCATTCCTCAGTCAACTGTAAGCAGCGTTTTTTTTTCTGTAGCTCCCGAATAGTTCAGTATAATCTCTCCTGCTTGAAGACAAGACCTAAGTTCCACCTGTTTATTCTATATTTTACATTTTAATTAATTTTGTTTCCAAGTATGTCAAGTATATCCAGTTGACTGTAGATGATTTTGGCAAATTTGTTTTTTAATTCAATCAGACAACTATTTTTTGGTATTTTTTTAGTAGCAATTCTCTTTCTGTTATCGTTTTTGTATCTAAGTCATTTTATAGGATTAATGTTTTCTTGTTAGAATTGCATTTGAATGCTTGAAAGATACTATTGAAAGTCCAAGTTGAGTGTAAATTTTGTAATGAAAGGTGAATTTATGTGATCCAAGTTGTTGATATCAAAAAATATAAATGACACTTTATAGATAATATAAATTATATATCAATAATGATAATAATGTTCAATAAATATTTGTCGCATAAATAAAAATAATCATCAGGCTAACATTATTCGGAAATTAACTTTGTTGAATAACCTTTATAGAAATGTATACAATGAACAAATTAATCAAAAAGGTCAGATAGTAAAAAAAACTTCTTTATCACAATAACAAAATTCTGAATGTTTTGTGAATACATTCATAGATTGTCAATTATCATATGGCTTCCAACATAAACATTGAAGTCAACACCCAGAAAATGTGTGTTGTGATTCTAAAAACAAGAAACTCTTTTGTTAAGAAATGTTTATAGAAATGTTTATATTTTATATCACATCAGCTTTTCCAAGAAACATTGAAGATAGTTATTTCTCATATTCAACATACATGAGTTTAATAGCATGAACTCTATTGATAATAACAATGTCAATGTTATTAATAACACATACGCTCTTTTGTTTAACAGAGGTTTCTGTAGAATCATGTATCTCTGTAGCTGACTATTCTCTTGTTAAAATAGTTTTTAGGATTTGCAACCGACTGTTCCCTAGTTTGCTTGATGAGGAAGAAATAGTTTGTTTGATGGAGGTCAGAAAATATACATATTTAGCATGAGAGTTTGGCCTCTAATATATGCAAGACATCATTGTCTGAAAGATCATAATTCAGTTCACTATAAGACAGTCAATGTATTTCAAAAGTTAAGGATTCAGATAAACAGTTTTAAGAAAGTTGTATTATCATGGACAAATTAACTTTGAAATAATGTAAGTGAAATTTGAAATAACCATATCTGATTGTCATTTTTTAAATAGCTTATTTGAAGTAGAGCAATATTCTCTCAAAGAAGAGGTCAACAACAACTTTAATATTCAATTTCAAAGAATTTGATTGTGAATATGTAAATAAATATTAACATTTCTTTAATAAAATATGGGGTGGTCCTCAACTTACTAGTTCACAAAGTTATTTAGTTAAGTATGCCTAGCTTTTGCTGTGTGGGTGTGGGCAACACCATGTAGTCAAGTTGTTCAGTGATTGTTTTGTTTGACAGTGCCAACCTCAGACGAAATTTCCATGACACCAGACTCCTCCCCCGAGTAAGTATATATATTATATAAATATAATATAGGTATGAGTTTTAGTGCGGCTCAATTTACTTCCAGATTTGCATATGAGAGCTCTAAATAATGCTGTGGTACACTCAATATTCCAACAATTTGTATATTTTATTAGTAAAAAATATTACTTTGCTATTTTGAAAGACAGATCTTGTATTTAGGCAAACTCGGTAATGTCTTTTGTTTAAAAGGGAGGGACTTAAAACCTGTATATAAAATCCTTAAATTTGCAAGCTGCATACATTTGCAATGGTGCATGCTTCAACAGACACAAGTTAAACTTCGAAGTCTTGACAACCAGATCCACCTGACATTGATTTATGAAACATCTTTTGGTACTTTCTGACAACTAGGCTAAAAAACTAATAGCAATTCTCATTTTGACAAGACCTACAATGTGTACATAGATTATCTTAAATAACACAAGCTAAACATGCAGTCAAATTTAAACTGGCCCCATCAGAACAAGTAATTGACTAGCAGGCATGTTTTTTTCGAGTATTGTCTGACATCGACATGTTCTTATTGAAGACTGGCGAAGAGGTCGTGGTTCGGTGGGCTGATGGGGATGGAACAAGAGCATCACTTCATGATGGTGCGCGACAAAACCTTCAGTCAGGTCAAGGCCGATCTTGTACATGCATTCCTCTCGGTAAGTCTTCACTTATCCTTTTTGTTCATTTTAAACTTCAATTTAATGTTTAAGTAATTGCCAGGTTCAACTTGCAAAAGCTCTTTTTGGCTAAGGGCATTGTTTCTAGCTGTTGATATGGGCCTAGGATACCTCACAACCTTTGTGCAAAACCTTTAAATACATTAGTGGAGAGTCCTGAATATGTTTCATGTACTTTCAATTATCATTTTTCAAGATGATATTAATTTTTTCATTTAATCACCTTGATATTTTCGTGCCCAAACAGCGCTAAAAACTAGCTCACTCACTCACTCAGTTTATATAAAGGACATTTGAAAAACAACATGTTTATCTGAGCATCATTTTTGTGAGAAGAAACAGTCATATCATCCTTGTCACACACAAAATATATCGAAAATGGGTTCTCTATTTTTGCAATTTAACCCTGAGAAAAAACTTCTACACAAATGCTATATTTCTATAAGATAACTCTATGAAAACTGTATTCACGTTGCAGACTTCCGATCTCAGCCACAGCGTGGTGTCAACTTCCACGTTCCGAGCGGAGTACCGCCGGGGTGGCAGCTCTTCCATGTTCTCCCGGAACGTTCGCTTCCAGGTGGACATCAGCCCCGCCCCTGGGGAGCGGGACAGCAGCAACGCTACCAACTTCTGTCTCACATTCACACTAGTCTCAGGTGGGTGTGTCACCATTTGTGTCACATGTTTGAGTTTGTAGCAACTGAGTTGTTTTCGCAGTTAAATTGAATATTTACAAAATGGTGTTGTTTACTTCTTCTTCATTATCTCCTTTCCCCCCGATGATAAATTCTGAATTAGAAAAGGTTTGAAAATGTATTAAAGTTTCTTTGTTTTGTTTAATGTACAATTCATTGTCAACTTCTTAATGCTTAGTTCAAGGCTGGAATTGAGCTACTATATAGAAGTTTTATACAAGATATTATTTTGTTTAGCTAATACTTACCTTAAGTCACTTTATAAGCTTCAATTATTAGGCCATGGTATAGTTTTTGATAAATTACCAATTATGTGTTAGACATTTGCTTTGTCAAACCAACTCTTTGATTAGATTAGTTAGATATCTTGTCACATTGTCTCTTCGATAGTGCTAGACCACTTTTTGAACAAGTCATGGATTTGATGGTGTTTTTAAGTTTTGACGCCACTGTATGGCTGCAAATTTTAGTGATATCTCTACATTTAAAGAACATTTTAAAAAGACTTGACTGACATCACTCTACAAAAGAGAACTGAAGATAGTTTTTAATAGATCAAAATGCCTTAGAAAAAGCCTTGAATGTAGCCAATATACAAATTACATAATTATTTCTTGGAATATTTTCAAGTTGTGAGACCTATTTTCACATGTAGCTCCCCTCTGATTCAGGTCCGTCTCGGCGGTTTCGTCGTGTGTGTGAGCACATCCAGGCATTGATGTCAGCGCCGCGGGGGGAGAATAACCGCAAGATCAGCACTGACAGCACAGCGTCCTACTCATCTGACCACTCACCCCCCTCCTACTGCACAGCATCAAAAGAGAACGGGGACGACGATGTGAGTATACTGTCACTGAGGCAACCTTATGCCTTTGAAGGTCAAGCTGAGAGCAAGACCTAGAAGCTACCATAAGATAACTGTAATCAGTGTACGACATACATTTTAGTTGAAACTCATCTCAAAGTTTCACTGGCTCTGTGATATTAATACTAGTTTCCCCACAAACTAGATATTTAAATTCTCTTAGCAATAAGATAGTTACCCTTGTATTACAACATTTCATTGGCTGAGAAAATTACACGATAGGAGGCATTTGGCCTGAAGGAGATCAGGGTATGGGAAAGAGCTCTGGGGATTCAAATACGCTGACGGAGCATAATGTAAGAAATGCTTCATTGAAATCTCCATGGTTTCCTCATTCCAACAATTTGTAGGTTTTACAGCAAAGTGTATTCACGCAGCTTTGCAGGCTTTCTTGAATTTCAGAATTGTCCAGTCAATTTATGACAAAAGCCCACCACCCATGATTTTGACTAGTTCAAGACACTGCACTATCCTTTCATAACAGATACAAAAATCTTTGAAAATCTTATCAGTGGAACTCAAGTTCGATCCTGTAGGCATTGTGGATTAATTCGAAATACTCTTTGTGTATTTAGTTCTAAATCACCTTTAGATATAACATAACTATTAACATTTAATTTCTGGTGTTCGTTTCAGCCGCTGGACAAGAGGCCGCCATTACCTCCACGAAGACAATCTACAAAAGATCGGAAAGTTTTGTCTGAAAATGTACAAAGAGATAAAGTATGAAATTCAACTGCACTGTAGATATTCGGGAACAATTTGTATCATTGTGATTGGTAACCCCTCCCCTTGCCACCTAATCCAAGAATGGACCAATCAGAAACACTGACAGTATTCCTACATGGCTGATCGACCAATGAAATGACTTGTTTGAAATATGCAAATTGGGCCAAACCAGAGCTCTGCCCAAAGTGAGATTGTACTTACCAATCATCCAAATGTGTATGTGCATCTAGGGTTGTATAGTTTTAGCATTTTTAGCGCAGCAGTTCATGAGAAGAGCACTCTTATGCAACCAGTCATGGCATGAAAGAGAATTATTTTTTGGTGCTATATGTTGCTGTTTTTTCATCATTTTAGTGCATATTTTGTATTTCATTTATGAATGAAGCTTTTCCTTTTTCAAGCAAGTATTAATGAATGTGTTGACGAGTAATGAGATTAGTTGTGTTAGAAACGAGGCTTAATAATTTCTTGCATACGCTACCGATGCAATGGAAATGTTTTAATTCTTTTATTCTTATCTTAAACTGTTATAGATGTTTGAAACAAACAAAACCTTTTTAACCATCTCTTGTAAAAATTTATTCATTTTGTAGTGAGGTTATTTTTTCATTTTTATTATTTCTCAATGTAGTTTTCTTAACAATTTTACAATAAAAACCATTCTTTTATTATCAAAATCCAACTATTATGACAGTTATTCAAAATTTTTATGTCGTCAAATTTTAGAATGTGAAATAATGGCATAAAATCCTGTGATACTTAACTTTAAATCATCTGTATATGTTTTGAGTTGTTCTTATTTATGTTTTTAGTCACATTTAGTTCATAATTATTTACTTTGAAGAATATTGTGTATCTTATTTTATAAAACATGAAAGGGACGTGCAATTTGAACTTGACATTAATATCATTTTAAAGTGAAATGCTAGCTTCAAACCATCTTGGAGCTTCATTTAAAGGTCACAAATCATAATTTCCATACAACTGCTATTACATCTGAGTCTAGTTCAAGTCACTGATATTGTTTCCATTTGTACATCCATTCTTGCAATATTTATTGTACATAGTTTTGAAAACAAAACATTTTTCTGAGTCATGATAAACGGAAGCATCTTGCCTGTTATGTTTTTTTCAAGTTTTAATTTATTTTGTGATTTTGTTTTTTAGTTCCAGTGCTGAATGATGTCTTTCACTGTATATGTGTTTATTAGTTGTTTGACAGTGGCTTGAGATTCTTTTAAATCGATTGACAAAAGGTTCTTTCTTAAACATGATATTCAAAATATTTATGTTTTAAAATAGATATACAAGATGATTATTAGAATCAGCAAATCGTTTGCTTTACTCAGCAGATATTTTTTGTGTTTTGGATTGTAAAGGCTTTTTACTTAATTGAATTGTTTTAGTGGCATGCTAGAAGTTTAAAGGAAGGAAGACGATATTTTGGATGTACATCGTCTTTATTTTCATAATGGGGACATTTCGGTATAGATCCTTATACCATTATCAAGCATGAAATGTTGCCATTGTGAAAATAAAGAAGTTGTAAATCCATTATATCATAGTCTTCTTTGCTTTTAACTTAATTTACATTTTTCATTTGACTGAAAAATATCCAAACAACAAAACATTTTTCTATGAATAACGATATAAAAGTGTAATTCATTTAGATTAATGCAAAAATTATAGGTTTATTAGCTTCTTTAGCCCTTTTTTGCCAAAGTGAACCATTTCATATTTTATTTCTGTTGCGTAGGAAGATTTCTGTGTTTCACCTGTCACCAGTTATATTCATTGTAGAAGTTAGCATCACATAGTGCAATATGTGCGTTTGCTCAAAGAACAATACCAGACCTTTGTTTGGTATGATTGTGAACATTCTTTAGAACATTTTATCAATAACTCTCAGTCCTTTTTTAGAAATTTTTATTAAAAAAAAGTATGTGATCAATGTTATTGATACAAAATTAATATTGATATTGAATTGACATGTCATTTGTGAGTTTGGGTGGAGAATATTTGAAATTATTGTATGACTTATATTCAATTGAAAATTGTGACTGCAACAATAAAGCATTTGTTAATAACAGCATAACAATAAGTAAATCATGCAGAATGGTCAAACATAATTTACTAAATGTTTTCCATAATTATTGATATTGTAATTTCATCAGTTCGGTTTGAATCATAATCTTATGTTATACATTTGAAGAAATATTTTGTACCATTTCAGTAAAGTTTCGTCAATGGAAAAAATTGTTGTGTATTCATGTACAAGTCAGTTCATCTGTGTATGAAGTCTGTGTTTTATGGCTTGATTTGAGCGATGATCGTATCATGGGGCATTGTTTTGGCAGCTGAAGAGACTGTTGCAATTGTTGCTTTGTTGTTGATATGTATAAATTGTAATTACTCAAATCCTGTACAATGTGGTTAGGGTATCTGTAGGTCTACTTGGATGAATGCTAAATCCTCAATTTCAATAAGCTTGTTGAATGCAGAATCTTTGTTTGAGATGTTGTAAATGACTGGTTGTGCAAGTTATCTCCCTTTAATGTGATTTTAGGTGGGCTTCACTTGGATAAATGGGATTTTTATGATTGTACATTGATATGGATTAATGTAATTCAAAACATATGTACCAATGTGTTGTACAGGTTGCAAACATTTGCAAAATTTGCAATTCAGAAAATTAGCAGGTGATTTATGTGATTGTGTTAAATAGTGCAGTTTACCTTGAACACTTGACTGTCAAAATTGTATAAATTAAAAAAGAGTCAATAACTAAAAATTTTGATTAATTACCAGAAGTTGTTAGCTATAAAATGAAATATGATGGTGTATATTGGAATGGCATAAACAACAACAGTGCTATCATGTCCTTCCATGTATCTAGCACAGCAAACATGATCAAGTTTTTCGATGACTTACAAATATTATCAATTTTATTGATGAAAATGATATAGAAATAAGGTAGATTGTATCCAGGTTTATCAGGTAATATATCGGCACAAGGCTCCCATGATTGATGGCTGGTTACCAATACCTGTATTTGGCAGGAAGTCGCTAATATTGCTTGATTTTAACTGATTTCATTGGCTGATTATTAAAGAGCCACTCCGTGATTTTCATTACATATTATTTACCTACGACACAATCCTAAATGTCATATGTGGTGATATAAAATCTAAACATCTTAAATTTTCATGTCCAAAAGATATATATATGACATATACTGGTTTTCCATGAAAATCTAAAAACAGTCTTATAAATGCACAGAGGTGCAGATATCACGTCCAATATACATGGATACTAGTTTTATAACCTAACAAACGCTATCAACTCCAAACTGCCCTCCTTGCTGTTATAGATAAGTCTCCAAAATTACTTTTGACTATTTGACGCGTGCCAAAGTCTGTTTTTGATCATAATTGCGACATTCTACTTTCATATTGTCACTGTAAAAAATTAATAAGCTTTAAAATGTGTCTTTTTGGTAACAGTCGATACTTCGCAATCAAGTGACACCATTGATTAAGTTTGGCATATATATGACTCCAACAACTCACGGAGTGGCTCTTTTAAGTTGCATATGAGGCAAACACTGACAAGACAGTCAGACAATTGTAAGAGCTTTGTGTTGATAAAATTATCCTGATAGGGGAGGGTGGGCTAATTTGTAGGGATGTCACAATACAGGTATCTTCCAATATGATACGAATCATAATACTTAGGTCATATTATGATACATATCGCAGTACAGTAAATGGGACATTCTAGCGGAGGGATACCATTTTACTTATCCTAATTCATTATTTCTAACAGTTAATCACAAAAACTAGCAAACTTAGTTATGAATCTTTTTTTTTTTTATATATTTTTTGGGAACTGAACATCAACGGTTAAATCTTAAATATTTTCAGAAACTCTGAACCTCCATAATCGGCGTTCATAAAACTTTGGATCAATACATTGGTAGCTCCATGATTCTCTGATAACTGAGGAGGGGCGAGAGGGCACACCCCTCAAAGGAAAGTTCTAAATATGATAAATATGGAGAGTCCTAAATCTCATTGATGGTAAACATGTACAAGAAAAGGGAAGGTCATGGAATTTAAATTCAGTAAATAAGCTAATTTTCATGTTGACACACATTTGTTGATCAAATGTAATAATTTCAATAGTTGTACTTTTGACACCCAAAGGGCGCACCCCTCCCAAACAAAAATCCTGAATCCACCCCTGCCATATGAACTAAAATTTGGATCGTGATTTAGTTAATTGTGTGTATTTTCCCATAAGAGTGTATGATGATGTCCCTGTGTCCAAGTGAAGTCCCCCTCGTGTACAGAACAGTAAAGATAGTTTGATAGATGTGTTGTGTCGTGAGCTCACCTGTACAAAGCGTGCCACAGAGGAATGACTGCGTAGCAGGCTGCAGTTGGGTGTCGGTTAAGCAGTATCCACCCTCAAAAATTGACATTCTGTAGAGAATCATAATTTCTATATCAAAGAATTATATGATTATAGATCATGGATAGATCAGGTGTAGAGAGACACATTGACTTGTATGATAACAGTTAATACATGAATAAGAATTTGCTTCTTTTTTTTTTTCACTATCTTTGTATAGAATATTTACATTTGCTATAAAGCTGACTATCTACACAACAAAAAAGTTAGGCACCAACCAAATTTTTATATTCAAGTGTTTATGTAAAATAATATGAACAATGAAATACTTCAATATTTTTACTTAAAATTGTCCTTAACTTTTGTTGAGCTTATCTGCAATGGATGAAATTATTATCTTTTCTCTTATCTTATAGAGATGTGTATGGGGTTTTTTTATCAGTTTTTAACAGTACAATAACTGCTTCAGCAGTTAATATTTCCAGGGTAGAAGATTATCCCTTCAATTCCAAACTGCAGCCTTTTTATGAAAGATTGCACTAGGTGTATGTATGTAAAGTAGCTGTGAGATTTGCTTGAAGCAGGACCACCACATATCGATAATTCATCCCTCTCATACCTCTCAGCCATGTAAAAAAAACACACTTTTTTCCCCTCAATATTTTTACCGAAACTAAGGTTTGGTATAGAAAGACATTTATATAAGTTCTTTTCTCTACCCTTGAATTATGTTAAGTGTAACTTAGAATAGTCAAGAGAAATATCCGAGATTTGCTGTTAGTTTGCGGAGCTCAATTATTAATTACAATATTCCTGTTGCTGAGCAAATTATTTGTCTCTTGTAACAAATAATCTAAGTTGTCTATATAGAGTTCATGACAAACCTAGAATTGTTCAGTAAACTAGTTCAAATTCCACCCTCTCATCAAGGGTCATGTTCACCAAGTTAGGTCATTGTTAAAACATGGAATGAACTTACAACTAACTTAGAACTAAAAGATCTTCAATAATATACTAGACCCTGCATCATATTTTAATGTGAATTTTGTCTCAAATGATATATTGGGAGTTTGATGATGGGAAACAAGGATGATTTATGTGTCCTAAGTAAAATGTAATTTCTTGCTCTTCCACTAAAGGAGCTCTTACTGAACAGCTACCAGTGCTTACTGAACAGCTACCAGTGCTTACTGAACAGCTACCAGTGCTTACTGAACAGCTACCAGTGATTACTGAACAGTTACCAGTGCTTACTGAACAGCTACCAGTGCTTACTGAACAGCTACCAGTGCTTACTGAACACTCTCCTTTACTTTCCTCCTATCACTTGCATATGTTTGCTTTTTTCTGTCTTACTGAATTTTCAAAGGGGCGCAGTAGCATTTTTTTTAAATTTTGTTTTTTTTCAATTATCCCCAAAACATTTATGTTCTTCCAAATACATTATCATTGGAGCTCTTAACACCTCTTTACTTCATAGCCATAGAAGATAGAATAAAGTATCAAGCGAAAATTGCTTGCGGCCATTTTAATGTGAACACCTTTTATTAATTCAAGGTAGAGAAACAGATTCTCATAGCTTAACTGAACATGTTAGATTCATTTTAAAAACTGGGTTTTATTTTTAAAAAAAGATTGGTAACCTTTCTTCATTTTCTTGAAATCACTTTGTTTATCTAAAAAACATGCTACTGCCCCTTCAATTGTTCAATTTTGAGAGATGATAATGATATTACAAACATGTGATTGTTTACAGATGGTATATTCAGGTTTATCATTTTATCATTTCGTGATATCAAATAGCTGGTCATATATTGATATATTGGTATTGGAACATGTTCAGTGATTATCAAAAATGTTTTGTCATTTAACTTTCAAAAAATTATCAACTAGCATTTTGTGCAAGTAAGACAATTTCATAAAGATATGAGCCTTTCCTCATTACTTAGTCAGAATGCAATAACACCTGGAGTGCTGGTCTGTCTATTGAAGGTCCCTTTTATTGTTATGCCATTAAGATATTTAACTATTAATGTAATGTTGTAATATACAAGATTTCAATAAGGTTATTTCTTACAATCAGGTGATATGATTTAAACTCAACAGATGTCTCCAGTCTGATTAAAACCGACAGTGTTTCGAGGAAAAAATCTTTAAAAACATTGACATTACCTGGATGCAAACATGTAGAGGTTTCTATTCAATATGGTCTGACGATGCTCCGCATAGGTACATGTTCTGACACAGGAGATGTGCTTATCCAGAGCGTCATCAGACCATTTGGAGAGGAAGCCATACGATAGTATATGTTCATATCCTGGTAGAGGCACTTTTTTAAAAACTATTTTCCAAGAACATGGTTGATTTCATTAAGACTGCAAACATCGTCTTCCTATTTATGTTAGGTTGTTTATCCTGTTGATATCGTGGTCAGCATCATCCTCTGCAAGCTTGGTACATGTGTATAGGCTGTAGAGACTCATCACCAAGTTGAGAGATGTATATTTTGTATTTCATCCCTAACTTATCAACACTGAAGTGCAATCTCATGGTAAATAAACTTTGTACAATACAAGAATCATTTTCTCTTGTCTTTATCAACCAGGATACACAACAGTCTTTGCCAAGTGTATCAAAGTGTTTTTAGGAATCTGTGGGTTACAGATAAGAACCACTGTTTGCTGCTATACTGCTAATTTGTAAAGAAGAATATCAATAGTTAATACCATTGTTCACAGAGAAACTGCTTCTTCTTGCCCATTTAGCTTATCAAACCTGAAAGGTCAGGTGGGTTAATAGGATGGCCCGTTGTTGAACTTTCCACATACTTTTTACTTCTCCTCAAAAAGTGCTGCACCTCCAAAGCTGAAATTTTGTTTGGATTTAAATTGCATGTAGGTGGTCTGAATTTATAAGGACTGACGACCCTCAAATTTGGGCGTGGCATGGTGTCCATCCACATCATCTTGCAACTATCTTTGCAGTGTGGAAACTAAGACGTGTTCATTGTCCTACCCCAAAGAACAAGCAAGTGGCAGGTGTGTGGTTGGAAGCTCAAATTTTCAGAATAACTTTTGTTACATGGAGATAAAAGCATGTAGATTTGGTCTTGACCCCCTAAATTAAGGGCATGGCAAGGTATCTACCCCATAAGCTACAGTAACCATTAATGCTAGGACTTTTAAATTTTGAGAATATTGTCTTGGTAGGATGGAGACCATTCTCTCCCAACAGAGGTAGCTTCATCATAAATTCCTATACAACCTCTGTCTAAATACGAAGGTTTCTTGGTCTTGACATGTAGATCGCTGATAGAATGCAATCAAAGTAAATTGTGCAATCAGCGATGTCGTTTCAAAAGTTATCATTCAAATCGCGTAAGTTATTTCCTTATCTTTTCCAAAACACTTTGAGTTGCCTTTACATAACACAAACACCTCATTTTGCGACTGTACTGTGAGACAACAAATATGTTATTCATGCATTCGTTGTTTTCATTGGATGAAACATTTCCAGGTAGTTTTAAGTTGCAATATTTGCCAGTAGGGGAAACCGTCAGAAGCCCGAGTAACCTTCATTACAAAATTTATAGGAATTTACGACGGAGTTCAATCTTAGTTAAATCCTTTTGAAGTATAAGCACTTGAATGCTGAAATCTTGAGACTAAAATTGACCAGAAAATTGTATTTTATTCATTCATTGGATGATTTAAACCTTTTATCTTTAAATGCAAGTCTTTTAACTACTGAACAACAGTCATAGGTTTATTTGGACTTGAATTCTTTGTGCAGTTTTACTAATTATGTTGACAAAAAATTAATTACACGTAGATGAAAATGAACCCTTGTGTCCGTGTGGATGTGGAGGATTGATTTGAGTGGTGGGGAGAAGAGGAGGACAGTGTGGTTTGGGTTGATGTGGAGTTGGGATTGAGAATTAGTTTAAGTGTGTAACTTCCATTTGTAAGATGCCCTTACATTAAGGGCATAAAATTTTACAAAATTGTGCCATTACAAATTTGGTTTCGGTGACCTTTACTTGGTCATAGTCAGCAAATTTTACTGGTGTCCGGCTGTTTCCAAATGGTGTGCCTGAGAAGAAAGCAACAAGTCATGATAAACTTGGTTGAACAGACATTGTTGCAAGACGGGAGACAAATCAAAAGCCACAAATATCAGGGATATAGTTGAGATTTGTATGAACAGATGGTGATGAAAACATGGCTTCAAAGTCCAAGCTGCAGACTTATTTGAACACCAGGATTATCATTGCACATCACTACAGACAACGAAGACACAACTGGATTTCGACAAAATTTTATTGACTGCAGAAGCTAGAAAAAGGGGGATCTTGGTCTAAAGACCCAAAATAAAATTTTAATGATGATCAACCAAAGAAATGCATTCTAGCGTAGTTTAAAGTCAAGAGGACATTTATAAATCAATAATTGTGTGACCCTCAGGGAAACACATATTTGTCATATTTTTTGCAATTTTTTTTTCTTTTTTTAAATATTTTAAATAATTTGCTTGCTGTGTAAAGATGTGAAGTCAGACCCCATGTGCTCCCAACAACGTACAGCACTATAGTGATGATCGGTCTGTAATGAATCGATGGGTGAAAATGATTGGTTGACCTTGTAGAGAAAACAAGGGGCCTCACTCGAAAATAATCCTTTTAACACCAATGATGTAGTACTGAAAAAAAATTCACATTTTTGATGGTAAAATGCTGAGAGTTTGTTGTTGTCCGTTGAAATTTGCCTTTCCACGTCTACACTTGCCAGTTGTCATGGTTACAGCAAAGTTTGATAGCAGGAAGTTCACCAATCTACCGATCAGCTATTAAATTCCAAAATTTACTTCACATCCAGAGAGTGTCCATGATATGGTGCTGTTGTAAATGTTTGAGCATCAGACACCATGTTGAACTGATGAACCACCTGCCATGTCCACTGTCGGTGCAGAAGGAAGCAACCAATCACTGGCAAGTTGTGTCTGTCTTGTTCTTGTTTGCATGGTTACTGCTGATACTGGGTGGCATTTGGCCTCCCGTAGTTGGCGCCAGAGTTGCGGGGTCCACCGCTAGAACCACCACGTTGGTTGCTGTTACTGCCACCGCCTCGTCCCTGGCCCCCTCGCATACCTGGATGGAAAGATGAGTTTGTATTAATGTAATCTAGTGTATATATACACACCAAGGTACATTAGAATATTTCAAAAAAAGATTCATAATTAAAACATCTCTTATTAAAATAAACAACCGTCAATGAGTCTGTGTAGTCGGAATAACATTTATTGTTTAAAGAGACACTCCTTGACTTAATAGAGTCATATATGCTAAACTGAATCTTAACAGTCATGGAGTACAGACTTTCTGATTATTATCATTTTGAAGCTTATTGGATTCCTAAAGTGACAATATGAGGGTATAAAGTTGTGATTATAATCAGAAACAGATAATGACACAACATTAAGCAAACATAAATTTAGAAAGTAATTTGGCCAGAAGGACAGTTAGGAGTTAATAGTGTTTAAAAAGTTGAGAACTATCATCACTGTAAATTGGACATGTAATTTTTACTTTTGCACACATAGATAGTTGTTTTTAGATTTTAATGAAAAACAAGCTCTTATCACGTATTTAATATTTTAGAACTATGTGCAATATGTTTTGAATTCATGCCACCATATACAGCTCCTTAAGTTACATATAACATGAGCAACATATCACAGACTTAAAATTTTGAAATATAACTTTTTTTAAACAATTTTCTATTCTTTCAACGGAAAAACACTGCTAGAGCTCTTCACCAATTGTTAGTTAACATTTGCTCGACAATTGTGTTTAAATCAACATTAAAATTTTTCATTCATTGTAAAGAAGAAATTGATAATTCATCCAAATTTCTCCACACACTCCCCACAATCTCTGCAGGTTCTGAAATTCTCTTTAAGAACTTGATAAATTCATAAAAATATATCCTAATGAAAGGTCAATCTGGATAAAGTAACAAAGTTCTTCTTTACATACAAGTTCAAGCAATTTTGGCTGGATTAATATTCAACCAAAAAACAATTACACCTATTCGCCACAAGAGCAACTTGACTAAGCATTTCCTAGCACAAGATGATCACATGAAGTGTATCGAGTATACCAAAAAATTGCCCTCCTTCATGTAGATGATTCACCAAGAGGATTATGAATATCCTTGTATAGCAATGGGCTCAAATAAACAAGTTACCTCCGCCTCCCCTCATGCCACCACTTCCACTGTTGTTGCCACGCATCTGTCCTTGGTTTCCACTTCCACTGCGCTGCTTGTAGCCCTGGTTGAAGCCTCCGCCCCCACCGCCACTATTGCTGTAACCTTGGTAACCATCTGGCTGGTAGTTGTTACGTTGAGGGTAGCCTTGGTATGAACCACCTGGAGTAGAACATTTTCATTATCCTTTTTAAACGCTTATTGGATTCTACTGTGATTACAATACATTCCAACATGTTACCTAAAAGGATTTACAGCTAAACCTACATATGTTAATTCAGCCTAGGCCACCTAGAGGGAAAACAGTGTGATCCTGGTCATATCAATTCATAATGATGTCAACATTAATTTTTTTTAAACCTTTACACTAACCAAAGAATCATATTTTGAGAACTCAATGCTCTACAGATAGCAGAGTGTAACACTCACAGAAAGTGTTGGAGGGAAATTGATAACATGGATGGGTTCCATTAAAGGGACCATTCGAGCGGCTTTCATTCGCCATCTTGAAATGTTACCATCGCGAGAAATCAAATGTGCTGTATTATACTAATTCATTGACAACATTAAGAAATAACTAATAGATTGATAGAAGAGGGGCATATTTACAAATAATTGATAATAAAAGTTGTCAGTTTCGACAATGTTCTTTCGTAGTAATGCATTCCACATTCGTAGCTCCGATGATTGGCTTCATTTCACAAAGTTTTTCTTTTTTGATCGATACACTTGATTCTTTGTCAAATTGTTAAATCTTGAACAACTGGAATGTTTTCCTCATGTACATATTTGACATTAAGTGTGAAAAGAATCATGTAAAATCATATATATTTGTTAACAGGAAAGTCCTCCTGAATTTCGTTTCCACAAAAAATACCCCGATCGAATGGTCCCTTTAAGGGAAATTAGTACCTGCCATACAGGCTTAAAAGTTAAGAACACAAACTTGATTGCAGTAACACGTCTACCTCCGATACATAAGTGTACCAACACATCCCTTAACAAAATGAGAGAGAAAACACAATAGCCAGCATACCGCGTCCCCCACGTCCGGAGTTCTGTCCACCACCTTGACCACTGCTGCCGTTTCTGTTGAAGCCGTTTTGAATACTGCCATTATTTCCTTGTCCACTCCCACCACCCCCTCCTCGCCCCCCTCGGTTACGGTACCCTCCCTCTCGCCTTGGCCCGCGCTGCTGGAAACCATCATTCTGGTACCGGTTATCTGTAATGAACAAATTTTAATGGTTGGTTTATGTCAATAAATGTTAAAAAAGGAATGCATTTCTGTAACTAGGGGAAGATAATAAAAGTGATTATTTTTAGAGAGTTATCTTGAGATTTTACGTACATTTCTAAAAGCAGTTTTCTTGTCCCTGCTTCCTGCTTAGGTCTGATAAACTTCTAAATGGCAAAAGATACATATATGAGCATAGAATTTATCCTGAGAAGCATCTAAATTTGAAAGTTTTAAGCCATAAAGAGTTATGGTACCAACAGGAAACAAATAAGTGAGTGAGTGAGTTGGGGTTTAACGCTGCTTTCAAGATTATTTCACTTATATCGTGGCTGCTAGTATTATTGCAGGGAGAAAGCCGGCAACACCATTGTGGCTATGCATTGCGGTGAAACCTGCGAGCATAGACTGGAACTAGCGAACCATGGGTGGTACTGCGCTGAAACTCAGTGCAGCATTGCACCCAAACCTGACTGCGTGTAGAACTGTTCTCTACTGCAGTTTTGACAAATTTTTTAATATTTATATAAGGTAGACCTAAACCTGAACAACTCACTCTGGTAGTTAGCGGTGTTGTTGTCATAGTTCTGTCCTCCACCCATATGGTTGGATCCATCTCCCCCCTCCTGCACCTGCTGGGAGTACATCGACTGGAACACCGGCGCTGACGCATTCATGCGGAACTTCTTCTCTGACTGGTTGGAAATGTTTGACTGTTGGTTGTCCTGTAACATCATGAATTTACACTTATTGAAGCACGCTAGCAACCTAATATTATCTACACATATTCTTTATAAATACAAACAAACTACTTCAAGAAACATAAGGCAATATTTATTCTTACATTTTGGGATAGCAAAAGTACCAAAGGTTCACAAGCAAATCCAAAAAATAGTAACTCGGCCATCAAACTTTATTACTAACCTGAGACTGTGGCATGGGTATAGAAGGCGGGATATCAAATTGGCCTAGGGATGCATCCTGTCCACTTTGTCCCATCATGCCATGCGAAATCTGGGCAGAGTCGTCTCCTGGAGGTGGGAATAACGAGGACTCATTCTGCAGGTTTTGTGCAAGCTGGTTCTGTCGCTGGAAGGATTGGGCTTGTGGGTAATCCACTGACTGCTGTGAGTGTGCTGTCTGCTCGGAGAAACGTGTTGTCTGGTCGGTGAGAGCATTGGGGGGCTGGCTTGTCTGGGAGGTTACAGAGTCTGTCTGTCGCTCGAAATTCTGGGTGCCAAATCCGGAGAGAGGTCTTGAATCTGTGTCGGAGGTTGGCTGGGACGATTGTCGGGACATTGGTTGTGCAGCAACCACTGCTGGGTCATGCGCTACCGCTGCAATATCATTCAAGATGCCTATTACTTTTATTATGGCAAGATCTTTTTGTTTACACATGTATGTCTGGAATGTAGGCAAGCATTTCTATAAAAATTATTGAAACAAGTAAAGAAGTGAGCACAGCTCACATACCCCCGCTTCAAACTATAGTCTGGCTTTCTTTGTTGGTCTTACCCTCAAAAAGCTCACTTAGGGATCATGGTTGATAAGTGTATTACGTTTGTTGAAGCTAGCATGTATAGTTTAGGAGATATGCTCAGGAAAAAGCACTTTGTCAGATAGTCATTGTTTTAGTAACGTTTCCATGTAAAACGCAAAAAATAAAACTAATTTTTTGGTCTTACCCTAAAGAGACGCACCAATATGGATAAGTGTATTAAGTTTGGTGATGATAGCATGTACGGTTTAGAAGATATACTCCGGACAAAGGACTTAGTCATAAATTCACTGTTTTAGTCATGTTTCCATGGAAAGCGCAAAAAAAATAAAAATCATTTGTTGATCTAACCCTCAAAAGGCACATCAATGGATCATGGTTGATAAGTGTATGAAGTTTGGTAAAGATAGCATGTATAGTTATGAAGATATACTCCGTACAAAGGACTTTGTCACTGTTTAAGTCATGTTTCCATGGAAACCGCAAAAAATAAATCATTTGTTGGTCTAACCCTCAAAATCACATCTAGGGATCATGTTTTATAAGTGTATGAAGTTTGATGAAGATAGCATGTATAGTTTAGGATAAATGCTCCGGACAAAGGATTTGGTCATAGAGTCACTATTTTAGTCATGTTTCCATGGAAACCTCAAAAAATAAAAATCATTTGGTGGTCTAACCCTCAAAAGGCACATCTAGGGATCATGGTTGATAAGTGTATGAAGTTTGTTGAAGCTAGCATGTATAGTTTAGGAGATATGCTCCGGACAAAGGACTTGGTCATAGAGTCACTGTTTTAGTCATGTTTCCATGGAAACTGCAAAAAATAAAAATCATTTGTTGGTCTAACCCTCAAAAGGCACATCTAGGGATCATGGTTGATAAGTGTATGAAGTTTGGTGAAGCTAGCATGTATAGTTTAGGAGATATGCTCCGGACAAAGGACTTGGTCATAGAGTCACTGTTTTAGTCATGTTTCCATGGAAACTGCAAAAAATAAAAATCATTTGTTGGTCTAACCCTCAAAAGGCACATCTAGGGACCATGGTTGATAAGTGTATGAAGTTTGGTGAAGCTAGCATGTATAGTTTAGGAGATATGCTCCGGACAAAGATTTGTGACGGACGGACAGACGGACGGACAGAATGAATGCTATATACCCCCGCTTACGCTGTAAGGCGGGGGTATAATTAAGTAAATTATAGATAAAGCCATTCAATAAAAATGTCCAGGTGTAGAAGTTAAAACAAAATTCAAATGAAAACTCTCTTTGAAACTTGAATGGAGGTATCAATTAGTGCAAGAAATAACAGATTTCATGAAACAAGCAGTTAGAAAAAGTCAAAACTCTTTTCAAAATTTTTCAATAGTTTGAGCTGTAGTTTTAAACAGTTTGGGAGGCAAGCTTTAATTTCTTAATGTAAAACTTTTAGTTATTAGACCTTGAATTAAGACATTTATAAATTTTAAGAAATCACAAAAATATGACTGCTTACTGTGCAAAATGTCAAATTAACTTCAAATGTAAACCCTTGCTTTTAAAACTACAAATTGAAGAAAGACATTTCAATATATCATTGACCTGAACCTACGCCCCACAGAGTACAAAACACAATGAGCCCTTTACTCACGGTCAACATCAATGGTGGATTCCTGCAGAAAGTTGAAACTGCCTTGTACCGAAGATACGATCTCGTCGATGGGTCTTTGGCATGGAGCTGATTGATTGTAAGCTTCATTACTGTAGTAGGCTGAATCAGCAGGTGCGGCCATATTGTTTAGTTGGGCTGGTGCCACAGGTTCCATAGTTTCTGAGCTCATCTGACTGACTGGGAGATCCATGTGGGTCTCCTCGGGCTGGGACTCTGACTTGCCGTCCTCGCTGGACGTGACGTCCACACTTCCTTCCACCTGCTCCTCTGTTGCTTCCTCTGCTGCCGAGCTCTGGGTCTTTGCTGCAAAGGGAGGATAAAGATAATCAAAGAAAAAACATGAAACAAGTTAAGTGCTGCAGTGTCTTTCCCGAAAAAAATTAAGAATAGAGAGGAGTCTGTAAGCAGAGATCAAAGCAATTTGTGCTGCAGAACTTTAAATATTGAAAAGTATCATGGAGGACACAAAAGGTGGACATTAGACATAACGTGCAAAAAAAAGGTTTTGAAGTATATGCAACGTACCAGAATTTAGTACAATCTCTAAATAAAATCAGAAAAACACATATTTTAGGAATCCAGAAATACCTTCGGTTTCCAGTTTCTGGACAACCTCAAAGTATCCACAGCCGCTGATGAGATCAATGAGCTCCTTCAGTTCCTTGTAGGTGGTTCCAATCACTTCCTTGTTTTTGGCCTCCAGGAGCGACACAATGTGGTCCGCCGCCGCATTCAACTTGGTGTGATAGTCTCCCTCTCCCTCACGTGTTGGGCTGATCAGCTGGTACAACTCGTCAAGATGGTTCAAGTTCTCCTCTGTTAACACCTGCACAAGTAATACAGGAAACAATTATTGTGATGGCATTTCAGTATAGAATGGAAAATTTACACCAGATGACTAGAGAAAACAAACTGTGTTAATGTTCAAATTTGGCTAAAATGGAAAGATATAATATTTTGGTTCATACTATCTAAATGGCATGTATAATTTTTAACGATTATGAAGCCATAACAATTTCAATGCATTGCTGAGAGCATTCAAATTTTGAACCTAGAAACTAGCCTTCAAATCATAAATTAGGTTGACTGCAAAATAAACGTCATTGAATAAAGAAGTAAAAGGCATCTTTAACATTAATATGTGAGCCACTCACCACTGCTCCATGTTTGCCGGTCTGAAAATCAGCTCTGACCTCGTCAGTGCCGAGACTATCGAGGAGGTTCTGCACTTTGAGCATCTCCTGGATCCGTTTGATTTCATGGTGTTGTCGCTCAAGCTTCTCCCTACGAGCCTGCTTCTTGAGCAGCTTACCCGCCTGGAGATGGAGCAGAATATGAGATTAATATTTGGACTTTTTTGGGGGAGAGGGATTTTTCAATAGCAGCTTTTGGTAACAAAAAGGAAATTGATTAAGAAATACTTATTTTGCATGAAGCAATTACTTTTAACAATTGAAGGACTTGTTCAAGAAAATCTTTTTATAAAGACTGTCCTATTCAAAGCAAAAAAATTTTATCACACGCATGGTAAATTTGCCTTGATAAGTCTCATAGGGTACGTGTTAAGAACATAACAGCCTTTGAGAAATGAAATTACTCCAGACACACCAAATGAATTGAAAAAACTACTTTGTAGGCTGCCACTTAACAATTGGAAGAAGGCCTGCAACACAAAGGCTCATCATAACCTTAGTCTACTCTCACCTCATTACTGATGACTGTAAACTGCTTCTGTAGCTCCCGGGAATATTCAAGGGTTTGAATAACCTCGTCATATTTTTCTATAGCATGCTGAAAACAAAAAAATTCAAAACATGTTGATAAACAAAAACACATAAATTTGTTTATTAACAATGTAGCTCGTCAGGCTGTATGAATTATAACCTCAAACAAAATAAACATAAAAAAACTTCTTAGGCACGATTACAAGAGTTCTAATTTCAACTCAGTGATGGGAGCTTGCACCAAACAAGTCATCCTTCCGTGGCTTTCTCTTTTTGAAAAGGATAAGAAAGAAGTGTCCTGTGGCACTTGTTTGGGAATGTGAAGATCCGGGGGCCACAAAGTCTACCATTAACAGTCATAAAATTCTACAATTAAGAATCTCGAATAGCCATGCAAAATGAAAAAAATGTAACTCTGAGGTCAGTGGTTCTAGTGATGTTGAAAAGACAAAAAGTGTACAGATGGGCGGAAAAAATGTACAAGTCTGATGACCTAAAAACATTCATATCAAGTTGACTTCTTGAAATAAAATAACTTAAATATGAATATGAATAAGATGAAATAACTGTTTTTCTGATCCTGCAAAAATCATCATAAACAGAAGGTATTGTAAATGATTCCCAAGTTGTTCCACCATAAAACAATTATGAATTAAACACAGGACATGGGAAAGATAAAGTCAGTCCAAAACTTGTTGCCAACTTTTCTACATATATCGATATACACTCACATTCCTATTTGATATATCTAAATTCAAGAAATTAACAGTACACACCCTCTGGTCTGCTTCCAGCTTCCCTCCAGAGGCCGCCTTTTGCTTGATAACATCAAGCTTGTTCTAAAACAGATTATTTACATCATGATATTGGATAATATTAGGTAAGATCTGATAACTTAAGTATCAGTAGGTGACAGCCTTGTCATAAAAGTAGCTACCACTGATTAAAAATGAAATGATTAAATGAAAATGAAATACCTAAAGTCTTTTACAAAAGGTCGCAATTCTGAAACAATTTGTTTTGTACTTTATTGACACCATTAAGTATTATAAGACATTATCAAATCAGAAACACTCTCAAGTTTACTCTGATCCTTTTGTTCTCTCGTAGGTAAAGATACTCTCATATTTTAGAATATGCATCCAATAATAATGTTGTTATCAAATGATAGACTTGGGTGGGTGTTAGGGTTATTTTAGGAAAGTTTCACTTTTTAAATCAAGCAAAATGAAGACCTCTGCTACTGACTTATTAGTAGGATTTCAAGGATTTTATCTTGTGTTACTACGACATTTTTAGTTCTCCAGGTGCAATATTGAATGTTTACCCTAGTTTTGAAAGTTTCAAAAAATTATAGACAAGCAAGTCATAGAATAATGCACACTGTTGAGCAGTGTTGACTCACTTACACATGTTTGATATAGATCATTACATCATGCATTTAATGGCATGTCATGATGAACCTAAATTGACAAGTGTATAATTTCGCAACTTTGCTTATGTCGTAGTAAAATCAACGAAATTTACTAAAACTACCACCTATATATACGACCGCAAACGCTGATAATGAAAGGAATTCAAACATCTTACTGACACTCGACGTTTTCTTGAGATATTCGATCTACATGTAGATTTCTATTTGATTCCGGTTCAACTATCCGCCATCTTGGTTGCGCTGTGACGCATGTAACTAATTTCAACACAACAATATCATATAAATCAGTTGTTTTGCTAACATGGCATAATGTAAATGCATAACGCATGCATTGTGCCTTTTATCGACAGCTAACCGTGAATCAAATCTTCAAGCATATCTAAACAACAGAGAAATCAACCGCCGACAAACTGAAAGTTCTTGATCATGCTTCCTACTCCCGAGTTTGACAGCGTTACATTCAGGACTTCGTTTTTCAGAGTTACAAGCCGACCACCTACCTTACGCTTCTCGAGATTGCGGACCTTCTTTTCCACAATCGCGATAGCTTGTTTTATTGGGGTTTGGGTCTCAACAGGACCCTTTTTCTCGGTAGATTCTGTAGAGGCGGTAGGCATCCTTCAACAGCAACAACCAGCATAAAGACAGACAACTTCACGTGGTTCAATGCGCTGTTCAATTTACCCTGGTTTTGTGACACCGGGCACTTGCTTGGCGAGAAAATTACTATTCATTATAAAACTATTGTTTTACAAATAACTGCAGACTTATTAGATATCCTAAAATATAATGATCTAACAAATAAGTACATGTATTTAAGAAAATAAGACCTTTCCAAGTTTGATTTCGATGTTTAGTCAGCACAGAATGGGGTAAAACGATTTTATACTGGGCCATGTAAAATTCTACGCAAACGAAGAAGTTGTATAGACAAAACCTAGTTCGCTGGCATGCGCCCAGGATTGATTTACATACCCTCCTTTTGTGTTGGCTTAGAAAATAGGCCAATATTTGAATGATTCAAAAGCACACAATCAATTAAACAAAAGTAGATTTTAAAAAGGTTTTTAAGTAATGACATATTATCTCTAAACCATTTGCGATTAATATATTTTTTATCTAAATGGAAATGCTAGTTTGAATCAATGAAATCTTTTTACCCTTGAAGGTTATATTAGGCCATTAAATATATTCACAAAACAAATGCAACCTTAACTTGCAATGTTTGAATTTTAAAAAAATAACTAAAAATTACATGGCAGGGTTTTTTAATATGTTTTGCGCAGATATGTATCAATACAAAGCTGAGATAATCATCATGATATTTCACAAAGACCGTCGAGATCAATTATTTTAAATAATTTTAGCAAACTTATTTTACTTTGTCTTAAGTGTTTTTGAAACGGAAGTATAATATCTTTGCGAGTGCATCGCATTGAAATCTGTGTATTAGTAAACATACAGCAAAGGCGTCATCGTTTATATATTGTACACACTGTTCACTGTACCAGAACCGTTTCCATGTAGGTCGATATAGTTTTGCAAGATGGATTTGCATTGTTCTAACCGCGAAATACGGATATTTTAGGCTTCGTTTCATTACATACTTAGAGAAATTATTTTTAGCATTGTATTTCTTTTCTTGGGTACGCATATTTTCATTTCATAGATCACAATGGGTGGTAGAAAATTTTAAACATGCAATTGCTATGATTATGAACATCTTAAAAATAGGTTGTGGGAAGATGACCGGAATCAGACAAATTAATCATATTTGTACTAGGTGTAGGTGTTCGATTTATGCAATTGGTAATGGTAATTACAATTTGATTTCGACTTGAGAACAATATGGGAAGGAAATGTGTTTGGAATTTTTTCGGCAGTAAATGTGTCCTTCGTTAACAGGAAGATGAAATTCAATTCGTTGTATGTTTTTTGAATCCAAGATTAATCGATTCTGCGTCTAATCCGGCTTAAACAAGTGTCTGTTTCCCTTTAAATCCAGTAAAGTAAGTCTTGCCACCATCTTTCGACACATCTACGTTCATTTGATGAATGATGAATTGTCTATATTTCAACATTACAAATTTTGAAAGAAGAGATTCTCTTAGTTTGTATTCATACAGGTCATTCGTTGAAATCCTTTGGAGAACCACCTGTACAGGCTGGTAAGGAAGGTATAGAAGTGTACGCTCTCCACACCTCTGATGTGATGTCTTTATTTGGTTCCATTTTCGATTTACTTTGGTAATTATATGTACTTATATATCATAATTGAATTATCTTTGAGAAATCGGAAGTAAAATATGCTCCGCCATTTCTATAAAGTATTTCCAAGTTTCTAGGAATGAAGAGAAAACATTGCTGTTTACTTAGACAAAAGCTGTCAAGTATCCTGAAGTTTCATCTCCAGCAATATGTGTCTATGTAAGCCCATATGAAATAAGATACTGTGTCAATAGAAATAATTGTATTATATGGTATAAAGTATATTAACAAAGGTAATTACAATCTAAGAACGTTAATCTGCTAAGGGATCTTGGTGTCAAAGAACAAATTTTGTTATACGGGGTATGAAAGTCTGGTTGTAATGTAATTTCAAGAGCAGTAACGAAAAATTGTGGTATCTAGAATTGTCATTTTTTATTTGATGATATACGTATACTCACAAAAATAATATCATGATATGTATCGTTGAGTTTAAATTTTTTTTTTTGTTGCCTATAATCAAGGTGTTTGTCAAAAGTGACCCCTTTTCACCAATAATCCCTGAACATGGTACTATGTCCTGCATTCAGCACCGGGGACGCACAGACTACCACAGGCATCTTCATCATGTACGGAATAAAGAGGGATGATCGTGTTATCACAGTCGATGCTCGCTCTTCAAGAGATTGGTGTCTTTGTACAAGGACTTAATACCAAAAGCGTTCTTGTGCATTAATTCTCTAACTTAAAAGAAGTAACTCTCTACTTTCTTGCATCCACAGACTGTGTTCCTGTATATAGATTCTGTAGTAAAGGAAGAGGTTTGCCACGCAAACCTCATCAGAGGCAGCAGCACTCCTTTTCAAAGATTTATTTCTTCATATTTTATCTTCAGAGGGTCAAACATCTACTTACTCAGATCATTCGTAGTCGTAGAGGTAATAATCAAGTATCGAGCAAAAACCATTGGCGACCATTTTGTGTGAACATCTTTTAATTATTTCCGGTAGGAATGGATTCGCATAGCTTAACTGAACAAGGTACGCTCGTTTAAAACTACTGCTTTTGATTTTAAATAATTGTTTTGCAATTGGAACATTACTTTTTGTTTTTGTGAGATCACTTTATTTATCTAAAACGTGTTACTGTTCCTTTAATGTATGTAGTCCTAATGATTTTGACTCGATTTCGGGGGTCAAACATCTACTTACTTAACCAGATCATTCGTAGAGGAAATGGTCAAGTATCAAGCAAAAAAAAACTGGCGACCATTTTGTGTGAACACCTTTTAAACATTTGAGGTAGGTGTGGATTCGCATAGCTTAACCGAACAAGGTACGCTCGTTTAAAACTGCTGCTTTTGATTTTAAATCATTGTTTTGCAATTGGAAACATTAATTTTCGTTTTCGTGAGATCACTTTATTTATCTAAAAACGTGCTAAAGTTCCTTCAATGTATGCCCCGTTGCGTCAACCGTAGTCCTACTGATTTGGACTCGACTAAAAAGGGTGATAATTGCAGGGTTGTTTTACTGCACCACCTCCTGTTGTAGAGAGGTGTCAACTGCTGACCAATGTTGGTGCTCATCGGGGTAGATGCAAACATAACGGCTTTAGTTTACTTATTTAACACTAAACAACTGTAGTTTGGACCCAATTCAAACTCAAACACAAAGGCATCGAATTACGTATTAAACTGTATTTCAAATTCTACATACTAATATGTAGTAACTGATACATATTGTCTGTTAACTCTTTTACATGTAAAATTTGACTGTTGTAGTTTTGGATTACCGTTATACTTGAACCTATTTTAAACGCTAAGATCAACTTAATCGCTTACGATAGTTACATCCTGTCACAAAATTGGTAAAAAAAAATGACCATCCTGAATTTCCGGTAGCTAGCATTATAAGTCATAACAAGTTTGGTGCTTGTATCACAATTGTAAAGATTATTTCACTATTATGCATTTTAGCCGATGCAGACAGAATGGCAGAGTTATGTTGATAGGTAACACCACTAGTATTTATATAAATAGGGAGTGTGAATCCGCTTTTGCCCATGTATTAGGCATATTATTCTTGAACCTTTCTTTCACCATTGTGTATACGAATTTTATAAGGGATTAAAAAACATGAGTTCTTAAAATGACCCAATAATCTGTTCAAACCTTAATTTATTTTGAAAATCTCCCATATCTGAACCTGTTATCGTTGATTTTTAAAGTATAAATTTCATTTAACACATCTAAATAATATTTTGAATGTTTTGAATCTTCTCGCTACTGCAGCCATAAAGTATCTTATTTTCTTGGTGAGTGACAATTGATAAATTACAATGTGTACGCGATTTTATAAGCAGAAATCTAGTACATCTTGTGTATTAGATGAGATAACTATAAATAACCATTTTTGTTGAAAAATGCAGATTTTATTTTCACTGCAGTGATTGACAAATTAATGCTTACTTCTTCAGGCACAAAGGACTGTAGTTAAGTGACTTAGTAGTTAAAGAAACCAAATCCACCCACCTACAATTTAGAAGCATGTGTCTTGGAGTCAGTACGACAGAGACAAAGATAAATTTGCTCAGATGAAACTGTTGATACCACAGGTGTGAATTGGATTTACCCCCATAACTCAGACGTCCCAAAAGTCAGACGTCCCATAAGTCAGACGAATCAGTCTAGTGTGACGGTGGTTACATCAAGGTGTTAGTACTGTTACCCATTGATATAATGGACCTATCCCAAAGACTAACGATATAGATGCATTGAGCAAACAAGATTATTACGTTTTGCAAGTGATGCATTGAGCAAACAAGATTATTACGTTTTGCAAGTGATGGTGAGCGCAATGTTTATAATAGTAAATACAAGGTACATATGATAAAGTACTTGTTGTTGTAATAGATAGTTTGTGTTTTCACGAGGTAGGCTTTCAAAAGTTTAATTTACCTTCATGATACTAATTGAGCTAATCACTAACTTCCACATTGTTTGACCCTCATCGTAAAAATGTCAATTCGACTCAAATGCTATATATTTTGCATTAAAAGATAAATATTTCATCATTTCAAGAGACAGCATGTTATTTTCATGATTGGTTGAGCCTGCTTCATATGTATTTCTAAAATTATGTTCGATCACTTCACGTGTCGTGCGCCATTATCATCTTTCGGTTCGGTAACTCGCAATTCACATTACCAGGTAATGAAAGATTTACCATTTATGGTTGTACAAACGGTTTCTCTGCGACCACGACTTGGGTCGCCTTCATTGATGTATAGCCTCTCTCGGATTTAGTTGAGTGACAGTTTTGATTGGGGTACATAAGGGAGCATAATCTCCTGCTGTCATGAATGGATGTATTGAGATACTAAATCACCGTTCTTTTAGACTTGCACAAACTTGATATTGTCCATTATCTAAGAAAACCAAACCCATATGATTGGGGGGGGGGGGGGGGGGGGGGGGGGGATGTCGTTGTTATTGTGTTATTTGTGAAGACAGGTGGAGCAACTATCAATTAATGAAGCCCACTTTCTAAACCGTTCCAGATGGATCCGGTATCAGCTCTCTTGCGGCAATGGGTTTTGAGAACAAAGTGAAAAACGCAAAGTATTTACGAAAGGCGTACACCAATCCGTTTAAGCAGCCAAGCGATTCCTTTATTTGGAGGGATGGAGCAGTGGTTAGCGCGGTCAGCTTCGGATCATGATGTATGTCTGTGGTTCGAATCCCGCCAGGGGCTCGGTAACTGTGTATTCAGTTGTGAACTGTTCTACCGGCAGTAAAGTTTGGGTGCAATGCTACACTGAATTTCAGTGCAGTACCACTCATGGTTCGCTAGTTCCATCTGATGCTCGCAGGTTTTTGGTCCTCTGTACATTGCTTTACCTTTTGGCACATTTGTTTGATGGTGGCATTGCAGGCATTTCTTGTTGTGTTCGCATCCTTGAACTTGTGTTTGAGGACAAACCACCCACAATGTAAACACCATTAAGTTGGGTTTTTTTTTTATAAAAATACAATTTGTCATGGGTAGCAAATGATAATGTCGAAGGGTCGGGAGATGCATGGTTTTTGGTCGAGTTTCCGTCGGCTTTAGAGTTCTCAGAGCATATTAACTCTAAACTATTTGACCAATCATCACAAATTTGTAAAGGGACCTCTCTTTATCATGTAGATGTGCCGTTAGCGGTTATGGAATCTTTTCAATTATAATTTGCTGTTTAATGCCAACGATTTGAACATTGTCTTTAGTAGCATTCGTTTCAGTAGCATAGTTCTGAAACTGGAAGACTCATAATCACCAGATTTTGTAAAGTGCATCTTCATATATTGTAGATGTGGCTTTTGTGGGTGTGAGCTTTTTGTTTTGGTTCTTTTATTTTGTTTCCATGGCAACAATTTTGCCTTTGTCTTTTGAAAATGGGGGTAACTTAGGAAGCATCATTGTGAAACTACTTTGAGAATTGGGAGAAGGGTGGCGACATCTTACGAGTAAAACACTCAATAGTTACATAAATGATAAGGTGTCCTAAGGAGTTCTGGTTCATGTACATAAAGAACTTGGACTGGGGCTTTTATCTGACAGAGGCTTAAAGATATAATAACCAAGATTCTTTTTAATTTTTGCAGGAGGCTAAAATGAGTTACCACTTCAAAAAGCTGTAAATGCTTTGAAGGATGTTCTTAAAATTTGCGACTGAGTTAATTAGACATAAACCACTTATTGTGCCACTTGTGAAATTATTCAAATTTTTTCTCAGCCCTCTGATGAATATAGGTTTGAAGGCATGACTATTGGTTACAGAGTCACCATTTCTACAACTTATAATTCCATTTGTGAAAGTTAACTGGAAACAAGATCTCTTCATTCTAGGAAATTTTGTTCTTGTTATATTGAAAATAAGATTTTTAGAGCATGGCCATAATCCTTATCATGGCCATAAGGATGATGGCTAATGTGTCTGTACACAAGATTTCTGCCTACAGAGACCCTTTCTCCTGGAGATGAAAAGAGATCTTTCGGCATGGCCCACCAGGGACCATGGAGTCCCTATTGATATCAACAATTAATAATCTATATGGGCTACTGTGTCTAATCACAGGCTTTCAGCCATCTTAGAGTCTTCAAGGTTTTCAATACATTGCTCCAAGGTCCTCACTAGGGACAGTCACCAATTGTACAATTCAATATCCTTGTTATCCAAAGTTCTCAAGTCGCAAGTCATAGGATTTGGAGAGGTTCAAAGTATGAAAAGTTTACAGATAAACAGACAGGCACAGGGCACTGGATACCTTGCCATACCAGGCTCTATGAGCTAAAAATTGTTTTAATAATGATGTCAAAACCCATC
Source organism: Phorcus lineatus (assembly GCA_921293015.1). NCBI lineage: Eukaryota > Metazoa > Mollusca > Gastropoda > Trochida > Trochidae > Phorcus > Phorcus lineatus. The sequence goes on from OV121096.1 coordinate 38,526,010, forward strand.
GAACATTGGCCCATCTTGTCTTGTAGACATGAAGAGTTAAAAAGAAGAGAGAAATCAGAATGTAAGTGTTTATTTGTCCTGAAACAGACAAGTAACTGAGCTGCCTGAGGTGAGCACACAATGCAACAAACAGCCTGTCGAATAGAGTCAATACACAAACCTGCTTTGTGATCAGGTCCTATACATAAAAATTGTAAGAGTTCCTAATCATCATCCTTGGCATAACATTTCTGTGTTAATATCAAATGTTCCTCTGGTAAACAGAACTTTTAGAAAGCAATTGTTTGGACATTTGCTTTTTTTGTAGCTGTTGTTAGTAATTTACTTTGATCAAAGTTCTATAATTGTTTGTTTATTGTTCCCAATTACCTATTTGAACTCTACTACAAGAATAATTCCAATATTTATGCCACCAGCAAAAGTTTAGCACATCCAAGACTGCGGGTTAGGATTTAGGGACTTAGCGCTTAAACAATTCCATTGCACCATAGAATACACCAGTAAATATGGATGGTCCCATTATGAAGCTAGGTTGAGCTCAAGCCACCAAACCATTACACCATTCCACTTACCAATCTAAGCTCTACACTTATCTTAGCTTACCATTGAATTTGGAGTTTAGATATCGAATAATTTCACATCACAAAGCTGAAAAATTGTGTGATTTTGTAAAGACCAAGTGTAAGAAAATCACCATATCACAATTATTGGGACTATTTGATGTTTCCTTATCAACTTTAACAAAGACCAATCTAATTCAAATGGACATGTATAGCTTGTTACACTCACACATAACATCTAACAAAATTCCGTAAGGGTGGTGTTGAGAGCTTTTTTCCCTCTTGTTTCCTGTCAGCAAATAGAACCCAAGTCTATTATCATAACATTGAGTTACAACAAGTTTCAGCTAAGGGAGCTGGTGCAATCTTATTGAAAATCTATCGCCATAGTAAACAATCAAAAAGACTAAACACAGCTTTACTAATTAAACATAAAAAGCAAGTAAAGAAAACTGAATTTTTCAACAAGGACATGAAAAAACATTGGAGGAAAATCTACATAATCAGTAGAACATATCTTAAAAAATAGTTTTTAAAATCATTCTTACCAAACCATAACAATATTTTTACTAATCAGGCACTTGGCTCGGGCTGAAGATAGACTATCACATTATATGTCTAGACCACTAGGCAAATGGTTAAATTAGCTGACATAGTAAAATAAAAATCAATTAAAGGTAACTCGTCAACACCAGCCAAAGGGAAAAAATTGTAAGATGAATGATAGGAATATAAAATAACACTACATGTCAATTTAGATAGGATTAGTCCAGAGTATGTTTAGATCTGTTTGAATCAGTAACTAGACAAATATATGAAAACATAACATCTCCAAATGAAGATATTAACATTTCTAGAGCAAACCCGCTGTGTACTGAAACAAATCATTTAACAGCTGTTTGGAAACAATTTACTCAGTCTTGAACTAAGAACTTGCAAATATAACTTAAAACTATGTACAATTTTAATACCAAAATCCAACAAGTACTGTGTCAATTCGGCATGCAAATCAATATTTTCCTTATGTTATTAAGAAGTTATTACTTTCTTTAAAGGCACGATTCTCCAAATATTGATATAGAAAGTTTTCCCCTGTATACCCTGCTCGATACATTTTTTACTGTACTCAATAATAGTTTCCATGAATGTCCATATCTCTAACATTAATTATTCTAAACCTAATGGAGCTATTCACACTTGTGCAGGAAATGCAGTCATAAATCCATAGAATTTGTTCTCTATGCAGAATCATAAATGCTAACAACTATCAAAGAAAATGCAAGAAAATACATGTTCACATTCTTCTGTTTCCTACAGTAGTGTATTTCACTTAGCAAACCTTTACTCATCATTGCCATTCTAACTCTAAATAGTTTTCTCTAAAGTCCCTGCCTGTCGAATCTTACTTGAATTATCGAAAATTCTTTTCATCATTTCTTCAAATTGTCCCATGTAAACATGTGTTAAAACCAAACGTATTATCTTCAGAGGTCAAACACTTCCTGACTCAGCCTGATCATCAGTAGTCGTAGAAGTAAGAACAGAACATAGAATGAGGTTTCGGTTGAAGTACCTCTGATGGGACAGAAAGAGCTCCATAGTGAAGACACATTGATACGTGCCAATAGCCTCAAAGAAGAGCAGAAAGGTATACAGAGAATTTAAACTTGTTGAAATTGTGTATTTTGAGATTAAATTAAAAAATAACTTATTCAATATGTTCATCGGATGCTCAATCCCCTGATCTTGAAAAATCACAACCTACAGAGTACCTAAATAATCTTGCTTTCTTATATGAGATATGAGAAACAGTTACTTTGGCAGAAACTTAAAATATTATAAGTGCACAACTAAAAATGAAACATGCCTCGTATGTTTAGGCTTATATAATGTTTCGAGAAATGTACTCAATCTATTTCTTCCCAATAGAAAAACAAAGTCCACCATGATTAAATTCTATGCTATTCAAGTTTGATAAGTGATTCCGGAGTTACAGAGTGATATTTATGTCAGTGATAAGCTCTATCAAGATGGTTAAGATGTTTTAAAACTTTACAATATAAAGCGAGTGCATATATTGATATTAAAAATTCTTTTACGCACTTCAATACAATATTTATTTATCTTATTCATGTTCCAATTCTCAGAAAGGTAATAATACTTCATAAACACCATCAAACATTGTTTAAACCAATCTACATTATCAGTCTGATTCAAGCCTGATATGTTATAATATTGCTTAATGATATCAGGACAACAGATCGACTTTCATGAAATTATTTTTTAGATTCTTATCTCTTAAAGACAAGATTGGAAACACTTGAGCTATAGTCAAAGAGCATGGGAAATTTTCACATATAGATTGACATTTGTGAAAGTTTACTAGAGGTAGTATCCCTTTGTTCAAAGACAAGGGAAATTCGAAAATTAACAAATAATGACAAAAATAGAATCATAAACAATTAACTAAAGTTCATTCTGTAACCACATAGGTAGTTAAAGTAAACAAAAATACTATGCTAACCTCTGTTTGAATATGGGCGCCTCTTTAGCTAGATATTGAGAAGCAAGATTGGATACAATCCAAATTAGTTTTGCCATCAGCCATGCCGTTTCAAAAATTATCATTTTCAAGTCCTTAGTCATTTTCAAAAGTATGTTTTGGGAACACTATAATATATTTAACTGCGCTTTTCACTTGCAGTCTTCTTGAGAGAAAATGGTCACGTAATAATGGCATAGGCCTCAGTGACAACATGTTAGCTTTCCATGTAAATTTTTTTGCCTTAGCTGATATTTGCAGATACTTTGTTTTGCAATATTTTACTGCTTGGGAATCTGAACCCCCACCAAAACAGAGGTCAGCTCAGAATTTCATGACTTGAGCTTCCACCGCAGTTTGAGAATTACTAAAGGTTAGATACATGTATATGAAAACTAAAGTAAACTGTAGATTAAAAATATACTCAGAGAAATCATACAAAAAATGACATAGTGTATATACCATTTGCCCTATAAAAGTCCTTATTGCATTTTTAAACAAAACAAACACCTCTTAACTAGTCATTCTACAAGCCTGAAATTTTAAAAACTAGTTCACATCCTATCTTCAGGTTAGAAATTCATTCAAGCTTCATTACTATATGGTTATCACTTTTAAAAACCTCAGTATACATTTATTCTATATGCACACTTCAATTTGTCTTTTCAGTTCTCTAGAGTTCGAAATTTCAGAAATAATATTTATATAAATTAATTTGATAATCAATAATAATCTCCCCAGGTGTAAAACTTATCAACAGCCAATATATGCATTAGAACATACGAGAAGCGCAAGCTTTGCTAGATCAAACATCTCTTCACATAGACATTAGCCTGTTAACCTAAACATAAACTGAAACAGTTATGAAAAGGATTAAAACTAGGGAGGAAGTTTTAATTCAAAACAGGTAATTCTACCCATGTACAAGACCACTTTTAATTCATTTTGTAAGAATACTCTCAACTGAATTTAAACGCACTAGTGCACGCCAACATTTTGTAAACACAACAAATGCATAGATACTGCATATCTCTCGATATTACTCCCTATCCTCACTCAAGTAATCTATCTCGTAAGTTATTTAACAAATATTTACATATTCTGGTAGTAAAGTGGATTTTTAAAGGCCGGAAGTATCTAATGTTACGTTACATTAAATCCGCATGAACTACAATATCGGAAATATTAAGATTTTGGTCATAACCAGAAAAGCGGAAACGGCAGCCGCTATGGTCAATCTAATAACAATGCTAACACTGTTTTATTAAATTGGTTAATTTACAACATTGCTTTCATTAAACATAATTCATGATTTGTTCTCAGTTCAGAGTTTAGGTAAATTCAATAGCTGCACACAGTGCTAGTTTAGCAGTTTCCAAGTGTCAATAATTTATCCGTTTTGTGCACAGCTAACAATAGATTTTTATATGTCCAAGCCGATAGCGGCTGTCTTAATGTTTTCATTGTTGATTGCATGTAAATTGCAAAGAATTTTAAGTATTTCATTGCATCGATAGAAAGTTTTTAAAAGTGAACGCATAAGTCCTCGTAAACCTTAAAATAGCCAATTTAAACCGTAAAAGCGTGCACTAGTGCCTTTAATCTATCAAACACCACAATCTTGAATCAATTTATATTTTGCGCTTGTTTTGAATTAAATTACATGTAAGTGACGTTATATCTTAAGCACTTACTTGAAAATATGTGTTGAGTAATAAATAATAGATCACCATTCACTGGCTGGAATAACATTTGTGAATAGTTAACACTAGACAGATTATTTTAGTGAGCTACTGTCATGCCGCTCTAAACCCTGTCTCGATCTGAGTTGAGGTGAGGTGTAAACTTCCCCCGCAAGGTATAACTAATGCCCCCTCAATCACTGTCTTATATAAGACCTTGCTGCTTTTGCCAAAATTCATGGTTTGAGTGCAGCTTCCTTGTTGCCAAAAAAGCCACCTCAGGGAAATTTTTGATATTGTTATCAAGTTCAGCTGCAGTTGCCTAAAATACTGGCACAGGAAACTTGACAAACTGCAGCAAGGATTAAATCAGCCAGAGATTGAGACTGACAGAACCCATGCCTTGTGGAGGTAGAGGTGTGGTGTGTGTTAAGGATATAACATAGGCTAAACAAGAGAATATCACATTTTTACCGAAACATAACAAGGACAACACAAGTTTTAATAAAATAGCTTTCTATTCATGAGTGAGTGTCATCACAGCTCTTTGCACGGAGGTATATGAATGTCTATGGAACTGTTCCCAAATTTAAGTGTAAGTTTTTTCGGTCGATATTGATTTTTTTCTTTTAGGGAGTTTGCATAAAATTGACTAGTTTCAAAAGATTGTGAGACCTTAGGATTTTTGGAATGGACTTTTTTCAATGGAGGTGGATCATACATAGAGTTGTTTGATAGTCTTTGACTTTTTTGAGTTTCACAGTCACTTTCATCATTCCATTTGAAGAAAACACTTGCAGATGTTTGATTTGCAAGTTCCTCTTCTAAGATTGGATCCCTTTTCATGCGTATCGTAAGCTTTGGCACTTTCTTTCTAGGAGAATACTCAAAAGAGTCTTCAATACTGGAGGAAGAAAAGCATGGCTGACGTTTTCCATTCACAGTTCCATTAAGACAGCGCCGTGAGTCGTCAGTGTCTGAAAAGATCTGTTTCTTCATCAAAACTTCAGGATCACTTGCATGACCATGCCATGTTGCTTCTCCAGAGACCATGTTTGTGCATCGATACGGAGATCTTGCTCCTCCGAAGAAATCATCATCACTTTCCTCATCGCTGGTGATACTTATGTCATCGCTTCCACTAGCTTCATCTTGATATTGGACATTATGGTTAGAATCAATCGTTTGTTGTGGAACTAATACTGGCATTTCAATGTCATCGTCAAGATCTTCATCAGCATTTGCTGAGGCTAAGTCGTTTGTCAAATCTACACAAACATTTGAACTTACTGGCTTCTCATCAATTACTGGACAAGAGTTACTGTTCTGTCTCCCCCTTAGGCGCGGACTTTGTCTAACCGGGGGAGCTTTTGTTCTGTGAACTCCCTTTGGACTGAATTCAAAATGATTTGGAACTTCTCCATTTTCTATTTGAACCATATTTTCAATTTTAGGCACTTTGGAATTTGGATCTATTCTCAAACTGTCCAGATCTGTCAATGAATCATCAATTTGATCACCTGATTTAGATGCCTCGTTACGAGATCTCCGGGTGCGACTTTCCGAGTTTTGTGTCAGCAACATTTCGTCACATTTCACACCGGCAGATGTCCTACAATTTTGAGCATTTCTACGTACACTAGACCTAGTTTCTACATCCTTCATGAATCCGTCTTCCTCCGAGAAAAGGAAAGGATCCTTGAAGCCATTCACATGAGCTTCTCCTATATCATCTACAGGCTCCTGTTTGATGGAAACCATTTCTACGTCTATATTACAGTTGGAGTTAGCATCAGTGTCAGAATCCCCCTCAATCTTGACACAAGGCGAGCAGTGAACACCATCTTCACAACGTTCATCTTTTGTCTCTCTAGAGATGTTTCTCCTCCTCTGTGTATAAAATCTTCTCCTTTTCTTCCTCTGCCGTTTAGGATTACATGGAGCATTCAAACTACACATTGCCTGTTTGGGGAGTTTAGGAGGAAGTCGGTTAGCTTTATCATCAAGACAAATCTTTTTTTCCTTCTTAATCTTATCCAGAGAGGGCATTCCATCTGCACTGGCAGTGCGGCGATTCTGATTTGAATGTGTGTTAGACTTGTTAAGGAATTTGTTTTTGTGAGGACTGCTTCTTAAGTCTCTTGTAGGTGGATCAACCTCCACTTTAACTGTGTTCCCGTTGTTGAGGCTGTACGAGAGCTCTCGCTCAAGAAGCACCTTTGGTTCAGGTAGTGAGAGTCCCTGAGATAGAATAATCTCGGCGTCGTACCGTGTGATACCACGCCGTTTCAACTCTGCTGCCTTTAAGAGATGTGCATGGTCATCAAGGTTTTTTGCTCTGTAGTCCCAGTTCTCTGGAAAATAACATTGAGATTAACTTTTCTTGGATGTCACTTGGAGATCAAAATTATTCAAAATAGAAACTTAAAAAAATAATTGAAAACTGTTTTGATTGTTGTTCACGAGTTTAGAAAAGAAATTTGATATAAGAATCTGGGTAGGATTATAAATCACTTTGTGATTGACAGTTTTTACTTTCTTGCCCATCCTTCAGCTAAGAAAAGTACTTCGTACTTTCACACTTTCATAAATACAATGACATGTATAATCTTGCTTGTGTATGAAGTAAAGCAGTTGTTAATATATAAAATGTCGAAATTTTAAAACTTGAGTCACAGTAGCCTAATTTGTTCCTCCAAAATAACAAAAAGATCAAGGCTTCATTTCTATATAATTGTAAATTTATTTTTACCTGTAGAAGCAGGTACAACCCCATTAATAAGAGGTTGTTTGATCTCAGGCTGTGTTTTTAACCGGTTTACTCGCTCGTCTGTGTCACGAAGTTTATAACCTTGACTGTCATCGTCAACATTCATAGGACCTGGATTCTTTGGACGGAAGGCCCCTACTTGTCTCCTGAAAAAAATATATCTTATTAAACATAACTAATCATCTTCGTTATTTGAAATAATAACATCTCTGAAAGAATTATCAAACTAGCATATTTTCATTCAACTTCCTGCTAGATACCATTAACTTCAATACTGGTTCAAATTTCAATTTGCCTGGGTGTAATTCAGTTCCAGAATTGAGGGGATATTGATAGTATCTCCCAGGGAGTATTCCCATTTTTAACTCAGGGTATTCTACTCGCCTCTCGCATGTTTCACATTCACAGAGAGAGTTCCCATCACCAAAGAAGTCTTCACCATAGAAACATGTAATTTCATCTCCCTCATCCATATCTCGTAGAACTTTCACACATGCCGTGTCGCGACCCGTTGACACAAACTGGAAAAAAGGGGAGAAAATACTACTGATAAGTGAAAACTTCATATCATTGTAGATACAATCAAATACTTTCAACTCATGTCATGATTCTAAAATGCCACATCTAGAATTGGTGCTCATAAACTTGACAAGTAGCAAGGCTTAATATGTAAATTGTCTGTCCACTCATCAAAGCAAATTTCATTGAACTTGGAAATATTCAAGTTCTGGAAACAATTTTAACAATATTCTTCAAATGCCTGAAATATATATCAAATATGGGACTTACAGATTTTCAAACCCCTCCATAATATAAAAACATTTGACTCCACTGAGTGTACTAATGTCTTTACAAGCTATTCCAATTTAAAGGGCTTCATACCTTACAGCTTGGTCTACAGTCATGGTTTATGAAGGACGCAGGACCGAGCCAGAGTTGGGCACAGTTCTTCCGACATGAGAACATGACACTGAAATCATTCACACCCGGTTTCAGAAGCTCTTGTTCTTCAGAATGGGTTAGTTCAGCTATACAACCAATCAGCATTGAGATCGTCTCATTCTTCCGCCTTCAAAGGAAAAACATAACATATTGATTTATAGAGGGTATTTGATATTTTCGTGGATTAACATGCATATCTCATTCAGTGAGTTAAATTAAATTTTCCCAAGGGGCGCAGTCAAAAGTGTAAATACATAATTTATTTCCTTCACATGAGATATATACACATGGTATGCAACAATGTCAAATTTTATATTAATTATATTCCCACAAATGTCTTAAATGACATCTCTTTTAAATGGAATAGCCACAGATTGCTTTGCAATTGCAGCAATCTCATGATGTCATTGAATTGTTACATGAGGTCAAAGAAGACTACATATGATTGGAAGTGTTATTTCACTGAGTGGAATCTTAAGTTATTTCACTCAGTGAAAATACAGACATTATGTAAGCTATTAAATTGTGTATTTCACCATTGAAACTATTAAAATGACCTTATTGCATCTCAGAGGCATTTAAGAAGTTGGAGTGCCGATAATGACAAGGAATATATGGATAACAACTTCTTTATTCATTTATAATTATTATATATTTCAATGAATAAAGAAGTAGTCATCCATATATTCCTTGTCATTATTACCTTATTGTATGTTTCAAGGGCAAGATGCATTTTTCATTCAACTGGTTACCTTTCATTCTGAATATCAAGAACCACAGAAACGAAAGATGTTTAATCATTCAAGAGTTATTTAATGTGGTTATGAAAGTCTGAATGCTGTCTAGAAATGCGTTTCATGGAATTTAAACCCTCAAAACTGAAGGTTTAGTCATGTGACCAACTCACCACTTCCTGGTCACACATATGCGGCCCCCGTGACCCTCCATAGAGTAGCGGTAGCACTCAAGTATTTGGAAACCGGCAGATTTATCAAACATACGTAGATACCGGTCTATCTGTATAACATAGAAAGAACAGTTAAAGTATTTATTGTCCATTCGCCAACTATGTAAAATTTAACATTTTTCTTTTCAAACATAGAATGATACTCGGATAAAAATTTCTATAAAATCTATCAAACTTAGCAGCACCCCACTCTAATGAGCAACCAATACTATAACAACATTAAAGGAAGCACCAAATAGCACTTTTCAAACAAATATCCCCTCAGAAAAGGTATCTAAATTAACACCCCTTTTAAACATCTAGCTGGTACCCCTAACACTCATTAGGGTGCTTGTGTCACTGACAATTTTTTTGGGGACAATTTCAGGTATTGGGAAAAACACCAGGCAAGGGGCCATTTTTAGGGCTTTTAGTCATTTTCAGAATTTTGAATAGGCCAATCCCCTTTGAAGCAATGGTAAATTTCTAATTATAATGGGCCATGTTTTCATAAAATGTGCAAAATGGCGCATGGTTCCTACCTTGCCTAATCCATGCAATTTAAAATTGCCATGTTTATTAAATTTTATAAACAAGATTTCCACAGACTTTAGGTACTTCTATTCTCATCTTGAGTTCTTGCTATTTACTGAACTTGACTTAAAATTGTATTTGATATGAAATAGATGATAAAGAAATATAACACACATGATCCTTGAAAACATTTTGTTGTGACTTTGTCCGAGATGAGAGAAAGGTCCTAACTGCATCAATGCTTTGAAGAGCTTTATATGTTCGTTCATAGGATTGGTGTTCCTTGAATTTCTCAACAATAGATTTCAGCGTTGTCTTTGCTTTCAGAGGGCGATGCCTGAAACACAGTAAATTCAATCCTTAACATCATTCTAGCACACAAATATCCAAGACCCATTGTTAATTTGTTACAAAAGCACGACCTTAATATTTTTAATTTAAGTACATACCGTATTCGACTTAATAACCGCCCACTCCCCTATAAGCGCCCACCCACCACGTTTGTGACTGAACAATATGCGTCCTGATTTAGCGCCCACCTCTCAACATTGCTTACCTTGCATGCTGATTCATTGAGGAAGGTTTTTCAGTCTTGCAATAAGTCTTTTACTTCCACTAAAGTGAAGAATACAGGGTATTTCAAGACTCCCAGCCACCATCAAAATGATAAAAGTTATAAAACCATATTTCAAAGACATGTGTATCGTAAGAAAACACTTTCAAGACTAAACTTGAGGAAATATTTTATCGTTTTAATTAGCGCCCCCTTTTACCAATTTTTTAAGCGCCCCAGGCGCTTATCACGTCGAATACGGTACTTGTTAAGATTCTTGCACAAAATTATGGAACTCATCAAATGTTTATTAACATTAAATTTGAAATGATGACAAATGTCAATTTTTTTTATTGATTTAGAAACCTTGTGTTCATCTTATGTGTGATAAATCCCAGGTATGGGTCGAGTAATAAACTTGTTGCCAGATCATCATTTTCACATAGTTCCCGGGCTGTCATGCCCGTTGATGGATATCGGGCAGCCCCAAATATTGAGCTCATCCTGAAACAGATAAAAAAAATTCAAAGTTAAATTCAAAACTTAATTTATTTCTTCTCAATCAAACATCTACAATAGCATCTTCCTACGCAAAGCTTAACTATTGCCAGTTTCGAACTGTCCAAGTTAACCCTTGCTGCCGAGATAAGACTTTTCTGGCTTGATACCAGCGCCCTCACTGGCGAGTTTTAGTTATCTCCAGTTACCTCCCTTACTATGGCCAAACGGCGACGCAGTGTCATTTGCGATATAATCAAAATGGCCGCGCCCATTGAAAGTGACCTGTTTGATCACGTTACAAAGAAGTTGGCATTGCAAACCTTTCAAACAAGAAGATTTTGTTTATAAATGTATTGATGGACGGAAAAGATGTTTTTGTTGTTATTAGGACCGGTTTTGGTAAATAAATAACATATGACTGCGCCCCTTATATTTTTCAAAGGGAAGTATGTAGGCCCATTTATCGCGGTCGTTACCATTATAAATAGTATTTTATCATCAAATAAGTACAGTTTACACATTGTTTATTTTTAAATAGCTGAAAACTTATCCTGGAAAATATGTGAAAATCAAATTTATAGGGGAGAAAATATTTTTAGACAGACAATGAATAGTATATATTGTCTATGCAATGTATATTAACAGAGGTGCCCTATCTTCAAGGCAATTATGATTTAACTGATAAATTAATATCTGTGAACAAAACAAAGTAATATAATCATTACAATGAATTTAATTTAATTTTAGTTGATATTAAGATTAGATAAAAGCATTTGCAAAACTACGAAAAATATTCCGGTACAATAACTACAAAAATGGAGTTAAGTTGTCTTAGTTTTAGCGGGCACACCTTTTTAGTTGGTAAGCTTTGACACCATATCAAGAACATAACAATTGTCTATCTTTATCATGTGCACAAGTCTCATTTTTTATTATCCAACTGTTCACAAACACACGTACAAGCAAAACGGGAAATATTTCACGGAGAGAGAATAATTTTTATACCAAAGCACATACCAAGTACCAAAGTAATATTTTCAAAAATGAAAATGACCCAGTGAAATCAGTGAAAATGGAAGTAAATATAACAATTGATTTACTTTTTTAATTTTTTTTTAATTGACGACATGATATTTAAATGGTACACGTGAACATACCTGGTTTTGACTGCAAGAAGTAAAGTTTGTTGAGAGTAACGTTTAGTACCGCGATACAACGAGGTCGCAGGCTACTTCATTTCGAGTGTTATGACATCGCGAGATGTTCAAATTTTATCGGTTAATTCATGTAAAATTTAATCATTGTTTCGGTTCAACGGGTATTCAATAAAGTTTTTGCAAGCACAAAAGATAAAACAATTGTACGATGACAGGAAATAAAGTCTTGCCTGGCGTAGTGCATCGAGTCGGTGCTTCAAATCATGGTCAATTTTATCGAGCTTGATAAGTTTACCGAAGCAATTTAAGAATAAATTCTTTGACAGGCCGCTGTTCGCCATAGAGTTGTAGAAAAATAATGACGCAAATTGACTACAAACATAAATGAACTTGAATATATTGTTCATCGCGTTGGAGGCGGCACTTTCTCTTTACAAATCTTTCAGTCGACGGACTGCAACATGGGCGCAGCCATGTTTGTTCGAGTCCCCGGATGTAGCTTTTGCTAGGAGCATTCTGATTGGACTATCTAATTCCTTTGCAGTGAACTAGAGAGCTAGCACAGGAAAATCTTGTGTCGGCAGCAAGGGTTAACTTGGACAGTTCGAGACTGGCAATAGTTAAGCTTTGCGTAGGAAGATGCTACAATAGATGCAGACATACTTTCTTATTATGATGTTAGATTTTATTGTGATAGAAATCACAAAGAATTTCTATAAAAGAAAATGACTTCATTAAGACAGTAACAAACATCCCAATTCCGAATTTCGGTGATTTCAATTAATACAAGGGCTACCAACCTAATTTTGAGTATTGATATTATATAGGGTCTGGTAACTATAAGCATATCTTGAAACTAAAATGTGATGTTCATTAATTTGTGCTTTTTCGATTGTTAATAATGATGCTATAAATGTCATTGTTGTTTTTATTCAGCTGTTACCAGCCTTATTGTTTACTTCCGCATAGTGAGCGCAAGTAGGTAGCGTGTTATAACTGGTTATGACAACCATCTAATCTCGCTCCCGACGTAATCAGGAGAAAAGGGGCACTTTTAGGGTGCACAATTTCTGTCAGTGTTATTACAACAAAATCGGAATAGTACACTGGCTTACTGAAAGGTTTAAACAACTTTGAAGTTGTCTGTTCCACTTGATAAGCAAGGGACTATTAAGAAAATTCAAATGCTAAAAGCAATCAGAGATATTATTTGAAAAATTCCTGGCAAAGGAAAAACGTTTTACGACGATTTAAAATCGAGTTTCTCAAATAACAAACGTCTTGTCAGCATCTGAAGTTGCAAAAACAAGTATTGCATATATTACCTGAGCAGATTTCAAATGTTCAGGCGAAGTCAAAATTGGGGTTCAAAAGTAATTTACTTTGTCAAATTCTTTATTTCACAGAACCACCCACAGTTCAAATAAAGCGCTGACAGAGGCACAGACCCGATTATAATGAAGCCATATCCAACTTATACATTCCATCAGCCGACATTATAGTTTAAGATTAAATAAAATACAATCCAGTCTTTCTAACCAAGATATCAATGGTGGCGGTAGAGCCTTTTGATTTTATTTACCTGTAAAATTGTAAGATGAACTCGAGCTTCCTATGGGGACAAACCACACAAAATGGCTGTCGAACAGTCAATAAATTCCATTGAAAATAGTGCATCAAATATTTAGTGCATGCGTCAAAAATATCGCAGACAAAGCGTTTATTTAACCTATTTGAAATCTTTAATGTGTTATTTTTGTATATAAATGTAAATATGGGTCCTGTATAATCAATTTTATATTTGAAGGGAATGTGGCGTAGTAATACAATCTGCGCGAATATATATATACATACGAACTTTTTTAGCACGCGAGTGGAAATTTTAGGTGAATTATGAACAGCTATTGTTTTATGACATTGAAATGCTTGTACATTATGACTTAAAAGATGTCACAATAAATGCAATTTACTCTTAATGTATAGTGTATAAGTGCATTTTCCATTCTCAAAACTTACTGGTTCAGACGATTTCATACAAGTATTATTACCCGAACCTCAAAAGGGCCTCTGAGTGGTGTTACCTTCCCAATCAATCAAACTTAACAACTTTGTGTCAACTAATGCAACATATGATTTATATACATCGCATCCTAAATGGCTTTTTTTTACCAATCACCTCCTTTCTTTATTTTTAGAAACGAATTTCCTTAAGAAATGATTAAATATTCTTGTAATGTACGTAATACTTAAAGGGGAACAACAACCCTAGCCTTTCAGACCTAATTGACCAGCAGTTACGTAATTGCCATAGCCGGGAAAGAGGTCACGTGACACGGACTGGGCGCCGGCCAAGCGGTCATTGTGACAGGGGAATCCCCTTTATTACATGCGATCGTTGATTGGCTTATTCATTTTCGTTCCTGACACGATGCCTGAATTCCAAATTCCAATTTTATTTTTTTTTACCACTTTAGAACTTTTATTAACTCAATTTGGGTGTCTATGACATATTCTAAATCTTATTCCCCCATCCATTGCAAATAACTAAGGCATAGGCCCCACGTCGGCGACATAACACAATGGTGGAAGCAGACGTTAAACTTCAACCCAACAACACGATGCCTGCAGTCCAAAATGGAAAATGGCTATAGCTTCTCTACTATCACATGCCGCTGTGAGAACACCTGCAATCGGTCGACTATAGGGGGAGCATGTCCTTGCCGTACAGCCGTTGGCCTTTTGTCGATGATTATTGAAAATAAGTAAATATCATGATTTTGGCATTTAAGTGATGAAAATGCAATTATTTCGAAATATATCAATTCTTTAATTTCAGTAAGGTGACTTACGCCCACATACAATCATAAACAAATAAAACAGAACTAGAGAGGAAGTGAATTGACAATGTTTATTCCAGCTCGTCAACTGAAAACATTGGAGTAGAGCGAGATTACAGTGACTGTTTAGACCAGACTTTCCAAGTACTATATAACTTCCTTGAAGTGTTATAAACAACGTATGTGATCGATCTCTTACATAATATCCTTATTGTCATTTCCTGTTCCGAGGACAGCTGTGCTTTATTGCTTTATGCCTGACTGGTTGGCTGATAAATTAGATAACATCATTGTTGATTTCAGCTTTACCGTTCATGCATTGTATAATGTCTGAGAGACTACGTGGAATAAGATATATCTATAACAAAATGTAGATTATGCGGTTTTGCTTATGTTCAAGATTAATCCAACTATATTTTATATTTTTCACTATCTTTTAAATGTCAAAAGCATGTGTTCATCTACTGTGAATAATTGGCGAAAAAAATCAAAACAAAGTAACTATTTGTCAATCCGGGATTAAGACGAGATAATTTTTATTGTCATTTACTAAAGTGAATCTATCATTAATTATGGCTTAGATTGTTGGTGCCCTTTTCTCTGTAAGACTGGTAAATACATATACGTTAACAATTACTGCCAGGTTTGTATACATCATTTTTCAAGTCATTCTTATTCTTATCCATTCGTAATTAGAAATCCCCTATCGGGACGCATAATGTACGAGGTGAACCCCTTGTCCATGACTTTGAAATAATGAAAATATTAAATCAATTTTCGATTATATCATCATGAGATTATACCTTAAAATTTTACTGATGAATAGTCAACTCAAATGCGAGACATACTAAACCGGACCCAAAAAAACAGTTTAAAACACCCTATCATCAAGGTAACCCTTTTAGTTAAACTTTATAACTAGTGACCAGTATATCCTTCATGTAGCCTATTCCCTTTTTATAACTATCAGTGATATTTTAAAATTATGGCAAACGTTTCTTAAATTTCTGAAAAATGATTGTGTCTTTGTTAAATGTCAACTTGGTGTTCAATTATGCTCTTAAAAAGTTGGATAACTACCCAGCAGGCACACGACGTGGCAGCCACGTCGCTGCCAGGTGGTAAATTGGTCGCCACGTCGCAGTCGCAGTGCGACGTTTTTGTCACGTCGCTGCCACGTCACGATGAGGTTGCCACCTTCCAGTCGCAGTGTGACGTAGCATGGACGTGGCCGTTACGTCGCGTTACAGTTTGGTTTTCTCGTCGCACGGACACGTCCCTGCAACGTGGCTTTACTACGCTTATGTCTTTTAAACATTTTGATTATTCATTAAAAGTAGGCCTAGGCCTAAATCTAAAACTCGATGACAATAAAATGTTAATTAAATAAAGTCCATTTTAAGCAATAGAATATTTACTCAAAGACGATCGAACTACAGTGAAAGATGACAGAAGCTAAAATGTGAATGGGAGAAATGATCTTGTAAAATTATGAGATAAGAGAATGTTTTTATCTTTCTTAACCAGCTTTCATATGTCATCCATACAATGATATTTCTATCATATATTGGAAATTAAAAGAAATTAATTCCAGAAGTTTTAGTGGGTTCTGTCTAGACTATGTATGTAGCTTCCTACGTTTTCGCGCCAACACAAATAATGATGACGTCACTTTAACGTCACAACACAAGTACTGTCACAGCCATGTTTGACGTCGCCGTAAGGAGTGAAATCATGTTTACAATGCAGTTACCGGCATTGGCTTCGCCTCTCTTACTTAAGGTAAGTACTCTTTCTTACAGTTATAAATGCTTTTCGCTTGGATTAATGAAAATAATTTGAGTTATCACAATAATCACGCGTTGATGATATTGTCAGTGACAATGTCACAACACTCAAGGGCAGAAGTTGAACCCCCAGTTCGCTGTACACAGCAAATTGTGTAGTGAAAATTTAGAAGTCAAAACTGCCGTAGATTTAGTAGCATTCAATTATGGTGATTCTGTAAAACCTTTCCTTGAAATATTTTATATTTTAAAAAAGCCACATTGTAAAGACGAGAGCAAACTACGTTTTGCTGTCACCCGCCCGGCTTCAAAACCATGATCAAACTCCTTACCGTGTTTCGTTATAACTCAGCGTGCTTGATGACGCATCTTTGGTCACAAGTGTTGCGCGGAGTTCGTGAGGTGTCTGATCAGCTGTTTGCGAGTTCACTTGGTGCAGGACTTCTTGGGTTTAGTTTGTATTTTGTTTGATGGATTGGAGGCATTTTTTTAAACTTGTTATGAACTGGTTTCATAGGACAAAAGATATCTATTATATAAACTAATTTAAAATTAACTCATTTAAAAGAAACTAAATTACGATACTTTTTTAATGTGTTTACTTTTCAACTTGTGAAAAAATACATAGAATTTAAATCAAACTGTAAAATCAAATTCACTCAAATAATAAACAGTACTTCAGTTTGATTATTTAGAATAATATATATCAGCATGTATTTGAAATTTATTTTCTATTTATGCGTAGAAAAAGTGAACGTGAAAAGATTAACAGGGTAAGAATGATATTGCTAAATGGAGTAAAAAGCTAAATTTGGATGGTGTTAACTGTTAAGAACAAAACAATATTTCAAGAAGATATTATAGCTCATTTGAAGTTTTTTTTAAAATCTAGTAGAGAGGATAACATTTTGGGCGATCTTACTGAAATTCAATTCTTATTAATGACATTGGTAAAAAAAAAGGTTTATTTCGTAAACACGACCCATTTTGAAGGTTTATTGTACATTTTTTTCAGGTAAATTCAGGTTTTCCTTCATTGTGAGAGACTTATATGTATGAAAATTGAAAACAAGTATATGTTACGATAACTAAACATGTACAGCCGTGTCGGGTACAGATACGCGGAGGGTAAAGATGCTCACTCGCATGAAACTAGTAATTATAAAGCAGGATGAATGTTAGCTTGTAATAGATATATGTCCATATATATGCATATTTAGGCAATTTAGAAGATATCATGAAGTTTTTGAAATGGTAAAATGATATCTGTCAAATTGCCTTGAGATGCAAAGACATCAATCTATTACAAGCTAACACTCATCCTGATTTACTTTGTGAAGTTTTGTGAGAGTGCGTATCTATAAAAAATAATGTCACCGTCTGAACATAATTGGCAAGGGTTTGTATATGCGATCTGCCTCTAAATTTGTTTTTAGATTATCATCCTGTTCGATTAATCAAATACACCAGTCATCAAATGAACTGAAAGGAGAGGCATTTAAGAACTTTGATTATTATTGACAAATGCACTTACCTACTTATTTACATTAGTCTTAACAACAGGAGTCGAACCTATCAATGCATAATATTCCACACGTGAAATTAGGGGTTAAAGAATTCTTTCGGCATTTAAACATTGTACATAAATCCGATGACATGTCGTTTTGAGATAACTATAATATTTCTTGATAGCTTTCAATGTTGGATAAAATACCTGATTTTTACCTTACAGTGTGCTGCATGAGAAGGACCAGTCTGAGGAGACGAAATAGACAGGGTAGATAGCACGTGTGTGAATCTGAGCACGTTTCATCCGAAGAAGGAACTCATAAACTCATATTATCAGGTATTATAAATTCATATACTTTTAGAACTATAATTGAATTAAAAGTCCTAATGAAAGTCAACCTTTTTTAATACATTTAAATAATAATATAAGTACACTATTTAAAGATTACACTAAAATCTTTTTATTCATTTTATAGGCCAGCCATCCCTTATTATTGCCGTTAAATTTCAATTACAGACCGCTGCTTTACTGATGAACAATGCTGTGAAGATAGAAAAGGTACAGTGAAGATAGACAGAGACGCATGCATGTCTTGTAATTTGTGCTTGAATAAATAATGCAAACTCTATTCTTCTGTGTTTTGTCTTTTAATTTATTATGGCGAAGTTACTTAGCAGGAATATATTCCATATTTGCTATAATAGAAACCGGTCTCACTTAGTCAAGAAAATACTCCTCTAAATATTAGAAAATACAAGATATAATGCGTTTTCAGTAAAAAGTTATTTTCACTGTCAACTTACACTCGCCGGTATCTGTCAGAGGCCTTCATCTATTGAAGCAAATATGGTACTTGCTGTATATCACAATGTTTAATGTGAAATTCCCAATGGGTGACAGAAGGAGTTATGATTACGTTTTTCGTTTCAACACAAGGAACGCTCAAGTGACATGATCATATGCTGACGATTTCGCATAATAGTACTCGTAACACATTTCAGCTCGGTAGGTATTGTTTCCGAGGTGGTCATTTACCACGTCGCCAGCAAAACCTGGTGCACATGCCACCAAAAGACGACTGAAAGGCAACGTTGCAGCGCCACCTTCATACAACTTGGAAGACAGTCGCGTTGCCACGTCGCTGGCAAACCATGAAATGGTGCAAATGCGACCAAATGGCGACGGAACGGCAACGTTGCCTCGCAACCCTCATACAACGTATCTGCCACGTATTTTTCCCACGTCGTATGGACGTAATATTGACACGTTGTAGACACGTCGCCTTACCACGTCGCTGGCAAACCATGAAATGGTGCAAATACGACCTAATGGCGACGTAACGGCGACGTTGCCGTGCGACCTTGATGCGACGTGGCTGCCACGTCGTGTGCCTGCTGGGTATATGTGAATTGTATCAATATCAAAAGTGCATTGATTTTACAGTTGTTTAATCCAGGTTCAATTTACTGCCAAATATTAAAAAAAACAACCCTCAAACCCCTATCTGCCATAGATAAGAAATTTCAAATAGTTAGGAATTGAGTAATAGTGACGAAAATTAAAAAAATATCCACACAAGTCAAAACCTAACTTTTAAAAATATCGACAGAAATATTGTGAAGTTTGTAGTGTCCAAGCTTACAAGTTAAATGTAAACAACTGCATAATACCAGAGCGCCAGAATTGTTTATCTAATTTTGTAAAAGGTGAGGGAAATAAAAACTAAAAAAGATTTCACTTTACAAAGATTTATATATTTTTTCTCATATCTCATATCTCATATGGCAGTTCAGTTGTAGAACGATTTGTTTAAAACGACATTCTCACACGAGTATCCGGTTGGGTAATTCGCGCGTGTAAGGAAACCGCGCGAGTAGGATGCAGCGCAGAAAAAACACCGCTGAGTAGAGAGCGCGCTGATTGAGTTTTACGACTCTCGCGGGGCCTCGCTAATAAAACACTGGAAGTTAAAAATTAAAGTTGTTGACCCCCTTTAAGGGAAACAGAGGTAATTAATGACCCTTAATTATACCTCTTTCCCTTATTTCACACCTTACTACTGACTTTTTTATGTTACAAATACTGATCTTAAATGTCTCAGTTAAATTTGTTTAATCAAGGGCTTGTATCTATTTTTTTAAAACAGATTTACACTTACTTGATAACCTTTTACTACACATAATCAATGAATAGAGTATAGCTACAACCATCATGCTGCCTTTGGTTTCAATTTTAAATTTACTCGCTATCAATCCAGTATAATATGTCTCTGATTTTCAAACACACTAGCTTTATCTCCTAATTAATTCGGGCCGAAAATATACTTCATCGCAAAACACATGATAGTTGGGGCTTGATTCAATTTCTTTTTAGTATATCAATTTTATTTGAGGAATGTCAATAAAAAAAAGGCTCAAATTTTTTAAAAGACCAGTGCTGTTTTTATTAATGTATTGTCCGTCGCTTGAATGGTGCTTTAATTTTGTTTATATGTTATTAGAAAATGATTTATAGGCATGGGATGACCCCTTAGGTAATTTTTTTGAGTAATGATAAGACCATTCAGATGATCATACTCATCTTGAAATCAGTTCTCCAATGAGCCAAATATCATGTATTATCGTATACAGCACAATAAGAAATCAAAATAGAATGCTCTTGCAGAGATGACAGCTGCATCTGTAGGTCTATCAACCTGACACCTTTCATTTACTCCCTAGAAGCTATATTTCTATAAAAATTTATTTTCCATTTTGAATCATCATTGTATATATTATATAGGAAAAATATTAAAAATATAAGTCAATTACATGTTGTTTAGAATCACTTTAGTCACAGTCTAATTATTGCCTTTTCTTGTATCCACCTTCTTATATGTTGTCACTTGTGTAATATGTGTATTATTTCAATGACAGT
Source organism: Phorcus lineatus (assembly GCA_921293015.1). Classification (NCBI taxonomy): domain Eukaryota; kingdom Metazoa; phylum Mollusca; class Gastropoda; order Trochida; family Trochidae; genus Phorcus; species Phorcus lineatus. The sequence goes on from OV121096.1 coordinate 38,547,247, forward strand.
TCTTAATTTTTAAGAATTAACTTTAATTTCAGCTTCAAGTTGAGAATGCCATCAAATGTTGAAATCAAAGCTCGTGTTCAAGACATCCAAGCCCTGCAAAAGAAAGCACAAAGTCTGTGTGATGGTGACTCGGCCATCTTGGAACAGGAGGATACATTCTTTAACACACAGAATGGTCGCCTCAAACTTAGACAGACAGAGGTATTAACCCTTGAAATAATGCTGGTTTGATACTTGATAGAGGTATTTGAATTTTACACGACGATGCAAATCTCTTCCTTAGAGACAGTCTATCCTTTTGGCTTGGTGTCAAATCTTGATGAATAGGATACCTTTATTATTGCATCGGGACCCTCTACATAGGAAAGGATAATTGACCCCCCCCCCCCCTCCCCGCCCCTCAACTGAGCACCTTGGAAGAACACTGAATACATTTTCTTAAGGATAGATGTATCAACTCTTGTATGGTAATTTTAGGATGACATGAGTTTTGGGACTATAGAGTCATTTACCCTTTTCATACTCTTTCAGAAAGACTTAGACGCCTTAATCCCATACATGCTTACTAATGAACAAAAGAGGTATTAACTCTTAACATGCTATGTTCAGAACCATGACAGTTTTAACTATGTACATGGAAGTTCTAGAACAATGAAGGTATTTCCAGTTTACATCCTTTTTAGAACCATATAGGACTTGACCCTGTACTTGTACGTTCTCTGCAACTCATTGACCCTTTATACAAGAGGAGTAAAAGCAGAATGTTATAATTGATGTATCTGCTGATGTTAGTGTTGTCAAACTATTGAGTTTGGGCGATTTAAAGGAATTCCAACCATTTTAGAGAATAGTGATCAGAGATCAGCCACAGTTACTGGAGAGATTTTTAGTTTTCTGGAGAAGCATGTCTTCACAAATTTTGAGGCGTTACTAAATGGGGTATCATCTCGTTGCATTCTTGTCAGTGAATAATTCAGTGATGGATCAAAGAGGGGGTTCAGAGGTTTGACAGCCCCCCCCCCCTCCTTTCGAAATAGAACAACCACTATAATCTACAAATTGAGAGCACTTTTGATTCATATTCCAGGGTTCCAAGTCCCAGTTAATCTTTTATGACCGTCCAGATCAAGCTGGTCCCAAATTTTCTGAATTTCATGTTGCTCTCATCGATGACCCGGAAAACCTCAAGGTAACCCTTTTTTGTTTCATTGTTATTTATTTTTATTTAGTTAAGACTTATCAATTTTATGTTTTGGTCAATTTTCAATTGTTATTGTTCATTTAAGACCAACTGTTTGTAGGTATCCATAAAATCATAAATAGATATTCATTAAGTATAATACTTGTGCATGTATTTCATATCATTATTTTATCATGCATATTTAATGTAAATTCTTACAACAGTTTGTTTACTAAAGGGATATCAACTTTATGGTAGTTGATAAAAAGTAAATCACTTGTTTCAATGTTCCTTGACTGAACTTCCAAATGATGATCGATGCTCTGTGCCATTTAGATGATAAATGATGAAGATGTTTTTCTAAGTAATGAAGGTAGTTCTTGACCAACATCAGTCTGATTAAAATTGATTGGAATCCAGGAATTAAAGTTTTAACATATTTACTTTAAGGAGATTTTAATTTGTTCCGTCTAGTAAAGTTAATATTTTAAAACTTTTATTTCTCAGAACATGGTCAATTTTAATCAGACTGGGACCAACATAGAATGGAAAAAATTTATTCATTAGATATTTTAAAAATCGAATATATTCTTTATTTTTCATTGGTCTACAAAGACCCAATTACTACCTACTACTTCAGTATATTTGTATTTACCAATATCTATTTCATTTCACTATTTATTAGATACACTCTTTTTCACTATAATCACAGCCACCCAATATGTATGTTTTTCAATACTAGTATACAGAATATTGTTTATTGTCCCCAAACCCCATTTATTGTCTATTCCAGGTGACGCTAGACAAGGCGTACGGGATCAAGGGACAGGTGAAGAAGACACGGTACCTGTACATGGTGGGCCAGACCCGGGTACATGTGGACAAGGTCCAGGGGCTCGGGGACTTCATGGAACTCGAGGTGAGGAGGTCCAATCCTTTACCTTCTCTTTAGTATAGCCTGTCATTTCTACTGGCTGATCCATATTCTAAACAACTGCTACTTATGACACAAATAAATTTGTACAATCAGCAAGCTTTCAGACACACAATGTAAGAAATATCCCTACCAAAATAAAAAATCCTAACCAAATCAGTACCCTTTAGAGCAATAGTGCCTCTGCATTTAATTAATTAGGGTTAATCATAAACCTCTTTACAAAGTCTTCTGTTAACCAAAAGCCAATGTTATTGCAAGGGATTAGTGTGTGTCATAGAAATTATGCCTTTTGAAATGCACTAGCTTTAACAATGTGAATGAGTAACTGAATTCACTGAAAAACATGATTTCAAAGGTTCTCTAACTTACTGTTCACAGTAGAACAACAATTTGATAGCAGAAATTTAAGGGAGAGTCAAAAATGTTTGGTGAACTTATGTGCAGGGTTGGTACTTGAGATATAAGCTTTTGAAAAGAATTTGGGGGTTGAGAAAGGGCTTGACTTTTACTTGAGGTCTACTTGTGCATGGTCATATATGGTGTCAAAGCTTGGATATCAAACAATTTATCTAATGATTTATTTAACTGTTTAATGACCTTTTCTCTCTCTAGGTTTGTATGAAACCAGATCAGACTGTACAGGAAGGTGAAGAAATCGCCAACAATTTGATGGGAAAACTCGGAATTCAGCAGAGTGATCTCATCGAGGGAGCATACATGGATCTCCTGCTCAAGGGGAGTAACTCTTGATTGAAAGGTTTCAAGGTTAACTACTCTTAGAGAGAGATTACTGCCTATCTTGGTGATAACTACTCTCAGATTCTTGGCAATCCTGGTGATAACTACTCTCCGATTCTTGGCAATCCTGATGATAACTACTCTCCGATTCTTGGCAATCCTGATGATAACTACTCTCCGATTCTTGGCAATCCTGGTGATAACTACTCTCCGATTCTTGGCAATCATGGTGATAACTACTCTCCGATTCTTGCCAATCGTGGTGATAACTACTCGCCGATTCTTTCCAGTCATGGTGATAACTACTCTCTGATTCTTGCCAACCTGCTGATAACTACTCTCTGATTCTTGCCAACCTGCTGATAACTACTCTCAGATTCTTGCCAACCTGCTGATAACTACTCTTCATTTCTTACTAATCCAAGTCATAGTTAACACTGTCTGTTCATTGGTTGTTGATGTCAATATTTTATTTCATACCAGGAGGCATTTATGGTATGCTTTGACTATAAGAGTGGTGGCTTTGAATGATAACTGTTGATTGATCTGAAATTTCCGCCAGTTTCTTAACACAAGAAATCATGAAATAAAAATGTATAAAGTGGTGCATGTCAATCTCGAATTTTGTTAGCTGTGAATCAACTTCTTTACATCAATATCCCTGTCTACAAACTCTTAGAAAGTATAGATCCTATCGTCAGTGCCTGAAACAAAATAGCCTATAAATGCAATACAGATATATCAGTTCATACCAATATGGATCAAACAACTTCCTTCAAAGTGTCGCAAGGTCATGTGACTAATGGTATACCTTAATAATACCCTTTATTGATACTCATTTTCTCAATGCAATTATTATACCATATAGTATGAAACGTCGGAACCATATTTACATAGAAACATGTCATCTGTTCAAATACACATAAAAAAACTTTTAAAGAATAGAAAAACACATCACATGCAACGATATGAAGAACATCCATACCATCAAGGTAAATACAGTTTCACAGAAATGCATTGCATATGTGAAACTACAAAACGCGAGAGACTATAGTTAACAATGGGAACAATACCTAAGAAACTCATACCATTAGTGGAACCACATACATGAGTAAATCTTTTCATCAGTGGAACCACAATACTAGATAAAATTTAGAAACCATAAACTCTGAAAAAACTGTACAATGATAGCAGAAGTCAAGTGAACCAAAACACCAGTAGAATGCATGGAATTTATGGAACCAAAATAACAAAAGAATGCGTACCATTAAAGACACCAGATTATAAAAAGAATGCATGGAATCAATGGAACGGCAATACCTAATGAATAAAGGTAAATTCTAATTCCTACCCATTCGCCGACCACCCACCAGGAATTAGATTCTACCGAAGAATAAATGTCATGGATTGAACCACAACACCAGATGAACGCTGGATTCGATGAATCCACAAAACCTGAAGAATGAATGTCATCTCTTGAACCACAATACCATAAGAACATATGAAATCAGTGGAACCACAATACAGAAGGATGGATGTCATTGATGGAACCACAATACAAGGGGAACAAATGTTTTTGATAGAACCACAATACCAGAAGATCACATGGAAATACAATATTAGAAGAATGAATTTCATCGATCAAACTACAATACAAGGAGATTGGAATCACTATACCAGAAAAATGAATGCCACTGATTGATCCACAATACGAAAAACGGATGGTATTAATTTAACCTCAATACCATAAAAATGCATTCCATCGCTGGATCCACAATACCGGAAAAACACGTGCCATCAATGAAACCAGAGGACCAGAAGAATAAATGTGATCGGTGGACTCAAAATACGACAAGAACGCATGTACCCAATTGAACGACAATACCAGAAGAACGCGTTTCATTTATGGCGCCACTTAACCGGAAGAACTCGTGGAATCAATGGAATCAAATTACCTAAAGAACACGTGCCATTTATAGAACATATCACAAATAGTAGAACCGTAGACAAGGGAAGAAAACGATTGAACTGGAACCCCAATATTATTTTTTGACTATTATACTTCCAAATAATAATTGCCATAGATGCACTTCAATATCAGACAAACACATGCCATCAATGACCATAATTCCAGAATACCATCGATCAAACACATTTTATCAATGGAACTTCAATAACAGAAGAAAACATGCAATCAATAAAACAACGTTATCAGAAGTATACATGCCATAAATGGTATCTGAATAACAAATGCCATCAGTGCAACTTCAAAATCAGAAGGACAAAATGAATTGATAAATGAATACAATCGATGAACCACATTTCCTGAAAAACGCGTGGAATCAATTGAGCCAAAACCAAAATACCAACTTATGCTATCGATGGAACAACGTAACCAGTGACCACATGTTACGAATGGAATCATAAATATAGAGAACCAGGTCATCTGTGTAAGCTCAATATAAGAAAATGCAATTGCAATGCAATACCAAAGTATCCTATATACCATCAATGAAACCGTAACACGACAAGAACGCATGGTATTTGTGAATCCATATTGCAAAAATTACACCATCATTGAAGCCTCAATAGAGGTAGAACACTTAGTATCAAATAATCATTGAACAATAAAATATTAACGCGTATCATCAATGGAATTACAATAGCAGAAAAACGCATCGCAGCATGATAGAATAACACATTTCATCAAATCAACCTATTAACCAGAAAAACAAATACCAGGAAACTCAAGACATTTATGGAACCAAGGCACCAAATGCTACGATGCTAAACCGAAACAATGTAATTTATTTATTTCATGCAATACAATTATTTATTTATTACAATATCTGAACAACACATTTAAAAAAGAAACTAAAGGACAAAATAAACGCATTCTTCAAAGCAGGGGCGTAGGAGCGAATTTGAAAGTGGGGTGGGTTGGGGGGGGGGGGGGGGGGGGGGGGGGGGGGGGGACATAATACTGCAGTTTAAGGCTGAAAGTGCCACAGTTAGAGGTTGTAACAGGTGATGAAGAGACAACATGCCTTGACATATGATGAAATTCACTAGTTACTTAATGTGTGTTGTTTGATTTGATGTTTTAGTTCTACCCTCAGAGTAGTTTTAGAACTACCCTCAAAGTAGTGCATAGTAACTGTTTTGTAACAATACTAGACCAGTTATTGGGAAATATGTAGTAGAAAGGGGAAAATAGTCATTTTGAAAAAAAAAACATTTCGAAAAAAAGTGGGGGGGGGGGGGGGGGGGGCTAAGCCCCCCAAGCCCCCCTGTTCCTACGCCCCTGCAAAGGAACTACCATACCTGAGAAAATAATTTTATCTGTATATCAAATTCATATTATCGAAGAACCCTATCGGAAGATCACATTCCATCAACGGAACGTAAAAGTTCAGAGGAACGTGGGTCTTAAAATAAAAGCCACTACCGCATATACCGGAGAAACCAACGCGACATATATAGTAAAAAATAGTCGTCTCTACGATCAAGTTCCTCTAACTATAACTTTTATTTTTAGTAATAGGTGTTTGATCGTCGACCCAAGCTGTTTTAGAAACGTTTATTCATGGATGGATGTCATTGATTGAACCACGATACCAGATGAATAAATGTCATTGATTGAACCACGATACCAGATGAATAAATGTCATTGATTTAACCACGATACCTGTTGAATGAATGTCATTGATGGAACCACGATACCTGATGAATTGATGACATTGATGGAACCACGATACCAGATGAATAAATGTCATTGATTGAACCACGATACCAGATGAATAAATGTCATTGATTGAATCACGATACCAGATGAATAAATGACATTGATGGAACCACGATACCTGTTGAATGAATGTCATTGATGGAACCACGATACCTGATGAATTGATGACATTGATGGAACCACGATACCAGATGAATAAATGTCATTGATTGAACCACGATACCAGATGAATAAATGTCATTGATTGAACCACGATACCTGTTGCATGAATGTCATTGCTTGAACCACGATACCTGATGAATAAATGTCATTGATGGAACCACAATACCTGATGAATTGATGACATTGATGGAACCACGATACCTGATGAATAAATGTCATTGATTGAACCACGATACCAGATGAATAAATGTCATTGATTTAACCACGATACCTGTTGAATGAATGTCATTGATGGAACCACGATACCTGATGAATTGATGACATTGATGGAACCACGATACCTGTTGAATAAATGTCATTGATTGAACCACGATACCAGATGAATAAATGTCATTGATTGAACCACGATACCTGTTGCATGAATGTCATTGCTTGAACCACGATACCTGATGAATAAATGTCATTGATGGAACCACAATACCTGATGAATTGATGACATTGATGGAACCACGATACCTGTTGAATAAATGTCATTGATTAAACCACGATACCTGAAGAATGAATGACATTGATGGAACCACGATACTAGATGAATAAATGTCATTGATTGAACCACGATACCTGATGAATTGATGACATTGATGGAACCACGATACTTGTTGAATGAATGTCATTGCTGGAACCACGATACCTGTTGAATGAATGTCAATGCTGGAACCACGATACCTGAAGAATGAATGACATTAATGGAACCACGATACCAGATGAATAAATATCATTGATTGAACCACGATACCTGAAGAATGAATGAAATTGCTGGAACCACGATACCAGATGAATAAATGTCATTGCTGGAACCACGATACCTGAAGAATGAATGACATTAATGGAACCACGATACCAGATGAATGAATGTCATTGCTGGAACCACGATACCTGGAGAATGAATGACATTGATGGAACCACGATACCTGAAGAATGAATGTCATTGATGGAACCACGATACCTGGAGAATGAATGACATTGATGGAACCACGATACCTGAAGAATGAATGTCATTGATGGAACCACGATACAAGAAGAATGAATGTCATTGATGGAACCACGATACCTGAAGAATAAACGTTATTTATGGAATCACAATATCAAAAGATTAAATGTCTTTAATCCAATTACAATACAAGGAGAACGCATGGAATCAATGGAACGACAATACCAGGAACGCAGGGAATTGCAATATTTGGAAAATGGATGCCATCGATGGACCATCGATCCACTAATTATCGAATTTGCGGAACGTCCAAATTGTTGATAGCAATGTTCGATTAGAACAGACATCGATGTTACAGCACTTTCTTCAATGTGTTTATCTCCCGTCCTCAATAGTGATGTAGCAGCATGACGTCACTGACAAAACATGTTTTATAATTGTATCAATCTCATTCGGGTACATTTTAATTTAAAAATATTTTATTTGCAAAAATATCGTATCTTCATGCTGATTTAAGTCATCTCCCTCAACTTCCAGATTCATCTGTCAAATATAGGACATTTACTTGTATTCAATGAAAATCGGTCATAGGTCAAATAAATCCAAAATTCTCTTACCCTTTATATTTTGATTGGCATCAGGAGTAATAAAACACCACTTATCGATCTTTGTATTTGTATCTGCAACGGATAAGTTTCGAAAACTGCATTTGAATTATTGGCGAATTAGCAGTGGTACGTTATCAACTATACGATTGATATTGTATATTGTCACGACGCTTAACCGATAAACAATAAATTGGTAGCTAACATCAACAGCCTGTTATTTTCTCCAAAAGCACGACAGATATCGTTTTCCATATTTGATTCCAACTTCATAACATATATAAGTACATTGATAATATGTTTCACGTTTCATGATATTTATAAATTCAATCTTTATTTACCTATTCAAGTAAATTACATTTAGAAAATGCTCTCGCTCGGGTAATAAAAAATTATATTTGTTCCGAAAGGTCGTTTGATAGACTCTCTCGAGCTTCCAGTTTTTGCTGGAGGACTGTCCCCATCAGTGATTCCCTCACTATCAGAATCTATACATGCAGTAGGCCTACGTGAAAAGTATGACAGCTGCACTGTCATCTGTTACACTAATCTTCTTTATTTGAATTATAATTTATTTCAGTTTTAGAAAATGTTCTTGATATTCCGGGTTTTACAAATTCACCTGAGTGGACAGTGGTCTTAAAGATTAGCTGAAGACAAAGGAACGACAGAACGGTCTGGTTATCAATACAGTTATGCTCAAATGCCTACTGTGTATTAGAAGTTGGTGAAGTTACATATGCCATAATAAAGTATACATTTCATCCTTTCAAAGTCAAAAGATTACTGTATTCTAAAACTGCACACTGTCTTACTTTTAACCAGTCAATATTCCGATTGTTGTGCAAAACCGATTTTAATGAATATTCTAGTCTATGCGCGAAAATAGCCACTTTGGGTGAGAAAATACGTGCTATAGGTGAAAGGGGCACAGAGTATGATGTTGGGAGTCAAATATATAAATACATAATAGACATATTACTTAATTCTCGCGAAAAGTAAAAGAATTTTCTGCGAAATATGAGACAAATGTCTCAACAGTAAACATGTATATGATATTGAATCCCGTTCATTTCATTTTTTTTCGAGACATTTTACATTTAATATCAATGAAAAATCTGTATGATAAGACAATATGTTTTATTCAATAGTTGTTGATCTCTCACCACGAAAGTTCTAACGTTTTTATATAAATCCACCTAAGAAAACCGCGTCCAGGGATTTTCACACTCCAATCAAAATGGATATGACGACTGAGAAGGTAAAGTTGATATCGTGAAGCAGTAATAAATCGTATTTATGAATTCTTTCGGTAATGCTATCGCCCCAATTTTGCTTTTAAATTAGCTTTAAAATACACAGAAATATAAAGAGCTCGAGTTTCAACTGACTCTTAACACGTCACACAGTGGGCGTGGCTTCGAGTCATGTTACGATGATTTTGTCAAAGGTTTCCCCGGTCTGATTAGGCGGTTATCCTAAACCGGGGTTTAAAAGTTTCTTAGTAGTCGAATTTAAGTGTATATTTTCTAATTTTTTGGCTCTTTCGATTCGTAAAAGTGAAACTAATAAAGAGATAATAATTTGCAATAATCAAAAATTATGCATTACCCCTCCTCTTTAAGGATATCTTCAATGATTTCGTGGAACCTCCTTCAGTAACCAGTACAAGCTCAGAACTTCCCAGAATCTAACCCAAAGGCCAAAGAACTGTGTGTTGAAGCTCATCGTAAGCTTCTCAATATGGTCGGAGAACCTCAGTCAGAATTTCTTAGACTTTTAGCTCATCATGCCTAAAAGACCAAATTGGCTTACGGCACTGATTGGAGTATGCCCTAAATCTAGCTACATATTTTCACAATCAAGACTTGATTTCTAATAAGCTCCCATTTAGTCCAAAAGATAAGGATCGGTTATCTATCCCGAAAGATCTAAACGGTTTGAAATATTTTCATAAGTAAAAATGTCTGAATTTTCAGAACTTTCAAGTCTTAAAACTTAAAAGTCAAAAGATTCTTCGCTAGAGGACGCTGTGGTTACGACTCAAGTTTTAATGGGGCATAGAGTGTGTTGTTGGAGTCAAATTTGCAAACTTCATAAAAGGGTTATTTCATTGAGATGTTGGTTGCTTACCAGTTAAGTAAAGTGACAATAACCGGGATGAAGTCGTTATTTGTGATCGAAAACCGGATAGTGGCGCGCCGTAATGACTCAAACGTAATTTGGGAAATTTACTTTTACCAGACACAAAGAGAAACATAGGTTGATCGTGTTGAGGTAGGTAATTTTAGTTTTAGACTCCTAATACTTGCACCTAATGGATTTTAACATATTTGTTTTGGTGCCGGATATCCAACACTGGAAAAAGCTAAAAGAAAATGTGGATATTGTAAACCAGCGAGCTTGAAGCATTTATTCTGTGATATAGATAAAGAATGGAACGAAAGCCTTAAATACTGTTGAATCGGTGTTAACGTCCTTTCAAAGAAGATAGATAGGCCTTCATGATTTGGAATGATTCTTCCCAAACCAAGATAATTGCGGAACCGAAAGGTGAAACTGTTGATAGATCTACTCTGTATACATGGAGCCGTAAAGATCCAAGGACAATTTCATCAAAATTAGATTGATTTATAATAAAATTTATCAATTCTTTGGATCAACTCAGCTGCAATTTTGTAAATAATGTGAAGTCACTTCTACACATTCGCTGTTAAATTGTTTTCAATCTCTCCCCTAGAGGTAGCTCTAGTCTACTCCTAACCCCTGTTTTATTATAAGCGCTTCTTGGGCTAGAATGAAGAAGTCTGATAGAATGCAACAACAGTTGTGCAATCAGCTACGCCGCTTCAAAAGTAATCATTTTGAAAATCTATAGTCATTCCGGTATGCTAGCGAAAACTATTTCTATATCATTACGCGCTTAAGTCTTCTTTACCGTAACACGGTCACGATCATGACATCGCCTTTACGGAACCGTAATAGAGATATATATTGGACGAGTGTTTTATTTATATTTATTCAGTCGTGGTACTACATAATAATTAAGATAATATTTTGAGCAAGAGAAGCAGGTCTAACACGAACGTAACATGTCGGCTAAGCTGCGCGAATTCACTTCTCTACCTTAATTAATCAAAAGGTGTTCACACTAAATTCGCCGAAAGGATTTTTCGCTTGATACTTTCATCTACGACTACAGATAATCGGGTTGAGTACTAAGGTGTTTGACCGTTTGAAAATAATGCATGCTATAAACGTACCCCTCTTAGCTACAAATTTATTAAACAGTGATATCTTCAATTGGGGGAGTTTGAAATATACTATTTCTCGCCCGTTGAAGATATAACTGTTTGATAAATCAAGGACTTGAATCCACCTATATAAATCCTTGGATAAATGTATGTTTATGCGCTTTGAGCATGCACCTTGTGTATGGATATAGCGCTTTATAAATACTCATTATTATTATTAGTAGTAATCTACACTGAGTATTAAAATCATGACGTCATAAGCGGTAAGTTGTACGTCACAGTACTTGCGGCGTGGCCGCGATGCTCATGTCTTACTACGGAACCGTAGAGGGGACATTGAACGAGTTTTTATTTACGAATAAGAAGTCGTGGCCACGAGATATTAATATCTGAAGAGATGTGATATTAATATCTCGTGGCCACGACATAATATTCGTAAATAAAAACTCGTTGATGTCCCCTCTATGGTTCCGTACTCTACGGTTCCGTACGTACATGTCAGCATTTTAAAAGATATAAATCAATGAGTAATAGATAAGAAGAAATAGGAAATTTATGGATTAACAACTTCTTTATTGCAAAGAAATGCGACGTTTCAGTGTAGATGCTAACCGTGACCGTTATCAAGCAAGTGATATTGAATGTTAAAACACCATGTTTATATACATATGTTAAAGCATGTTTACACAAGGATATGGGTTGATGTACAAAAATGTTTTTGCAATAGATAGGAAGCCAGATGGACAATGAGGTATTTACTGATTGAGTGGGATAAGCGTTGATTGGTCTTGATCAAGTGATGGTATTCTGATGCGATGTAATATCCTTGATCTCTGTTCATGAATAACGGGGCTAAATTTCAAAATATTCATTGCTTCTAGAGTCTTTATATGATCTTGTAATCTGAGTATCTACACCGAAACGTCGCATCTCTTTGCAATAAAGAAGTTGCTAATCCATAAATGTCCCATTTCTTCATGATACCAACTTCTTAAATGCCACTCAAAGGAGTAATAAATAGAATACCAAATTCAGTCCCGATTTGTAGCATTTTAATATTAAACGGGACTCTTTTAGTAATCTCAATATATAACATAATTTAATGCAATAATAACATGGTAAAAACTGTATAATTTTAGTAGCTATCACAATATGCACGTTAGATACGTGTTCAGCAACACTGAATGTGCGAAAATTTTAGCGGCTGGCCGAGCTAGAGGTTAGTTATCTCCCTTGGGAAAACATGGCGTCCATTTTTTCCATTCAGAAGTCTCTATGATTTTGGATATTATTCAGCGGAAGAGAAAATGGTTGGAGGATGAAACACGTCATCTTGATATTATTTGCAGTCGTAGAATTGCAACGTATGTATCTGTACAGTTGCTTTTAAAGCTGTTTGTTTTAAATCGCACTTATATCACTCAGTAAACTCGTACCTCGATTAAAATATTTGGTGCCAAAATGTCAAATTTTAGTAAATAACAGTTCACACTTGTTGCAAATGTTTCTTTACTACTTTCTGTGCTGCACGTGAAGTCTGTTTTTTTGTAGAATGATCTTGTGTCGAAAATGACATCGATGTAAATTTTATTCGTAAAATTTGGATACCTAGAAAAAACTGACACAGAACTTCTCAACTGAGTTAAAACCCCAATGTGTGAGTCTCTCACTGTGATGATGTTTACTCATCAGTGTCAGAAAATGTTTAAAGGTAGAAGCGTTAAGATAAAGATAGGTTAAAACACGGATACTCACTCACTGAAATTTAAACCCAGTAGATTGGCATACATTATTGTCATAAATATTTTCTCTAAAGTTTTTATTTAGATCGATATTTAGACCATGATCAATCAATGATAATTAAACATTGGTCTTCAATTGTATGTGATATATACATGAAACTGGGTTAACATGTTGAGAAATCAAATCAATATGAAGCAGTTTGTGAACTGGTGCATTTTAACACTGTTTCTATTACACCATTTTTTAAATAATACCTATGAAATTGATATCTGTGGATAGATAAACCTTTTATCTACCTTATGATATTTCAGAAATAGTTTTCTTATCACAACACTTGGATTAATTATGTTCAAATACAACTTCCCATATCTACTTTTACAAGTAATGGGCGCTAGTGAATATGAGGTCATTACAGCTTAATAGCTATTTATAATCTGCAATACCAATAAATGACTAAAAGTTTTCGAAAATAATTTTGATTTGATTTTGACATTTTGATTTGTTTGATCGTACCTCTTTGAAAGGCATTCTAGAAGTTGATGATATGAAGGGTAAAGACAATTTTTATGGATAAACAACTTCTTTTTTCTGTGGAAGCGACGTTTCCACATAGGTTCTAATGTCGCTTCCACAGAATAAAGAAGTTGTTTATCCATAAAAATTGTCTTCATCCTTGTTTGATCATACTTTAAACTGGATGATTATATGTAATATTATTCAAACAAAGCAAACACTGAACTGGCGCCTTGCTTTGATTTATGTAAGTAATTCTGCTAGAATTTCACCTTGATCTTTTATGGCCTCTATCTTGATTTTTAATTAATCTTAATTGATAATAAAAATCACATTTGTTCTCATTTTATTGAATGAATTACTTTTTTTATAATGTTTGATCTTTTAGGACCTCTGTCAAGTTGCATAGAGCTTCTTCTGAAGAAGAAACAAGAGGTCACTCAGGGCAAACATCAGCGGTTTACGTGTGAGATTAAAACCTCAAGAACTAACTGCACTGGACTGTATGACAGATTTTTCTGGGAGGCCCGAAGCAAACAGAAACTTGATCAGAAGATTGTAGATGAAGGATGTGTTGTCAGATTCACCATCAACAACACCACCTCATCTGATGCAGGCATATACACATGCACCCTCATAACACTGGACAAGAGGGAGATCCAGAAACAACTCTTTATATATGTTTCTAAAGGCAAAGGTGTGAGATTCAGTGTGTAAATATAATTCAGCACGGTGTTTTATTCCATCTCAGGGGGGAGTTACACGAAACAACCTAAATGCTAAGGTTAACCATAGTGTGATCTTTTAACATTGCACTAAGACTACCTTAGTGATTTAAAGAGGAGACGTAACGCATACTTTTGATTATTACAAACTATTATCTGTATTCGCTTCATTTATCAGAATCACTAGAGCCAAAAAGTGAGAAAATATACGCTTTAATTCGACTTCTAGGAGTCCTTTTACACACCTGTTTTGGATAACCGCCTAATGAGACTGGCGAACGCTTACTCAAAATCATCGAAGCATGACTCGAAGCCACGCCCAGTGTGTGACGTGCTAGTCGTCAGCTGAAAGTCCAGCCCTTTGATTTTCTCTGTATTTTAAAGCTAATTCAACAACAAAATAGAGGCAATAGCATGACCGAAATAATTCAAAATTCGATATGTAACTGCTTCATGATATCAACTTTCCCTCTCAGTCGTCAAATCCATCTTGATTGGACTGTGACCATACCTTGTACGCGGTTTTCTTGGGTGGGTTTATATCAAAAAGGTTAAGAACTTGGTCGGTTAGAGATCCATTACTATGGGATATCACATAGTGTTACAACATGTATTTATCGATTTGAAGTTCTAAATTGTCTCGAAAAAATGAAGGTTTTTGTATTAAACGGGAGAGAATGTAAAACCTATAGAAAAAATAATTTTGTTTCACTTCACTTCCATGACAACTTAGTACTTAGTGGATCATTCGTTTGTATTTAACTAACATATTTTATATTGTTATCTAGTATAACATCTCACACCGTGTTGCGATATCTCTTTGAATTTAACGATCAATGACATGAAAACATACCTGGCACAAGCGTTAGAAACATTCTATGTAATCCTAAAGAATATTGGCACCCGTTATTCACAATGTACTTTTTTAAATGTTTGTCATCGTCTGTAGAAGTGCATGAGCCAAATCTCCTTCTCTTAATTTATTGGTTGAATATATATTCTACAAGTTCAGTGGTTCAAAATGACTGGACGCCGTGACAATAAACTAAGTAGCAGTCGAATGCCAAGAGTTACGGCATTATGACAGGACATATATTCCGCTTGGCGGGTCCAAGGCGTGAACATTCAAAAGGTATAATTAGAGACCATTAAATCAAGAATTAAAATTGAATGCGATAAGATTACATAACGGTCACCTGTGTGTCATAAAAACATTAGACTAGTTAAACCAGTCTGATTGTTGTGACAACATTTGGCAGACGTCGTAATTGATGTACACATGCCATGGGATAGTGCGCATAGCATCATATTAAAACACTGTCTTTCGCTTGGAACAAATAATTAAAGATATATTTAACATCAATTTATCGGAGGTTCGAGTTGCTTGGATGACTTTAGATATGTTTAAACAGTGGTTAAGACTGAGATTTCCTGTTGTTTTTTCATTAAGGAGGTTATACTTCCGCGGACTAGCACGTCACGCGGCAGGACACGCCTCAGTGACCACTGGCCAGTTAAGTTCTGTTCACTGGTGCTATTTAGCTGGTGATTCGAAAAAGCTGTATTAAAGTTGTTTATTGGCCGATTTCAAAAATTTGAACTCAAGTTACTGGCAAATTAGAATACATATTTTATGAATCACGAAAGTTGCCATGGGTCATTTCAGTCGATCTTTAAGATTAGCTTAGTGTATGCTCAACTTGACTCTGGCCCAGAAAAGGGGTCATGGATGCTATTTCTGAAATTCAATTGTAAAAAATGTGTGGTAAGATATTAATGAAATTAACAAACAGAACTTTTTCTAGCTAAAATATGAAAATGAGACATATCAGGACACATGCAAAATCAAGTCACACTGATTTGTGTTTGAACGTTGATTTCAGGTTCCTCAGAGAGCTGTCCGATCACCCAGACGAAATGTGTTGCCTCTGGTCGCTGCATCTTCCAGCGGTACCGATGTGACAACTACGATGACTGCAACGATGGATCTGATGAACAACACTGTCCTAATGGTAATTTGGTCTTCTTACATGGAACCTTCATTGGGCCAAGTTGCATCATTTTCATACATCCAATAAGTCCATCAATACATTGCAATCTTTGATGACATTTGGGGTAAAAAATGACCCCGTAACTTAATATAAATAAGAGTAATTACCAAATTAAAACATTTGTCCAACCTGATTCCGTGTCCTTAAAGAGGCGGTAGCGACATAGGACATTTTGCAAAATGATTGTTAAAAAGGATTTTGGTGAATTAGATTAGTGTATACCATGCATATATTTTAAGATTTATTTGAAAATTGAATGTTGTTACAAAAAATTTCCTGAATTTGGCTTAACTTCCATACTAGGCAGTGTATGATGACCTATTTGCAATGAAAAGAGGAAGGCCAATAAAGGCCATGCCAATGCAACTAAATTGCAAATTGCTGAGTCAGCTTTCTTTTTTACGACATAGTGGTTATGCTCTATATGTTAAGAAGGACTTATGTGACATTAATGATATCATACAATAATTGACTTCAGTTGAGGTGAATCAAATTGTTTTTCGACCTCGGAAGCTTTAATTTTCTTCGTTGTTGGCATCAGCAAAGCATTTCTTCACATTGTCTGCTAGGGGAGGCAACTCCAAACGCTCCACACATTGATGATTTATTGTTAGCTCTGGTCATTGGATTGTTATATTGACTTCTCATGATGTTTTCAGTCTGAAAAAGAAGACTAGTCCATCATTTGGAAAGCTATTATTTACTAGATACAATACTTGGATGTAGCACTTAGTTGATTTATGTGAATGTTGCTGTTATAGAAAAGTGTGCTGACAAGTTCGTGTGCAGCAATGGTCGATGTATACAGAAGGAGCTTCAATGTAACAAGCAAAATGACTGCTCAGATGGCTCTGATGAAGACCATAGATGTCACCATGGTAACAGAAGAGTTTTATTTAAAAAATCTGCATTGGTTATGATTATTAACTGAAGTTGTGTTAGGGACCAGTCATTTATTACAGGGGGGTGGGCCGGGGGTTTTCTCTTTGGATTGTCTATAAAAATGTGGCCCTCCCCAACTCGTCGCAATTTTTTTCACGGCCCTTCCAATTTAAGCGTAATTTTTAGCTCATCAGGTCTGAAAGACCCGATGGGCTTATGGCATGGCAAGGCGTCCGGCGTCCATCCGTCCGTCCATCCGTAAACTTTTCACTTTTTCGACTTCTTCTCCAGAACCAATGACTCTAGAGAGCTGAAATTTTATGTGCATACTCCTTGGCAAATGGGGATTCTAAATTGTAGATTTCGTGACCCCATGACCCCAAATGGGGTCACAAGGGTCAAAACCTTAAAAATCTATTTTAATCTTCTTCTCCAGTTCCAAAAGGTCCAGAGAGCTGAAAAGTTGTGTGTAGACTCCTTGGGCACTGGAGATTCTAAATTGTAGATTTTGTGACCCCATGACCCCAAATGAGGTCAGAGGGGTCAAAACATGAAAAACCTATTTTCATCTTCTTCTCCAGTTCCAAAAGGTCCAGAGAGCTGAATAGTTGTGTGTAGACTCCTTGGCCAAAGAGGATTCTAAATTGTAGGTTTGGTGACCCCATGACCCCAAATGGGGTCACAGGGGTCAAAACCTAAAAAACCTAATTTCATCTTTTTCCCTAGTTCCAAAAGGTCTAGAGAGCTGAAAAGGTGTGTGTAGACTCCTTGGCCAACGGGCATTCTAAATTATAGGTTTGGTGACCACTTGACCCCAAATGGGGTCACAGGGGTCAAAACCTGAAAAACCTATTTTCATCTTCTTCTCCAGTTCCAAAAGGTCTAAAGAGCTGAAAAGGTGTGTGTGTATACTCCTTGGACACTGGGGATTCTAAATTATAGGTTTTGTGACCACTTGACCCCAAATGGGGTCACAGGGGTCAAAACCTAAAAAACCTAATTTCATCTTTTTCCCTAGTTCCAAAAGGTCTTGATGGCTTAATAGTTGTGTGTAGACTCCTTGGACAATGGGGATTCTAAATTGTAGGTTTGGTGACCCCATGATTTCAAATGGGGTCACAGGGGTCAAAACCTAAAAAACCTAATTTCATCTTTTTCCCTAGTTCCAAATGGTCTAGAGAGCTGAAAAATTGTGTGTAGACTCCTTGGACACTGGGGATCCTAAATTGTAGGTTTGGTGACCACTTGACCCCAAATGGGGTCACAGGGGTCAAAACCTAAAAACCTAATTTCATCTTTTTCCATAGTTCCAAAAGGTCTTGAGAGCTGTAAAATTGTGTGAAGCTCCTTGGCCAACGGGGATTCTAAATTATAGGTTTGGTGACCACTTGACCCCAAATGGGGTCACAGGGGTCAAAACCTAAAAAAACTAATTTCATCTTTTTCCCTAGTTCCAAATGGTCTAGAGAGCTGAAAAATTGTGTGTATACTCCTTGGACACTGGGGATCCTAAATTGTAGGTTTGGTGACCACTTGACCCCAAATGGGGTCACAGGGGTCAAAACCTAAAAAACCTAATTTCATCTTTTTCCCTAGTTCCAAAAGGTCTTGAGAGCTGTAAAATTGTGTGAAGACTCCTTGGCCAACGGGGATTCTAAATTATAGGTTTGGTGACCACTTGACCCCAAATGGGGTCACAGGGGTCAAAACCTAAAAAACCTAATTTCATCTTTTTCCCTAGTTCCAAAAGGTCTTGAGAGCTGTAAAATTGTGTGAAGACTCCTTGGACACTGGGGATCCTAAATTGTAGGTTTGGTGACCACTTGACCCCAAATGGGGTCACAGGGGTCAAAACCTAAAAAACCTAATTTCATCTTTTTCCCTAGTTCCAAAAGGTCTAGAGAGCTGTAAAATTGTGTGAAGACTCCTTGGACACTGGGGATCCTAAATTGTAGGTTTGGTGACCGCTTGACCCCAAATGGGGTTACAGGGGTCAAAACCTTAAAATCCTACTTTCATCTTCTTCTCCAGTTCCAAAAGGTCTTGAGAGCTGTAAAATTGTGTGAAGACTCCTTGGCCAACGGGGATTCTAAATTATAGGTTTGGTGACCACTTGACCCCAAATGGGGTCACAGGGGTCAAAACCTAAAAAACCTAATTTCATCTTTTTCCTTAGTTCCAAATGGTCTAGAAAGCTGAAAAATTGTGTGTATACTCCTTGGACACTGGGGATCCTAAATTGTAGGTTTGGTGACCACTTGACCCCAAATGGGGTCACAGGGGTCAAAACCTAAAAAACCTAATTTCATCTTTTTCCCTAGTTCCAAAAGGTCTTGAGAGCTGTAAAATTGTGTGAAGACTCCTTGGACACTGGGGATCCTAAATTGTAGGTTTGGTGACCACTTGACCCCAAATGGGGTCACAGGGGTCAAAACCTAAAAAACCTAATTTCATCTTTTTCCCTAGTTCCAAAAGGTCTAGAGAGCTGTAAAATTGTGTGAAGACTCCTTGGACACTGGGGATCCTAAATTGTAGGTTTGGTGACCGCTTGACCCCAAATGGGGTTACAGGGGTCAAAACCTTAAAATCCTACTTTCATCTTCTTCTCCAGTTCCAAAAGGTCTTGATAGCTTAATAGTTGTGTGTAGACTCCTTGGACAATGGGGATTCTGAATTGTAGGTTTGGTGACCCCTTGACCCCAAATGGGCAATGGGCATTTTTAATTTGATTGTGAATACACTGCCCATGACCCCATGGTCTTAACCCAAACACCTATTTCTATCAAAAGTCTGATGAGCTACAGAGCCCATGGCTCTATTTTTTTCATGACCCTCCCCCAAATCATATCTACGGAAGTTCTTGAAATTGGTCTTTTGAAGATTTATGGTTGGTTCTACATTCAAATTTTTGTTTGATATTTCCAAAAGAGAAACTTCTTTAAGTAACACCTAAAATAATGTTGGAAAAACCCATCAGATTTACCCTTCCATTGATGGGTTTAACATGATATCTGATAATGGTCCATAGTGTTTTATCAGAACTTTTTTTTTACATCAACTGTATATATCAAAATAGGGTTTGAATACTATTGCTTATAAAACACACATATGTTTAACATAGTGTAAATTCTATCTTTAATTTTATCTTACTTTTAAGGCTCATTTTTATTTATTTTGAAAATTCAAATCACAATGTCTTTTTTATCTTTAAATAACAAAATAGGTTAGCACTGAGGAAGAGAAGGAATTTTTTTTTATGGATGATCAACTTCTTTATTGAATTTACTTTCAACAGAGATAAAAAGAACTAAGATATTGCACTAGTTAAAAATTCCATCAAAATACATATCTTGCCCACATTATTCCACTGAAAACTTGAAACAATTAATTAAATTATCAAATTTCATAACATTTAAACTGTTTGTGTATGAGTTTGATTAAAACAAATTTAACCGTCTACATTAAGTTTGTAGCACAAGAAATCTATAGAATTTTGAAGGTACATAACATATGGACAATAAAGGCACATCTAGGTTTCACAGAAATTACATATGTTACATTTGTTACATGTTACATAATATTTAAACAATAAAGTGTAAAACCCAAAAAGTATGGAAGCTTAAGTATAAATATAGCAAATGTTCCCAATTTTTGGAATATCAACATTGGAATTTATTTTTCTTAATATGCATTTAGATATTTTTCATAAGTATGGCTTTATTAACAATTTTGCACCAACCAAGCCATCTGCTAAAGTGTTATGGTTTCATAACTTTGTATCATTGAGAACGATTAATATAATCATTCAGATATTAATAATTTGACTAGCTGTTTAAACTTTATGAGTCTATTAGTTATTAAATATGCATCTTTGTTGTTTAAAAATATAGCAAACACCTGTTAACTGCATGGTATAAACTCTCGGTCCAACAGAACTACTTTTCTACTTTTTGTTCTACAAGAATAAAGAACAATGAATTGAGCAGTATATTCATGGTGATTTTTTTTATGTAAGCATGTGTTTTTAAGAATATAAACCAGTCTTGCTAATATTCTGGAATTTTTTTTCATTTGATAAGGCTTTATGATAATGTTTCAGCCCCACTTTCAATTGCTAAAGAAAGATGGTTTTATAACTGTCTATTATCTGTCTATACCAAAACAATCTCATTCAAATAAAATCTAATATTGATGCACTACCTTACACAGATTATAGATCTCTTAAGGCCCCTTTACTTAGGTTCACCTTTGACTCCCGACTTTGACTCCCATTTGACCTCTTGATATCATTGGTTTGACGCAGATAACTCCGAGCAATCAAAGTGATTTACAATTGTTCTTGATAAAATAAGACATAATCGGTTATAGCATCTAGGTCTTTGACGGAACAAGGGTCAATCTCATTAGCATATGTACATCAGATATGTGTGATATATGATTAACAAGAAACCTCTTATTATGTCTCCCCCTGAAGGGTCGGGAGACATATTGGTTTTGGCTGAGTTCCCGTCCGCGTCTGGACTTAGTCAATTTGAAGGGTAGTGTTAGTTTCCGGAGCACAACTCTGAAACTACATGACCAATCTTCCCCAAATTTGGTACATATCCCATTCATATCATGTAGATGTGCCTTATGGGGGTTTCAACTTCTTTTTCAATTCTTTTTTTTTGTTTCCCTGGCAACAGTTTGGAGTTGTCATTTTAAAGGGTAGGGTTAGTTTCCGGAGCATAACTTTGAAACTACATGACCAATCTTCACCAAATTTGGTACATATCCCATTCATATCATGTAGATGTGCCTTTTGGGGGTTTCAACTTCTTTTTCAATTCTTTTTTTTGTTTCCCTGGCAACAGTTTGGAGTTGTCATTTTAAAGGGTAGGGTTAGTTTCCGGAGCATAACTTTGAAACTACATGACCAATCTTCACCAAATTTGGTACATATCCCATTCATATCATGTAGATGTGCCTTTGGGGGTTTCAACTTCTTTTTCAATTCTTTTTTTGTTTCCCTGGCAACAGTTTGGAGTTGTCATTTTAAAGGGTAGGGTTAGTTTCCGGAGCATAACTTTGAAACAACATGACCAATCTTCACCAAATTTGGTACATATCCCCTTCATATTATGTAGATGTGCCTTTTGGGGGTTTCAACTTCTTTTTCAATTCTATATTTTCTTAATCTTAAATTGAATCATATGAAGTTAATATTTTGTCAAAACTGTGGAGATGTTCATTAACCAAAACCTAAAGTTTATGTTGTTTTATAGAAAAATTCTTAAATTTTATTTGAGTTAAAAAAAACTTAAGCATTTTTAACAACAAAAAATATGCTGAAACAGTGTACGGGGGAAACATCTGTTTTTACGAGTAAAAACACTTTCTAGTTGGTGTTTGTTTTGGTGGTCTCCTTTCATCAACATATAAATGGTTATTAAAGCAACGTACTACACATTCATTCTGAAATGTAGGCAGCTTGACATACAGATAACAGTCAGAAATTTTTTCTTCTGAATGCTGTAGAGTACAAACGAAATTGAATTCCTGCATCCTACAATACGGAGTGAACTTGCTGATTTGCTGATTTAAAATATGTCAAAGGCAAGCCTGACAGCTCATGTAAGAGATCTATACTCGTAACGTAGTGGAGCATTTTAGATTTTATGTAAATGAAATTGATACCAAAATGAACAAAAATTATTTGAAAGTATTGTTTTAGTCTTGGATATTGATGCTGTAGTATTTCAGTTTGATCCAGAATAATTCAATTTCATGATTCTTGATGCAGATCAATCTAATCAGTTGAATTTCCAGACAGTTTGATCTACTTGTTTCTTATAGATTTATTTGATATCTCTTGAAATCTTATGCTTGTGTTGTGTTGTATTATTGTGCCATCAATCTATTTACATAATAACCATATCATAGATTGCTAATATTGTATGTCGGCTATTAAATCCTATTACTCTCTTGCCCCAGATGAGATTTCATCAACTGAACCACCAGCAATGGACGACCACTTTGACTGGCTCAAGACAACAGTCTACACTGTTATAGGATGTACAGTTGCCGTTGTCATCTTCATCTCTTTCATAGTGATTGTTGTGTTCCGAGTGAAAATGAAAAGACTGCGAGCTCGACGGATCGCCCGAGCACTGGAGAGACATCGGCAGCACCAAGGCAGCACAAATCAAGGCCGCAGTCCTGAACAGGACCCATTCCTCTCTATTGGATCTAACTCCCACTATGGCAATATCATTGTCAATGTAAACAATGGTGTTCAGTATGTGCCAACTGGAGATTTTACTGCATTTGTGGACTCCCCTCCCCCTTACCATGAGGTCGTGGCATCAGAACGGGACAGTTCTCCCCCACCCCCCTACAGCACCATAGATCGTAAACCCCATCCGAAACCAGGAACATCGGAAGGTACAAACTGTGAGGGGAGGGATATGCAGCATCCACACAGCTCAACAGACATGGCGAGTATACAGGAAGACATGGCTGATTTGGTGGGGGCGGAAGGAGGAGCAGGTGCCCCAGATTCGAATCCCAGACTGAGCAGCGACCTTCATCCTCCCTCCTATCCTGGTAGTGCTTCAGAAACTTCTCTTGCTCCTACTGCTGCTTCAGCTCTACCTCAGTCTAGCAATAGAAGCGAGTCCAATCCCGGCCCCAGCAGCAGAGACAGTGCTCCTTACGGGAGTCGGGAGAACATTGTTAGAGGGGAGCAAGCTCATCACACTAGCAGAGAGAATATACTCAGAGGTGAAACTGCTTCTGCAACTAGTAGGGACAATATCCCGGTGAGTGTGGACTCTCAACCTCAGACTCCATTGACCAATCGTGCTTCACCTCAAACTCAATCTAGCAATAGGTCATCACCACAGACTCAACAGACCAATCGTGCGTCTCCTCAGACCCCATCGACCAATCAGACGTCACTCACAAGACCTGCTCGACTTGCTGTACAAGGAGGGAAGATAGTGTTAAGTGCTGAAGAAGAGGCTGCTGCTGCTAACCTTCGTGCTTTGTCAGACGAGGGGTCGCGACCTCGACAGTGCCACCTGGAGGTGAAGGAAGGTCAGATTGTACTTACGGACATGACGCGGAGTGACCTTGGGGTCCAGTCTCCCCTCACTGGTGATGGTGTGGTTAGAGGGACAGGAGAGTTGGAAGTTCGTGACGGACAAATTATTTTCAGACCAAAGGAAACATAAGCAAACAATCATGATTAATATTTTGTATTTTGTAAATCGCACAGGGTTTTTTCGTCATTCATTCTACTCATATTCATCTCTCAAAATACTATTGGTTCTTTTACTTTTTTTCATGTCAAAAGTCAAGGTTTCTGACATAGTCTATTCTTTAGTTTTAACATTCGTTAACTTTTAGTTAAGTTGAAATTATCTACATGATGATTATTTTACAACATGTTTTTTTTTTCAAATTTAAAAGTAATTTTAAGGTGCATTTCTTTAAAAAAAAATATGTTTGATGACAATAAGTTTTCTTTATTTTCTATTTGATCAAATTCATGGAAACAATGAGTTATATACCCCTGTACCTGATGATGTTTTGGGGGCATTACGTAGTTAGTAGGTTGTGTCATGAACTAAGAATCAGTGTGGCAGCTGAAGCCAATCCAGGATTGCCCTGTGAATATCTCAAGTTAACAGAACACTCCACGTTTCTGCATTTCAGTGAGGAACCCATGCTCAGCAATCTGTATAACATTTTGAAGTTGATCCTCTTTTTTCTGAAATTACATGATTTTGTCAAGATATCTGACATTTGCAATGATTTGCATAAAGGCTTCTTTGTAGTTAAAAGGGTAGGAAAGCTACAAAACTCTACGTTATGCTTTGAGATACATGATACATGCGGAGCACAGTGGTTTAGGGGTCAGGGAGCTGGCCTCTCACGCCAATGACCCAGGTTCGAATCCTGCTGGAGACACAAAAAACTTGTAACCTGGGTTCAAAACTATTGTGTCCTTAGACAAGGCACCTCATCCACATTGCACTCAGTCCACCCATCTGTTATAAAGGGTACCTGAAGACAGGGATGTACAGACCTACACGGTCGCGCGTGGCACTAAGTAGCTGCTTTGAAGTTCACTTCCCTCAGGGTAATGATCTAGGTAGTGCTCTAAGTATGTATGTACATGGAAAAGGCGCCATATAGATATCTACATTATTATTATTGTACATCCTTTCAATTGCAATAGAGGGCAGATGGTATTTTATGGCATGACCTCAGTAGGCTTTTGGGCAATGAAATTGTCAATGGCAAATTGACAAAAAGAAATTTGGTTATTCATAGGGTAATTTTGGATGGTGATAACTATGCCTTTGTTTACATACAAAATCATGATTCACTGCTGATATGTTTCTTTGTGCTTCTGTGATTATGAAGATTTTGTGACACTCAATTATGGCTTTTGTTTTATTAACTTGAATGGCAGAGCATGTAGAGGTTTGAAAAGTGGTTAGTTCTTTGCAGAAAGTGTTACATTAACTATTTCTACAAATGATCTGCACTTACATTTGATACTGAGTCTTTTCTTATTTGAAATTGAAATTTGGAGACTAACTTAATCCCATTTTCTTCTAACAGAGGTAGCTCAAGTCAAAACATTCTAACCTCTGTTTGAATAAGAGCATTTCTCGAACTTTCAGCAGTTTCCCCTAGCAGCAAAAAATTGCATCAAAAACTGTTCGTGAAATTTCAGCCAATGAAAACCTTTATTTCATTTCATATTTGTTTGCTTGATGTCAGAGACTAATGCCACCATTCAGTCATTGTATTACATGATGTTCTATCATGCAGATGTAAAGTGCAAAGTGCACAGTCGAAATTCTTGTTTTTGTAAAGCATTTGGAAAGGACTTAGGATTTTCTAAAGATTTCTTTGTAACACCGTCGCTGATCGCACAACTATCTCTGATTGCATGAAATCTAATCAGAAAAAATGCTTGGATATGAATAGAGATTTTGACAAAAGTTTATGACGTGGGCTACCTCTGGGGAGTGAATGACTTTACCCCAGTTCTGTTTATATATCATTAATCATTAACATTATGACCTGGGTATATTTTGCAAAGAGAGTTTTAGAATAAAAACCACAGTATTTATCTAAAACAAAGCAATGTGTTGAAAGTAGTTATTCTAAACTGGGGCCTCTGAGTATTATTTCAAATAGAACTTTGGAATCAAGAACCACAATTATTTGCCAGAAATAAATCGAAGTGTCACAGATTGTGTTACTCAGTATATTACAGTTTGGGGATATTTTTAGTTGGTGAAGACAACATGACAAAGTCTGTATTCTTTGGATAGAATATAGTCCCAAATATTACAATTGTTCACATTTTAAATAGCATTTATTTCTAGGCAACGAATGAATCCTGCAATTGCCACCGAATTTAAGTTGTTAATCAACGTCATATAGGTCAAGATTTTTTTGGTCTTTATGACATTTGCCACAATGAAATCTTATCCTTTTATTTTCTCAATTTATGATTTGTCTTCCGATATTTATGGTTTTCTATTTTTATAGCATTCTATTGAAGTGCTTTGTAGATTACACATTTACATATTTATCACATCATTTATTCATTCTTCATGTCTTTGTATAAGTATCATCACAAACTGTATATTTAATGTTTTATATGAACTGAATCTAGATCTGTAGAGCATTGAGAGTTTTGTACTTTCAAAGATAATTGCTATGAAAACAGTTATTCAGGAATGATAATTTAGACATGTAATAGACGAAGTTTTACTCCCTAGATAAATTTGTTTGTGTATATATTATATATATATAAGTTTCTTTTGAATCTGTTGGGATCAAATTTATCTTTAAAGGGGCAGTAACACGTTTTTTTTAGATAAATAAAGTGTTCTCACGAAAACGAAAATAATTGTTGCAAGACAATGTTATTAAATCAAAGAAGTAATATTAAAATGAATATACCATGAGCGTTTAAGCTACATGAATCCATTTCCCTACCTCAAATGATTAAAGGGTGTTCACACAAAAATGGCTACCAGTGGTTGTTGTGAAACTTTATGATTTCCTATACGAGTACAGAAGGTCTGGTTGAGAATGAGATCTTTGACCGTCTGAAAATGACATATTATGACATAATGGCATAACCTTATGTTTAATGGGGAAAAATTTGAGAAGCCAATCTTTCAAAAACGTGCTACTGTCTCTTTAATTGCTTACATGGCACTTACATATGTATTGAGGGTGAAATGATTTGATATTGAGTATTATGCAGCATCTGTTAAAGATTGACGTTTAATCTGGAGTAGAACATTTTAGAACAGACTATCTGATTCAAATACTCCTCAAACACTTCAGTAACTTTTAAGTGGCATGTAATTAAGTGTGTGAATGGTGTTTACAACATATCGCCGAGAATCACTCATGAGGGGATAGCGCCCCCTAGTGGGGTACATGCAAACTTATGTTTGGAAACACCAACCATTTGTATCCGTTTTCCAATTGGCAACAAATAAATTGTACATTTCTAATAATTTTCGCAAGCATCAAATGGGCTGGCTCATCTGTTAAGTTGAAAATTGTATATAATATGATGGCAAGGTGCTCCTTCCTTTACCCTAAAGCTGCCCACCTACCAATCAAAGGCCTTTCAGAAAACAGTGGATGATATCTTTGGATGAGGTCATTATTATGCACTGTTTCAATATACAGGCTTTATCAAAGGAAAGTAGATTGCCTTTTGGATAATAGCTGACGATAAAATAGTATATGCCCCTATTAATCACATCAGCATTGGCTGGCGACTACCTTTGAGCTCAAGGAACCTTTTACACTTTTTGATGTATTTGAATCAGATTGTTTAGTAGAGTTTTATAACTGTATGTAACTATAGCCAAAGAGGATGAACGTTAGTTCTCATAGATTTCAGATTCTTTGTGCAGTAAGCCTTTCAAGTCAAGATAAAACCTGTTTCTTAATGGAATTGTTTGAACTGACATAGAAATATGATTTAAATTCCTCCAAATATCAAATGATACCTTGAAAACTATTGTGTTACTCATATTCACAATATTCACAATATTCACCTGATTCTCAGTTGAAGGATTACGCTTAGCTAAAGTAAAGGCTTAGAATAAATATGCCTAGAAAGCATTCATTTTTGGTTACTTATAGCTTCTTGAAGGCAGAGATGAAAGAATTGTTTAATGGGATTCTAGACTTTGTACAAGGCTTCAAAACGTTTGATACGCTATTATTGGCCAGGGCTGCCATGCAAGAAGAGGATATCTCACTCTGGTAACAAAACAAGCTATGTACAGTCAGACCTTGATAATCCGAACGCTTCCGTTTTTCATCAAAAACGTTCGGATAGTGAAACGTTTGGACTACTGAAACGAACCAAATCTACAGACAGACGAATATTACGAATATCTAATGAGTTTTATTTCATATACACATAACAACTGGGATACATATATTAATAAACAATCATTGCGCAAAAGCATTTCTGGACACTCACTCAGGTTTGAAGAATTTGCCGATTACAGATCAATTTATTACAATCACAAACTGCTGACACGCTCAACTCCCGTGTCAATCCACTGTCATTGATGTTGATTACCGAACGTTTTGATGAACAGTCGGATTAATGAAGCAGAAATAGCTGTAATTAACTAATCCGTTACAGCTAATTAGCGTTCGGATACGGAGACTGAATCAACGGATTAATGAATCAACATTTAATGAGTTTATATAGAGATAAGTTTGGTTACAGCTTGCTACCGTTCGGATACTGAGAGATTCGGATTATCGGTGGCCGGATTATCGGGGTCTGACTGTAGTAGTCCTGCTTCATGACCCTTTTATTAAATAGCAGCCTTTAGTACAGTCTAGGTCCTCATTCAGCAAGTCTAGATTGACTGCATACTCAATTAAATGAAGAGCCTAAGGAAAGAATATTATTGATGAAGGGACTGTAAATTATTGAAATGTTTCATAGAAGTAATTATAGTCTAGCTATATAATGATTGCCGTACTATGAAATGTGTTTCTCTCTGTTGATATCATTACTTTTAATGTATTTCGTATGTATGTACATAAACATTTTTGTTTGTCAGTATATTTTTGATACAAGAAAGATAGAAAAATGACTATGAAATGAAATGCAAATTTTTAGTTAGACTCTCTGTGATATGATTTGCTGTAATCAAAAGAGTTTAAGACACTAAATGAGAAAATCTTAGTAATGAATTATGTGATGTTTGGTTGAATTGTCAAGCTTATGTACAAGAAATTATTAGATCATTTTTTTTGTTTTAAACATCAAAATGATTTCGTCATACCGGGTATATCAAATGTTTAACGATTCATGTTTAAAAGCTTTATATCAAAATCTTTGTATTTGGTCAAATAAGGATTATCAACTCTATGTCTAGTCTATGTTTGATTATTCAACATTTTATGCAGGTCAAGACCAATTTCAGCATTAATTAGGCATTAAATTTCCTTTGCATTTAGTCTGTTCTTTCAGCAACTAAATAAGTTTTATTCTCTTGAATTGAGGTCACAAAAATTTAGTCTTTATGTACCCAACACAAACAACACTCCTGGGGCTACTACTCTAGATTGACATTCATCATTTGTGATAAAAATATTCATTTATTTGTCGTATCTTAGAATTTATTATGAGGTGCTACAAACCTTTTGGAATTGTTTGTATTAAACAGGAAAGTGCTTACAATGTAGATGTTTTTATTCACTTGTAAAGATGTTCAGCTCAACTCTTACATGTATTTCATAAAAGGTAAGGCATTCTTAAATGAACATTTGTTTAAGAAGTTTATGTACATAATCTGTAAATATGTTGACCCATGCAACATAATTGTTAAAATGCTTCTCAGTAAAAACTTTAAAACAATCCAGCAAACTTAAGGTTAACAATGTAATACATCTGTGATACATCTATATATTGAAATCAACTTAATTAATGTTCTTTATAAATTATGTGAACAACAGCAATTTTTATTGTCGGTAATTATGAAGGGGGTTATCCTGGTAAGATTTAAGATTTATATATATATATATAAATAAACACACACACACACACACACACACAAACACACACACACACACACACACATATATATATATATCACCATTTTTTAAGGATAACCATTAATCCATAGGTTATTCAATCATTCAAACTTGATTTGAAGCTACATTTGAAATAGCGGTAATGCAAAAGAAAAACAATTGGCAATAACACAACAGCTGTCAATAACATGTACAAGATATTAGAGGAATTCAATTTTACTTCATTCCATATTCTCCTCCCCCAGTCACCTGATCTTAAGCAAATAGTGAAAATAACATATATTAAAGAACATACTCTTCTGTTGTCACATTCAAGTAACAATTTTTGGTTTCTTGTATAGAATTTGGTTTAAAGAAGTAAACAAGATCAGTTATCTTCCCTGATATGGCAAAGAAATTGTTGATTCCGTTAGACACGACAGACCATGTACATCTGTAACTTCTTGTATGTAATGAATTCCAAACATTGTGCTAATATTAAAGAAAGTATTATGAAGGATTATACTTATTGGTGGCATTTTATGACATTTGTAGTTTCAGATATGCAACTTTTTGTTTTTGCTTCTTCCACTATTATATTATTTAATTTTACACATAATCGGCTTCAATAAATCGTTTGTTGTTCAGTCACTGACTTAATCATGTTGTGTTGTTTTTTCATCAGATTTAAAGAAGACAATGGTGAATTGCTAAGATGTTCACTTGTATGCATTGGTATGATGTCTTCATTTATTGAAGAAAACAGAAAACCTTGAAACTCTTTTTGAGTAATGGAAAACCACATTTAATGGATAGTACCATATATATTACTGCGTAAAAGTTAACTTTTTGGTACCAAGATTGGGTTGTCAAAGAGGGAATTGTCTCATATGCAGGGTTTTGACCTAAACATTCTAAGGTAAACATCTTTATTGCAGTGAGATCCCGCCAGGGGCTTGGCAACTTAATCTGCAGTAGAGAACTGTTCTACACACAATATGGTTTGGGCGCACTGCTACACTGAATTTCAGCGTAATACCACCCATGGTTTGCTAGTTTCAGCGGATGCTCGCAGGTTTCACCGCAATCTATAGCCACAATGGTGTTGCAGGCTTTCTGCCGCCAATAATACTAGCAGCTGTGAGTGATATAAGTGAAGTACTCTTGAAAGCAGCGTTAATCCCTAATTCACCTCACCTATTGCAGTAAGTGTGTTGTTAGTGCAGATACTAACTACTAGTAGTGACTTAGTGTGTGACTTACTTGCCAAGTATCACATTTAAAATCTACTTCTATTTTTACACTTTAAGTGAAAATTGTAATATTATTTATTGATAGAAAAAGTACAATATTGTAAAAACTAAAAGGCAAAGCGATTTTGAAAGGAAATGAAGACTCAGATCTGTTGCGGGTCTCTAATCTATGGCGGATTTCTTTTTCTGTGGCTTGTTTGATTGTTAGACTGTTTCATGACATCATGCTAAGTGACGTCATAATAGCTAACTGTTCTCATCGTACGGCCCAATTGCGTCGCTAGCGTAATAATTAGAGAAGTCACAGAGAGATATTGCAAATGGATAACTACCAAATAATAAGAGTCCATATTCCAATTACGAAAATACATTAAACAATATCTTACATGTAAATAAGACATTTGCGGCTTCATGCCACATCAATTGTGTTTATTTTGTAGGATCTTTTTAGCCCTCGTTTAGTCTGTCTTCTTCAGCCCTAAGATATTGAAAGACTATCTTTTGTAACCTTGGATTTCTGTCGACGAATTTTAGGGTAAGTTTGTCTAGCGTAATGTTTGGTTAATCATTGCAGAAAAATACAAAAAAAGGTACAAATGTCAGGCATTTGAAAATCTGCCATAGATTTGGCAATCCACCACAGATTCGAGGCCTGCCATGGATTCGAGTCTTGCATAATATATGTGAGTTTAACAGATGAGAAAGTGTGAGATATTAATGGTATGAAAGTGAATGACTGTGTGCAAATGAGTGTTTATCCTTTTTAATGTTTTGGAAGTGGAGGTGGGGAAGGGGGCTTACTTCCTTAATGTATTCATTTTACTTTTTGTATCAATACTGTTTCTGTGTATTCCATGTATTGTAACAATTTTGAGGAATAACAAAAAAAGTGACTCCCTAAAACTGATCACTTCCTTCGTGGCAGTGTAAGTATATATATACCAAAACGTCACACTATTACTAAAGACGTTTACTATCCATAAAACTTTGTTTTACTTCAACTCTAAAACTTCTAAAATGCCTCTTAAAGAAGTTATACTTTTGGGTATCTAATTTTGTTGCCTTCTGCATGTGGCTCAGTCAAAGAAAATGTCTAGAGATTTATAGGTGGGCAGAAAACAAGCCTGTTAGAGACATATATAGATTAAAATTGAACTTAATTAGATTAAAAAGTAGTCACTAAAATTGTGAAAGAAAAGATCAGAATCTGATTTCAGAAGAATGAAGCATTCATAAAATATCCCACACTTGCTTTTATCAATTACATATTGCTCTATTTTCTTGAATGGCATCAACATTTTCTGAAACAATGAATGAATATAATAACACTTGTGTATATAGTTTATCATTTCTTAGCATGCTTGTAAAGAGACAATTTTTATTAGTTTAAACATAGTTTATTTCTATAAATGAACAGAATTGTTTGCAGTAGAGAACTATTCTACAACAGTAAGGTTTGGGTGCAATGCTACACTGAATTTCAGCGCAGTACCCATGGTTCCAGGTGATGCTTGCAGGTTTCACTGCAATGCATAGCCACAAGAGTGTTAAGGGCTTTCTCCCTACATTAAGGTAGACTTCAGAGGTCTTAAAATTTCTTATTCTTAAAATATTTAGATAATTTTTCCATGTGTCAAAATAATTTCAACTCTTTCAGATTATCGATATCTGAAGATATGAGTGTCTTTGAATGTTTCTGTTACTAAGTTTGGTAAGTTTTAAGGGGCAGTAGCATATATTTATTGCTAAAAAGATGGCTGAAATGTATTCGAAAATTAAGTTCACCAACGGTAAAACACCCCGTTATCTTCAAGTAAAACATCCCTGTATCTTCAGAAAATCAAGTTCAAGAACTAGTGTACTTGGTTCAGTAAAGCCATGGGAATCGTTTTTGTAATTCTAAATAATAAAAGGTGTTCACTGCCCATCAGTTTATGCCATATAAATGACATCAGTTCTAACGACTGGGAATAATTGGGTCTTGTAGTAACATAATCTCCCCTTTAAAATATGCAGTATGAATATATTACATTGTAAAAGTCTAATTAGCACAAGATGTGCTACTGACCCTTTATACAACAAATTAGTTTTCCAAATCAAAATGTGTGCACATTTAAGAATAAAAATTACTTTCGTTATATTGATTAAATGATTTATAATCTGTTTTTTTTTTTTAAACCAAAATAGTCTTTAAAATAAAACAACCATAAAATAGTTCTAAATTCAAATTCACAATAATCTATGATAATGTGACTTTTGAATGAAAAAAAAAGCCCATTGATATAAAAAGAAATTTATAAACAGCATTTATTGAAAATGATCAAACCCCGGGTCTATATAAATCTGGGTGCTGACAAAATGTGAAACAGACCTTAGACGGTCACTAACCGGAAATGACATCACGTATCATTTCTTCCGTACTGAGGGACAAGTGCTCCTGAAAGGCTTTAGGATAACGCTGTCTAGAAAATACAAGGTAATTTTAAAAGCATTTTATGAGTGAAAACTACTTTAATTATTCTTAGTGAACAATTATGCACATAGATAATCTGTTTGGAAAGAGCAGATTTTTCACATTGTGATGTCAAGTTCGACCGCGGTAGCTCGATCTCATCTTGTGTAGCTATAACGACAAAACCGCATGGATGTCAAATTTGCAAGTATAAATACCACGGTGGCCTAAAAAAAGTGCAATCTTTTATTTGTATCTTGCAAGTATGAAAATTCTGCGAGTATGTAAATGTTGGATGTAGAAAATATCTTTTCCGTTGTGCCTGGATAGTAATGTGATGTGACAGTCTATGAAATGAGGCTCTACATAAGGGGGCGTGGCCATTGACATGCAAATAATTTTTGAAAAATAATTCAGGTTCATTTTATAAAAAATGGCATGCCTGAATGGAATGATTAATTTAATAATTGGAAATATGTAAATGTACGATTTGTATTTTGTCACAATTAAAGTTTGATTGCAGATGTAAGACTAAAAAATTAACATCAGTAGGTACAAAATTACATATATTTGAATTTAAAGAGAACTGCTTAAAATTATTGAATTAGTTTTTTTTGTTCATATTGAATTTATATGATTTTATTATGCACACAAAACATATTTATTGAAGTAGAAATTCTTGTATAAAAGCATTGTCAAAGATAATTCCATTGCATATGTGAACGGAAGTAGACTGTCATGCAGTGACTACCCCTCGTAAAATCGGCACATATTTCACATGTAAATGCAATCACATTGTGTCAATTTAACTTCAGCTGAAAAACAAGTAACTTGGAGGCAATCCAAAATTTTCGAGCATCGTACATGCCATACCAAACAGACTGAGAGGCAGTTGAAAGAGAATTCCAACAAATTGTTGTATAATGCCCCCAGCTATTTGGAGAGAGTTATATTGAAGCTAGGCCTGTTATTGATTAATCTGATTATATAAAGATTGAATACACCTGTCATTATAATTGTCACTGGAACAAGATTGTTTGGTGTGGTGACAGGTGTTTTATCAATAATTTGACATATTTATGCAGAAAGTGTTTATTTTCAAAAAAGAGAAAGATAGAGCTGTTAGGTATGATTTGTATATTGACACCAATTTTAAATATACCATTGTTTGAAAACTAGGACTTTCAATATTGTCAACAATAAACTCATCTCTGTTCTTCAACTAGTCATTGTTATAGGTTTTATTGTGTTCAGACATATTTCTCTAGATATAGGATAATTGTACCATACTTACAATTACTATCAGTTTTTACAAAGTGTTAAAACAAGTAAGAGAAAACAGCTGAATATTTAAGTATCATATGAACTTTTTGTGATGACTTCACTGATCATTCAAAATTTGACTCTTATTCATACCTGTCTGTTTAATAATAATTTTGTTGTCCAGGTCCTACCAGGTAATTTTACAATCCCCCCTCAGTGTTTTGGGCACCTTAAGCCTATAGTTATAACATTGAGTTACAATCAAGATAAGGGGAACTCTGTGAAAGTGGGCAGTGGTATACAATAGGCCTTTGAACATGACGCATAACTATAATTTTTGTCTTTGGACGTAAGTTCTTATGTGTGTTCAATTAAAAAAATACTCTACTTAAGACAATTTCAACTTTTTTTGAGATGATGTTTCAAAAGTGTTTTTACATTTTTTTCTTTTGACACTCTTATACTTCTATTGCTTTCTTTATTAAATATATTGAGTGTAACACTATTATTTATTTCGCAGTTGAATTATCCAATTGAGATTAGATCTTTTCTCCTAAGCATTGAGAGTAATTGCAAATGATTGTTATACATTACAGTTATCCTTTTCCAAACACCTGCAAATTCATGTACCTTATAGCCTTAATAATATAATAAGCTTGCTAAATGGACTGTTAATATTGACCTAGTAGTTTGGTGGGAATTTTGCGATCTCCAATGTGTATTGTATTTGTGTCAATGTTTGTGGAGCCTTAGAGTACTTATATTGAAGATGACAGATGATTAAACCTTTAGGGGGCTGTCTGAGCCCTTTGAAGTCTACCTTTTGACCAATGGCGATTTACCTGCTAACATTTTGTATCCATCAACCCTCTGCCATCAAAGATCTATTTATTGTTTGTATAAAGGTAAGAACATGTGTATGAGTAATCAAAGTAAATGTATCGGGAGCGATAAAGTCTCAGTTGTGTCCAAATTGTAAAGATAACTCGCATTTATGAGAGCTGTGATTCAAGTTTTACTCTTTCTGGTGACATTGTTTACACTGCGGTATTTCATTCATCGAACGTTCCCTCTTTCATGATATTGCTGTGTCTGAACGAGAGACAGGTGAAATCTATCAAAAGATAAAATGAATAAATAGAAAAGATGATTTGGGCTGTCGTTTGCAATTTCACTGACGGTTAAACAGAAATGGTTGACTGCCTTTTGAGAATAAGGTTATATTTGCTTAACTGCTTTTTGATAAAATCAAGAATGATGTGAAAGCTTTTAGCTTTTACAGCTGAATGGGACATATGCTACTTTATTCACAAGGGACTGCTCAATGTTGGAAGTTTATTCAGTTTGTTTCTCCTTGTATTTTCATTTTCATTAAGTTTGAGATATTTTTTGACAACTTTGGGAATAATTACAGTTTTTGATAACGTAGTTGTACTCAGTGTGGGTCTATAATATTGATCATTAGTAAGGTTTAAGTCCTTGGGCGAGGTAAATAATATTTCTCTTTTGAATTTGTAGCCCGGAATATATTGAATGAGATTGTTTATTATTGTGAATAAGAATGGGAGTTCAGAAGTTAAACTTAAAAAGTATTGTCAAAGAATATCAGAATGATATCTGCAGCTGACCACACAGACAGAATAAGGAATTCATTGTTTTATTTAAAAGAACCTCACGTGTAACAAATTTAGTTGAATTTCCAAATGTTGCAGTTTCAGTCGTCATGTTTTACTTTATTGAATATGCATGTATTTCCTTACATTATTGAATGGGTATAAACAATTTTAACATGAACAGAAATGAGTTGGAGGTTTTAGGGGAATTGGGACAATTAACAGCTATTATTTCCATTCATTCCATTTTATACCTATCTTCCTCTTCATTCATTGATTCACTTATGCATCTCTGGTCTGCATTCAGTCCATTATATCTTCATTCATTGATTTGATTTAAACAGGATTATTCAAAAGTGTTCCAACTTAGTGAACCCTCTCCTAGTCTAGAACTTCAATTCATTTGTTCATTGTACCTTCTATCCACTTCTTTCATCCCTGATGTAGATAATGAAAAGACCAGACAAGTCAGACACCCCTGTAATGCCAGACTCCCCCTAAGTTAAGCCTCCAGAGACAGTCTGACCTTTTGGCGCTCTGTGAACCATTAATTGTTGATTGGAAGACACTGTCTGTGCTGTAATCCTCCATTAGTTTTAGTTATTGCTACTACTAACCTAACTGAGGGCACCGCTGCAGACATTACTGTGGTATTTCTGGCTGAATGTCAAACATCACAAACTTTTATCTCTGACATTTAGGATCTCATTGATGCTTTGAAAATGTGGTGCTGTTTTTCATACATTTTCATCAATCTTCTTGAGATTTTAAAAAATTGGGAAAATGTTAGAGTAAAAATAAATTCTAGAAATTTTTGGTGGTCAGAAGATTTCATTTCTGATAATGATTTGCCATTAACGCATGTTTTCTTCAAACAGACCAATAAAATAATGTTGCATGGCCGGCTCCTTCATGATGAAAGAGGTTCATGATATAATTGAAATTGTATATCTTAAGTAGGTCACATGCTTTTGAAATAGATATATAATTTATTGAATCTTACATTGATCACTTGCTTGATAATACTGTTTGTATATTTATACCAAAACATCGCAATCCTGCAATTAAGAAATTGTAAATCCTTGAACTTGTTCTCTTATCATCTGAGCCACTTCTAAATGCCCCTACAAGAAACCAGGCATGTACATATTGATTAGATATAGATTCATAAGTTTTTGACTTGCCTTGAGAGATATTAAAGATATCTTAAGAGATTTTTTAAAGGAATATTCCAGTGCGAATTAGTTTTTTTTCTAATAATAGATTGAGTATCAAAGATCGTTCTCACAAATTATTAAACGTTTTGGTTGATTGGTTACTTAGAGACATGAATCAGAAATTGCTACTTTCGCTTGACACGGGCGCAGCCATCTTCCCGGTAAAAATGGCGTCCTTCAAACACCAGATATTCGGTGCAAGGAGCTTGTAAGTGCAGTAGAGTTTGCAAAGCAGACTGCCGTTTTCCCATGTCTGCGCTGCGCTAGACCTTAATAATTTTTTCTTTCGTTGCAACTTAAAAGATGGAATATGCTATCAAACCTTCTATATATTTGAAATTTGAACCCTACTTTGAGGAAGGGGAAATTGGGGATGAGTTAGACGACAGCGATAATTCAGATGAAAATGATGTTTCTGATAATAACGTCGACCGTCTCACAAATTTGTCATAGTGCCCATGCGGGCATTGTACGTTGATGAGCGATGCCGTTGAATGTCGATGTTGTCAAGATAAACCATACCTACACAAACGCATCAATGGCATCTATTGTATAACTAAGCACATCGATTTTCCAACAATTTGTTAAAGTTCCCCTGTCCTTACAATATCCAACATTTAATTCATGCTTTTCAACGGCATGGGGGGCCGAGCCCCTGATGTCCTCACAAACCGGTAGGTTGACATTATCAACTCAGGCCCACACTCGAGGAATAAAATTAAAGATATTTTAAATTATTAATAATTGGAATACTGTTTCACAATTATGAATAGAATTTGTAAAATAATTTACTTGAAAAAAATTTGTCCTGTTAAAAATTTAAGAATGTTGTAAACAATACTAATTTGAATATAATCATTTTACTACAAATTGACAATTCATTCCAAATATTTGTGACCAATCAATTGTTCTGTATGCTATCACTTTCTTCATTTCAATGAAGATTTTACTCTGAATTTAATCTGCTAATGAGAAACATTGTAAGTACTGTGGTTATAAATTTCAAAAGGATCAAACATAAATTCAAAAGAAAGACAACAAATTCAGCATTGATTATTGAATATATTTTATCTATAATAACCAATATACATACCACACATTATAAATCATCATTAAGTCGATTTCATTCAAAGTTAGTGACCTTTAGTAGTGCAATGTTAAATACAAATACAATGCATTTATCATTACTTATTCACATATCACTTTCATGATGAACATTGGGATATTTACCTAGTTGCCAATTGATGGAGAAACAAATACTAATGCACAGATATGTCAACTCAATTCTGGCATAGTGCCTGATATATACCTGCAATTTGGTACTTCATTTCATGATAACACTGTACATATACACTCAATATGTAAACACATTGCAAAGAATGCATACCATATTACAGCACTATGAGATTTTAAGTTGAGTGTTATTGTTAAAGGAGAACCAAACATCCTTCAAGTTTCTCAAACATGGAGACTATACCATATGCCACAGACCTAAGTGTTCCACCTATTTCAGACAGTCAAGTCTCATGGCTTATCGAAACTTCATCTCGTGGGCTCACGGTGGACAGAAGGTGGGAGAAGGAATATGTAAAGTTATACCTGTTATACCTGCCTGTGTCGTCCTGAAAATTCGGCAACAATTCCCTGAAGAGCAGTATACTGGGTTTAAAGAAATTAATGACGCCATGAATTTTCATGAGTGACATTGAGTTATTTATATCAACTTTGATTGTTTTTATCCAAACTACAGTAACAAATCTTGTAATACATGAGTGGTAATAGGAGCATAGAATGTTGGGTTGTCTTTCCGTATATATTTTTATACAAACAGATTAACAAACAGATAATTTTAAGTTATTCCAAATTAAGTTCAACAATGTAAGCTGATCATGCATAATTTCACACAACTGTCTATCAATGTATGTGTTGATTAAACATCACATTTCACTAAAGTCCATGGTTCCACAAATTAGGAGATCAATAACATAACAGTAAATAGTCAATAATATCCAAGTGATAGTTTGATGGGTCCGTGGGTTCATAAACTGGGAGATCAATAACATCAAATCAAATAGTCAATAATATCCAAGTGATAGTGTGATAGGTCCATGGCTTCAGCTTGCGATGCTTTTTTCCTCCTCCAGATTGGACCCCACCAAGGAAACACTCATCTTCAAAATGGTCTTCACAAACAACCTGTAAATTTTGAACTTAATGAAATTCTACACAACAATCAAATACCAATTTCATTTCAATCCTAAATTTAAAAAATAAATTATATGAGATAACCTCATTGAGATTATACTTATATATAATTATTGTTGAAGATTAATTTAGACATTCACGATCTTATTATTTCAAATGATTGGCCAAAGAACTGATTTTTTAAAAAAAAGAAAAAAATATATATATATATTAATGGAAATCAATGGATAAAATAGAATAACAACATTCTTTTGTTTATATTTACATTCATTAGTTCTCCTCAAGTCGGAATAAACATTTTGCAAACATTTCTGATTGTTCTTCGAAATAACAAAACAACGATCTAGTCACTGTCTTTCGTAACCAAAACGTTTTTTTCGTAAAATTCCAAACAAATTCCGTGAATCATTTTTCAATTAAAAAAACCCCGTCAAATTGTGTAACACACTTTCTGGAATTAATTGCTTGATCTAGTAACTCCGAACACATTCGAAAAGTTAACTAGATCTAGCTTCGTATTTCAGATCAGGGGGTATGAAATTAATTTGATTGCGAACCAACGACGAGAGTACACGAGTAGGATTCGCTACGCTGAATAATCGTCATCTAGCGTATAGATTTTTAGATTGGGAAATTGGCTAGGAAGTGCATTTAACTTACCTATCATATTCTTAATCAGATTAAATCCTTAATTACTGTCATTAACAAACATATGTATGAACTAAGTATGGTTTTAATAATCAATAACTTTAAAAACAATTTATCATCGTTAACAAGAATGGAGGGGAACTGTACAAACCTTGTGCTGCGCGAACTTA
The DNA here is from genome assembly GCA_921293015.1 of Phorcus lineatus. Lineage (NCBI taxonomy): Eukaryota > Metazoa > Mollusca > Gastropoda > Trochida > Trochidae > Phorcus > Phorcus lineatus. Next base: position 38,588,674 of record OV121096.1, read on the forward strand.
AAAGTCTTGACCGTTCATCCTGTACCAATGTTGTGCAACCATCTACAACTCAGACTTTTGTCCTTCGATGGCTTGGGGATCTGAAAATATTATTTCCCGTAACCGGGAGCGTCTGTCCCCCGATCATTTCGGTTGGAGCAGCCCCATGCTTGACAGGCCGGCATCGCGTCCCATGTATGACAGCTGCGTATCCTAATTTCGTGGTGTTTGACGCGCCCCAAATCTCGCTCTCGTTTGCTAATCGAGACTGCAAAATGGCGGCGTCCGTGAGGCCGGTTAAATAGTAGAAATTCAGATTTCAAATTTTTATTTTGGGCTTACCCGATTGCCTAAAAATTATTTAATTATATGTAAGGCTTATGAAATAAACATTCTTTTATTAGCGCAATTTTCATTTTGCATTGGAATATTCCTTTAAAAAGAAATGGCTTGTATTCAGTATAATTGTACCTGGCGAGGGAAAATGTATTGGTAACAATGTTTCTCTAATTTTATTTTGTGTGTTGCATGGTTGACTTAGAATAAGGAGGTCAAGGGTTTGAAGTTTGTGAAAGGCTCTGCAAGTTATATTACTGCAGAGAACTGTTCTATTTGGAGTATGGATTGGGTGCAATTTAACACATCAACACTTCAATTTTCCAAGTTCCAGCCTTTGCTTAAAGGTTTCATCATACGCATAGCTACAATTGGATTTTATGGGAATATGGTCTTTCTCCCTTCAGTAATATTTGCCTCCATGATATGAGTCAGTAACTCTTGAAGGAAGTTATGCTGTGTGTCACATTACTTTTTAAAACTTTAATGCTTCGTTAGCATGATGAAAATATCTAATTTGTAAATTTGATGCAATTTGGTAAGTGAACTGTCATATTTAGTTGCGTTTAGGATATGTAGTTCCTGATAAAAGAAGTTTTGATTTGATGGAAAATATACAAGGAAGTAAGCCTTGTTACGAGTAATGTTAAGTAGACATTGTCAGTAATGTTAACAATAGAAACATTATGTACATATCAGAAGGGACAGTGTCGTAATAGTTTCTACTTCTCCTTGTGATTATGTCAAGTAAAACATTTACTGTGTTTAAAGAGTTGCTCAGTTTTTTTCAAATAAAATGACCAACATATAGGTATTAATGAGTAATCGCTCCTTATTTCCGTATTGCAATATATTGTGATACAGAAAAATATATTGCAATATTTGTACTTTTCTTTTGTCAGTTTTCTATGCTCACTTGACTAAATAATAGCAATTAGAACAGTGATGAATGCTCAACTGGGCATCGTTTTGTAAACAGAGATAATTCAGTGACTGGTTTCAGACTTCTTTAAGTTGCATTGTAGAAGTTGTAGTGTTATGAAATACAAGATTTTATGGATATTCAACTTCTTTTTTAACAGATTTGCGACATTTCCTTGTACTGTTTTCAAACATATGGACAGAAATGACATAAAGCAGTTTATATAGATATGTTTATTGTTTACAGAAACAACAAATTGAGAATAGAATGCTAATATGATGTACATGAAAGGCAACAGCAATTAACATAGGTCCTGATCCTTGTCCCCACTGATCCTTCTTTAATTTCAGTCCACTCATTTATTAATTTAACAGGCACATTTGACTCAAAATAATGATACAATGAAACAATATGTGTAATAATGATTTGTGTTCTTTTCTTTCAGACGCATCACTCTTACTGTACATTCATCATGTCATGTTATTATTCTGTTGTATTCTGGAGCGGCATTCGCATAAGCCTCGGCTTGTTTGCCTGTCCGGTTCCATTTTTAAGAAATATATATGTTTAAATCACACTTGTTTCCTACCTACTCTCGCTCATCTCTAATTGATGTATTCATCACATCTTAATGATGTTTACTCTATGTTATTTGTTGTCATAGGCAGTACTCCTCGATAAAATGATACCATAGATCACGTTTTGCATATGTGACTACAACAACTCATAGAATGTTACTTTAAGGCCACAGACTAATTTTACAAGTTGTGTCAGGAAAGGTAATTAAATCACTAACTAATAAATAATTGATTTCTTTCCTTATTTTGAGAAGAAAGATCTACAGAAATTCTTATTCAGCACAAAATGTTGTTCGATTACAGAAGATTTATTAAGTGATATTTTGTTCAGTTTATATCAATGTTTATTTGATGATTCTAATGCATCAATATTCATCAGACTGCTGTTTATCAGATAACACCATACAATGATTGAGCTTGATATATCCAAATCAAATATTTTCAGCTGGATTTTTTTAGGATAGAATTCAATATTGTTAATCTAAATAGAGGTGAATTCCGTAGTATGACAAGATTATATACTAGTGATTTTGAAAACCTTATCTGAATATCATTTAAATTTATAATGACAAAAAAGAAATTTTACAATATAAAACAACTCCATCTTCTGTTATTGTAAACCCTTTTTTACATAGAATTATTTTTATGATACGAAAACAAACTAATTAAATAATCAAAATTGAACATTCTGAATTTTTTAGATTATAGGCTGCTCAATTCTGACTTTAAAAATTGCTAACATGTACTAATGTATAATTTTCCCTACAATTTACAAGTAATATTTTGGTAGATATGATTTATAGGGCATGTGATTAAAAGATATTGTCTTTCTTAAGAAATAAAGATTATCAATATAAAGAACCCTTTCTCTATTGTCAATAAATTTTTTGCCAGGGTTGACATTTTGTAATATCAGTTTAAGGAGGAATGATTATATTCTTTAACCTTTTGCTGCCATGATTTATTTAAAGAGAAAATAAAGACTCAAAGGAGGAAGCACTGAAAGGATAGATGTACATGTTTTATTTATCTTGACAATCAATATTGAAGGCAAGAGACAATTGAAATTTGACGGGAAGGTTGTGTGTCGGCAAACACTTGATACTTTAGTTTCGCTTCTTTCTTCATTGTGCTTTTTAGGTCACAATCGTATTGTCATTTGCTCTGTTGAATAATGCTTTACAGTGGTAAATGTATCAACAAGGCTTGTATCATGACTATGTATTAGAACATTAAGATACATGCATGCTACTCTGCTAAAGGCTGAAATATTGCCCAAGCGGTGTTAAACAATAACTCACTCACTCACTACATGTGTGCCATCTTGAGTTCATTCAGGATGTACAATTTTATGTTCTGGCATGTGTTGGTATTTACAATAATCTAATGTAAGCTGAATGTCAACTGTATGAGCTAAATATATATATGTATTACAGAATAATCATTTTTCATCTATATATATCAGGGTTAGAAATTAACTTAAAACAGCACTAGCCAACCGGACTAGTGACTTTCTAAAACCACTAGTCCGAAGCAAGTCTAGGTAGTCCAAAAACAATGAAACTAATGTTTAACTGTCAGGGCACTTTATTTCATTGGTCACTGTCACATGTTATTTTCATGGTTATATTTCAGTCATAGGTTTCAGCTAATCAAATTTCAGGTGTTGTTTTGCCATCAGCGGCAATGTTTTTAGCAATGGAGAGAGCTGTTCTGATGCTTTCAATTTCTTACCAGGTTCAGTGACATTAATGTAGCGCCACATTATTTAAACGAACTGTCAAATGGTAACCACGGTAAAAGTTGAGTTCGTACCTAAACGGTTTTCGCACAAATACGACATTTCAATATAAGCGAACCATTGTTTGATTACGAACTGTTACTCAATCTTAAACACAATATGACATGCGCAAAAGGTTTTTGCATTCAGACATTCAAGCTAACGTAATTCACAAAAGACATTCACAACCTCGCGACGACGATATCGGAACTAGTGGATTTATTTATGTTTGTTTGTTATTCCTTTTGGGAAGCACGTTTAAGAGACATTATGTAATTATCATCACTCTGATAGATAAAACTGTTCTAAGAATTTTGATTAAAAAAAACTTATTAAGTTTAATTTGAAAATGCTAGTCGCCACACGGACGAGTGAAAATAAATTAGCGGTCGCCCGATCACATTTTCACTCGCCAATGGCGACCGGGCGACCGCTAATTTCGAACCCTGTATATTTATGACCAAGTAACACCATGTTAATCACTGCGTACGTAGTGTGAAAGGGGTTGTGATATTCAAGACAATTCAAGACTTTTCTTTATTATCATTGATTTTTTAAAACTTTTTCTGAATTGAGTTTAAATTCATAAATTCCAATATATCCTAAAGCTTAAATTCGTAATAAATGGATAAATTCAAACACTTTATCTAAAGCGTTGTTGAAAGGATAACCTTCAGATTATCTACAATATAGACAATAGGAATACATGGGTCAAAGTATACTGTAAGCTTATCTATGTAATCCTGAGAATTAAAATCTAACTATATAATGTATAAATTCATCCCCATGTAGTGTTTCATCTTTATGTTTGAAAGTACCATCCAAACACTGGGATAAAATGTTTGGCCCTTATCAATCATCAATTCAGTGTTTGTAGTGGTTCAGTTTTCCTTGTTTGTATAGCCTTGTTCCCTGATCATAACAATTAAAGCCTATGATTATCTACTCACTGGTTTGTCACCACCTATAGTGAGTCACAATTCTAACCATGAATTCTCACAAGATATGTGTGTCTCCATGTACTTCATGAACCTGTCAATGTCAATTGATCTGTCAGAGAACAAAGGTAGTAATGTTATGAGGAAAATGAAAATGCTTTTATTGCTTTACAGGTTGAATTATAAACAGTTTTAAAATTTTATTTTTGCTTTTCATCTTAGAGCTTATTAAACATCTTCCTTTTCCTGCCTTATGACTCTATATCAATATTTAGAAGCCTTGTACAAAAGTCTAAATTTTTTTTCAAACAATTTATGGAAAAGACTGATAAATGACTGATAAAGCTGATAAATTATGTCATTCATATATTTTGAAAAACGAACAAAGTCATATGTATAAAATTTAACTTTCCCCTCTGAAGTGAAAAGAGCTAGACGTATTCAGGACAACTTCTCCTAGCTCCAGCAGGTTGACAGTTAAAGAATATATAAAAATGTAATTATGATTTTCTTTGATCCTAGAAACTCAAGTTTTTGAAACAAAGCTGAAACTTAGTCAATAAATTTAAGTTTTAGAGTTAATTTTAAAAAATAAATTTATGCCTTAGGCATTGAAGAACTCTCACTCTCAAGCTAATAACTTGCGAGTTTGTTTTCCTCACTGAGAAAATATTCGTCAAACAACATTTTTGTCCTGAAGACTTTTTTAGCAACTCTAAACAAGTGCTCCCTAGATAGGGGCACTGTCACTCAGAAGGTATGTGCAAAATGTCTCTTTGTTTGTCTATCATTATCTTTGCTTGTGAAACACAATCTCTTGTGGTTCCCTGTTTTGTAATCTTCACTTTGGACAAGCAAGTTAGAAAGATAATCTCTGTTTCACGAAAGATTGTCACTTGTAATCTTCTTTAATCTCATGCTAATCTCTCTCTGGTTGTTTCATGTTCTTTATAACATTGAAATTATAGGGACAGGTTTGTAAGAAGTAGGATAAATATATATAGTGTAACTTTTTAGTTCGTCTGGCCTGAAAGGCCTAATGGACTTATGGCATTGCCATCCATCACTATGTCTGTCCGTAAACTTTTCACTATTTCATCTTCTTCTTTAGGAAAATTGACTCAGGAAATCTGAAATCTTGTACACAGGCTCCATGACTAATGAAGTTTTTAATTTATAGATTTGGTGACTCTGTGACCCCTAATGCCATGTCCTAAGAACATATTTTCATCTTCTTCTGTAATAGCAAGAAGCCTTGAATACTGAAACCTTGTTTACAGACTCTTTAGCTGATTGAGATTCTAATTTATGGATATGGTGACCCTGTGAAACCTTACAAGGCCAATAGAGGCCACACTATGAAAGCTTTTTTAGTCTGTTTTTCTTTCTTTTTCTAAATGGAAAGGTCTTGAAAGCTAAGATCTCCTAAGCTGATGAGGATTATAATAAGTATATTCTGTGATCCTCTTGGATAGCTTGGTGAGCTACAGAGCCCTGGCTCTGTTTTTGCAGAATATTGTGTGTGAGATAGGTATAAAAAAATTTTTTATCACTTTATTTCTTTTTTTATGGGCAGGTATAATTATGGTTTGTGACATTTTACACCGATCAGGATTTTCTTAATAGAATGTACTCTATAGAATCTGTAAAATGTGTGACTGTGGCCTGATTAAAAATGAAATTCACTTTTTGTTTGAATGTGACGCATATTCTTCAATAAGAGAAAATTATTTTACATCTTGTAGAAAGGGTAACACAATAGAAGATTATCTTTAATTAATTAGCAGCAAATGTAGTTAGTCATTGTTTAAATGTGCAAAATATATTAAGGAAGCTCTTGCTCTTAGAAAGCGTGCTTTGTCTTCTGTAATAACTTAACTACTGTTTTATACTCTTATTTGCTACTCTCATTTTGTGAATCATATTCCAATTGTACATGGTCCAATGGCCTACAAAACCGAAATAAAATGAATTGAACTCTGATCTTAAGGGTTTATTTTCTATTTAATTGAATTGTTCAGATGTCAAATCATATCATAAAGAACAAAACAAAAATGCATGACGTGCTAAAAATAAAGATTGAAATGATTTTGAAATAATATCTTCAGTAAGATGTATTAAATTTTGGATTTTCAAGTTTCAATCATCTAATCATTATTTATCAATAAGAAAATATATATTGAGTCATATATTGAACAGACCATAGTTTAATATCACAAGTAGGTTGGAAATGTTTTAATGACATATTTTGTCTTATATTTCAAATATTACCAATAGTTAATGTATCATCAAATTTCTAATAAACAAAGAAGAAATATAACATGTTTTTCCTCAGTCTGCCCGTGTTTGTGTTTTATTATTATTTTTCTAATATTTGATCCAAAAAATCAAATATGAAAAACAGACATAGTGTCACAAAATGAAACAGACCATAGATGGATATCGTCTATTCTTAGTCCGTCTATGTCATATGTGTTTAGTTGGCTATGCAAGTATGGAATTCCCCGTCAGCTATGCAGGGCTGTTTCTATTTTCAATCGTGATGAAACGAGCCATGCATGGATATAATTCTGCTCCGTTATACATAGCCCTTACTCTGGGACAGTTAGACCTAATTTTAACTATTTGACTCCTTCTTCATATGCTTTTGTGGGATATCTTAAAGAAAATTTGTTCTCAAGACATATAGATGTCTTTGACTTCTGTCTGATTTGGAGGTTTCTTAGGACTTTTACATTCTCAGATTTGAAGCTGAAGAATTCTTTGATAGTACTTCATTGGAATCATATTCAGGTAAATAACTTTCTATGTTATTGTTAATTTATGTTCTTTTAGGTATTTTAAATATGGTTATAGATTTTATTCAGATAAATATTTTAAGTGGTTTTATGGTTATATTTATCATATTGAATAATTGGGTTGAAGAATTATGTTTTAATCAAAACTTCTTGACAATGTAATTAAATGAAGGGATATTGAATCTTGTTTGACTTACTCTAGATAATGAAAGAGTGAAAGGAAATAATACCTCTTTGATTTCAGGACCACATTTCTTGTAGAACTGTGACTATATACTGACGATAAACATATCATGATACAGCCTCTCATGTCGGCAGAATCATGAGAAGTAAAACTTTTAAAACGTGAGGAATATTTTGGGTGGTTTGGTGGTGTGAAACAGAAAAAGAATTTACAGCCAGGAGACCTAGTATACAGTCCTTATTTTGCAAGTCTAGACTGCATGAAACAACAAGACCAAGAAATAACCAATAAGAAAAGCTTTGCATTATTTAAAAAAATTTCAATGAGTAGATTTTGTGGTTCACTAATGGCAAGCAAACTTTGCATTCTATCTGTTTGATTTGGTTATTTAGGTGTACCTGAGAATGGACTATTATAGTCATATAGGTAGATGGATAAAATTTGCTTATAGTTTGTTTGATAATTCATGTAATATATATATATAGATGATACATTGACTGTGCTTGGTAGGTATGTTATCATAATTTACTAATACTATTGATAGGCATAGCGTACTCAACGTAAACCTAGTTACATTTCTCAGCTGTGTTTTGGTTCGGACATGTGCCAATAATACACAAATTACTAATTAACCTTGTTAGGAAAGAATGTACAATAATCACTAGCTTTTATCCTTCGTTTCAACATTAACATTGCTTTTAAAGGCACAATAGAAGTGGGTTTTGGTTTTTTTTAATATAAAGGTAAGCTAAAAATGTGTTTTTTGAGACTAATTCATCTAATTATTCAGCCATTTTATCCATAGTTGAAGAATAAGGCCTCAATATCATTGCGAGCAGAGAACTACTTTTATTTATGAATAAGTTTGTCTTGCACTTGATAACATTTCTTTACCTTTTCATAAGATTTCTTTCCTTTTCCTTAAAAGCAGTCCTAGGTGTCTTTGAAAAGTCAAATCAATTAGAAAACTTTTCCGCATTGAATTTGATAAAGTTTTGAAACTTTTTCATCAAAATTATCTGAATTTTTTCAAATATTTTTTTTCTTGTCAGAAAAAGATTTCTGCTTTCTTTTATAAAAGTTTTTGATTCTTTGATTCTGGATTTTTCAAACTGGAAAAATACATCCATGTTATCTCTGAGAATCTCCTAGTTTATGAAAAATCAATAAATGCATTTATCCAAACCTGCACCGGCAATATATTTTCAAAGAATACAGAATTTTATGCAAAGGATGATATTCATGATTTATTGAAAAATCAATGAAATGTTGTTTTTATTTCTTATTTCAGCTACTGTATCTATGTCTATTGCTAGTTTTATGTGTATATTGATTGTAGTATATATACACCATTCACAAGATTACAACTCACAATCCCAAGTCGATAGTCGACCACCAATAAATTGTCAAATGTCATGGGAGACACTTTTTATTTGATGATTAATCGTGTAAGTATTTGAAATATCTTTTATCAGGTCAGTGCTTTATCAAAATGTCTTAGCTCATTTGTTGCTTGGGTCAAATTCAACTTCGCATTTTACAGTAACAATCTTTTACAGTTTTTACTGTTAAGGTGATTAGAATAGTTTTTGATTAAAACATGTATTTGGAAACATTATATAGTGCAAAAAAAATAATTTTGATAGATCACACTGAAAATATTACATGTGTATGAAACAATTGAAACTTTAATGAAGAATGAGGGCTGTTTATATGGATAAACAACTTCTACATAACTTTAGAAAATTGGTGTTATTGTCACAGAAATATTACATTTAAAAAATGTTATTAGGTCATATTGATCTGTTGGTGAATTTAAGGGTCTAGAAGAGGGGTATCTGTATAACATTTCAAAATATTAGATCAATAATGGGCTTTAATCATATATTTCAGGTCATATTGAACTTGATTGGATTGGATTGGACTTGAAAGGATGTGGAAGTTTCAGACATTAGTTTCTTGATGTTATCATCTAAACAAGGAAGGATGTTTAGTTGAAGATAAAGATGATGACGATGCCTTTGTATTTATTATAATTGAAAATGAGACAGATTATTTTGCAAGTTTTATTACCCATATGGTTAATCATAAGTTATGACATAAAATCCATATGTTCACATGTGCATATATTTCATATATTTATTACTGTTACGGCGCAAGTGACAGTATTTTGTCATTTGTGACCTGATAAAACATTGTGATGTCACTGAAACAAGTTGCCCACAAGGGAAGGAGGCTGTTCTCTGGATATTTCCATTAAAAAATCCAGTAGAAATGGTAACAAGCAAGTTATTACAATTGAAAATGTGCAATATGACTAAAAAAAATTCATGCAAGTTTGTCATATGACACTTCTTGAAATTTTCTTTATAAATACTCAATGTTTTTACACCCATAGAAAATGACATTAAATATGTACCTAATAGAGTTCACCATCTGCAGGCATGGATTACTAAAGAATAGTTGACCAATCTGAAACTTACAGGAATAACCTCATTAACCCTCTCGTCTTATTTCATATCTCACTGAGATGCAAGTTTATTTTTTAGGCCCCCTGCATCTGCCCATGAATAGACCTTGTTTCAAAATTGCAAATTATGATCTTTAAAATATTACAAAGTTTGAATACTAATTAATATAATAAAATTGCATATCTAAAATAAACATTATTTTCAGATCTGTTCTGTGCCAGATGTGGTTCACAGTGTTTAAATCCGCTAACAAATAACCAATCTCATTGAAGTACACCCGTTTACCTATAAACCCTATGATAAAAAGCTCTCGCAAGTTCAAGGTGACCCCCTATGGAGCCTCATTTTCATTCATAACTGTACACATTGAGCTCTCCCATGTGCCTGCACTAAAAGCATTAGTAGGTAACAGGGAGTGTATACCCTCGGGATCTCTCCACTTCTATTGACCCAAAAGTCAGCACTATAGACCTATATCATGTAAGTATCCTTTGATTTAACAACTATATGTACCTAATCAGATATGAACTCATGTCAGCTACCATGGCTTACTAGACATATGTTCCAGCTTTGTACAAGTAATGCGGAAGAATTCTTATCCATGTGTATTGAGATTATGCTTTATGTAGGTTTAACTCCCTACCTGCTGCAGTTGTCCTAACTAAACTAACTGACTAAATCAAGGATAATCAAGTGGACGGGTTATTTTTGCAGACAAGCAAACATCATCAATTGATTTTTATGACTGATTATTGTAGATAGAAACACAAACTTGTTTTGAGAGTTCGATTGTCATAGAGACTTTGTCAATTTAAAATCAATATTCATTAAAACAAGTACTTTACCATGACACATGAATATTAGTTCATTCAAAGCTGCATTCCATTCGAACTGTGCATTGCAGAACACTAGTAGGTGTATTTGTCCCAGTCATTGCCTATAGGTGTCATTACCTTGCATAGCTATTTCATGTTTTTTTTACATGCAATAATACTTGGGGATGGAAAAGTTGAAAATTCCTTGAAACGGCTTTTAACTCCAAAACACCCAACCTCAAATACTGTCCATGGCAAATAACAAATGAATGAAATGTGATAATATTAGCTATTCTTAATGTTTTCTTTTTAAATTTGATTTGAAACAACATAATGCTCAATAATTAGCTTGACAGGACCAAACAACAGGGTCTAACAGACGCACCCTATATCTTACACTGCAGCATATTGAATAAGCAAAGAGCTTGTTAGAAAAATATAGATCTAATCCCTTGTAAGATTTTATCTGTAAGTTGATCCAACTTGTTTCACTATCTCTCTTCTTCAGATGAGTTTACAGCCAACAGAAATAGATGTAGAAAGTTTAAGAAGTTTTTTTGTTCTTTTGCTGTTAAGGAGTGCTGTTAAGTTTGCGGAAATGTGGTAAAGCAATCAAAATGTGCAATCTTCTGGTTTAAAGTTTGGCAACAGATCGGTTTTTCATATCCAAACGAAAACTGGCAGAGTACCAAACCCCAAGTTGTTCTTTCTCTCTCTCACTGTAAACACAGAGCAGGGAGGTTTACGTCATTGTTGTCAATGATATGGTGACAAATCTTTATCAGAAGTATATTTGGCTTCTTGCATTCATGGTAGAGAATGTTTCTTTTATTGTAGATTATAGATAGGTTACCCCTGTGATTGCTTTAACTATTATAAGACTTAAGCTATTGTTCTAGTCGGGGATACAGGAATTTTGAAGAGGCAGGGTTTAAACCTATTGTAAAGGGGGATCACCCTTGGGGGTCACCCATTTTACAATTGATTTTCAAAAGAATTTTCCCCTTGATTTGCCTCTGTCTTTACCGTTCTGAGTGGCACTTATTAAGTTATTAATTAAATGATGAAACAATAAAATGAAATGACCATTGCCGTAACTGATGGGATAATACTGAAATTTAATGCCTTCGTTTTCATGAATAAAATGCCATTAAAGATGAAGGTAAATAATTTAAAGATTCATATGAGTAACAATACTTATTTGATGCATTGTGATAAAAGTCTAGTAGAGCTAGTTATATTCCTTCATTTTGTGCATTTCTAATGTTCTATAGCCAAAATTTATTCTAGTTTGCTAAACAAGTCTGTGTGATCATACTGTCTTTAAATGATTATGCTTGCATTTAACCCTGCCTCGTGTATATTTTTGTCAAGCTTTAATAAAAGTTTAATTGATAACATAGGTAAGGTTTATTGTATATCTAAATTATAATCTCCCTTAAGTTCTCTTAATGATGCCAGAATGGAACCAAAGAGAGTGTAATGGTATGTTTCTATTTAAAATTGTGATTATGATCTAAATATTAATTTCTCATTTTCTTGCACTGCTTCGACCTAATAAAGGGTATTAATGGTTAATTAATTTGTTTATCTTTATGACAGCATTTCCTGTCTTTGTTAATATAAACATCCGTTTATAAAAGTGTTTAATAATTCTCAGCTGATATTTGATATTAGCTTCATAATTTGAGCGCATATGTTTCATAAATAACTCCTAAATATTAGCAAAACATCCATTTAGAGTTCAGAAGTGTAATGCCTTTGCTAATGTGTTATGAAGAAACAGCACATATGCTGATGACTCAGTCCACAGATTTGCTGTGAACAGTAAATTTGTGGGAAAACTTTTAAAAATTAAACGAGAAAAAAGCAGTTCTGTACTAAAGCATCCATGATGTCTCTCCTGTTGATTCAGGAGACGTGGGTAAAGTGGTTGTACTTGTACCAATCAACCAGTGACCAATCATGATGTTTTATGTATTCAAAAGTGAAGTGCTTGTTTCATATTCCAAGCACTTTTGTCATTGGAACTAAATAGCCCAGTTGTTAGTGTGCTTGGCTTTGGACGAAGTAGCCCAGAGTTCAAATCCCGTCATTTGCTAGGCATCTTTGCTGCTGCAGAGAACTTTGTGTTGGGTACAACACAGATTGAATCTCAGTACAGTACCACTCCTTTTCTCCAGTTCTAGCTGATGTCGCAGGCTTATTCCCTGTTTAATACTATTGGCTATTTTGTGAAATAATCTTGACAGCGTTGTTAAAACCAAATTTGTCTAAGCTCACAGTTTGTCATCTGAAGCCTGTCTGATGGATCTGAACTGATTTGAGCTCTGGTACACGTGTCTGTGTTCTAGTGGGAGTAATCAGAGCTAGGGTTAGAGGAACTCTGCTGAGACAATGCATATGTAACAGAAGTGATTGTGAGATCACCTCCCGCGGGATTCGAACCCGGGACCTCCGGGTGAGAGTCCTACACTCTACCGATTCAGCCAAAGAGATATCCCTCTGGCCAAAGCCAGTAGGAATGCTTTTATTTCACCCTGCCACACATAGTTTTACTGTATTTCCTCATATGCAACCCGGGTCTCAAGTACAACCTAGGCCTTGAATACAACACAGGGGGTCATGGGGTGGTGAGGTAAATACAACATGGTTCTTGAATATTACCCGATTCTCGATTATAAAATCAGGTCTAGAAATAAACCAGATCTTCTGTACAATCTGATATGAAATATTGGTATTACCATGTGAGATTCTTGTCCAATATGTCAGCCTTAGAAGATTACAGACTGAAATTCAGGCCTAAAAAATTATGACACAGCCTTTAACACAACCCGGTTGTCGAATATTGGGATGCTGAATAAAGAAGCAGGGCTCCAGATAAGATGCGTATCTGCGTAAAATATGCATGGGTAATTCACATATATATGCATTAAAAATGAAATCAATGAGTGACAGATACGCACAACATTCCCAGAATAGGAGTAAGATATTTGTATACAGGAGTGATCGTGACTTGTCAAAACAAAGTTTCATTTCAAAATGTCTGATCGTTACATCTCGAATAGTAGCCACTGACTGACTGCCAACCTGTATGAAAACAAAGATTACCGAGTTTATATTGCATCAAAGAGAAATCACTCATTTATATACAGATTAGACTAACAACGAAAAAAATGCTAACTTGGAATGAGGATCTTAAAACGATTAAACTTGAAATACATCTAGATTTTTTCATTTGGTAATTTTACTCCACAATTTTTATTTTGGGGAGTAAAATGCCCCTGAGTCCAAATAATTATCTGGAGCCCTGAAGTGGAACCCCATGGTTGTATTCGCGGTTGACAAATGGTGGAGGAACCCCCTCTAAAATTCCTGGAGTTGTCTCTGGGTGGTGTATATTTTGAATTGAATCTTAATTATAGGAATCAGTACCAGAAATAGTATGATTTAAACTGAAAACTGATCAGTTAGAAAGTAGCAAATAACTAACTATCGAGTAATCTCGTCCTTCTCTATAACATGCTTTAATGCAATGACTATCTGATGTACTGATGCCTGACTCAAGTGTTAATTTTATTTTATGTCAGAAGTTTTCTGTGGAGTTCATTGTAAAATAAATCTTTTTTTGTTATTCTATGCTATGTTTTCTCTCATAGTCTGGTACTTGATTCTCGCATGTAAACTGGATTCAACTTTTTTTTCTTTCCAACGCATTATAGCATCATATTTAATGAAGCAGTGTTTACTTACCAGTTTTGATCAGACATGTTATGTAAAAGGAAGATAAAAAGTAGATGGATAGAACGTAATGTAGAAATATCAAATACTTTCCTACCCAATAGGAGTGTTGAATGTTATTTACAGACATCCCAGCAACATTAACTGGATAGAAATAATAACAACTCTTTATTGTCCTTTTTGGAAATTTGTTTTGTGCCCGTGGTAGATGTAAAGAGAGTAATGTTGAATTGTGTATCTAGTACTTTCAACAATAGGAGTATAGAAAGTTATCTTCAGTAGTTGGTAGTTCAATAACTGTTGGACTGCAATCTAATAGACTTGTTTTCCTTGTCTGACGAGAGTGATCACAAATTGATCAGAGTTCAAGAAAGGTCATCTCTTCTCCATGTGTTGACACTTATCGTAAATCTTCACTTGAATGGATCTAACAGCATTTCCTGTCACATGACGTTGAATAAGCATAGCGTCCCTAGCTAATAGTGTCCTAGACAGGATTTAACTTTGAGTACACATGGGATAAAGAGGGTGTATTTCATGAGGGATCCTCTCGAGCTGTGGATATTGAAGGTTTAGTTTTCTCCCATATATTATTCAAGAGTTTAGTTTCATTTTGTGTTGTTGATGAGAACTATTATGATCAGTTGAAAGTATATTTGAGTTACATCATGTTAATAGATATCATTATATGATATTTTCAGGGTTATCATTATTTGATATTTCGGAAGTTATGTTATTTATTTAAAAAAATCAAAGATCGTCATCAAATCTTGTGTTGAATTTTTAGACTTTTTATATTTAATATTAAGTCTAATATTATTACAGAGAATTTTTTATCCTTGTAAAATGCCATAAAGTTTATTTCAAATTTGTTTTAAAATCAGTTTTGATTTCCAAATATAATTGCATTTACTTTGATGTGTGTCGTAATGATTTGTGTGTAAGAATGTGCTTGCTTGGACTGAGCATATTAGAATAAATGTGAATGCTCTGAAATTTGGAGAAGGCTTTGCTGAAGGCTAATAATCCAGGCTCATAAAATGCAGATGAGAGTCTATCTGAAAATTTCTCTTGCAATTAAAGTGTATCCTGCTTTATTCACATCTGTCATTGATTGCAATCTTGAAAGTATTTCACCTGTGTAATTCGTCCATTTGCAGCTATATAAACAAGACAGAGCCTGAAGCCATTGTAAATACAATTGTGTTGACCATAAGGAACTCTCCTGTAATAGAAATAGGAAAGAGGTCAATCAATGGTCAGTTCATGTCAAGGATTGTCTACATAAACAGTTGCTCCAACCATTGTTCACATATTTAAAAATCAGCCACGGCAGAGTTGATCTTCTTCAAGCAGCAGGTGGATGAAGTTGCTGTATCAATATATATGTTTCGAAGAACTCAGGTAGTCAATTAACAAGATTAACAATTATAATATTTTCTTAAAGTAATTCAACAATTTCAAATCATCACTTGATAAGGTATACATGAGATAAACATAAAACTAGTCAGCCTGAAAGTAAGATTTTGTCAATTGAAAGTTAACTTAAAAAAGAAACTTTGAAACTGTTTTCCTAAAGATAATATACATTTTTCTCTTGAAATTATTGTGTAAGTGTAATTTTCGCCTATGTCTCAACCAAAGCATTTACCTTCCCTTATCTTGATTGACTGTCATTGATTAATCAACTAATAATTACTAATGATTTGTCAAAGGATATTTGTCTGTGAGGAAAGTATTCATTGGATAGAGTACGGCAAGGAGTATGAGGTAACAGCAAATTGCACACAGCATTAGGTCACTTAAATAGTTTGAATGGAATGAATTTGTTCCCACATTGTTAGGAGAAATGCAAGGTATTTCAGTTTCTTTGCCCTCTCCTTGTGCAAATTTTAAAGTTTGTTTAAGGATGATGAGTGATCGTGCTTTAAAGTATATATGTAAGGTAACGTTTTTATTGTATTCAGTGTAAAGGAATTTAAATGAACTCATTGTTGAAGTTTGAAGATTGCTGTTTCTGTGGGAGATATAAGCTTTCATGTCATGTTTTCATTGCTGAAGTTTGGAGGTTTGTGTTGAACAGGGTGATGTGCTTTCTCCTTACTTTTAATGCTAGTTTGATTTTTACAGAATGGAACTTTACCGCTTATAGTTTAGTGATTGAAAAATGATTTTGTTCACTTGTCAGTTTTAGGTATTCTACGAAATGGTAGTTGACAAATTTGGAATGATCTGAAGTTCTCAGATCGGATAGATGAATCGTTGATTTCAATATCAGTTAGTTCATATTCTTGCATGTAAGATTTAATCAATTTGTTAACATTTAAAGTGAATTTTAAATGAGAACACAAGATGTTAATCATGTAATGTAGCAAATCTATGATTAGTTTAGAGGACATTTGGTTAATAGTGCATGTTATTGAATTTTGAGATGTCAGCATTTCATGCAGTCTTCTATTTACTCCTTGGTGTGAACACCTGTTTGATTTCTTGTTTTGAAATGTTTGTCTTCAAGCTCCAAAGGCATGCTTGTTTTGCCCCGCACATGATTGTAAATGCAGTTCATGCTTGAGCTAAATGCCAGTTCTTCTGCATGTTCAGTTTTCTCTTACACTGCGTTCCCAGTGAAAACAATTCTTTCCCTTCGGGAAACAGAAACGAAACCAAAAATTGGTTATATGCATCATTTTAAAGTCTTAAGGAAAAACACATCATTTAATAAATTCAATTATACCTCCATGGAACTATATACTTTAGTCTATTTTAAGCCAGTGGTCAACCCTTTGTTTATGCCCTTTAAGTTGGGCCTTGTGAATTAGCCATTGAAATTTGAAAAAATCAAAATCTTCAATATTTGACATTTTATTTTAATAATTAATGAAAATTTTATTATGAAAGTTGTAAGAATTTTTCAGGGACTACTTACAGTGTATTATCAGAGCTAAGGATTTTTATACACATGAAAGGTCCTAAACTTCTGCTGAACCCTATGACCTGTTGCAAGTTGAAATATATTATGTACTAATGAGGATATGCTAATTGAAAATCATGTAAGTAATTGCACATGTTCAGAAGATGAATATGTGGTTTTGTCAGTACTAGTGTAAAAATGGGATTGGCACTTCTTTTCGTAAAAACATTTATTTGTTAGTTTAAAGACTGTATGCTTGTAAAAAAGGTAATTGTCAGATCAAAGAGTATGATATTGTGAGATTAAGGTTTAGAGTTTATGCTCTTAATTCTTCGCAGGGCCTATCCCTGAATGATTAATATTTTGTTTCTGTGAATGTTCAAGAGCTTACTTTCATAGGGCCTTCCTTCATTTACAAGGAGTGCACATGGTATAAATGCTGTTCCTTGATGAGGTTCATTTGTTTCAGAAAAGATTTTTGTCTATCACATTTGGTGTAGAAAAGTCTGAAATGAAATAGTGCGTAAAACTGTCTGCTGATGTACTGATCTACCGTCAAACTGTTTCATGAAAGCGAAGATCCATTTAGTTGTTACTTCATTCCTAACTCTGAATTTCTACATGAAATTTGAATATCAAAAACGTTTAGCGCAGTCATAAACAATGAATTAAGCCTCTCTAAATGTGATGTTGCTCAAAATTTTACCAAAAACTTGTCTGAATTCACTTTTATTATACCAAATATTTTAATTGTTTTTCGATTTTCCACAGATGCTGACTTAAAATCCAAAATGGCTGCCACATAGCAGACGACAGTGAGAGTGGGTGTGGTCGTTTGACGGGGTGGAGCATCGTCATAAGACGTCGGGAGTAGCTAACATCAGTGTTAGCCAATCATGTCGCTTCCTTGGGATACCACAGTATGTGCGGTATGTGGACAGTTTCACGAACCCCACGGCACCCATTTGTACGATTATTACCAGGCGGTGGATGAGGATTTGATGTGTCACATCTGCCTCCAGCCCCTGGTGAATCCGCTGGATACAAAATGTGGACACACATACTGCTCTCGGTGCTTGAAAAATTACC
Source organism: Phorcus lineatus (assembly GCA_921293015.1). Classification (NCBI taxonomy): domain Eukaryota; kingdom Metazoa; phylum Mollusca; class Gastropoda; order Trochida; family Trochidae; genus Phorcus; species Phorcus lineatus. The sequence continues at coordinate 38,607,216 of OV121096.1, forward strand.
TCAAAATTCAGAAACAGTGTCCAGTGGATCGCCTCCCCTTGACGCTGAAAGACTGCTCGGCTTCCAGTATACTTGTCAGGAGGTAAGTGCCATCTTTTTTCATTATTCAAGAATGGATGCTTCATCTATAATGAAATGGTGTCCAAAATTTATCTGCCCTGCCTTTATGAATATTTCTGTACACCATAATTTCTCATATTAGGTCTGTTATAAGCACTGGACCTGCAACTATCACTGGCGGAGGCATTTGATCAGGCAAAAGGCCTGTACCCCTGTTTACAGTGGACTTTTAAACAAAATACCAACGGAGGATGTATTTAAACTGCTTTGAGGCTCAAACAAAGGATGTATATTTACTGTTTAGAGCACTAGTTCTTCAAAAATCAAGCTCTTCTGAGTGCCCGGCCATAGAGTCTGCTGAAATCCAAACACCCAAATTACCTTTAATAAACTCTTGATAATAATGAGCTTAAGTGTTGAGTAGCAGTTTGACAAAAAATCATTCCTAGAAAGACGCGCCAGTTTTATTCTATTGTATGGTATTTGTATCAAGGACAAAAGCATTCCTACGTTCTTTGTCTAGCTGAGGATATCCCTTTGTATGAATCAGTAAAGTGTCTGACACTCAACCCAAAAGCCTCAGGTTCGAATCCCCCTTAATGTCGAATTTTTTATTTTCATTCCTTCTTTATAAAGGAAGGGAAGTGAAGAATTGTTTTTGTGACTTAATACAAGAATATTTTTTTAAGATTCAAAATCCGTCTATCTTATGGCAGGTATAATGTATTTTCTACTTGAAAAGGGACCTGTTTTGCAAAATCAACTCCTGCCATAATTTTTCATGAATCATTTGAAGCTATACATATATGCTTTGGATGTACATCGGTGAGGTGTATATAGAAAGTAAAGTGTGATTGGATGAATGCTTTTAGAGTTATGGTCCCTTATTTTCCAAATTCAGAACGACAGTACCTGTTTTGTGTAAGAAACTCATCCCACCTTTTTTCATCAATCTATGTGAAACTTTGTACATGCTTAGGATATACGTCAGTATTGCACTTATCCGAGTTTCAGCATGATGTAATGAATAATTCTAGAGTTATGTCCCTTGACTTAAACAGTTTTACACCCTCTGCAGTGGTCCCCCTTGTTTCAGAATTCTGAACATCTAAAACATGGAGGACTCACAAAACTTTTATAAAGTCATTCATTTACGTATTTGTCAAATTGTTGTATTTGAATGGGTCTTTTGCATATTGTTGATAATTAAAAGATATTGATTACCGTTTCTCTTTATCGTCCCTAATAACGCTCCATTGACATTCTTAAAATGATACATAAATTCCGTCTTTTAAACCTAGTGAACCAAAGCTGACATAGTGTTTTTGTATCTTGTTTTTTAAAAAAAGTCACAAATATATCATCTCTGATTTTATATTCCCAGTGCCATTTAATTTTACAGTTCCATATTGAATATCCGCTTTGAATAGAACATCCCATAATTTTGATTCTTCTATTAATTCTATCTAAGATGAAAATATTGTGTGTATGTTTTTATGCAGATATCTTTGTTTTAATTCTTGATAAATTTGTATTAACTTAATATTCATTTTGATTATTCAGCCGTAAGAAATACGAGAAATAAAAGGTAGGCCAATGATGAAATCCAGTATTGTTTTACTCCCAGAAGTGGCAGAATATTTTATCAGTCGATATGCATTTGAAGGGAGATAACTCAGAATGTCTCAATCAATAAATGATTCACTTTTTTATGATGACTTCACAACAGGAAACTGGTAGTATGAAACAACTTGTATTGTGAAGAGATGCGTTTGTATATTGATTGTAAAATTACAAATAAAATTTACAGTATACATTCTCAAGTGTGAATGTGTTGGCATCTACTTGATAGCACTTGAATGGTACATGAAGTAACCCTTTAGACTACTGTTCTTTGATGAATAAAAGCTATAGTCAGTTTCAATGTTTGCTAGGAATAAAATTTAAAACAAATATCTAAGGTTACCTAGATTACTAGAAAATGTTACATTTATATTTATGTTAATTCATATTTATATTTATTGACTTGAGAACATGTTTTCATGATTGAAAAAAAAATCAATTTTTTCATATGTACAGTAATGTAGTTTGTTCTTATAGAATTGTTTTATTAAATTTGATATTTCATACTTAAAATTAAGATCAGACCGCTCGTTTCATGCTTAATTTTTCAATCTTGATTTAGATGGCGCTAATGTACACATGAATGTAGAAAACATTGTGTGAAATACTTTTCTTAGCTCAATCTATAGACATATATTAGAAGTATTAGAATATGTTCAAATAATTAGAAATCTAAATTGCAAAAGCATTTATTTTCCAATCATAGTTTGTGAATATAGATTTTGATAATAAAAAAGTGCCGGCCGGTTTAGCAGATATTATGACCGCTAGAAGCAAACCAGATTGTACTTCAGTTGACTGTATTGATTTTTATGCAGCGAGTCTGCATTTGTGAAGCTACTAATTATATCCTGTTGCTTGGCAACCAGATCATTTGGGTATGTTTTAAAGACTAAATTAGTTTTCTTTGAGAAGATGTATGCTTTTCAGAAACATTTTATGAATAATTTGTTTGCAGTTATCTTAACGCAGAAAAGAGAACTTTTAGCGGTATGTGTCAAATTGACATCAAACTTCAATTAGACAATTAGATTTATTGAAATTGACACTGCAACATTATCAACTGACATTCTGTGTCTTTGAATCTTAATTATCAAAAGAGAAAACTAAAATCAGAGAAGTTTATATCTTATATCGTATTTATTAAAAAACATCTAGACAAAGTGTTCTAGTTTCTCTGTAGCTAATTTAGACAGACACTAAATTGATATTTTGATGAAAACTTGAGCCATATCATCTACTCAAAGAAAAGGGTAATTTCAGTAGTTTTTCATCCCGTAACTAGACTTTCTCTTGGAAAAATTCCGGGAAGGGTTAAGCCTTCCACCATTGAGTACTAGAGTCCGAGTCAGGTCCAGATCAACTCAAGACCATTATCTCGGACTCAAAACAAAAAGATCACTTACTTATTTATCTATTTTTGAACTGTTTGTCACTGACGTGTGAAGTAAAATGATCACCATGATCATGTCAAGACATCAATGTCAAAATAAACCATAAATAAGTTGATATGAAAATGTGCATGATATCTCTGCTGAACAACAATTACATAACCTCTTGTGTAAAGATAAGAATTTCGGGTCTGAGACGAGTCTGACCCCTCTAATACTTGAGTCGAGGTTTTTTACCCCCAGAAGCCCTAGCATTGGTTATAACTAGAACTTCAGTCTATGAATGTTACTGGCTGGATCAATGGAGAAATAATGAGTTATGAGACTTGAAGGAAGTCTACATCAGTCTGATCATCTTCTGAGGTTAAACAGACAACCCAGATGTTAATGAGGTTTCAGTTTAATTCATTCGTAATCCAATCAAGAAAAAAAATCATTACATCTTGATTGCTGTATTATGTCATGTTGGGGGACTGTTTTATAAATAGCTCTTACTTCCCTGACAGAATCTTTCTCGAATTTCTCCCATCAATCATTTCCACGGGTTATTTCAGAACTGAAAAGAGTATCTTTCTACACGATTGCTATAGATGGAATGGAACTCATTTAACACTTTTCTGCTAAACTGAGTGGCCAAATTGCAGGAATCACGACTGAATGAATATAGGCCGTCATTGGCTTCATAAGCAGGTAACAACCTAAAAAGTAGTTTGATGGGTAGATGGTTCAGCTTTTGAACAACAATGATAGCAATAACTCTTTAATGTCTTCATTAAATTACAAAATAATTTTTGTGCCCGTTGCACTAGGCAGCCTTAATGCAGCTCCAGTTTAGGCATTTTTCTATCCTTATTATGTTTGGTAGTGCCAATGAAGAATCTTTTGTCATAATTTTGCTATTACGCTGCCAGGAATCAAACCCAGACCTTCTGGGTGATGAGTGGACACTCAACCAACGGAGTTACAAAAACCTGGGAGTTTTAGGATTCACTTGGCAACTGCACCTTAGTAGAGGATCTGACTTGAATAATATTTGGTTCATTGTAACATTGTGACTCAGTGCAGCATAAGAGATTGCCCAAAGTTGCTGATCAAGGGAGTTGAAGTTGGTGGTTAGGAAGTTTTGAAAAGCTAAACAAAAAAAGAGTATCATTCCATTTGCATAAACATTTAAGGTAAAATAGTCTGTCATGAATTTTAAGATGAAAAAGGTTTTCATGAATAAAATATAATTTGATGTTTTCTATTCAAAAGATTTCTTTTCGCTTTTAACAAATCTTGTAAGTCCTTGCCTGGGTCACCAAGCCCTAAGTGTAACTAAATACGGATGAACTTTGTAAACTTGAACTTCTGCATTCATCATTAGTGGAGTTTATTTTTCTGATTTTCGAGTCAGAAGATTTCTCTTCCAGAGTGACACAAACTGTTTTCCTATCAACTTGTCATCCCTTTGCCTGTCATGTCTTGCCAATATCGCAGATGATTTAAACGCCCAAAATACTCTTTTCACATGGAATCATGTCCTGTGTATTTAGGGAAGTCGTTTAGCCAGGGCTTGCTTTCTCATTGTCAGGTAGATTAGGAGCAAATCGCTAATGTTGCAGTTTGCTATGAAAAACTTGTATTTCGTCTTAGATAAATTGAAATACTGTCTTGGGGCAACACATCTATTTACTAAGGCGCTGTGATTGCGTAAAACCTGTTTAACAAATCCATAGCAATCTGGAAAAATAATCATTGAAGGAGATTTGAGTAATGTCGGTCTATAGTTACGAAAATCTTAGTTCCTCCAAACTTTTATAGTTAATCAAGTGAGGATAAGTCTTGTTTAATATGAATCTTGATGACATCTTACTGATACCTTTGTTGGTGAAACGGGATTAAAAAAAATATGTTTGGACTATTTCTTGCGGGATTGTTAAAGGGGAAATCTAAGGAGACTGAATCTATTGGACTTTCTTTTTGACAATTTTAATGTGTAATGAAAATGACAGCTTACAAAAAGAAAACTTGACAGAGAATTCAACTAAAAACCCTGATCAGAGAATGAGGATAAAACAACGCTAAAACTGTGTTGTTAAGCTAAGAACAACATTATATTTATCAGTAGGCTGCAACTTATGTCTTGATGGACACTCCCCAATATAACGGTCTATATATTTTACTCTTTAAAATTCATACTTTTTACACACACAAATAAAGTGAAAGTCATCTTCATTTACAGAAATAACCTTTTCATTACAAAAATCACAAAATCAATCATATCTATATCATTTAGCGACCAATTTCTATTTTTAATTTTTGAGATGATATTGGTAGACGTGTTAGGTAAAATGAAAGACATATGGTTAAATAAAGTTGAAATATTTTTCTTAGACAAAATTAATTTTCTTGATTGTTTTGTTTGCTCCAGTACTTTTTCTAAGACAAAACCAGTCTGACATTGTGCGACAGGTAATTAATTAACGACTTTTCGTATTACTTGTTTATTAAAGTGAGTGATGTCTCAATCAATAATCTCTCTCTATGGAGACTGTGATGTGTATGGGTGTTACATTATAACCTCTAGAGTAATGCTGGATTGTTGTTAACTAGTTCAGTGGTGATTGCATGGAGAAAGCCCAAAAGGCATCCTTCCTGATCATTGCTGTGAAGCCTGCAATGGAAGTAACAAACCATTGATATAATGTACTACCAAGAATTTCAGCTTATTAAACCCAAAAAGTCTATATGTACTGGTTTCTATAACAGATTAAGTTATTTTCAACATTTTTGTGCTCTTCTTCTTGGTAGCTATTCTGATATTGACCAGTGGTAGGAATGATGCACCCAATTACCTCCCTTTCTTAGAGTAATGTCCCTTAGATTTGAAGCTGTACAGCTGGGTGGCACTAAGTTTCTCCTGGCTACATTAATTGTTTGGTTTAACAGCAAAACTGAACAAGCAAAATGATGTGCTATCTAACCAGTTTTCTTAAAAATCTTTAAGTTATAGCAAATTGAAATCGATTTTTTACTTATTGACAGTATCAGCTTGATATGAATGTTTAAAGGATAACAAAATTTGATTTATGATAATCCTTCCCTATATGTTATGGCTATCTTATGCTATGAACTTTAATATCAAATCCAATTATTAGCTCCCAAAGAATATGCAGATTTTCACAGATATGATTTCAGTAAACTGATGATTTTTAAATTAATGTGAAAATGTATCTTTTCCTTCTCATGTCTTACCATGATTACTCCTGTTTAAACAAAGAGCAGTTTTAGGACAATAGCGCAAATTCTGGATTCAGTCGCATGCAATGTATCTTCAGGTAATACTTCCCTGACAACAGTAAGCTGATTATTTGGGTGTTCTGCCTGCCTACTAAATCTCACCTAAATATGGATAGGTGATGAGAACTGTTATCTTCGTCGAGCCATCGTCAAGAAGAATACTTTAAGGGAATAGTAGGGCAGAACATCGTGATCATACAGCCTATGAACTTTAACAAGTACAAGTAGGATTAGTTTTAGTTTACTTCACAATCCCCATAACATTTCATTCAAAAAGTTTATTTTTACTTTTTTGAAAATACCATGTTATAGGATTATTAGATGAGAAGTAAAATCAATATTCATGAATAAACAATATATGTTAATGTGATATGAACCTATATTCTAAAAAAACTCATGAATTATGTATGTTATAGCAATCAATCAGTGTTCTTATCACAGCCTTTTCTGGAGTATATCGCTCCATTTGATTTATAAAAAAGCATCACTGCAGGAATCAACCTAATCACAATATTCCACTGTGCTGTATAATAATATAATCAACACCACAACAGGGCCTTCGGAGAAAACAATGGAGCCCTTACCATGTATAACAGCAATACCAAATTTGATCTTAATAATCCATAAGTCTGCATATCTACTTACAACACCAGCCCTGATTGAGCATTGATAAAAAGCACTGGTTTGTCAGGTTCATGAGAAAATGACCTCTTTGGTACATTGTAGTCTTTGATGACTATAGTCACCGCAGTCACCATTATCCAAATTCCATTGTCATGCGTTATTATGCAGGCTTGTACTATTTTAGGCATCAGATGTCTGATTGGTCTGTTGTCATAGAGTTCTTCAGAAAGTCACAGACCTGGCCACCATTGGCGCCTACTATGATCATTGGTAAAACATTGTGTTTTCAAGATAGTCTAGACTAGATTGGTGTCAATGAGAGGGCACTATAGCTGGAGTATTTACACACTTAGTTCCTGCAGAGGAAAAGTCAATTCTCGACAAGTGTTTGCATTGTTCCTGATGTGATTCAGTGACATTTGATAGACCAGTGGAGCATACAATCTGTGTTTCTTATTCCTGAAGTATGCATGTCTTCTTTTAGAAGTCTCCTGTTTGGAATAAATGATAAAGTGTTGTCTTGGTTTGACGGTTTGGGAACCTTGGATTAAAGTCTTCAGATTCAATAACAGGATTTCTTGAGTCAGGATTTGGATTATGTGATATTTGGATTACCTCATTCAAAGTGTAACTCTTTGAAGTTCAATGTTGATGGTTATTGTCTCCATTATCCAAAATTCTTCATCAAGAATTTTTATCTTAGTTTGGAAATTTTTGGTTTGTGATATTTCAGAAGATATTTTTTGCAAGGATGTTAATGAAACATGACACTGGTTTGGAAGTGATGTGATCATGATCATATTCTAAGCTGAAGGTAGTGAAAGGTAAAATCATTCATACATTCTTAATGAATTCTTTATATATCAAATGTTCTTTGATTGTGATTTCTCTGAGGACGTGAAATGCTGGTCTTGTTCAGGGGTTCAAGGCTGAAGATTCGTACAATCATTCATAAAATTCATATCTTGGATTATTAATGAAGCAGTCAAAGTATATAATTATCTATACTAAATTCATTTATCCTCTATATTGGTTAAGCACCTTTAGTTTCCAAAGGGGCTGTCTTCATCAACTTTCTTAGCTTGTAGTGTTAAGATTTAAGTCACTTTAACTAATGCGAAGGTTTTTCAAAATTAACCAAAATGTCACCAAGCTGATCAAGCGCTTAGAGTTTTATGCTTCATATTACTGTAGGTTTTCTTTGGCAAATGTACAGAAAAGAGACAATTGTAAACATTGTTGAAACTTGCTCTTTTGCAAGTTAACTGTGTTATGACAATTGATCTAAAATGCTGGGTATGTATTCATTCTTGGAATAGAGTCAATGAGAGATTGTTATCGAATCTTGTAGCAAGTTGTTTGGTATTCTTTGGGAAAGGTATTTGTTTTCTTGGATATCCTCATTTTTTCAAATTACCTGATTCTGCTTTAAGTCAACAACTTTGTGATCTGAATCAATGTTCTTGGAAAGATAAAATATTTTTGAACGTCAATGTCTTTAAAAACTTTGGCATTATTCAAAACACGCTATGTTTCATCACTGGTTTGTTTTCTATGATGCTTTATCAGATGTTCAAGCATATTTGTTGTTTTGGAGGCATGTTTAAGAGATACGCTGCATGATATGTTTTCTGTTTGTTTTGAAGACTTATAGGAATACAGAATATTCTCTGTGGAAAGTTTTGAGGGGCATTAAACTGTTGAAGAACATGAAATTTGGAAGTGAACAAACATTACATATTTGGAATCACACTATCTGCTCTACGACAATTTCTTGTATTTTTTGGGGTCGAATCGTTTGCAGAATTCTAAAAATACAAAAACTGTCCTAACAGCTTCTCCAATTGACCAGTGAGATTTTTTTGTTTAATTCCTCATTAGAAATTTTAACTAAATAGTTTTCTGTAGCCGTTGCAATAGTTCAAATTTTTCAATTTGTATAGCATCCCCATTGCCATGCCCCCGTGATATCGTTTTAGAAAACTTTTGATAGTAATATGTTATAACTCCTAGTGATAACATTATCAAGGAGGCTGAAATGTGTTTCAAAGCAATGTTTTTTATTCAAAGCACATAACTGGTAATTACTTCTAATCTAATAGACAATACAACCTTTTGATAAAATTGTTGTAATAAACTTCAGAACATAATTATAACTGGTTGTTGCATGCCTTCAAAGAAAATGCAGTAATTTCAAAGTTCTGTTAAAAATTGGTTGGTACCTAGTTCAATTTGATTCTCCAGTTTTTTAAGGTAAAGATCTTTACAGTTCATTATTAAATGCTATCATTTCAGAATGAGGAACAGTATGGACTGGTTATAAAAGACATTGATTTAAGAAAATACAGGGGTCTAGATCACTTCAAAGAGAGCCTTCTGCCTTATTTGGCCGATTTTTGCAAGACTAGTTTTGATGATATATGCATGCATGAAACTCTTTGACTCTAAAGTCTGTAATTTGTAATCTTGTAAGTTAATTTTCTCAATCTGATTTTTGCAAAGATATAATTATTTCAAAGTTCAAGTTATGTTTGCTTAAAAATGTCAGTATATGTAGGAACAAATCATTATTTTGCTTCTTGAACCTAAGGCATATATCTTAAAGTTGTATAAATAAAGCTGGGTTGTTTTAGGATAAATCTTTCTGAATTAGTAAGTTGTTGTCATGCCAATTCATATGAATGGGAATCTATAAAAAAAAAATTAATTTGAATTTGCAAAAATCGTATTTCCTATTTCCAGTATCCAAATGAGATATCTCATTTGCATTTTTTGCTAAATACGATATACGAAATACGAAGAACAACCCATTCAAAATTGATGCTGTTTTAAACAAATATCAGATGTTTTCCTGCATATGAAATGTTTTCCTGCATATGAAATGTTTTCCTGCATATCAATGTTTCTGGTTAAAGGATACAGATTTGGCAGATTTTTCATATTAGGTGATAATTTATCTCAAACCTCATAAAATAGAGAAATGCAATTCATCTGTAGAGATTTTATATAATTGCCAACAATTATTTTTTTCAATATTTAGAGATTTCAATATTTTGGCAAGTTTTGTTGTATTTCCATTTCACAGCCATGCTGTAGTACCCTCTGAGAGTAAAAGATTTGTGGTATAAGTACATATAAAATGGTACGGTAATGGTAAATTGGTAAAATAATTTTTTTTATGAATTATGAAATGGTGAAGTGGCTTCTGTTTAATGTGTTTTAGTGGTCAGTTGCTGACATGAAATATTCTTCTTCTAAAAGAGATAAATTCCTCAATTTTGGTTACAGAAAATATTAGTAAAGGAAACAGGAAATCTCTCCTTTATTATAAATTCATAATAATGATTTTTCTCATAAAGAAACATGTAGCCAATGAATTGTGATGTGTGGTATCACCTACTTAGTCCTATAGTAATACATAGTGATTGAAAGTCTAAATAAATAATAACAATATAATACCTCATGTGATATTCATATATTCATGTACCATTTAATTGATATGGGCACCATTTTGACACTTCGATTTGCCATGGAAACAATATCTGACACTTTTAAGTTGAACCTCTGAGAAAATTAGACATTTTAGGTGCAATTTGTATGAATAATTTCTATTTTCTCTATTGAAATATAATAAACTTGATATACGACTTTTGTATATTGATTCTTTATTCAGTTTTGTTGAAACCATCTCTCAAAACTTTTGGAATTCTGAATTAAAATTTGGTTGATGATATTTTTTGCCTATGATTAATGAAGTTTACGATAACACAAGTGATTGATTCACTAGTCTAATGGTTATGACTGTCATTATTGTGGTAAAATAATTGAAGAAGATACTTTTTTGACTATCAGTATAACTATAAAGTGTAAAGTTAGAAATATTTATCTTAATCATTATCAATATCATTGTTGCAGTATTGATTATTCAAACTATTTCTACTTTTGATATTGCTGTAGAATTATTGATTGATATTATTATCATTTCTGTGAATATCATTAATTATCCTATTATCCAGATTATGGCTATTGTTCAAGTGAGCCAGGCTAAACCCCTTTTACCTGTCTAATTATAATCCATTTAGAGACACATATGTTATTAGCTATTGATCGGGGTATTCATTGCAACCCTTTTCCATGAAATATGTCCATTGGGATAATGATAGTCATCAAGTTTGAGTTATGTCCCTTTTGGGACAGTGTACTGACAGTTTGAAGCTGCCTCAATCCATTGGGACTTTACGATGATATAGGGTATGGTTGGAGTTTGTTTTATTCTCTCCAAAAAAGTTTTAAGATGATTTTCTGAAACTTGATATTTGGTTCGGCAGATTTGTGTTATTATTGATTTAGAATTCATTTATAATTTGATTCAAAGGAAAAAATTTGACGAGATAGAAATTGGTCATGATATCAGGTAATGATTTTGATTTTGTTTTAATACTTCTTTCATTAATTTGTGAGGATATTTCATGAATGAATGAAGTTTTACTTTCAAATTGTGCTCCTGAAACCGTCTCAAAATTAGATAATATTGTATAGAAGAACTGAACTTACTAATTGCTAAATTTATTGAATAGAAATAAATGAATTGCTGAATACAAATTAATGATAAATAAATAATTTCTTGAAAAAATTGTTGTTTTCCAGGAAAAAGAAAATTAATTATTATTTGATTGGATGGAGGGTGTCAGTTTCTGTCAATTAAGTTCCTATCATTTGTCAATAAATTTCATATCTGAGTAATTGTTTCCTAAAAAGAAATAAAAATGCCAGGATCAATTACATTGTATAGTAAAGACAAGCAATCATCTTTTATTTGGCATTCGTGTATGATGAGTAATTATCTTTTTTAATTTGAAAACTGGCTTTGATTTCTGACAAAAATATCTTAACAAGAGAAAAGAGAATTTATTTAACAGCCCTCATTATGTCAACATTGCAAGAACCCTTATTATGTGATATACGTTAACCCTCTACTTGCGGGAGGCAGATATAACTGCAAGTTTTTTTAATATAGAGGCTTTGATTCTGGAGTGTGTGATAGAAAACATTAAGTCAAGAAGTTAATGAGATTGGGATAAACATGATATCTGTATCTTGTTACGTCGTGTGATATATCACTTTGCCTTCTAAAGTGTCTGCTTCTTCAGTCTATTCATCCGTACGCTGTCCGATTTGTGTTATTACTGATTTGATAGCTTGAAGGTAGGTCATGTTATTATCATTTTACATTGAACTTCAGATATAAATGACATTTGAAGCATACAATTATCACATGATGTTGTTATTTCTTGAAAATAATAATCTCGATTTTATTAGAAATGATGTTGATGAAAAAAATATATAACATTCTCCTATTTAATCACTTGTACTCTTTCATCATTTTACGTAGGAAAAAGGTAGAAGCTGTTGATGTTTTTTTAATGGTTTTTTTTAGATACCATTTTGATTATTGTATATTTTCATTTATACATGGGAAAGTAATTTTAACCCATCAGTTACTTTAAATTTGACTTCCTTACTGCTTAATTTGATCTTAAATTTGATCCCTGTCAACAGTGCTGTTTATCATTCATTTTATCATTGCTAACAATGTTATAAGCACTCTGATATAGTTTCTAACAGTACTATTGCATAGAATGGCATTAGCCTTTGGCTGCTTGAGTTAACCCATGCCATTGTGATATAGCCGATAATATTGACAAGTTGATGCTATCTGGTTAAACGTGTGTAACAGTCTCGCTGATGAGATGGAGATAAGATAAGCTTCAGCCATTGACAAGATCTTGATTAGCCCATTTGTTCGTCAGAAGATAACGATATTTGAAGTGACAGGTATTTACAGGTGAAAGTTATTAAGTCGTTAAGGTTATTGGGTTGGTTCCAGGTGTCAATGTCAACAATTTGATAGTACAATGGTCAGGTGGTCTGTTAGTGTTCACTTGGGTTCAAATCCCACTCTGAGCTCTGATATGTAAATGCATTTGAGAGCTGTTCTAGTTGTAGGTGTCTTTACAATACGACACTGTGATGTTAGACAGTAGCACACGTCGTTTGTTAGCTCGTAATGTCCTTTCTTTGTGATTGTATTTTGATGAAGTTTTAAAATTATAAATTTGAAGCATGTTAAGTTGTTTGATATTGCTAAAGTTGAAAAACTTGAAACAGCATATTAACAATTTGAAACATGATTATGTTAAGTAAGAGATTTTTTGACAGCTTAATTAAAAAAGATAAAAAATTTAGAAAGCAGTTGTTCAACTGATGAGTAATATTAATTCAGGTTCATGAAAATCATTTCATTATTTTCAACAAAATCAATTTCTCAATTGAAATTTTTAATCTTTAAAACCCATATTGATCATTTGTCACAATGTGAAAGGGCATATTACTCTTATATTTCAACTGTTTCCTGTTACATCTATGTTTTGATTTCCAAAAAATTATCTTGATTTCCAAATATATATATATATATACTTTGATTTCCAAATATGTACCTTATTTGTCAAAAACTAGCTCCTGGCAATAGAATCTCTGGATATGCAGATGGATAATTGTTTATGATTGGTATTTCAGTATTGCCCTGTATATTACAAGGTTGAGACAATCACATGCTCGTAGCAATATTGATTCTTATATTGATGCTGGCCGTCAAAACTGAAACATTATTCCGCCAACGCTGGAACAAACATGAGGAAGCCTTATCGCTTGTATATCATTACCAAATCTCTCATCTAAAGTGCTACAAGTACGGTCATCAAGTAACACACTTTAGAGGTTTCCTGTTTATTTATTGCAATACTTGAAAAATAAACAAAGGAAATTATCAATAGCATGGCAGTTTGGTAGGCTAATTCTAAGACAGAGTGATTATGAGATTATTTTAGGATTGGACGTGCGATGAAGCTTGAATTGTTTAAAACCAATGGCGTGTGACCGCTGTTTACCTGAGCAGTGGAGGGACTTTAACGACTTATACAGGTGTGACATTTAGTTCATTGGATATTTTCTACCTGTGCGGTAGGTTGATCTCTTTGGTCCGTGGTTGATTTTGTTGAAGGAAATCCTCAGCATCTTATTGTGTTAAATTTTTTAAAAAAGATTATCAAAAGCATTTATTTGGAAATTTTATTTCATTCGATATTTTCTTCAATGAAAGTTAGTTCAGTTTTTAAGTTAAATTTTGTTGAAACAACCACACAATAAATTTTTATCTAGTACTTTCTACATAAAGATAATTAATTTTTAGGAAATTCTTACCTTGTACATACCTATTTAAGCGTTTTCTTTTTTATTTGCTGTTAAACTAGCTTTCAGTCAAATTTCGTAATTTTCTAATTTGGATTATGTATAGTCTTTAATAGTATTTAACTTGTTTGAGAAATAATTGATTCAAATAATTTATCTTTTAGGTACTATATATACAATATTTGGTCAAATGCAATATGGAAATATTAAAGCAGAAATGTTGTCAAATTGTCAAATAGCGTCGATAGATGCATACTTTGGTACAGATGTTGCAAGAAGTAAAAGCTAAGTTTTCCTTTGTTCAAATTATATAATCATGAATACGTCATATTTCCTTTTTTGATGTTACACCATAGTTGCAATTAGCTTCATATGTAACATAGCAAGCATACAGATTTTCATATTAAAACATCACTAAATTCTCCCGTGTCAGGCTTATTTTGAATCACAGGATATTGATTTATTTTCATATAATGCCCTGGCTGCAGTTAGCTTTGTATGTAACACAATGTGCATACACTATTATAACATGCACACATGGTGTATAAATGTATTAGAACGCAGACAGCAGGTGTTAGCCTACTTTGTCCGGAGTGTTACAGGGATAATAGGCCAAGTGATACAATCTATTTGGTTACACATCGCTAGTTTCTGCAGAGGTAATGTTATGAACTCATGAGGATCAAATTTCTAATTTTATTCCATTTTTCGGCATCATAGGGGTTCGTTTATGTAAATTTATGTAAAAATATTATGCATCGGTTAATCGTGTCAGTCAAGGCAAGGCATGTTTGTATGCATCATATAGATGTATCGTTACATTTTTCCCTATGAATGTCAAGACTCAGAGTTTTTTTCTCTAGCCTAAACAAGTACTAGTATATGCAGTCTTACTCTTCGTCACATATCATTATTTTCTACTGAGTGTTTTAATTGAGGGAAGTCAGTTATGGAGTTGGTAGGGTTAAACTCATTTTATGAATCATTTCAAAATTCATGAAATGTTTCTTTCTTTTTATGATTGATATGAGAATAAGTCTCTGTTCAGTTCTGTATTTTGTTAATTGTGCCTAAGAAACAACCAAAAGGCCTTAAGAAGGGATATGTTTTTGACCAGGTGATATTTTAGAACTCTTATATCATGCATTATAAATTTCAGTAATGAGTTGTAAATGCATTGAAACTAGCTGTCATTGTTTTACAGGGCAGTGACAAATTCATTTCTGATAATTATAATATTTGTGAATATTTCTGCAAAATAAAATGTATCTTTGATAAAACACACCAAAATCAAGTCATCTCAATTTGTGTTGCCTGATTTGAATGCACTTGTGCTTGATGATATGAGTAATTGATTTGACACACAGGTATTCAACAATATCTTTTTTCACAGGCTGTATGTGGAAGCCATTACAGATTTTTGTTGTCAATGGAAAAAATAATAACACCCATGCAGTCCTGAAAGTACTTCTTTAAGGAAATGCGTTTTTCAAGAAAGGTTTAGGTTCTGCAAACATTCAGACAGGGTCAGTTTATCAGAGAGTAGTTGGAGACTAGTGGTTTTTCTCATATTTTGAAAATGATAATTTGCCTTCTTTGCCTAAAACTATGCATTTGAAAGTATGAAAAGCAAATATATTTATAGAGATGTTAAAATTCTTAGCATACATAACTAGCCATTCTAAACAAAATCACTCTTGCATAAAAATTCTTTTAAAGGTCCAAGGAAAAAACATGAAGCCATTGATCACTGTTACAGAAGTGCAGACTCGGCTAAATCATTTACTATGATCTATCTCTCTTCATTTGATTGACGAGTTTCTCTCGTAATGTCGGTCTGTATTGGAAATAGATAAACGACCTAAAGAGTTGTGTAGCCACATGGAAGGGGAACGATTGGTTCCCGATCTTATAGCCTCTGTCTGGGCTGATAATCTGGACTTGAATATCATCCACTTCAGAAAATAGGGGATCAAGATGACTTACTGTTGTTGACGGACCAGACAATCTGGAAACAGAACGGAGGACACAGAGAGATGGATCTGATTAGCATGTTCTGCTTAAACTTGTCAATTTCTGTTCATGGAGAATGTTTGTGTGTGGTCTTGTAGTCAGTTCAAAGCTATTATTTTCATTCTCGTTGCATTGTTTGAATCACATTTCAAAATTAATCAGTCCTAAAATATTCCCATTCTAATTAAAGGGACCATTCGAGCGGGGTATTTTTTGTGGAAACGAAATTCAGGAGGACTTTCCTGTTAACAAATATATATGATTTTTACATGATTCTTTTCACACTTAATTTCAAATATGTACACGAGGTAAACCTTTCAGTTGTTCAAGATTTAACAATTTGACAAAGAATCAAGTGTATCGATCAAAAAAGAAAAACTTCGTGAAATGAAGCCAATCATCGGAGCTACGAATGTGGAATGCATTACTACGACAAAACATTGTCGTAACTGACAAATTTCATTATGAATTATTTGTAAATATGCCGCTCTTCTATCAATCTATTTGTTATTTCTTAATTTTGTCAATGATTTAGCTTAATACAGCATTTTCTCGCAATGCAGATTTCTCGCAACACTAACATTTCAAGATGGCGGATGAAAGCCGCTCGAATGGTTCCTTTAAATAGCAAAAGTAAAGTTTTGAAAATTCTAGATTGACTACACCCCATAGGAGATGAAGAGCCTGAATAAAAGAATATTATGGATGAAGTAAATTATCAAAATATTTCATGTTTCAAATTTTAGTCTCAGTTGATGCCCATAGACAGCTTTTGTTGAATGTATTTAGACTACTGTGAGTATGTTTTGTAGACAGAAAATTCTACTCTTCACTCATAAGTGTTGCCTTATGCCTGTTGATAGGTTTTGCCAACTATTGAGAAATGCAGGAGAAATAAGTTGATATCATTAAGATATAGAGAATCTCACCCGAGTGTCTTCAGATATCAAATATATCAACACGAGTTGATAAAAGTTAGAAATATCCGAGGCTTGCCGAGGATATTTGTAACTTTTATCAACGAGTGTTGATATATTTGATATCTGAAGACACGAGGGTGAGATTCTATTTATCATCCAATATCATTTTAATTTTAATTTTTAAAAAAACCAAAACACAGACACGTAACTCTTTGTCAATTTTACTGCGGTCCGGCGTATGAATACATCACAATTTAGTAAGGTACTGCAGCACCCAAGAACTCATTACGTCACCGTAGTATTATCAAAGAACATTAACAAATAGTTCTTCAAAAAGTTCAAGATATTGAGAAAAGTTTGAACAGAATTAGTTTCTTACTTAATGATTGTCGAATTTCGAACACAGAATGATCAGATTTTAATCTGATTAGATATGAATTGAAATTAGAAAGTTTATAATGAAATTTGGCGACCGACATAGTCAACAGTTTGAGAGCCGAGATGGCGGGTGGACAGTTACTGAGAACCGCTCTCACTGTCACTTTCGATGACAGGTCTTCGTCGCTTGTCAGTCCTGTAATTGTTCACATTTATTGTGAAAGAACCACCAGCAATGTAGCTGGAACCAAAAACAGACTGAAGGTGATCACGTTTCGATGAAACAGTCATCGTGTTTGATGAACTTGTGTTGGGGGAAACAAGCGGCATGGTTCCATCGTTGACCTCGTTATAACGAGGGGCATATGGCAGAGCAGGGACTTTGTTTACATCCCGCCGTGGCTCGTTATAGGGCACAAGTTGACCTGACTTTGAGGAATTTGACAGAATTGATGAAATTTGACTGTGCTGATCATCGCTTATGTGTGAGTAGTTGTTGATGCTGTGAACATTCTTATGGCCGGTTATCTGCATGATATGCGATGGGGGAACGTTATTGTCATTGAGTTTCTGGACCAAATGCTTCCTCGCACTATGGTTTGTCAACTTGCGGTCAGCGGCCAAACCGGCAGCGCCAGCCATACGTTTCATGAGACATTCCAACTTGTGGATACCTACAGGCTGCCTCTTGAACCACACAGATTCCATGGAAGGATTTTTGACTGTAGTGGTTGCAACGTAGAAAGGGGAATCAGGGAACGAGTACCCGGACGGGCGTAAACTTTTGTACAATTTGTACATGGCGACGGGACAACGGTCTGGATTGTCAGGGAGAACCCACATTTTAGGGGTGACCTCGCGGGAATCTGCCTGATTTCCCTGCCTTGTTTTGGACACTCTTTCATTCAACTCCAAATATTCGGAACCATTGCTGTCACACTTCAAGTCAACATCACCCCATAACATCTGTTTGTGCTCATGACTTCCCCTCAATCCAAAGTGTACAGTATTGTTGAACCAAACAGTGTTTAGGATCGAATCAGGAGAATTGTTTCCTAACTGTTGACAAGCCCACAGCTGTTCAATTTCACTGTCCGTGATGGCTACAGAACGATTGGGTAAGTTTCCTTTTCCTTGAGCTTTAAGATGTTTTAGCTTAGCTGACATGACCTCTCTGTACTTAGTGAACTCTACGCTCGCTCTCAGTGTGTAACTATAACAATGGCGACGTAGGTAACGCTCGATAGATGAATTGATTCCCCTTAGAGAGTTAGTTTCAAACTCTTGGCCATCACTTTTCTTTGTAGAAACAACAAACATACACAGAAGATTTAGAATTGAGGCTGGTAATTTGTGAATAGGACGAGTTTCACCTTGGGTTGCCAGGAATTGGGTCAATAGGTTAAACGGCCAGTTCGACCGGGTATTTTCTGTTCCACAAATATTCGGGAGGGAATTCCCTTTTGCACGCGACACGTAACTTTTTTATATATTCGATTTGTTTTCTATTTTCTGTGTTTACAACTTTTTCATGTTTGGTAATTAGTTGTAATCCGTCCTTCAAACTGAAAAAAATAGCGAAAACAATCGAAGCCACTGACCAGCACTACCAAGGGGCTTAACTCTATTGCGATCATGGCGGTCATTAGATTGTTGTCCGCTGCATGATTGATCTGCGTTGTAGTAACCTTGTAGTTACTTGGATGTTTTGATTGTTGGGGATTAATAATGTAAATAATGTTTGCATAACTAATTATGACATCTCAAATGGCTAAGCTCAATCAATATGACACTGAGGAGAAAAGTGGCTTCGCTCCGGCTTCCCAATATAAACAAAGATTCGTCCAGACTATCGCACTCCAAATTACTCACAGTGCTGCAGTTTTCCGTACATTAAAAACTTTATGTGAAGTAACTTAGATATCTTTCTTAAAAAAGAAGAGTTTTACTATGAGTGAAGTTGTGCGAAGTCGAGGGCGACCGCGAAAGTACGATGGAAATTCGCCTGCGAGACGACAACAAGAGAGAAATGCCAAGCGGATTTATTTGGGAGACCTTGCTCAAAAATGGAAAGACCTGAAATCGGCACTGAAATTTACGGACTTTGAACTGGCAAAGCATTTGCTTGACAACCATGAGTTGACATGTGACTGCAAGTAAGTACAACTGTTTTTACTGTTGTTCACATGATAGGCTAATATAAACATGGTTATTTCTCTGGATGAAATTGCTTTTATCAACATGTCAATTCCATGATTTCATAAAGGAGTGACTGTTTTTGAAAAAAATGAAGGGAACTGTACTGTACAGTAGTTGTCAAAATTTGATGGGCATTGAAAAGATAGGTTCAACCAAAATTATTACTGCATAGTAAGGAAATACACATTTGAAGTTCATATATATCATAACTTTATTTCAGCCATAAGTAATACTAATTGAAACGAATAAATAAATATAATTCAAGTATTATTGTAAGAATTCAATTTTAATGCTGGCATATATTGTTTAGCATTTTAGAGCTTATCATCTCCAACTTTGATAATATTGATGAAACTGAATGTCTTTCATGTCCTTTTCCTTATAGTCCATATATGTATACTAACTGATTCAATTATTGTTGTAATTTGCAGTTCTATCAGGAACCATTTTTGGTATTGTTCCAAAATTTGTGAAGGAAATGAAGATTTGTTGAAGGTAAAGCTATGTCTTTGTCTTTGAGATTTATTTTAATTCATGCTGACCAATGAAACATTAACTGATGAGTACTATAAGTGGGTAACTGAAGCTATGTGTTATGATTAAAAAATATGAAGCAGTTTTTTTCTCCTTTAATTTTATCAAATTGGTCACTTACAAAAATAGATATGCAATTTAAGAATATTTTAGAGGGTAAAGTTTTACCCAATTATCCGTAGTCACAGAAAACTGTGTTGCAGTTATAGTGTTACCCAACAGATCATAATCAAGGACAAAATATCATATCTATACTTGGTTGCTTTTTTTCCCCAACAGGAAACATGGATGCGGATTCTGCAACATGTTTGTAACAAGCATGAGTGGGCTGTCAGTGAGCTGACCGATGGACAGTGTGCCCATGCACCCCTCAATAATGATGACGACAAGAAGCCCTGGTTCAACGGTGAGAGCGAGTCTATGGACATACTTCGTGATGTGGTGATGGACAGAAGACTGATGAAAGGGATGGTTCATTTCACAAACTTTCGGTAAGTCACTTCTTCCCTTTTCACTGCCATCATTTTTGTAAGACATTGTTGGAGACTGTTTTAAATATTTGGTAAATTCTTGAGAAGTTCATTATGAAAAATTCCTATAAGTCATATATTTCCTTACAGGGCAACCATATTCAGTAGATGAAGTATAACACAATGGTTGGAATACTCAGTTATGGTATGAGATTTTAGTTGATATCTTAGCCCTAAATCTTGTTACAAAATTACATTTCTTCTACAGACACACTGGCAGCCTGGAGGTCTTCCACAACCACATTCTGATGTACTGCTCAAAGAGACAATCATACCAGTAAGTCGACAAAATTTTGCTTTCATCACTTAAAAAGTTTATGTACCTTTGAGTTATAGTGAGTAAAATTTAAATACATAAGAAACATGAACATTCACCAGTCATATAAAGACTGGATGGGTAGGTGGTATTTCGTCTGTAAACATGTATATCATCCTCATTACGTTATTTCAAATAAACTATGCGAGGGAGTTGATTTTAAAACAGCGTGGGGATTTTGTTTTTATGTACATCTTATGAATGAGATGCAAAGAAAATTATCAGCTGTGCTGTTTGAGTGGCATTCTAGGAGTTCATGGTATAAGGAAGACAAGAGTAATTCTATGGATGAACAACTTTTTTATTGGATGGTGGCAACGTTTTGGTATAGATTCTTATAAGTCTAAGTATAAGAATCTATACCGAAACCCCGCCACCATCCAATAAAGAAGTTGTTCATCCATAGAATTAATCTTGTCTTCCTAAGAAAATTATCATTACAAGCAAACATTTTTAATGAGGCAGTTATTATGAAGGCATATACACCAAGACAGTTATTGAGGTTATGTGAAGTAACCCCTCCGAGAATAAGTGACATAAAATTGAAATTATGTAATCTTCAGAACCGCTCTATTCCAAATGTGAAATTTAGTTGACTCATTTGACCAAAATCTATAATAAACATTTCTCTAATCTTTTATTTTCCATTTTTAACTAATTTTATTCTTATTTGCAACAGGTTCCCTGGTTATCGTGCACGAAATCTGCTAGCCGCCATTGACTTCAATCATCATGTGCACAGACCTGATCTTGTGGACGAAAATGGTGATTCAAGGTTTGTTAGTTTTCTAGTACTATCTCTTTTGAAATAAATAATCAAATCACATTTTATGTTTTGCACATTTTCATTTCTATTTTTTTTTTAAGTTTCAACTATTTTCATTTCTAGTTTTTATTAAGTTTCAATTCATAATTTCAGACAGAAACCAAGATACAGCAAACGTGCAAAGAGTTGGAGCACAAGACCTCTAAAGATCGACAAGGGGTACTCCTACAAATATGACCTACAGTGCATGATCTTTGAGGAGAAGGTCAAGGACCCTCTCCCAACAAACAGGAAAGCACAACCAAGAGAGGATGACCCCAGAAGAATCTCAAGGTCAATAGCAAAGATTCCGTGTCCCCCAAAATCAGAACTTGTAGCAAAACAAAAATCAAGGTTCTAGAAACATGATCAGATCAATTGAAATAATGAAACAAATAATTTGCTGTCTCGCAAACTTTATTAAATTTGTTTAAAAGTTTTTTCATGTACATGGTCGTCAATGTAGTTGACATATTGAAGTGTTGTAATAATATCACATTTTATGTACACATCCACATTCAAGATATATCTGGCTGTCCGTAGTTATTTTCATGAAACATTATCTCATTGTATAAAAATATTTTTATACTGTGGTTTCATTGTATATGATTAAAAGTTTGTTCATGTATATGGTCGTCAATGTAGTTGACATATTGAAGTGTTGTAATAATATCACATTGTATTGACACATTCAAGATATATCTGGCTGTCAGTAGTTATTTTCTTGAAATAATGTTGATTATCTCATTGTATAAATTTTGTTACACTAGTTTTATTATATATGATATAGGTCATATACAAAACATATACATGTACATCAAAAGAAAATGATATATTTAACATTACCACATGGTAACTCGTAGCTGTGAACAAAATGTCCTATTATAAAATTGTGCTTCCATAACATAACCTGTTCAATGCTGAGCTCACCTGAGAATGAATATACATGGTCTGGGTTTAATTACATATTAAATATGAATAAGCTTGTGTATGTACATGTGCTGTTGTATTACATAGACTGAACATGATGAAATCTACCTTTGTCTTACTTTTTATACACAACAATCTGTCCCAGACAAAATCCATGACATAATATGATCATGTTTTATGTGCACATTTAGCGATCATTTATGATAAAGTTGTTTTATAAATAGACCTGTAAATCTAGCTCAGGACAGTGTATGCTAGCTTTATTTATTGATATATTTAGATGTTGTGGTTTTATTACACATAGGAGATGTGAATAAATATATATACGTACACAGAAAAAATCATTAACTTTGTAAGAATATGCAAGTCCTTTGAATAATCTATTCTTATATACATATGAAGATTAATACATATATACAAATGAAGATTCTATTCTTATATACATACGAATAAATAAAAAAGTTGACACTCCATAAAATGTCTTGTCTTCACTGTACTACCAACTTCTAGAATACCATTTTATCACATTTGTTGTGCATGATAAAATATCCATGTACTGGATTCAATTATATTTGATGGATCACATCTATTTTTGGCTACTCTTTGTTTGAACATAACAAATTAAATAAGAGGCGCTGAACGAAAGCCTGTGTATTGTCCATCTGTAGAGGGGTAACGTTGTCTGATTGCTAAAACCACGCATGAAGGGACAACTTTCCTTTGTCCAGCACGCAAAACACCGTATGTCATCAGGATGAATTGTCTGTATGCTGTGTGTCGAAACATACGATTATTTCTCACATGGTCGTAGGCATATAAATCGTTCCTGTAGGCTCCGGCTGCGTCGAGAACATCTTCATCCATAACAACACGATTGAACTTTTCTTTAGTTGTAACACACTGTCCTCCCCTCTTTACACAACACCTGTTCTCGGCTTCTGTGGGCATTGGCTTGCAATTCCCACAATGACACCACCTAACTGGAGCTTGGTCTGCAGGGGGCTGGGGATCCGGATCATCAAAGGCTGATACTGCTGTCTGAAGTGCTGTGTCATCCCGCAAGATCATCTTAGTCAGTAGCTCCCTTTTCGCTACCTCGTCCAAACCGTCAATGTACTTCTGCAATTGTAATATCAAAATAAATACAAAAAATTCAAGAATCAGATGTTGGTAATGGTAATGTACTGACCAAGGTTTGCATTAATCAATTCGATGTCACAATTGATTATGAGCTGGGATAATTGATTTGACACTCGTCTTTGTTGAGAAATATCATATACAATAACATGTGTACATGATAATTAATTCCTAAAACTTACACATATAACAATTGAAAGCAACTTACTACTCACAGATGTGAGAAATTAAAACTGATAATAGGTTACCTGGACTTTCAACAAGCTTTCAGGTGTTAGTTCCGAGGTGGTAGATGTAGGCTTGGCAGATGTCTTGGCCGATGCAGGCTTGGAAGATGTCTTGGCCGATTTCTTGGCTGATGCAGATGCAGACTTGACTTTAGATCTTGCAGGTGCAGGTAGTTTTGAAGACGCTGGCTTGATTTTGGAGGCGGTAGAAGGAATTGGTATTTTCGATTGTTTGCGGACTTTGGTGGGAATCTCTGGTACATCCAGCGGTAGAAACCTCTGCAAACAGGATCATAATTTTAGATATAGTCACTATTAACGAAAACATATATCTTAACTTCATTTAGGTTAATTCTGTTGAAGATGCTTTTTAAATATGCCAATATGCTATATGTTATTGTCCAAATCAAATATATAGGGCAATATATAAGATATAACATTACATTAATATAACCATGTATCATGAAAAAACAAACCTTTCTCTGCCTATAGTTTCCTTCTTGGTTCCTCACAAACTAAAATGAAAAAAAAATAATAATAAAAAAGTTTATGTCAAACGGAATACCAGAGCAAAGCAAGAAGTGAATATTTATAATAAAAATAACTATTTACGAATATGAAATATTTTGATATTCTACATTATGTGATAGTAATGTTTCGTATACAAAGTCATAATAATTGGAATGAACTAATACATTTTTCAAATGTATGCCTATAATTTATGAATCAGCACATATATGACTTGATAAAGGGTATGGCTAGTGACCCTGTTATCGTGGTAACCCTATTATCGTGGTAAACTCATTCAAGTCTCCAAAGTCTTCAAGGAATATTTGTATTTGCAAAGCACATCATAGATGAATAAACTAAATACTGAGGCATTCAAAAACTTTTTTTTTTAATTTTGAGTAATATTTTCTCACATTTTTAGTGATCTGAAATGTTGAGTTTCATTTTCCTTCATGAAGCATTCACTTCATTTGCAATTAATTAAAAAACGATCCTGTCTTCACGAAATGTTGTCTGAGAGTTTTTCTATTTTGTATTTAAATAGTTTGATAGGTAACAAACAGAAAAATATGAAAGGAAAATGTATTGATGGTTTCAAAGATGTTGAATAAAGAATTACTTTTATTTCGAAAATAAGACCCAAATCCTAAAATTATGACCTTTTCGTTATATCAAAATAGGTTACTAATGATCTCAAAATAGATTGCAACATTCTCTTTTCATTTTATAGGTACAATAAATGTGAAAACAAGGATCTCACTTTTCACGAGCAATGTAACAAATATTTTATATGTACTTTTATTGTTAAAGAACAGCATTTTGTTAAGATAGTGTTCAAATCACTTATCAAAAATGGCTGCTCAGTAAAACTACGAGGAGGAGTATTTCTATTAGGATTTTTTTGTTACAGGTTTGCAAATATTGTTTTTAATATCCTTATTTCAAATCAATTTATATTCAGTTTGTAAATAATAATCTTACATTGGTGATTATATCTACAGAGAATAAATTATTAATTATATATTAATTACCTTGATAATAGGAACACTTCAGATAAAATACATAACACAGATAAGAATTTTTATATTTATGTCAAAAATTATATTTTCCATAGATAGAAGTTTAATTAACATATTTTGGAAGGATATATGTGCAGAGCTTAAAAACAAGAAACAATATTTAGATTGTACTCATTTAGAGGGAAATATACATGTGACGCAATAAGACCCACGATAATAGGGACCACCTTCATAGTAGATAATTATATTATGATTCTTGTGAACAAGGTAATGTTTTCTGGAAGAAAGACTCGCCGCACTTACCTCCGCAAAGGACAGGTCGCCGTCAATCGGTTGATCTTCGCGGTTTGTACACGGAAGTAAATGACCACACTGACATAGATCGCTGCAATATCTCTTCATCTGCTTACAAGGACATGATCCACGTTTTCCTGACCGAGAACAAGTGTTGTTGCACTGACAGCTCGCCATGATCGAAATTGAGGAAAAAACGCATGGTCATCTGTATTTATATGTTCATTTTGATTGATTCGTGGACATGTCACAATGTCCCTTCTCTTTTGACACTGGCACATGACCAAGTACCCCGCATCACCCCTCAGACCCATTCGACACGCTGACACAAACGTGATTGTCGCCATGTTGTGAAAACATGCAGCGTTGCATTATGGGAAGGGACTTTTCTCATTCTATTTATAGATCTACTTAACTGCTGACGCACTGTATCTAAAAATAGCTTCGTTAGCAGCATAAGCTTATCGCTGAAAACGTAATCGAACTGGCCGTTTAATGTCTCTCAAAGTTTTTCTAGCGGTATTTTTGTTCTCTTGTGCAGTAATCAAGGCATCAACATCATTCTGACTTACTTTGGCAAATCTAGAGTTAGTTGGTTGTGGTTCAGGAACACTGAATGGTAGTTCTGTAACTCTAGAACTTGATGTTGCAGTAGATGTGTTTGATGGTGTTGATAATGTTGACGTCTGCCCACCTGATGATTTGTTGTCATTAGTTTTCACTAATGAAAGCCTATGTTGCATCACCACGACTTCGTAATCAATCCCATCAATGACACAACGATAACTTCCATCACCTTCATCAGATAAGACAGTTACTTGGCCAGTACCATCAATCGATACCTTATCCCCTTGATGGAAAATCTTAATGTCGGCCATGTTTGTTTACCTCTCAAAATGTAAATGAAAATAGTTCCGTTAAATCATTAACCAATCAGCAATTAGCTCAAAATGTGTCAAAACGATATCTCCTAGGAGATATCGCTTGATCTTCCACAAGCGATATCTCCTGTGGAAGCCAGTATTGGATGATAAATACATATTGAATGGTGCAGATAATTTAGATAATGTATTCTTGTTTATGTTCGAGTGCTATTTTTAATCAGGATATGATCCTGGAAGTGAAGATTGCTGATAATAAAAGGACGTTTATGCTGAAATTGGACATCTGATATTAAATCTTTGAAGATAATTAAAATTAGTTATAATAGAATAAGAACATGTTTCATTTGCCAGACCATTATACAAAGTTTTTTCTGTATTGATGTATATCTTTGTTATACTGTTAAACATAAATTTTTAAGGGTTGATCCAACATTTAACATTTTACTGCTGTGGATCCTGTGAGAAAGAATAAAAAAATGCAAATTTCACTGATTAGGTACACAATGATCAATAAGATACTCACAAGAGGATAAAATATAAGTAATGCAAATGCATGGCCTATAGTTTCTTTTAAAAATTCAATATCTTAAGTGACTGAAGTATACAGCAGTCTGATTAATAATTCAATGGAAAGTACCCCATGAATGTTCTGGTAGGTATTGCTTTGTTTTAGTTTGTACAGCGTGTTCTTAGTAGATTGTATGGATTATCGATAACTTTTCCTTTACAAATTGGGGCTTTAAGTTCTGATGGATTACCTATTCATACACAATTGTCAACTTTTGCCTAGCAAACGATCCTAATTTATTCCCAAGGATTAAGGATTATAGATTACTTTTAACATATTTCTCACAATTGTATCCTTGAGGATTATTGATTCATGATCACTTTCTACAAATTCATCAAGAGTTTATTCTAAATGAATATGGATTATTGATTACTTTTGACAAACTTCTTGTTGAAGGAGTTGATCTTGACAATGTTATCAAAGAAAGTGGGCGTGGCATGTCAAGCTGTGCATTTTGTAGAAGAGTTTTTGACGGGCTGTCACACATGGGTTTCACAAGACACAGAGTTCGGGTTTATGTCTGTATTGATTAGAAAAATAAAGCGTCTAACACTTTATCTTTATCCTGGCCAGAAGATGACTGGTTTGTGACTTATTTTTGTTTATGATTGTATTTTGAATTATATTTGATGGATTATCAAAACAACCATATCATTTGCAGAGTTGTTAACTTTTTTTCATATTTATCTTAAAATAATTTGACTGGTTAGTGTCTTGTTTGTGTTTATGACAATGATTAGATTTGCATAGTCAAAGTTTTTAAGCTTTCCTCATGGCATTTTATATGTTTCAAAAGATTGATGATTTGTATATAACAGACTAATACCATTGTCCCTTTTCAAGGTAGGACCTAGGTTGGTCAGTTTCTCGCTGATAGAGTTAATGAATTTTTCTTGATTTTGAAATTAATAATAATTTCAAAATTTCTATCATTTGATCAAATAAAGTTGATGGTCCATTTTTCTGTGTAAGTTAATAATAATAATTAGAAATTCTTGAAGGAATGATAATAACTGGATGGTTTAAGAATTATGTTTTTACAAGATCTCTAAAGTGAATTCTGTTTACATTTAAGTCAATATTTCGATATTATGATTCATGATAAGAAAAGAGTGTATCAATATATCTAGATATTTTCTTAATAATTCTGCTAATTCATAACCTGTACTTAGTATAAACACAATACAATCCATTGTTGGATTTTTATGACCCCACTAGTGTTTAACTCTCATTGCCATCAATGCACATATATTTGTGTCAAACATGACGAGCAGTAGTCTTAAAGAAAGTCTAGATTTTATTTGTCTGACATCTCAGTTTCCTGGAGGCTTTATATATCTTATAAAATTTCATTGACTAATGATTATGTAAACTCATTGGATTTTCAAGCTTTGAATTGATCCTTACAACTGAGTTCACAATTTCCTATGAAAATAGTTATTTCCTATAACAAAAATGATATTCTACCTATACTCCAGATGCATAAACAGAGAGGAAGTAAGCATGGCACAGCTGTCGCCAGACTGGATGAAGTAGAGTGTTAATGTCACCATGTTCAGATAATATCTAGACGGATGTGCTATACCATTAGGCAGACAAATGTAGACAAAATGGTGGAGTATTCAGTCTGATGTCCAACATCTAGTAGGTACCAAGCCCGGGTATTGGGGATCTGTTGGGGATGTTAGATTGTATAAGGCAAGCATAAGTCCAGGTATTTGTCACCATGATCTGATTATATCTAGAGGGATGTGTTATGCCATTAGGCAGACAAATGTAGATAAAATGGTTGACTATTCAGGGATCTAGTAGGTACCATGTCTGGTGTTGGTCATTTCACAACATGCCGGATCCTTGAGAAGATATTTGTAATTTGTAATTCAGTTTACTGTCCAGGATCATGTAACTGGGATGTATTTGGGATGTTAGTTTGTATATTGCAAGTTGTTACGTCATCTGTTCTGATGATATCTTGATATCAGATGTACTATTACTTTGATAAGAGGAGAATTGTTGTGAATTTGGCTTATCAATTTTCAAGTGTTCATAGACTCAGATTGATCTTTATATTGAAGAGTTTATTATAAAAGAATTGTCAGGTGTTGTTATGCAAATAACTAGCCCAATATCAAAGGAATATGTCTAAACATTATCATGAAAATTTCTATATCTAGCAAATATCCAAATTTGTTCTTATCGCTCAACTTATCTACAGTAGAGCCAGCCCCCACTGACAAGAAGAAATCTGTAATATATTACCTGCAACTGTTTTACTTAATGAACTGGTAACTCTATAACTATAAACATGCTTAAGATATTTGCCAGTTCTTGGCATAAATCTGTGTATATCTGCTAAGTCTCAGACATTTTTCAGGCTTGGTTGTCTTTGACATACATTTTGATAGCTCATGTCTTAAAAGCTTTGATAGTTAGCCATTGGGTGAATCAATGAAATATGATATGCTTTTGTGGTGTGGTGTGGTGTGTTCTCTCCTTTTTACAGGAGTTTCCTTGTTGAATCTTTGAAAGAGTTGATGTCATATTCCTTTATCAATTGGAAGATAAAACTTTATCCCTATCTTAGTCAAGTTTCCTCGTAGTTTTCATTGTATGTTGCACACTGTATTAACCTGAGTCAATATAATTGAAGGAAATAGGCTTGGAAATATTTTTTGGACAGCATAGGGAGTTGTTGTTAGCCTGTATCTGGTATTGAGTCTGAAGTTAGAAGACAATAATTTTATTTTTTAACTCATGTACTAATGTATTGGATTAATTTGATATAAAAATATCATAGGAAAATAAGAAAATATTTTCACGAGACAGTTAAGGGCTTAACTTTTATACTGTTTTGTCAATGAAGATTCAAGTCATGGTTTTTACAAAGTGACATGATAAATTTTTCAATATTTCTCAAAACAAGAAATATTTTTATCGGACAGTATAGGTAGTTGTATGTAGCCGGTATCTACATCTAGTATGGAGTGGGAAGTAGTGCTAAAAAGAAGACGTATAAGATGGAAGATCTGACCAAGAGCTTTGAGAGAGTTCTGCTAACTCCATATGGGTGAGTATAAAAGCTGTACCTGCATTGACTGTTCCTGCGAGTGGTTGAGCTGCTGGAATTGGATACCTTATATTATTTTACAGGTGAAACAAGCTAACAGGATTGTTTGACCAGGGTACATTTTATGGAAAAAATATTTGAGTTGATACTCCGGGGCATTCATGTTCATATAAGTGTGTGTTAACCTATTACTTGTAGAAGGGTCTACGACAGAAAACTGAAAAAGTTAAAGAATTAAAATATCTACCCTTAGAAATGTTGAACACGAACATAAAGAAATATTGGTATAAACCTGTCCTTATCGGGATGTTAACCTAAATCCCGGGTCTTGAATTGAATATGTTCAGACCACCTGCGGCCCTGGCATCAATTCGAGACCTGATGTCTATTCCAAACCACCCTCTCTATTTTTTTCAATATTAAAATCCTAATTTCAAAATACATGAAGGCAATCATGACAAACTCACTTAAAATTATTGTTCTAAGGTGAATATTTAATCATAATTGGATGTGAACATCTGATAAGCATGTTGCAGATCATCTCCCGTAAGGGGAGATTCACTTATGTATTTTAAATTAATGAAAAGTGAAGGAGTCATCTTATTCCTACCACGTCTATTCGAGACCCGGCATTTTTTTTACAAATGGTCGTACCCCAGGCATCTATTCAAGACCTGGCCTCTATTCAAGAAACTACGGTATTTGTCATGTCCTATCCATCAAGGTGTGACTTTTGAACTAATTTACTATTGAAATAGCGATTGTCTAATGCAATCTACTATTATTATTAAACTATTATTGCAATAGCAATCGACTACTATGACTATTGCGACAGTTTTTGATCAAAACAAAACATACATCAGCTGATATTCCCAAAGATTTTATAAGGAACACATCTGATTGATGAAACAGATTTCAGCTAATTTATACTATTGTTATCAATAGTTAATGCAAGTCTTCATAAGTATTATATTATCTAGGAAAAATAACACTTTAGTACTCTTGATAGTTAACCTTTTTGTCGATGCATTGATTGTGTTTTTATGTTCCTTGTCAAAAGAGATGTAATGCAAAGATGACTATTGCGATGCATCGATAGTTCGCAGTATTGTAACACCCCTATGTCGTGCCCTATTCTCAGAAGACACACAATATAACTTCAGAAGGCCGTCCCAAAGGCATAGTCCTTACTGCATGATTATTTACTTAATGGCTATTACTCTTTAATCAATCGAGTGTGACGCTTGACATGGTGGCAGGTTATCGACCTGTCTTCACAGCTAGTGGAGCTAAAGAAATAAATATTGGAGGCATTGTTTGTTTTCTTGATTAATCAGATTAATTATGAAGGAGTCAATCCGATAAAGGTGAAGTGTGATCACAACAGGTGTCAAGCAAGCCCTATATGTGTAAATTGAATACAAAATTAAAATGTAAGTTATTCTGTCTGCAGTGCTAATTAGCTAACTGAAATAATTTGTAAAACTACATCGTATACATTTGCATTGAGTTTGGTCTTTTAACTAAAATAACTTTTCTGTATAAAAAACTTACTCTAACTGTCTGTATCGAGGTGAATTCGATTCTGTTTACTATAGATACATGTTTTCCTGGCTTTTTCTCTGTTATGTACTTGACATTTATTCAGGTTAAAATGAATAACAGTGCATACCCGCTTAAATTCAGTGAACATTTTCCCGAAATTTAAAAGATTCTTCGTAATAGTTAACTAAATTGTGACTACTACCACCCAAGGGGCAGACAACCCAACTCAAAAAAATCCTGTATCCATCCCTGAATACAGCCTAAAAATAAGTTTTGCTATAACAAACCTTTTTTTAAAAAGATATTTCAGAAAGTCTAATTATTTATCTATGTTATTATTTATTTTGTACTATGCCAATGGCCTGAGGTACAGTGAGCAAACTTAACAATTTGATCCTCTTCCAATAACATGCTAAAGTAACATTAGTATATTGTTAAGGATGTAAAAAAAGATTAATTTTGGTCCAGATCCGTTTTTTTCACAATCAATATGTAACTTTAAAAAATCTTTGTTTGGAATTGATATGCAGAAAAAACACCTGTTTCAATAACATTCAATTTCCACCCTTATAAAACTATGAAAACCACTATTCCCGCTCTGGGATAGTAACTTCATGGATAGTGAATTGCTCATCTTATGTATTACATAATCACCAAAAATATTCAATCCGTGTTTCGGTCATTGATTTGCCATTAAATCGTTCTGGCGCTTGCAGGTAGAGTACAGAGCATTCTGGGTAATTACAACCAATATTTCCCAACAGGAGGATACAGACTGTAATATGAGTGATACGTCATGAGTCATATTAAAGTCGAGTCACGGTGTTGTTTGGCATACAACTAATCACTACCGTGTCAAAGTTTCTGTAACCCTTTCATGTGTAACTTTCAACACTGGGACACATTTGGCTTGTCAAATGACAGGTGTAAATTGCAAAACCAGCGTTTATGCTTTCAATCTGACTTAACTCGGCTTTCATTTCTGTTTGCAATATTGATATGAATTTTATTAAATGAATATTTTATCCACAGATTGCTGGACAAGCTGCTGATCGTATGTCCGAACGTGGATTATTGTGAAGACGTATTACAACGGTCAGATTTAGAAGCACATCTTTTACACAGGTAAATCATACACAATTTTTTTTTTAATTTTGATTTTGTAATCTGAATTTGCTTGACTTTAGATTATTGTATATCAGGTACCTTTTGATTAACCTATGATAACATCATTGCAAGAATTGCGGTAGATTGTGAAAAATAACAAGTTCTCTTTGTTTTCTAAGTTCGCATCACATTGCTGTTACTGGCTAAAGGTGAAAATTATATATACTCATCAATTATGAAATATAAGATATTTTTGTAAACTATATTTTATGCCTCACATTTATTGGTGCTTGTTTTTCTATTACCAGATGTCGCGGGGCTGTGACGCGGTGTATCAAGTCGAACCTCGGCTGTACGTTTCAGGGACCACGGAGTGCCTTACAGAGTCACCTCTGGGAATGTCCTTTCAAGGACCAGCATGCAGGTAGGTACCAGTTGTCTCCCTTAGTTATGAATTCCACTTTTGACTAAGTCTACAGATCTTATTAATTAAAGCAGTGGCGGATCCAGGACTTTTCAAAAATGTAAAAAGGAATTGGTTATCCCATTAGAGATTAGGCATCTACCTTCTAAGATTTATTGATATGAATACAACTATTTTTATTCTATTTGCTGCAGGTCAGAACCCGGTTGTGGAGGGGGAGGTGTCAACCATAGAGATCCCCATGGATTCTTATCACGCCACCCCCGGCAAACACGACCTCGGAATCAGCATAGTTGGGGGCTGCGATACTCCCCTGGTATGTCGGCCATCTTGTATGGTGTAAATGTGACTAGCTGCAAGTTTGAGAGACATGTGGTTTTATCATAACTCCATAACTGAAATATTAGTGAAAGCAATCAAAGTCAATTTGCTGGTTCCATATTTAGTATGCATAGGTACCTTCCAAGGTTCCAGGGTAAATGTCCCGCAGACTGTGTTGATTATTCTGGTTTCAAAATTCCTTGAACAAATAAGATTAACGATCATGAACAAAATTTGAAAGCAATGTAATAACTTAAAGGGTGTTCAATGAATAACATGCACATCACACAGCACTATACCCTGCACTGTACACATGGTCATTGATTAACGCTCCATTTCTACTTGTTTCAGATCTGCACAGTTGTACAGGAAGTGATCAAGAGCGGGGTGGTGGATCAAGATGGCCGACTGTTGCCTGGCGACCAGATTCTTGAGGTATTGTGAACACTACCAGATTTGATAGTAAAAGTATCAGATATCAGTATCTATATCAACTGTTGTCAAGAGTTTCATCTCATAATGATTCACTGTATCATCCTGACAGGTGAATGGTGAGGATCTGACACAAGCAACACACCTGCAATCTGCCCGGGCGTTGTCCGAGTGCTTTCCTCTCTGCCAGCTCACCGTCTATAGGGAACGTGCTGAGGAGAATAGGCCTATAGAGAAAGAAGGTACATAGAGTCTCGGATTATCATTGTCCACTTCAGAAGGCTATCACTTGTCCATGGAGCTAATCAGAAAATTACAGCATGTTTATTTACATTGCTTAATGACACTTCTATGAGATTCATTAAACTGGACAAAGATTTGAGATATGGACATTTTGAAGTTATAAGTAATGATCTGTTGATCGGGGATGGATTAAGAAATATTGATGACAAGTTCAATATCTATATCTTATTTTGTCAAAAATATATTTAGCTACTGTACTCACCATTGTTTAGAAAGGTAGATAGAAAGATAAACCTTAAATACATGATTTCATTGTAAAAAAGGTCTTGATGTGACCGTATCCTTTAGGCAGCCTATGTGAAATCTGTATACATATAACTTGCCATGACTTAGAAATCATACCATCTCTTTTTTGCAGAAATCCTTAAAATTACATTAGTGAAAGTGCAATCAAAACAGCTTGGCATCAGACTTGTAGGGAAAAGGTAGGTTGATTTGAACTCTTAAACTCGGTTTATTCTATAACTTACATTTAACTATTAATTACTTACATAAAAAGCAATTCATCACAATAGAAAAGAGATGGCTATCCTTTGGTGAAAGTATGTCTCCTTTTCAAATGTCTAAATTTAATTTTGGCTGTCCATAATCAATTCTAAGCAGGCTGATCCTTGTCATATTTCATGAGAAAAAGCAAGAATCATTTATGATCATTTAGTTATCAAAGCAATTCTTTGTTACAGGAATGGTCCTGGAGTGTATATACTAAGTCTGGTAGGTAATTTTTTTACTGAATATAAATTTGGATATTTGTTCAGTTTTTTAATAATTCCCAACTCACTCGCTCAATATTTGAAATTAATTCTACTATACTATTGCCGGTCCAATTACCAATTGTTACATATTGGTTGAATTTATCATTAAATTATACAATAGAAAATAAAAGAATTGACATTTAAGATCAGGTAGTTAATGCCATTTTATTCAAATTTAAAAAAAAAACAACTCTACAACAATAAATTCTTAACATATTTGAAAAACATCTCTTTCTTGGATAAATTCATGGGGTTTTTTTTTATTGTAATTATATTTCTATCGTAAAATGTGAAATTAAAACTTTAGGAAGAGAAGTTTCCTAATATTTTTCAAAGGAACATTTAACAAACAATTAACATTTAGAAATAAATTACATTATATGTTATGAAACTAAAGAAAATGATAAAACTGAAAAATTGTAGTGTGTTCAATTAAACTCTTTCTCTCCCCAGATCCCGGGCAGTACAGCTGCGTACGATGGTCGTCTGAAGCAGGATGACCGACTACTGGAGATAAACTCACAGGATATCTCGTACGGCAGCCAGGAGCAGGCTGCTCAACTTATCCAGGTACAGCCTCGATAGAGATAGATATTAGAATTATCCATATTATTCTCCGACCCCCAGAACAAAGTATTCTTAAACTGCAGACATATCAGCAGATACATGAGAGACAAGCTAAGTAGAATACTCTTGAAATTTCTATGTCAATTGTTATGTGTGCATGGTCTATGGGCATTTATATCTGAATTTATTTTTTCAAATAATTCATACAAATATATCATAAGAAAGAAAAACACTCAAGATTGGAAATATAAGATGAAAGTGTAAGCTTTGCCTTGTCTCTAAAAGGCTTTAAAGTCTACATAACCACAAACATATTTCACTATTTTCTTTGGAATACATGAATGTCTGATTACAATATTGTATAGTGCGTCAAAGGTCGCTACTCAAATATATTCAGTTTGGTAATGAAAGCCGTTTTTGAATGCCACTTTTGATTGGCTGCTTAGATCAATCTGGCCACATACCAGTGAATGCATGACTGGTCATACGCCCATTTGTGACGTCATAAACAGAATCATTGCCTCGAGATCTATACATCTATCGTAACAATATCACAGAAAAAACCCCAATAATTAACCCCAGTTAGATAAATCATTTGACGATGTAACACTATTAAGCGTTTGGTGTAAAAATGATATCCACATCAATGGTATTTAAACAATTATTTCAGGCGGTCATTCAGTTGAAATAATGATGCGCCACTCTGTACAGTCTGTTTATTACGTCACACCCGTGCGAATTTTATGGCCCCTAGCCCAGGGGGGTTTTTCACAGCCGATAATTACGCTGTCTGAATGAAAGGCTAATTAAAGGTGTTTATTGGACAAATTAACAAAAATAAAGCCCAGTTCTTATTTTGTTGAAAAATCTTTGAACGAAAATCGAGATGTGATAAAGTCGAGGTTACCGGTTGTTTAATATAATGTATGATGTACCGGTACATAAGAAAGACAAGATTTTCTGGCTATCAATTTATTTATTTTGTAATTGACAACATTTTTGAGTACATGCTTACACCTTCATCAGGATGACAGAGTAAGCAGATACTCCGAAACTTGGTGAATTCCACAATAAAGAAGTTCTTGTTGAGAAAATCTTGTCCTTCTCACGCATTGTCTAGCTGTATTTTATCTATGTATACTATTCTTTTGTAACAGTCTAGTCAGGATCGAGTACAGTTTGTGGTATCACGGAAGAGTCGCCCCCACACACCTGATCTGATCCGATCTACCTCTCACGAAGCCAGCAAATGTGGTGCTACATTCAACTGTGATATGGAGAACCCCTTCCGGGCCCCTTGCCACGAACGCATGATTAGTATAGCCAAGGTATGTGAAAGGGTCGACTTACATGATTTTGACCAGGATTTTGGCTACTAAGACAGGGGGTTTACTTATATGCAGTAATATATGGTGCATCTGGTCCTTATCTACCTTACCATAATACAGTATGTGTATCCAGCAAGCTGTGAATCGCCATGTTCTCTTCTTGCAGGATCCTTCAGAATACCTCGGGGTCAGTGTGGCTGGTGGCTTGTCCAGTTTCCGTGGCGACACACCTGTTTATGTCACAAATATAAATCCTAAAGGCTGTTTAGGACGGAGTCGACAGTTAAAGGTAGAATTTTAAAGCGCTTTGTTTCATGACACACTCTCATATCTTTTTTTTAATTAAGATAAATGATATCCTTGAGATAATAATATTATCTCCCCTTTTCTTTTATATATCCAATATCTAAGATATTTAAGTTTATAAAGGTTTTGTCATCAATCTTGCTGCATCTTGCCATTTGAATTGAAAAAATTTATATTTGTGTTTCATTTGTCGTTAACAGAAAGGGGACCTGCTGTTATCTATCGGGGGAATCAATCTGCTAGGTCTGACCCACAGTGAGGCTGTGAAGCAACTCAAGGTGCAGGCTGACACCAAGCTCCTCATGATGAAAGTCATCCAGGGACCGGGAGACATACCCGAGAGCTCTCAGAACTTCGTACCCAACTGGCTCTTCTGGGTCAGGCTGCCAAGGTGGGTCTTCTGGAAAAGAAGCATTGAATTATGCCCTCCTGCACCGTACAATCTGTTTAAACCTTGGAATATGTAAATTTGTAATTTTTAAAAGCCTATGTCTATTTTTCCTATGAAAAAGTTTGAGAATGACTAAATAGGCCTTGATTTCACTGCCCTCAAAGATGTTCACTGTTTTGGTGTGGGTGTCTGATGCAAGACAAATTTGTCAAAAGTTTGAAAAAAATGTCATTCATCTCATATCATTTCATTAGTCTGTAAAATTCAGAACCACTTTGATGGGTATATTGTCACAGCTCCCGAGGCTGAATGCACTATCAAATGGCATGTATTTTTTACTTTAATTTCCGTTACCATTTATATTTGGTAATTTCCAGGGCATGTCAACTCCTGAAAACAATAACCCTGCTCCGAAGTCCAAGCGGTAGTCTCGGGTTCTCCATTGTGGGTGGGTGTGACAGTAGTCACGGTCAGATGCCGATCTTCGTCAAATCCATCGTACCAGAAACATCTGCGGCCAAAGATGGACGATTGAAGTAAGGAAACTATTGGCGTTTTTCCTTTCAAATGAGTAAAATTATAGTACAGAAATCTGTAAGAATATAGGTAACTTGATTCACTTCTGTCAACTTACTTATGAAATTCCACATGTTACTCATTGTGACCTCATAAACAGATTTCAGATAAGAAAACTTGCTTTGTCTAAAAGACTTCAGTAGTTTCATTAAACTTTTCATGTGGCAAGATAAGTATTAGCAGTCTTTACTTTCAGAGAGGTAAAATTATTGTAAATATTTAGAATATTTATAACTCTTTTAACTATTGTCTTTTTAAATTCAAAATTCAACTTCCAAATAGAACACTTTGACAACAGTGACCCATCTATAAGATTTCAGTACTATCATTACACTGTTCATGTGGCAAGATAGACTCACCTTTCAACCTGTAACTGACTGATTTCTCATGTTACAGATGTGGTGACATCATTATGAGTGTGAATGAACATAGTCTACAGAACATCCAGCACGGGAAGGCAGTGGAAATACTCAAACATATAGATGGCGCTGTCACGTTGACTGTCGTGTCCTGGCCTGGAACTCTTGTTTAGCAATTCACAAACAAGACAAGACTACAGCCAATTTATACCTTGTAAGACTGAAACAAGATCAACCTTGTTCTTAGCACCATTACTTGATGACAGTTTTAATTTCTGAAATAGACTGCCTGTAGATTTTGGATTTGCTGAATATTCTGCCTTCAGTCAGGAGTTACCTCCCTTGGTCTGAAATCTTGACTTCCTACAGGAGCTGTACATTCTTGTACCATTCAATGGAAATCCTGGAACACTGTCACAGAGTTTGTTTTGTGGAAAAACGCTGGAAAATAGTTATCCTGGAGTTGAAGACAGAAAACTGAATCTTCTTTGCCATTGAAATGTATGAAGTGAAAAATTGAAGGATTGCTCCATTTGAGCGACTGCAGTTTTCAAGAGTGGTCTTTTCTTGGACACTGCAAATTTAAAAGTTGGTGCCCATGTGGTGAAATATGAAACAGTTTAATGCTCTCTCCTGATAGATACTGTAAAAAAAACTGATTACATTGACCATATTCTAGGATCTACCAATCGCCGCTAATGGCTGAAATATTGCCTGGCTAAACAATAACTCCCTCAATCACTAGGATATATCAGGCCAGTTCCTCGAAATAATTCAAGTATATCTCTAAAATTAAATTGGCAACAAAACAGCTGATTGTATCATGTAAATATGTCATTGTCAACATAAAAAATGGAACTTGAACTTTTAGAGAAAAGTTCATTTAAACTGATCATTGAGTACTTTTATTTACTTGTTTAGTTCTAGATTCTAAAATTATCCTTTAACATTATGGAGATTGATTTCGATCAATTGTAAAAGTTTTTATTGCTCGTGAATGACATTTATTCAAAATGAAATATAATAGTATGAAAGAAAGTATATTTTCAACAGGAACAGGAACCACAACTGAAAAAATCAAATGATTTATTATGACTCATTGTGAAATTCCATTTAGACATCCATTGCATTTATCATGAAAAGTCATCGACATGTGGTGTCGGATCCACTCGTTGATGATTTTATGACCAAGCAGCATGGGAGTTGAACAACAAAACCTCACAAACAGCAAGTTTTAAACCATACCATCAACGACGTGTACCCGCCTTAGATGATATTATTAATAATCTATTTTGTTGTCCTCGTTTGAAATATATTGAATGCAGAATGTATTCTAAAGCATGAATTATTTTATATTTAATCAATTACATCTAAGATATTTAAACAGACAACAAACAATAATGATAAACTGAAGCGTAAATGTTTGCAGCTAATTAGTTAAGCAACTTGAAAAAGTAACAACATTATGATGTCACAAAAGCAAAAGAAAAATAAAGGGATTTCAAGCACTTATGATTAAATACCCCAAATGATGATAATGTCTTGATTGAAAAATAACTCTTAGTTGATATAAAATCATTAACACAGTGTGTGAAAGTTGAGTGTTTAATCCAACTCAAACTGCAAGTCAATGCATTTAATGTCAGGAAGATTGTGTCCGCTATAACTGTTTGTTTTGAATTATGTCTTATAAATTTGTCCACAGAAAATGTACATGAATGTTATTATTTGTAACTTTTGCAACAAAATTTTCAAACAATGTTTTGAAAGCTGTTTAGGTATTTAAAGTTTATTTCTGTAAATAGTGAAGATTATTATTGTTGTGAAATTGATTTGGCAGTTTTATATGTTGTGATTCGCTAAACCACAGTATTATTGGAGTGGTGTTTTCTTCATTAATTTTTACCTGTAAATTATGCATAAATAATTTATGCTGAAATAATTGTCATATCACATATTTACCCGGTTTGCCAGTGTAATATAGATGTATATTATCTGTGTATGTATTCATTGTTACATTGTACATAGAGCATTGTCAACCAGTATAGAATCTTAAATGAGTGATTTTGTCTTGAAATTAATTAAATAGTGCTCATGTTGGTATTCTTAATTATGTTTGTTGATTTTCATTTGCTCAAATAATTTTTAAAAGAGAATAAATTTTTTTATTGAGTTATAAGGTTAATGTATAACCCATCTTTCTATTAAAATTTGCAATTAGTGCTTTAAATGATATTAAAGGAAAAAGCAATGGATACACTGCCGATAAGATTTGCCCTAGATAAATTTATTAAATATTTAATATTTAATTTTTAAAGTGTTGTTATGGAGTATTATCTTTTTTCAAAATACCAATATCTAATGTGACATGACTTGGACGTACGTATTCTTGATTCTGATTTGAAAGATACCCCAATGGTTTGTCCTGAAAGGCATTATGTATCCAATAACCATTAGTCATGTTGCAAATGAGATATCCATGTAGTTTATTTTCATCTCACTAAATCATCAGCAACACCATCATTCCCTTGCCTTGCAATATTGTGATGTTTCAATTTGCATTTTTTTATGCAATGAAGCTAATATGCATTGAAAGCGTTACGCAGTGAGCACCAATGTCGCCATGCAATGTCTTATGCCTTTTTTATATGATTTCCTTCAGCAAACCAGGAACCCTCACTAGGCATAACTCATCAGTCTCCATTTTAACCTCAGCCTTGCTGCCGTGTGTCAGCTTTTCTGTGCCACCTCTTTAGCTGACTGTGCATGAGATTGAGTGTCCAATCAGAGAGATAACAGGAACTTACTCACAATGGATGCTGAGGGTGTTGACCTCGATAAATTGTGACAAACGGTAGCAAGGCTTGAATTAGCCAGTTTATGCCTTGTGGAGGAGGTTGTCAGCAAGCTTGTGTATTGAAGAATGTTTGCTGATTCCGTGTGCTTCTAGCGGCTTACAGGGAGCAAGACCATTATGTGAAATTGGTATCATTTATCAAAGCTTTTTATGTTTCATTCATACATTCATCTGCATACAACATCAGGATATGAATAAATAAAGTAAGCTGGTATTGATGAAGTCAAAAGTAGGTATATTAGAATGCTTTGCTTTTCCAGATAGATTTTTATGTCAACTTTGACAAATAGATGAACATGATGGATTGAGATTGAGATGTATATGTTTTATGTAGATATTCTAAGAGCAGATTTCTGTTAAATGATAGAAAGATATCATTGTTGAAATTTTGAAAATATCTTTAAAGAATTTGAATGTCTTGAGTTTTTTACCTTCTTAAACTTGGTAAGAAACAAATGACAGTGTTACATGTATGGAGAAATCGAGGGTTAGAATGTATGGTCAGTATGTCTGCTGTCAGACGATCTCAAGTGTTTATGATTTCCATACTTTAAGGTTCCGATATTGTTATTTGTCAAATTTAATTGGGAATTGAAATGTCAATGTTATATCAAAAGAATACTTGATAAGTCAAAGTCTACCAAAATTTTAACGAGAATTTATCAAGAAACAACTTTCATCGTTGCTCTTGAACTATATTCACAAAAAGAAAATTCTTGCATCTTTTGCAAAAAAAATTGTCTTTGTCAATTGACTTATAACCCTTCTCATCTTACACTAGATGATTACATAGTGTTTATCCAATTCTTAAGAACAGCATAATTTGCTTGATACCAACTT
The DNA here is from genome assembly GCA_921293015.1 of Phorcus lineatus. Taxonomy (NCBI): domain Eukaryota; kingdom Metazoa; phylum Mollusca; class Gastropoda; order Trochida; family Trochidae; genus Phorcus; species Phorcus lineatus. The sequence continues at coordinate 38,649,886 of OV121096.1, forward strand.
TTTTTATTATGAAAATCATGACATTAGGGAGCATATACTTACTGCTTCGGGTTGGATCAGGATGTAGAATATGGTCTTCATTTGTCTTTTAGATCCAAGTTTTGTAAATCTAAAACCCAGTTCAAAACCCAAATCTAAAAATCCTTTGCATTGCACGTCGCTGCCCATATATTTCAAGCTTCATTCTGAAGGGCATTAGAATCCATGAGAAAAGCAAGACTTTGGACATTCTTTTCATTGAAGACCATGGCTATTCAAATAGCATGCTTGTAACATCATCTTTTCACAACAAAAAATATTGTTAAATTCCTTTAGTTTTATTGCAAGAGCATGAAGTTTCAGCATTCATGCTAACACTCTTGTCAGATGTTGCTCCATAAATTCATCTAATCAACTTCCTATCACTTTTTCAAGACGGAAGTAGCTGTTATACGAATATCTTGCATTTCTTACTTTAAGCTTGATCGTAATGAAGTTTTAATTGAATGATAAATAACCATTACTCCACATTATGTTCTTGTGTACTTATAGGATGTTATGAGTTTATATCAAGATGTGAAGTACCAGCCTCTCTTCATAACAGACCGTCTGTGGAATATGTGAACTTTTACACAAAATAAAATGTTAAACCTATCTTTGTTTTTGCTTATCTGTTTTCCCTATATGCTGCAAGGTCAACATGAAGCTCAGACCAACACACAGGAGTCCCTGCAGTGTGTAGTCTATGGCTGTGCTTGATTCGTTTAAACAACCGCTAACCTCGACTTTATCACTTCTCGATTTTCGTTCAAAGATTTTCCAACAAAACAAGAACTGGGCTTTATTTTTGTTAATTTGTCCAATATACACCTTTAATTAGCCTTCATTAAGATAGCTAGGGGGCCATAAAATTCGCGCGGGTGTGACGTAATAAACAGACTGTACAGAGTGGCGCATCATTATTTCAACTGAAATACCGCCTTAAATAATTGTTTAATTACCATTGATGTGGATATCATTTTTACACCAAACGCTTAATAGTGTTACATCGTCAAATGAAGTATCTAACTGAGTGGAAAACATTATCTGAAAATCGTTAATTATTGTTTTTTTTCTGTGATATTGTTACGATAGATGTATAGATCACGATACAATGATTCTGTTTATGAAGTCACAAAAAGGGCGGTGACCAGTCATTCATTTACTGGTTTGTGGCCAGATAGATCTAAGCAGCCAATCAAAAGTGGCATTCAAAAACGGCTTTCATTACAAAACTGAACATATTTGAGTAGCGACCTTTGACGCACTATACAATATTGGAATCAGACATTCATATATTCCAAGACAATAGTGAAATATGTTTGTAGTTACGTAAACTTTAAGCAGCGTTAACCCAGGACATGGAACCGGTGCATGCCGGGTCAGTTACAGGCTAAAGTTGAATCAAGTATGTTGGCTACACACAGGAAGCAGTCATCATACTTCAGACTAGTTTCAAAATACATTTCATCTATTTGATATTTATAAATATTTTTCAAACATTTTGAAATATGACTTCAAATGTCACTATCAAGTCAAGGATAGTTTTTAATAATTATACATATTGCCAATTAAATCATTTTAAATTGTTATTTGAAAACGATGACTATAAAATAGTTGTTGAATAGTTGCAAAGTGGCCCTAAAACCATAAAACTGCCCTGAAGCACTGTAATGAACACATGAAAGAGTCAGGTAGTCCATCAAATGCAATATTAAAATAGTGTGTTTTAAGTCCGGATTTAAATTTCGGAAGTTCATCTTTGTCTCTAAGATATTGAGGAAGGTGATTCCATAGAGAAGAGCCGGCGACTTGAAATGCGCGATCACCAAATGTTCTGGATGAAGGCACTTTACGATCAGAAGATCTAAGGCATCGTGCGGGTTCATAGATCTGAATGACAGCTTGTAGATATTCAGGAGCTTGTTCATTTATAAATTTAAAAACAAGGAGCAAGAATTTGAACTGTATTCGATATTTAACGGGAAGCCAATGTAATTTCTGCAGTACAGGTGAGATGTGGTCATGTCGCTTGGTTCCAGACACTAAGCGAGCAGCACAGTTCTGGACTCTCTGCAGGGACTTGATGCAGTGGGATGGTAGACCATATAGGAGACCAGTACAGTAGTCCATGCGCGATAACACATATGCATGGATTAATGTCATTGCTACTTCTTCACTGATGTATTTCCTGATCATGCTGATATTCTGTCTGTGAAAGCATGACTTTCTGCAGACTGTCTTGATGTGCCATGGGACTCGAATGACAATGTTGTATCAAACAAAAATCCGAGGTTTCTGACTTGGCTGCTTGGAACATTATACGGTGGTAATTTCAAAGCGGCGAATCTGTCGTGCTCCTGAGGCCTGTTGTCAATAAAGTGATTCGCCGCTTTCGTCATTTCCAGCAGCGAACGCCGGATAGTTCGCCAGGTCCTAGCTTTTCCCTGAAATTGAATTAAATCTTGAAGAGGATACTAAACGATCTTCCATGTAGTAATTAGTTTAAAGGAGTGAATGATTTTGTATGAAACAAGAAAAAACAAGTTTGATAAATAAGTATTCACAAGTTTAATGAAAATTGAATTTTATTGAAAGAGTCTGTCCTAAATATTTCAAGTGAAAAAATTTTCAAAATTTAGAAACAATGAGTTTGAAAAGCTTGCTTATCCCAAGGTAGCATTTGTCTATGAAAAAAACATGAAACATTTAACATGCATTTCTTATCAGCAAGGTTGATATAGTTTGAAACTTTATTTTCGAAGGAGAAGTAAATTCCTCCCTTCCTTCATATTTTTTAAAAAGAAACGAGGTGAAAGATGTATCAGTTCTAGAAGAATTGAAAATGCAACCCAAAAAGATTCATTTTGAAAATATCTCAAAGGTAAACACTGAAATAATTCATAGACAAAATGTTAATCAATTATCTATAAAATAGTTTGTTTTAATTGGAATAATGAAAAGATAGATATATTTTAAAAGTACATATATTTTTTTAAAGTTCAAACAAGGAACTTAGGTTGTTTTGCATATTTTACGAATGCTTCAAGTCGTTTCGAAAGGAGCTCATAACGGTGTTCTTTACTTTTGTGGTAAGGAGTTTAGGAACGGGCACCTGGTAGAGTGACGTCCCTTTGCGAGCCAGATTACCGTTGTTTTCATTCTCTTGAAGCATAGAAACTGTTATATCCTTATGTCTAAGCGTTCTTACGACGATGACGACGGTGATCACCGACACAAAAGACCACGAGAAGATGACAGTGAAGTACCATCCCTGCACAGTATTTTTCACGGAGAGGTACAGAAGAACATGTTTATCTATCTACAATCAAGCTTTTTTAGTAATTTCTTAACCGTAGTTTTCGGGTTGAAAACGGTTTATAAACGAATGATTCAATGAAGCCAATGGGGCCAAAAGTTCCGTTTGGAATTAAAGTCAATTCAAGAATTATCAAGTCAGCTGATTTTCTGTTAAGTTCTTGTGCCTCAGTGGCGATGGTCAAATGATTTATAATACTAAAGATGTTACTTACTTGACATTGTTTTAGATTTAAATGTGAATTAAGAATAGATAACCCAAATGCTTTACTAGTACTATATTTTTAAAGAAAGGTACATAGTTACAAAGTATTTTAACTTTTTATTTAGGTGGCATCAGTACAGAATTATGGAGTATTCATCAAGATTCCTGGCTTCAGAAAACAAGGTTTCTATCACTGTATTCACCATCACCAACATTTTATATCATTTCCATTTTATATCACATATTTTCAGAATGAAATCTATATGCAATTACCTCCAAATGAACGGGGAACATATCAAAAGTAAAATTGTTCCTTAAACTTTGATATCTAATTCCATTCTACCTTGTATTACAAAGATATGTACTTTGTTATGCATTGAATATCAAATATTTGTTTTCAGGTTTAGTACACAAATCCCAGATGTCGATGGCTCGAGTTGAAGATCCATCCGAGATGGTTTCTTTGAAAGAAAAAGTTTATTGTAAAGTTATCAGTATTGAGGTAATTGCATTTAAGTAAACAAATTCAAATCCAGTCCTCGATAATCAACCCATCAACTCACCATAACTTTACATATGGAACATCATTATGTGAAGGTATGTCATAGTAAAACCTTTTTTGTAATTCCGTTTTGTTTTGGTCCTGTAAAGATAGACTTTCCTTTCTCCGCATCTCTTCTGAAATATATGGCAAATATCTACCATTCTTGTTATGTGGAACAATCATATATTCACCAGTTTTGTGGTCAGTAGCAACAAGTTATTCAATTGAGAAGAAAAGGACAGCAAATATATCCAATTGACACATTATTGCAAATGTCAAGCCAGGTGTGTTGTGCTTAGTTGATTTTGAGCTTGCACAATACAAAACAGGTTGACTGTTCCAAAGAGTGAATGGTAGTTTTGTTGGATGCTTAAGATTACAGCTAATTTAAAAGGATTGTCATTACCAATGACTTTAATAGATATTGGTAATTTGAACACAAAAAATGTCTGTGACTCGGGACAAAGCTGAGTTGGTACAAAAAAGAGTCGTGAAAAGATCGGGGTGGTTGCTTCCTTACTTGACACTCAGCATTATAAAGACAGAACAACACATTTACTAGCATTGCATTGTGGCTGCTGGCAGCAAAATGCACAAAATTAATTTCTGATGTACCTTTGTGTTGGGGATAAAAGAGTTGTTATTAATATTGTGCAATAAACCTTCATACTCATTATTCTCTATACATATTTTCTCATTAACAGGAGATAAAGATGACTATGTCTGTTTGGCTGCAAAGATTTCATATCATTGAATTGTAATGCACAAAGTATTATTTATGTCAAATGATTTGTATTGAGAAATTTGTAGTGTCTATTTAATAAACACTTTCTCTCCACAGGGCGAACATCAGAAGATTGGTTTGTCAATGAAGTATGTCAATCAGAATTCAGGACAGGATTTGGACCCAAATAATGTCGACCTGAGGTAGGGAAAAGTATCATCAAGCACATTAAGTTCATTCACTGATGGTTTTTGAACTCTGTGTTAGTTTCCACTCTTTTTGAACACGTCAAAAAAAGGCTTTCAGCAAACACAATCAGTAAATTTTGCTTAGATTGTTAATTCTATGAAGGTTTTAATTGGAAAAGGAAATCATGACTCCATGATATTATGTTATTTGCAAAGAAAGCATTTATCATATGAACATGTATGTATTTTGATAATGAATAACAATTATTATGTCAAATTTGTTTAGAAGTCATGTTTCAAATATATATTTCAGCCTTGATGAGCGGAAGAAGAAGCAGGGGTTCAGATCAGAGAGAGCCAAGATAGAACTAGGCGCCATCTACGACACAACGTGTGCACGATGTGGAACTAAAGGTTGCTGATTCTTTTATGGGAAGGGAAAAAGTGCTATGAATTTTAAAATTCTTTACTGTAAGAGTGCAACATTTGGTAGTAGATGCTAAGACCTTTATTAAGTACATGATACTATAAGGGGAGACAATAACCAACAAGCTAGATTACCTCCCCTTGATGGTAAACAACTACCCAAGTAGTGGCTATGCTTGATTTGTGTATGTGGATCTGGGGGCCATTGAACAAAACAACTTAAAACTTTAACATTGCACTAAGGCTACCTTAATGACTTAAGGTCACCTTAGTGTTTTCTGCAACAGGACCCTTGTCGGGTTGGGGGAGATTCTGTTCAAGAGGGGGCTATTCAATTCAGTGTAGCAATGATACAATGACTTATGCAGTTTGTTCAGAGGTTGTTATGCTGACTCTCAAAAACAAGTAAGCCAGACTTCAAAAGGGATAAGATCCTGAATAAGTAAAGCCATAGCTCTATGTGCATTCTGAGTTATGGTTGCAAGTTCAGATTTCATTTTTTGAAGGAAACATATGTGTCAACTAGAGAGGCTGAAAATGAAATCAATGTTTTGGTATTAATTTTTGGCCAAACTTTCAGGATCTGTTGCTTGTGTTATTATCCATGCTGACATTACAATACATCACACTGTTGCAGGGCACCTATCTAAAGACTGTTACTCCGAGAAGGGAGGTAAGCAGTACGAACTCATCCCCGAACTTGACCAGTATGTGCCCCCTGCCTCTCCACCCTCGACAGAGAAGAAGAAGAAGAAAAAGGTGACATAGTTTCTCAATTTACAGTTGATTTCCTTCCAAGATTTGATGTAATGGTTTGCGATTTGAATTGAAAACCATAATAAGTTTTTATTCAGTAGAATCAATGAGCACCTTGTCATTTGATTAAAAGGCAGTTCTGTCAACTTTGTTGATGCATGTTATTTTGATTTGCCTTGACATAACATGAAATTCATTAATTTTAACAAAAATAATCATTTAACCAGTCACTTTAATTATACATTGTTATGCCATAGCATTTCAACTAATGTGACTAATATGTGTATTTACTATGTTTATGCAGAAATGTTTCATGAAATTTCATTTTTGCCAAAACCCATTGAATTGTCAATTCAAATAGTTTGTAAATTGAGATTCTTTTATATTGATACATGGGAAATTTTGGCACTTTATTACGGGTTTATTAAGATTATTAGTACATTTAGATGATATTTAAAGACTGATGGTTTATTTCAGGAAAAAAAGCACAAGAAAGAGAAGAAGAGGAAGAAGAAGAAGAAACAAAGACATTCCTCGTCTTCCTCGGACAGCGACAGTGATAGAGACACATCTAGAGTAGGTTCAAACAAGTTTTAATGCATTATTCCACAGATGAGGAAAACAAAAATATTTTTCATTTGAAAAACTGCACACCCTTATATAATGATCATAAAATAATCAGTTTAGTAAAAAAAAAAAAATCTGAATAGTTTATTAAGCTTTGATAAACTTACCAGCTTAGATGGACAAATTTGTGATTTTCTAAAGCTGTTACTGAAAATCATATTGTTTAATTTGTACATATATATCTGTCAAACAAAATTCTTTTTGTGAACTTATTTTGTACACATCCTAACTTCCATCTCTCCTTGTCCTTTTTTATAACATGAATGACTGAAATAGCTCGATAGGGCTTTTCCTAGTGAATGAATGAACAATATTTTTGCCAACAAATGTGTTTGTTATTAAATTGGACATCAATTGATAACAGTTTTCATTAAGACCATTACTTCTTATTCTGTTTGTCATTAATAAATATTCACAAGTACTCTGCAGTACCGAGGTATTTTGTCTTGTTTAATTGATGGACATATTCTCCTTCTCTCACAGAGAAAATCCAGTCACAAGAAGAAGAGGCAACGTCACAGAAGTCATTCCAGCGACAGCTGACCGCAACTGTTGGTTCTGTTCTAACTCCGTCTACACTATCATATCTTATGCATGAGGGACGCTGGAGATTAAAACTCAGTGAATTTTACAGCAAACTTGAAGAATTTCCCTAGCCTGATGTGAAAAAAAAACAACTTACGATATAGGCTAAAGGTGCTATTGGCACTTAAAGGGCCTTTTTCAAATAGGCACAGAGTTTTTTATATGATATATCGCTCATTCTAGGACTGCAAAAGCCTGCTGTGAAATTTTTTCTCTCAAGTGGATTGTTGGCTGTCTAGTTACACTTGGTGCCCACAGGTTTCTCCCAATATATTGCAAGAGTGATGTTGAGCTTTCCCTTAGAATCAATACAAGATATTTGCGATATGGTAAATTATTTTTAAGCTTAAAGAAATTTTTTTTGTATTGATGAAGAGCAGTCTATTTTAAATGCGCTGTACATTATGTTAGTTTTAAGTCCTACTTTTTCTCTTAACAGTCCTCAGGATGCACTCTATTGTCACTCTATCGTTTGAATAAGATTGTCGGAAAGTGAAGTTTGGAATGTTAACTTAAAAATTTCAACACTCAATAATTCATAGAGAACAAGTTGTATGGATTTACAACTTCTTTATTGCAGGATTGTGACATTTCGGTGTAGATACTATCACCGTTATCAATCAACACTTGCTTGCAATAAAGAAGCTGTAAATCCATATAACTTATTCTCTATTCATCTCACCAACTTCTAAATGCCTCTCAAAGAAGTCACTCATTAATTCCATCAAATGTTTTGTGATTTTGTGAATTGAACATTTGAAATAAATTATTCACAAAAAATGAAATATAAATTCCCTTTTTTATTGGTTGAGCATCAAATGGACAAAACAGACATTCTGCTGGGCAAAACGGATAACCTGACTGTAATAAGGTTGTCTGTTACAAATAGTGAACAATACTGGAAGATAAGAATTTAAAGGCACTATTGCACGCTTTCTCGGTTCAAGTTGGCTGTTTTAAGGAATATGAGGATAAAGGCATTCACTTAAGCTTTCTATAAATGCAATGAAATACTTATTATTCTTTACAACTGACCTGTCATCAACAATGAAAAAGTTAAGATGTCCTAAGTCAATGTAAAAAATCTATGGTCGGCTTTAAAAAATGGAAAAATATAGACATTTAAGAACAGCTGAACTAGTAATGTGTGCAGCTATTTAATTTACTTAAAATTTTAATTGAGAATAAAGATGAAATATTGTTCAGCAATCTTCTAACTTAACCGGTATTTAAAAAATGTAGTATAAGCATTGTTTTTTTTATCAAGATAGCGAGTGCCGTTTTCACTCTTTTGCCTGTCTTCCGGTCTTTTAGAACCAAACTTATAAACTGAATACATACATATTTTTGTTTTTATGTGATCTGGTGCCCTTCGGGGTATTTATCTCTTGTTACATTGTTTTTTTGCGGTTTCCATGAAAACGCAACCTAGAATATTTTGTTTCCAGTCAAAAACTAAAAAAACCCATAGGGCCTTGCTCATTGAAACTTACTCATGAAACAACTTTATGTGTGGTGGTGCCTTTTGATATTTTTTACTTATTCCTACTATACTTTTAGCGTTTCCTTGGCAACATAACTAAGAATTTTGTTTCGAAGCAGAACTTAAAAACTATAAGGTCTAGCTCATTGAAACTTTGTGTGTAGAAAATCAACATCTGAAGTGGTGCCTTTCGAGTTCTGACATCATCAGAATTTTTTGGCCTTTTCCTTTGAAACGCAGGTCACCATACTATTTCCAAAGTTGAACCTTAAAACCTTAAAGCTAAGCATAATGAAACTAAGGATCTCAAACTTCATCTTCTGAAGGATAAAAATATTACCAATGATCTGTTTGGGGAAGTTTTCAACTAAGACTGTGAGTTATTGAGGGTTTATGAAAAAACCCAGCTTATTAAATATTGTTCAATATATTTCACAATTTTGCCACATGGCCAAGTAAAGGCCGAATCTTTCTGCTTGTTGATAATGATTTTTTGTATCTTTTGCCCTATGAAAAATATGAATCATGATTATTCTAATATCCCTAACCAATTTTGTGTAGCATATATGATTCAAATGTCTCCTCCACCCAGGGTACTCTGTATGTAATGTAATGTATGTGTGGGTACATGTACTGGATTAAATATGTACCCTGTCAACTACCTTGTTCTAAAACTAGTTCAAGGTGAAATCTCTCTGTTCAAAGTTCAGATCCGCTTCTCAGATAGCTTCTCTCTCTAGTCTCGTGTCTTGACTAAACACTTACCAGTTTAGGTGACTTAACAAATAGCGAACGTGAACAATTATTTTTCATATTCATTTATTTCTCAAATTAATTTTTAACAACAAAAAAGTAAGTTTCCTCTTAATATTTTTAGGGTGGTGACAGTGGTGGTTTCAGGAATTGGAAGGGGGTTTCACCTGTTGGAAAGGGGAGGGGGAGTGTGGTTGGTTTTGTCAATATCTTTACGTATTGATTTTTACATTAAAATTCCAAGTGGAGTAGTTTGAACTCGCTGAAGTAACCACCGCCACCCCCACTCCCCCCTTTCTGAAATCCGCCACTGTATAATGAGTATATCTATGTCTCTATATCACTTCTTTTGCTTCTCACAGCTTTTTCTTAAGTTGATCCCAAGGGGAGGAAATGCATTACCTTATTTGTGATACCCATGTTATAAGGCATTATTTTACTCAAAATATGTAGCCAATCGATGACAAACATTTGCTGTTTGTACATTACTGATCATTATTATCTATAAATCATGCACAAATGTCATTTCAAATAATTCCTTTATCTATTAAAACAAAGACGTTGTACAGTTAATAAGAGCAACTGTTAATCCATTGAATGTAATGATTTTCAATTCATCTTGTGCACTTTGAAACAAACAGCCTAACAATAAACTCCTGGATAAGGTTAAGATTGCCGCCATTGATATTTGTACAAGTCCTGTGCAGCGTTATCAGTGCATACGGTTACGCACATGACCTCCGTATAGCGTAGGTCAGCGTTGCTGGTTCATGGGGAGAGGTCTGATAAGACTTGCTCTCGAAAACAAGCAATAAATTCCTTCTTCAATTTATGGTTCATTCTTTTCGATTACTTCCACCATAGCTGTTCTTCATCAAATGGGAATCACACCCTTTTATTGATTATATGAGACATTTATTTTTTGACATGTCTTAAATATAAATAACAGGTTAATATATGGGTAATAAAACTCGTAGGAAGAGTGTCAGATATATTAGGGTAGCACCTTCAACTGACCAAACTTTCCAAGTTTGATAACCGTTCATTTCAACGTTCCTGTGAGCTGTAAACTATCGATTGTTTCCATAAATTTATGACTATATGCAGTAGCAAGTGAACTTAGACAAAGTTTATCTACAAACATTTATTGCATCTCTTAAATTAATTATTATCTGAAGTCAAACAGAAATATATAGCATTTTGTACTGCACAACTTGTACAGAATTACTTTTACAATGAGATCAAAATAACTTCTTTGAGTGGCATTTGAGAAGTTGGTATGATGAAGAAATAGGAAATATATAGAGGTACAACTTCTTTATTGCAAAGAGATGCAATGTTTCAGTGAACATACTAACACAGATTTAAACACATGATTATTTATTTGCCACAAGTTTGTAGACATTGAAGCAAGATTAAATCTTGACATTCGCCAGTTATTCACATCTTCTGTACACCCCTCTGCACAGGAACAACTTACCTTCTTTGATAGGCATTAAGAAATCATTACGATGAAAGAGAACAAGACTAATGGATATTTTATTTCTTTATTACAACAGATGCAGTGCTTCCGTGTAGATATTCTTAACATTATGAAGTAGTTGATTGTTCTCCTTCCCAGAAGCAGCCTGAAAAATTAATACTTAAACATAAATACTTCAAGTCATTCGAAGAGACATGCTAAAGCATTTTTATTACACAACTTAAGCAGATTTGATGAAAATATTTTCATCAGAGTAATATCCTTTAACAGTATTAATGTTTTTATCCATCCCCATGCCAGGCTTTATATAAAAAAGCTAACATTATCATTTATTGCCTCTATGTCTAATGATAAGTACTGACATATTTCATATGTGCACATATTACTTTTACCTAGAAATGATAGTTTCAGAGATATCCTGGGTATGTTGTCTGCTACGTGATAAAACCATTGTTTGTGATGTGACTAGCAGGTTTTCACATGGAAAGAAGGCCTTTTTCTGGATATTTCAACAAGTTTTAGATGGAAAGGAATCAGTAATAACAGAATTTTTATTCTCAGGAGCGCATCACATGATTTTTTTAAAGAAATCATGCAAATTTGTTTATAACCCTTGGTCTTGCTTGGGTAATATTAACATTCACGCTCGTTTCATATATGTCATATGACAGACATTCTCAGGTAATAAAATTTCATTAATAAGCCACAACTTTACATAAAAATTCATCAGAACTCCAACAGTAATAATGCACATCTTTGAAGTCTGTCTGCATAGGAACAGCTTGACTTCTTTGAAAAGCATTTTTGAAGCTACTCCTATTAGGGACAACAAGTATTATGGCTAATCAACTTCTTTATTTCAATATTTCTGTATAGATACTAACACTATTATCAAGCAGGTGCTTGCTCTCTTTCACAGAAGCAACCTGTTATCTAATTAGGCTATCAGCCACAAGTCAAGCCCAGGACGATTGTGAATTTCACTGCCCACGAGATACCGCTATACTAGCGCTACCTACATGCATCTTGAGATCTGACCTTGATAGTTTGTACTTGGTAGAAGCTTTTATCTTATCAGCCATGACAGTGCTGGCATCCTATCTCTCGGTGAAGTGTTTGGGTGTGGTGTATGGATATTTCATTCTTTCAAATATTGTCTTAGTGGTTGATAAAAAAATACCTAAATAAGCAAATTTTGTTATTTTGTTTTTAATGTTTTTGAGCCATAACAAAACTTGTGTCCTTGCTCTGTAGTTTTGGTGAATGAGAAATTTAAAAAAATAGAGCCTTCTGCACTGCAGCTCGTCGAGTTTTGCTTATATGGTTTAAGACTTAGATGTCAAATAATAAGACATTCTTTCTTACTGTTTCTGACAGCCACCAAATTTACCTCTTTTATCCATATTTTTCAAGGAATGTCCATAAAAAATTCATTATTTTAACCTTTGCAATCTAAAGAAGTAGTAACAAAAGTGTTGAAATCTACAGACCTCTTTTTCCTCTTTCAGTTTTTGTACAATTTGATTAAAATAGAACGGAGTATGAGGGTTGACACACTGCCATATTAGAATAGAGGTCAAGACCAAATCTACAAACTTGAGTCACCACATAACAAATATTATATTCTGAAACGGTTTAAATCTTCATTTGTTTGGAGATAAGATGTGTAACTTTCATTTCCATATTCCCAATAGTATGGGTGTGGCAACGGTGCATATCTATGTTAATTTACGGAAAAAAACAACTCATTGGTGTAGGAAGCTAAAATATTCTGATTACCCTGGGGTAACATATTTTTTCCATGAAGATTGATTTTTGCAGATTTGGTCTTAACCACTCTTCGAATATGGGTGTGGCAGGGTATCCATCCTCAAATCTTCTGTCTTTTTTTCAGACATCAATCATCCTTTGGATCTAAAATTTGAAGAATATCATCTTTCTAGGTTTGAGACAAAGATGGGTAAATGTGATTTCTTAACCCCAACAATAAGAGTATGGCAAGGGTTCATATGGTGTGGCAGGGTTCAAAATAAAAACCCATGGTTTGCTAGTTCCAGCCGATGCTCGCAGGTTTCACTGCAATGCATAGCCACAACGGTGTTGCGGGCTTTCTCCCTGCAATAATACTAGCAGCCGCGAAATAAGTGAAATACTCCCAAAAAACCCAATTATTCACCTCAACTCACCTCCAAATAAAAAAGGCTAACCATTTTTTAAAGCTTTCCAAAATGATCAATTGAAGCATTATGATGTGGTATTGAGGATTCAAACAAACCTAAGTTCATGTTAGTAGCATATTCGATAAGCAAATTTTAAACCTAAAATGGTCAGCAATTTTGTAGTGTATGACTTGTAAAAACTGCCAATACTAACAGTGGACCAGTGACAAGCAGACAAAAACCTGATATTCTTATGATTTCTACTGTGACATGGCAGGGTTGGTTGACGTTAATTTGGGATGGGTGGACAACAATGAGTCAGAAGGTAGAAGTATGATGTTGTTGAAAAATGTTTTTAGCATGTTTTTAGTTGTATTTGAATGTGTAATAATAAGTGCTTATAGAAAGTATTTCCACAAGAAATAAGAGAGCAAATATATAAGAGTGTGTAAATGAATTAGAATATAGTTTATTCACTGCTTTTTTGTTTAATAAATCTAATTTTTATTTGGTGTCATGATTTAAGGAATATGATATGGTTTTATTGATTTACCTCCAATTTCTTGTTAAGACATCTTGTCTTATGCACTGACACTTGACAGTTTTGGTGATGTATTTCACCTGGAGAACTTACAGGTGTGTACCTTAGTCTTGAACATCAAAAATACAAAGGCTGATGAGCTACATAACCCATGGCTCTCTCTTTTTTTGTCTTGAGCTTCTGGAAGAGAGATAAAAAATATAAATCTGGCTTGTAACTCCTAAGAAAGATACGAAAAATTTAGGTAGTGGCTGCTTATTAGCGGAATAGGATTTATGGTAACTGATAAAAAGGTTAAAAAAAAGGTGGAAAACTGTATGACAACCATTACATATACCAGATTGACTAAGTTCAGTCTCCATGTTGCAAAGGTATTGTTCGTAAAAAAAATTGATCATCATGGTTGTATTTGCAGATAGGGAATAAGGCACAAATGTATTAACTATGACCTCTAAGGTGTAATCTACCTCCACAATATTTCAGGGATTGGGCTTAGGAGTTCTTGAGAAATACAGATTGTGAAAATTTGAAACATGACGTCTCAAGAAGACTGATAGACCTTTGACAATAGGCAATGCCATACCATCTGACCCAAGGGGCCAGATGAACTTCAAAGGTGAGGTTGACTTATGGAAAGAGAAGGAATGAGAAAAGGCAACCATTTTGATGCAGCCTGAGCTCGTTGAATATTCAGGTGTATAAAACAGCTGACACTCCGTCTCTCCAAGTCTCGTACCTGTGACTCTTTGATTTATAGTTTTTTGCACCAGTAACATCATAAAATAATTATGTAATCATACAGTTGTCCTTATTGGTCTTCAGTTTTGAGTCATTTCAATGTGTATACGTCACATTGTGTTCATGCAATGTCTGAATCATGGATATGTCAAAATCAAAACATAATTTACAGACGCAACTTGTCATTTACATTTATGATGCTGAAGTGCATCCGTATGCTTGCCCAAAATCGTATACTGACAATATCTACAAATAGAAATTACTTGATAACTTGTGTTATTGATGCTACATATGATATTTTTTTGCCTTTTGGTGCTTACAACCCCAGAGTTGCAAACATTTTGTAATTTTGTCCAAAAAGGATTTTTGTAATGATTTTGTGTTATCTTTAGAACTCAACTCGAAGACCGTTTCACCCAGAAACATTGATTTTACCTCTTTTGGATCTAAGGTTTACGACCTACAAAATTATTATTTTTTAAACATTTAAAAAAAACCACCCCAGATTCCACGAATTCAGGTAGATTCTGAAGCACAACTTGAAAAGTGTATACCGGTATGTGTTCTTCTACTTCGTTTAATTCATCCTGCTGAGGGTTTCTTCACGTTTAATTCATCCTGCTGAGGGTTTCTTCACGTTTAATTCATCCTGCTGAGGGTTTCTTCACGTTTAATTCATCCTGCTGAGGGTTTCTTCACGTTTAATTCATCCTGCTGAGGGTTTCTTCACGTTTAATTCATCCTGCTGAGGGTTTCTTCACATTTAATTCATCCTGCTGAGGGTTTCTTCACGTTTAATTCATCCTGCTGAGGGTTTCTTCACGTTTAGTCAGAACTACAGCAGGGCTAGTAAACCATGCTACCTTTTGCCTTGTTTATTTTAGCTATTTCCATGGAATTTAACTTGGAATATTGCTTCAAAAGCAGATTTCTAAAACAATATAAGCAAACCTGGTGTGAATGTTATGTGCATACCTGTGGCAGGGTGAAGTAAAAGCATTCCTGTTGAGTTTGGCCAGGGGGATATCTCTTTGGCTGAATTGGTAGAGGGCAAGACTCTCACCTAGAGGTCTTGGGTTCGAATCCTGCAGGAGGTGATCTCACAATCACTTCTGTTACATACCATCATTTCAAATGTTTTTCAATAGAAAATTATTCTTTTAAAAAAAAAATGTATGTGTGAATGAGGATGGGTTATTGAAAAGATTCATAATCAGTAATCTGTAATATTTGTATTTTCTCACTCGAAGGTAATGTACTGGCAACTGACCCTGTTATTTCTAATCCAACAATGATATCAAGGGAATCATGATGGTCAGGTGGCAAGCTCTTCACAGCTCTTGTGACCGCTTCAGGTCTATAATACTTGCCCTAAAATAGAAAGCTATAACCTAATCCCTTACCAAAGCAAACATACTTATGATGTTGGGCCAGCATTCAGAACTGATAAACGCAAGGTCAAAGTTCATAAATTAGCACACTTAGTCTCGCTAGTCTCCGCCTTAAGACAACTGCTCAGGATTTGCTTTGTCACGCCTTTTCTCTGCAAATATTTGCACAGCAGTTGACACAACCAATTGCAAAATGAAGTGTTTATTACACCCTATATAATAAACCCCAGCTTTATGTTTGAAACCGTTTACTTGACCAGCTTTATAATCTTGTGACGAGTTTAAACATTGATATGGGCGATGAAGCTGAAATCTGCAATGACCTACATTATGCTGTCATGGAGAAAATGAGACTACTAGGAATTTCTAGAGTATCTCAAGCACATAATGTATGCAGAAGGTTTGCTAATACTGTTTGTAGTTCCCAACTTGTCCAGACAGATTAAGCGGGTAGGGACTAATATATCAAAGTCCCTATGCATGCTTAAAATACGGTCTTGATAAGAGCCATTGGCCTACCTTGGGACTTTTCCCACATGACTCTGTCGATAATCAATTGAGGATTTCTCAACCGGTATCTAGGACACCGGACTGATAAATACTGTTGGTGACAGCTTTCATGGCAAGAGATCCAAGTATTTCAGTCAACTTTGCCTCTTGGCATACCAAGCTGGTCTCGAGAACTTGTTGAAACATGCAAGGTCATGTGGATTGACATCCAAATATTTTATCTATTACAGCTCATGCTTGCAATTATGTCCATACATTAACTATTTGTCTCATAACAATATTAAACACTATTTAATGTGAAAATGTTAAATTTAATCAAAATCTAAATGAAAAAAATAATGAAGAGCCTGTATGTTATATCTTAATATTGTCTGATCACATTTACCCTTCCAGGTTTGTATAGAATATATTCAGGTATCAAGTTTTGAAAATATCTTCAAAGGAGAAACAAATATTGATTGTTATAAAGCATTAACATATCCCTTGAAAGGATAATAACATCAGAATTTCCCAGATTGAGACAGAACAAAGTTCAAAGAATAAATAAATCTAAAATACATAGACCATAATTTAATGCTCCCATGTATTTGAAAATAAAAATGGAATGATGCTGGTGGCAGGGGCGTAGGAGCGAATTTGAAAGTGGGGGGGCTTGAATTGAAATTTTGTAACCAAAAAAAAAAAAAGGAAACTTGCTGGCTGCTTATCCCATCTTATTATCAATTAGGACATAATACTGAAGTTTAAGGACATAATACTGCAGTTTAAGGCTGAAAGTGCCACAGTTAGAGGTTGTAACAGGTGATGAAGAGACAACATGCCTTGACATATGATGAAATTCACTAGTTACTTAATGTGTGTTGTTTGATTGGATGTTTTAGTTCTACCCTCAGAGTGGTTTTAGAAATACCCTCAAAGTAGTGCATAGTAACTGTTTTGTAACAATACTAGACCAGTTATTGGGAAATATGTAGTAGAAAGGGGAAAACAGTCATTTTGAAAAAAAAAAACATTTCGAAAAAAAGTGGGGGGACTAAGCCCCCCCAAGCCCCCCGTTCCTACGCCCCTGGGTGGTCTTAAAATCCTTAGATTTATTAAAACAATTTGAAATCATTTGGTAGTTTAAATGTGTACATAAACACTTCTACATCAAGTGTTTGTCACTAACATGGCAATGTCTCCCGCTTTAAGTGGAAAGAATGGTAGGAATTATGCCCTCAAAATATACACCTGGAAGAAAGTATTCAAATTTTCTCTTGATATCTCCTGTTTATGACCCATCCATTTTCAAGTTTTTTATTTAGAGCTCTTCTGTCAAATGCGTTACCAAAATGAAATGGAATCAAGGCCCAATGACCTCACATACAGCTCTTGGTCTTCAGTAAAAGAGGGGACATTTTGCAGCATATGTTTTTGACCATTCTGATTTTCTTTCACTGTTTTTTCCTCAGTCATCAGTCAATGTCATTTCAAATAAATGTTGACATACACCTCTACTAAACGCACATCTCTCTTCCAACAACATTTTGCTGTTTTACAAGGGATAAGTTGGTGACTGTTTTTCAAATGATAAAATTAGTAACTACAGAAGGGTTTGATGGTTTTTGTATCTCAAGACATGGTTTAATTCTTAAATATTATCAACAAGCAGACACCTTCGGCTATATCTGCTGCTAAAACCAAACCAATGCAAAAATATGAAAAATATTGGACAATAGTTATGCAACAGTATTGGGTTAATAACTAAATTTTAAGTTGTAAACTATCCTCGTCAGATTATTGGTAATTACCCTCCAGATGATGATTGTATCTGTTCGCAATGACAAAATTGAAGATTTTGAGTACAGAGATTGTTTCATGAGATGTAGTGTTGACAAAAATGTGGACATATTAATAGACGCATGGATGCCGGATCCCTTGATGCAAAGTTCGCCATTCTGTATCGTAACAGAGTACTTGAATATGTTAAAAGGTGGGCACTACATAAGAACTTTGAAACATGGTTTCGTCATCAATATTTCTTACTTACTTGGCAAACAAATATCTTGTTATCCATATATTTAACTTCGCAATCAGATGGTCTGATTGAATTCCAACATCATAAGACTAAATTTCGCGTTCAGGAACAGACTAAAAGAGGCCAACAATTGTCAAAAAAAAAATAGCAGGAAGAGGATGGGTGCTCAATGGGCTTCTACATGTATTTGTATTAGGTTATCTATGATATTTCATCAGTGTACGAAGTAGGAAGATGTTACTCACTTGTGTACTGGTATATCATTATATCAAGTGTACACTTATAACAAGCCCACCAAGGTCCATAACTCATGATGTTAACCTTTGACATGACAAACAATCAAAACAAAGACAATCATAACTGGATAATGATAAAACTTTATTGATAAGCTCTGATTGTTACATCTGAACTTGTAACTTTGGATCTAACACTCTAAATAATAGTGCAATTCGATATAGCAAGGTAGATAATGTTGACTGGTCCAAATCACATGCCATGTCTTCTCACAATCTGTTCACAGACAGACAATCACATGCACGTGCACCGCTAGGCGCAGCCCAGCCCTCCACATCAACTCCTACTGCCAAGCTAAGATCACAACTCAAGTCTCAATAGAGACAATTCATATCCGAAATTGAGATCAGCAATTTTACCATCCATAGAAATAATCAATACACTTTAACCCTTTCTTGAAGGTATAATAGTAATCTTTGCAATAATTTTTAGCCTTTACCATGCATAATTTATGAATACTGTTAAACAGTCAGGCATGATACCATCCTGATACACATAGAAACCTCTGGATTTGATAATGCTGAGTCAACTTTACTCTTAAAGAAAATAAAAATATAACTTGAAATTATTGTCTGCTCTTTGATGGAACATGAGCGGTTTAAACTACAAATTGCTGATCCCAATCTTGTGACATGCATAATGTGATTAACAATCAGTCAAGATTAAAAGCAAATAATACAATTTTACTGCAATGGGTCATTTGTTTTACAGTGGAATTTGAATTGCAATCAAGCAATGAATCTGAAACATAGGGACTCAGATAAGGAGATATGTTGTAAAATATCACAGAATATGCCAACTTCAGACATATAAATATAAAGGTACAAAAACCTGAGTTTCTTGAATGACATAAATTCTCTTTTGGTAGCAGGTAAACTTGAGACCCATGGTTGCAGTAAAAACAAGATAAACGAAGTTATAAGATATGCATATATAATGGTATGGCACAATGCAAGACTAGCCCAACACTGGAATACAAGCCAGAAACTCTTTTAACAGCACCATAAACAAAGGAGAGAACTGAATACTTTCAGGGGGTATTAACCAAGTGTAAAAATATTTTTCCTTCATAATAAAAATACACATTGCGAATCATTTGGCAAGGAAATAAACTGTGCACTTTCGTCAAAAACATGCAGTGATCATATTCTAAAAATCATTAAATTAACATTCTAAATAAAAACTTCCCCTGAAAGTATTTGTGCATAAAAAATCATTTTGATAACTAACAAACTAAAAGCTAAAATCTACAAAGCAATTAAGCAGGTAATTAATTAAATGAAAACCGTCACCAAATTTAAAAATAAATGTTAATAATGTATGATTATGATGATTAAATGACATTCAGGTTTGCCTTGATTTCGTGCAATGTACGCAGTGCCTTTCTCAACTAACATCACATGTGGCAAGATTACACTTGAGCAAATGACTCTTCAATTGGTATTCAATTAATTACTAGGACAACTTATTTTTAGCAACCACCTAACTTCAACAATGCTCTTATAGACAGCGGACTCTGAAACCTGAAACTACATTTGGGAGAGCACCTCTTAACTGACCTGTTGAAAATTTTCCATTGCTTTTACAAAATGAGAAGATTAAAAGATTCATTTTTGTACAAATTATATTTAAACATATATTGAACTAAAGCTGAAGATAGTCGAACTGGATGCATATAAAGGAACATATGCTTACAAGTTTGAATGGTTGGGAAACAGAAGTAACTATTGACAGAGTGCAAGATGAAAAAAATGAGATTTACTTATTTACTATTCCAACACTTCTGTAAAGACTTCACACAAAATTTATCTTTTGCATCTTCTTGTTACTGAATCACAATCTAAAATATCAATGAGCTCATGTCAACCCACATCAGTGAATATCTTTCAGATGATGACAAGAAAAACAGTCTGTATTGTTATCAGTAACACATTATTAATAAATCAAAATGGAATGTAAAGAACATTTTAACTTATTATTAAAATTTCTGACAGTAGATAGTTGTAGTTCTGAAGGAAAAAATTGCTAACATGATAGAACTGTATAGATATGTGAATGAATGGAATCAGTTTTCATGCTATTTCCTAGGTTTTGTTGATAATGTTATTAACCCAGTTCTGCGATTTAGTCACTGTGATTGAACCAAAACAAATCATTGAAAACACAGTGTTACAATTTAACTCTAGTCAAAAACATGATGCAATATTTGCCAACTTTTCATGCACAATTAATAAATTGTTCAAATATATGTAATAATTTAGTGTATTCAGATGCAAGTGCTTGCTAAATCAACACCTCACAAATAGATTCGAGTTCAACGATAACAATGATTTAAAGTCGTTAAAGTTTGTTCAAGCCATTTCTTTAGGAAAATTGTTTGAATACAACCCAGGATTAAAGGGATATGGAGATAGATATAATCTGAGATAACCAACATTAATTTGAACCAGGGAGGTAAGGGGTTGCTAATCAAATAGAAATAGTTTATTATTCATTGAAATATGGAATGTGAATTTAGACACAGAGGGGAATTAGCTATCCAAAAATCAAGGGAATGCTTGTGGGTATTCACTAAATTCCTCATTAGTGGAATGGCAAAGAAACAATATATTATTAAAGCACCATATGGAACCATAGTAAACACATTAATATGGGATGACTTCTGTGTTTGTTCCACTAAGAAATAAACAACACTTTGTGTTAAAACAATCTTGCAAAAACTTTGCAATATAAAAGCTAGAGAAAATAAAGTAACAGATACTGTTGTTCAAAAGAACCAACAAAAATATCCATCTACTGGTCTACTAAAATCAGTTGAATCAGCATTAATTTAGTCCATTGTTGTGGTCATTCAAATTTTGTCAGATTATCTTCTATTGTTGCCATATACATAAAACTTTTAAATACTGTGTTAATAGTCCAACTGAACGTTTGAGACCTTCTCGTCATGGTAACATAGGCAAAATGTGAAAGACAGGACCAAAATTAAAAATTAAATCAATCTGTTTAGTTGAAAAGATTATTATGATTTCTGTAGCATTACAACAATAATTCTTTCACAAATTGCCTACAATGGATGCAAAATGCAATATAGAAGCTCTATGCTCCAAACATGTTTAGCACTATGTTGAAGTAAAAATTTCAAATGAATTAGCTGTGAAGCTTTGCTTCAAAATCACCACCCATCATAAGGGCATAAACAGTGACATCGAAGTTATTTTAATTTAATCTGTTGTTAAAAATATGAACACTTTCAGTGTCATAAAAATAAAAATACCAAAGGAATGTGTAAACAATATTTCTCTTAAATACTGTTACAAGAATATAAACAAGCATTTGCCCTTTCTCAAAGACTGTAACAGTCTTCATAAAAACCACTCATCCAACATGCTTTCCTTCATTGTAGGCCTGGAATGTTAATCTAGTGAGGTCTTGTTGGTAAACTAACCCTGAAATCTTGAGAGAACAGTCATGTGAAATAAAATTTCCTAGAAAAATACAGACTCCAATCTGGTTATCCTTTGATTTAAATATGTGGCTCTAATGACATGGAACTGAAATTAGAACTGTACCAAATCTCCTTGAACTTGACATGTAGTTGTTCACTTGTTGCAATTATTTGCACAAATTCCTTGGGAAAATCTGTTTCACAACTGTTCTGAACAAATGTTATGAATATGATGGATGATTAAATGAGCTTAATAAATATACTTCCTGGTTAGGACAATAAAACCAAAACAACAACAAACATCTCAGGACTAGTGTTTAAGCCTAGAATATAACACAATCTGCATACACAGAGTTAAATAAGTTTCAGCTAACACGATAAAAGAATGATGCTATTAGGCCATGGGCCGTACTAGCAAATTGTGACAAAGTGCTTCAGGCTGGCGGGTGAATAGCATATTTTGGCATATTAATTAAGATCTAGATATATTAACGCATATTTGACAAAGTTCTCCCAAAAACATGTGGTCATAAATGTTATATAAGCAATTTAATAGCCAAATTGCAAAGACCTTAATAGACCAATCAGAAGGCAGCATATGCAGTTTGTCCGTAGCAGAAAAATGGCGGCCCCCATGAAAGAGAGTTTCTGCCACTTGCTTAAAATTGAAGAGGAGTCACTTTTATCATGCACACACAGGTTAGACAAACCTGTATGAGAGCGATTGAGTTTTGGTATATATAGAAGCTTGTTGCAGTCAGGTTACTTGACAACAGTCAACTTGTAATACTTGACATTCCTGGTAACCATAGACGCTGTTATCAAAGATTCACAGACCTGAAGAGAATATGAGAAGTTACCCAGAAGGAGAAGGGATGACCATAAAGCGTTACTTCCCGACAACAGTGAGGTCAGTGACCTTTTTCTTTTTCATTTTAGGTAATTGAGAATGTTTAAATTCACTCAATGATTGTTATTGTCCAGTTTTCGATCACTTGTTTTTAAATTAAACTAGCTTGTATCTGATTTAAATTGATAACTAATTTTCATAGTTTAGTGACCTCTTTGATATTTAAATTCAGGGGCTAAGAAAGGTATTAGAAATATTCCAAATATTCACATTGATAGACTTTGTCATTGGTCAGTTTTCGATCACTTTCATTTAACACAAAAATTACAATACCACAAGATTGATTACAGCTTCCATTTGCACCTAATTACATTTTCTTGATAGTAATATGTCTAAAACGTTTCAAGATTTTTGTTCATGCGTATTGATAAAAATGGTTTTGTGAGTTGTCAGTTTTTTATGAAATTATTTTGATTGATAATATTGGCAGCAGATACCTTGATGCACGGGAGCTATGCCCAATATTTTAGATGATCTTTATAAATATACTTTTTTTTGTAATAAATTAAAACTAATTTTATTTTCCCACTAATGATGCAAGGGTTAAAAAAATAATTTATGAGTCAGTAAGTCATGGACTTATAGTATTTTTTTGCATTTTCAATTTTGCAATTCAAACAACTTTAGAAGGTAATTGTTTACAAAAAGGCAAATCATTGACTTTTAAGTATCTTTTTATCGGCGAGTCAAAGGTATAATTAGTTAGCTAGTAAAATTTTAGTGACCTGAGACTTAGAATTTTTTTAAAACCAAAGTGAATGTGACAATGTCAATATTGTAAATATAAATATTGTATGACATAATATCGGCAGCAATGTTCATACTTTTTTACTCTAACGTTTATTTTTTGTGTGCAGAATTGTCGTCTGCAAGGTCAAGCTTCCTATCTTCTTGTTCACCTCCTGTCACAACTTAGTTAAAAGAAAGGTTAAAGAAGAAATATTTTGATATAGAATTCCATCAACCTGAGTCAAGATGCTGTGTAAATTAGTCCTCTACAATTCTGCAGTTGCTGCCAACACTTCATCATTGATTACAACACAATATTTGTATGGTCTATGGATTTTCAACAGGAAGTATGCCGTTGGTTAGCGGGAGAAAAAAGCTTTTCAGAAAGTTTTTTCAAAAAATTAATTTGCCAAAAGTTGGCTGCAATTTTATTTTTAAGAATAGCATTTACAGCCACGTCTGTCTGGTCTATCATATTCATTTTCAAAAATAAAATTTAGAAAAATATTGTATTTAATCGTTCTAATTGTACTTTAGATTTAAAAAACAATGGTCTGTGTTGACAACATGCGATATATCAACAATGCCAGTGCTAGCACTCAGAATGGCTACATTTTACCTAAACTTCAAATATTTCAATCCCCATAAAGTTTCTTTGACATTATTACTTTTGTTTGAGGTTGTGTAAAAATTATATTTTTTAAATTATGAATATATTAAACATATTGATCAAGGACAGTCCTATCGGGGTATTTTTTGTAAGGACTTTCCTGTTTATTCGTATTTATTAGTAGTACATGATTATAAGTCAACACAATTTAAACTGGTTACTCGGGGCAACATTTTTGTAGATTAAATTTTAACAACTTGATACTAGGAAAGCACAAATGGTAAAATTCCAATATGATATATCCATAAAACAAAATGATTGTTAAAATGTTTAGAAATAAGTAAATGTACAGCCCATTTTGTCATGTTATCCCCCGAAATAGCATCATGGTGGACTGATTGTCGATAGAACAGACTTCATATTCTCATGAACCACTGACTTTAAGAACGTGAAATCTATTGTACAGAGAGCCACCCTAAAAGATCCTAGAAGATTGAAAACTTGAGTAAAATTGGCCAATTTCGATTAGAAATTGTAGACTTAAACTCAGTTATATTTTACTTACTTAATAAATTTTATATGTGTCTTTCTTGTTAATGTGTATTGATCATGAACAACAGTTCTTGTCTGATACCATAAATATGGAAATTTTTTATTAATTTATATCCATGTTATCATACATTAATAAATTTATGCTATAATTCCAGTGATTTTGAGTTATCTGTACTCTTGTAGCCTGTCTCTTGTCTCAAAGGAGTATCTTCAAAAGAATTCATCACACTCAATGCTTTTTTTATATAAAGTTATACTCTCCTTTATCTCGAATTCAGGGTGTAAATGATCTTTAATATTTGGTATCAGAATAGTTTTTGAAAAAATACATTTTAATCTGCTATTATCAGCTATACTTTTAGAAATTAATGTAGACTGACATTAAAGCAGCTACATTTTAAATAAACGAGCAACATATCTAGTATTTTGATCGTTACTCATCGGTTCATTTTACAGGGATTGAATTCTTTCATTGTCAAGTTTTTTTAACAAATCAAACTATTTTTAGCACCTCATTCTAGCTGAAGCAAAGCCAGTAACATTGCATTTTCTGTTTCCCACGTTTGCTTGATTCTGATTAATTTTTGTTTTTCAAAATATTCCATGCATGAGAAATATACTTAAATTGTAATTGCCACATAAGTGTTTTGTGCAACTAATAAACATTTTACAAAATATTCCAATTTTCTCTGATTTTTCATATTTTTTACCAAAAAACAGGCATTATGTTTAGCCATGAGCATAAATCACCCTTAAAAGTATGTAATATTGCATGATCTATCATTCTAATCACTACAATATTTTATTTTTCAACATAAACACTTCTCATAAATTATTCCAATTTTCTTTCATTTTTTATGCTTTTTCACCCCAAAACAGACATGGCATTAAACCTACAATGGAAATGAACATAGGAATTATGTTATGTTGCATGATCTATCATTCTAGCCAATTCAAAAGTTTGTACTGCAATACATATATTTTTGAATAAATTGAAATAATTCCTAATTTCCTTAATTTTTAAGGTTTCTGCCCCAAAAATCCATGTTGCCCATGGTTGATTTTGGTTGGGTTTTTCATGGTTCATCAGCACTGCTGGACCATTTAAAAACAAAATTTGTCTGTTATCGAAAATGTCCGGGTTTTTCATGATTTCTACTGGCCTATTAGTAGATTGACTTGTGTGCACTGGCAGGTGCAGGTGTGACAAATGTGCAATCAGATCTCCAACAAACCTACACTGACACTAATTAACTAACAGTAATTAACTTGTTTCAAATTCTCATTATGTAACTTTACAGAAAAATTATGGAACATTGATGATTAAAACTGAAATGTGATTTATTTTTAATATGTGAAATTAAGCAATATCTTGTCTGGTCAGTCGCCATAGTTATCAGGTACCTCAGCTTAATAGTTGGACAAGTTGCCAAAAACAATCATATATCATTTAACCGTAATATTTAACTTTAGATAATTAGGTAAAAGTTGTTTTGAAGTCAATATTTACTCATAGCCATAGTTTTTCTAACCATCATATGCAATTCAAATTCTATTCACGCCCAGAGCAACAATGCTATTTTCAAAGTCACTTTATTCTGTAGTGACCAAACATTTTTAGGAGAACATTGGCATTTTTTAATCAGAGGATGATAGAGATTATTTTGGTGTAAAGTTCTTTAATTCACCCCTGAGCCTGAAGCACTTTAAAATTTGAGCCCTTATTTGGGGCTTCGGCCTACGGCCTATATTCTATTCTCACGATCATACACAACAGCAAAGCTGAGTCAATCAGTAAGCTGTTTGACTAGTACTGGTGACCGTACATGGCCGCTGAAGAAGGGGGAGGGGCAGCATAGCCAGCTGGATACTCGTATGTCCCTGGGTAGTCTGGATCTGAAACAGAACAGCAAGTTTAAGGGCCAACGGAGGGTTTGTGATTTAATGTCAAGAGAAGAGATTGATGTCAAGTTCAAGCATTGATGTAAGACTTAGGGAATAGTGTTAGTGGCGGATAAAGAAATTTTGAAGGGTATTCACCTTTTTGCCTATTTTGCAGTTATTTTAAAAAATCCTAAGGGGTTTGAGGTTTCAAGCCCCTTGAAGCAGCCACTGGATGCCAAGTTTGAGTATTGATGTCAAGGATAGACATTAGTGTCAAGCTTAGGCATGTAGGTCTAATTTGTTTGATTATGAAATCAGTGACTGGTGTCAAGTTTTTGGGACTGATGTAAAATTTAGCAACTGAATTTTTGGGTGTGATGTTGTTCAAAGAGGGGTCATGGTCCAATGGGTTAGGCAATGCCATGTTATCATTTCCTTCTTCACTCAAAATATTTGAAATATCAAATTATCCCTCAACGTCAACTCAGTATTTTTAAAGAATTGATATTACTATGCAAAGGAGGTAAAAAGCAGTACTCATTTTCTAATGTTACTGATATCAACAAATGGATTACAACAACGGTTAAGTCTATTTAAAGATAACACTGACAATGAACTCACTGAATACCGAGGAATAAGTGTGAGCATAATCTATTTTGTCTTATGAATTTTTTTCAACTCATGGCCAATCTTTTACACACTTAAATAATTATGTCAAAATACTTTTAGGAAGACAACTAACAGCAGGACACTATTTTACGTTATTTGAGAAAGTTCTCCCTCAAGACTTATTTAATTAGCTTACTTTGGATAACCTTTCCTGGAGTTACAACATAGGATGCACTGGATGCTATTGGCAATGCCGATGCAAAAGATTGCAAATCACGGCCACTGTTTGGGTAAATAGGTCTGCCTTGATATTGGGTTGCAGTAGAGGCAGAAGGCACTTCAGCACCTGGACAGACAGATAGACAAAGCTCTAGCACACATACATCAGCACAGCAAGAGAGATTATATGTAGTGTTAAGTGTTCATTTAAGGAACTGTTGATTTATTTCATTCAGTTATAATAAAGTAAAGCATCAAATTGATGAATATTCTTTTTGATGATGTATTTACCTATATGTTCATTCTTTTCAAATGAAAAATATGAACAACAAGTAAGTAAAATTCAAAGGAGTTCTCTCATAAATGAACACTAAATAACTAAGACTAAAACTACAAGCACAAAAGAAAATCAATTGGGAAAAAATATATTGAACGTAGGACAGCTTTGTCCTTTACCAAGTTCATGATTAGCTTCTTATCAGTTTGATAAAATGTCTTATTATCTAATTAGAAACCTTAGATTGTAAAAATTGTTTGTCAGAAAAGTTGTAAGAAGACCCCAGTAAAAATTACAAAAATAAATGAAAATAAAGCAAGCAATATAAGGCAAATTTGAATTAATTAGTACACTCATAGATAGATACAGGATCACGGATAAACATAAAATGTAATACAATTTAACACCTTGAATTACTGCTCTCCAAAATACTTTAAGAAATTGTATGCTCAGAGGAGACTTACTTGAAAAGTTCATTATCTAAATGATACTTTAAAATCTTTTAACAATATTTCATATGAAATTTTGCCTATATTTTGGCATGTTAACTATTCAACTAGGAGAAGGCACTAGTGTGATGGCAAAGCAAACTGCTAGTAAAAAAACTACACCAAAAATCAACATACTTTCCAAATTGACACCGAGCTGAGCAAGAACAAACTCTGCTGCAAAGCTCTTCGCTTCCTCAACTGTTCTGCACAGTTTGTTGGGTTGGAATGGAGCCGGGTTTTGGGACGCCAGTGCTGGTATAGTAATCTGGCGAAACAAAAAACGTCATTTATTATAGTTCTTAATGAAAAAGAGTGATCTAAGTATATGGGTCAATTTCAGAATTTGTCTCCTTTCTTGTCCAAGTTCATTTACGATTAATCAACACAGTGCATTTAAAGTTTTATGCCATTAAGATATGACACAAACCATGCCCTCCACAGTAATAACACTTTTCACATCTCAGTGTTCAGGAAACATGTTTAATAGATAACTTAAGTCGTCAAATTTAGCAAAATCGTGCTGTCCGGGAGGTACCCTGGCCCTGTTTCACAACATCAAATTAAGTAAAATTTATTTTTTTAACATTTTTTAAGTGGTCTGTTTATTTCATTAAAGGATGGAAATCACCCTGTGAATGTTATATGATTCATAAAAATAGATTAAGGGAATTTTTTTTGGTCAAATGCCTCTGTCCCATATTTTGATGTCCTTGCCGTTACCAAACATGAAAAAAACTGAAAAATAATTTCTCCCCAGAGCTTGCTGTTTCTCTACTTCCTTTTCTTGTAGTTCTACTTCCTGTGAAACAAATTAGCAGAAGTTTGATAACCGCCCCTTTTGAATTAAGATTTTCTGCCTGTCAATATGAGTATACATATCATAGCGTTATGCTCATGTGTCCTAACCGTTACTGCATATAATGACATGAAATGTTTTTCGAAAATTTTACTAATTAGTACAAAATATTCATTTCCATGTAATTCACTAAATACCATGTGGTTCCAAACCTGCAGGGAGAAATTATTGTTTAAGTTTAGAAATTAGAAATTTTGGTCCTTATACCGTTACTGTCCTTACCGTTACCACACTGAGTGGTTTCGGCAAGGACACAATGTGGTTTCAGTTTAGACAACTCTTGCAGAATTCCAAATTATGTTTGTAAAACCTTATATTCAATACAAACTAATATACAATAAAAAGTATATTGTGAAGGATCATCATTTTACCTTTTCTTTCAAGTTTTATTTTTATTTTTTATTACTTTATCTTTGATTTATCACAATATGGTAATGGTTATGACAGAAATTGATAATGGTTTGGACTAATTCAATTTCAGATACAAAATTAACAATATCTAAAGTTGTTAAATATTCTGGTATTGATATTTGTATCACAATTGTTCCATGAAAATTACCCATATCGTTCATTTTATAAAAAACTTTTTAAAATACCCTCAATTCACAATTTTGCAATTTTTGGTAACGGCACTGATAATAATTGGTAACAGTTAGGACAATTTTTAGAGAAAGGAAAAAAGTGAGAAATTGTTTTAATCCAAAAAGAATAGAATATAGATGATCATTGTTTTGCCTTGTTTTCAAAACTTTGACGTATTTTGTTGAAACATTAGTATCATATTTTTTTAAATATCATACATGGAGGTGTTGTTTAGTAACGGTTTTGACAAAGGCAGTTTTGGTATGGACCCAGTAACAGTAATGGCATGGACAATTTGTTCAAATTCTTTGCATATATATATTTTTTAACAAATGCAGCTTATGATAAATAATCACTTTAGAGTCTCAAGGTGTAATTCTTTATCAGTGGTGTAAATGATAAATTAGTTTTTCCAAATTTGATACTCTATACCTAAAGTGTTATTCAGTAACGGTTTTGACAAAAATGGTTCTGGTTTGGACCCTGACACAGTATGGATACAGACGCTCCATTCTTAGTCTTGATATAAACTTTTAAGCAAATGCAGTTAGTGATTAATGTGACACACTTGTATATCATCACAGAGTACAAGAGTTGTTGGTAAATTAATTATTTTACAACTTGATATTGAAGTATAAGAGTTGTTCAGTAACGGTTTGGATGCAGTAGGTTTTGGTAGTGTATTTGCTTTTGGGAATGAAGATAGTCAAGATGAGTTGAGAGCCCGCATCATCATTGAACTTGCTGCACATCAGGGCCTATACCTTTCTCATGAATACTTAGCTCATTGACTCAATGGGTGTAAGAATGCCAGAAATCTATCTGCAAACTTTGTGCAATATTCTGAACAGTTTGTGACAAACACTGTCCTGACAGATGGAATAGTAGGTGACATCTATGAAAAAGAAGTTCTGTCACTCTTAACTCCACGAAGCTATATGGGGATATGGCAAGTTTTTGCACTTGCTTGTGTTCTTGGTATCACAATCTTCTCAGTTTACCCAAAGCTTCGAAATGCAATGATCTCCACAGAGTGATCCTACCGCGGGGCTCAGGAAGAAGTGATGAGACGATACGTGTGATGTGGACGAGTACCAGAACCCCTGATATGAATCCGATCCACTGGGTACCAGTTATGGCAATAGAGAGGCCAAAGGTTCCAACTGATGAAACTTCAACTGGTTCTTCACAAGAAACATCAGCACAAGTGCACACAGAAGTCTCTAGCAAAGCAACAATTATAGCCCAAAACCCCCCAGAAAAAACAGCTCAGCAACTCAGAACTGCCTCCTCAAACACACCACCTGTTCCTACTAGTGAATGTGCTATCACTGAAGGAACTCGTCGATTGAAGGCATTCCAAGATCTTCAGAGCTCCTTGCCAGATCCCGTAGAGCTCATTAGAAAATATGTGCTTGTATCATACGAGGGACGTGCTTTTCCCGGAAAGGTTCTTGACATAGATGAAGAGAGTGATCCGTATGTGGAGTGTATGGCACAGATCACACATGAGCCAAATTGCTTCTTTTGGCCAAGATTGAAGGATCGTTGTTGGTATCAATACGACACCGATTTACTTGCAGTTATTCCAGACCCTAAAATGCCATGTGAAAATCCAAGACATAAAATGGTAGATACAGAATTGTGGGCAATTTGTTGACAAACATTTGTATGGATAACAGTTTGCAAAACTACTGCAGTAGATAATCTGTTCTTGATTGTGTTTGGTTAATCAATGTTATTGTTGTTGCTCACTTCCATAAGCAAAGAGTGAAGTTGTAGCCACTGGTTTCTTTCATCTTGTTGATTAACAGATTTCTTGTTAAGTTCATATTTGTAAGATTCAAGTTTACAAGATTGTATAGCATCAAAGCATTACAATACACCAAGAATGACATTTGTCTGTTTAAAGTTTCACATGGGTGTAATATATGTTCACATTTTGTAAGAGATTTTGATAGGTCATTTGTAAACCTTCCTTTAGATATTTCTTGTTATAGTATTTCATCTCATGTTTGTGGGTTTTTGATAAATATAAAAAAGACAATTTAATAATTCAGATGTTGACGCCTGAGAATACAAGTGAAGCATGTACTAGAATAGTATGTTTCAAAAAAATGTTTGGCATTAAATGATGAACTCTTGCAATGTGAATTAAGTTTTTAGATAGATTTTTTTAAATTTTGGGCATTAGTGTTTATAATACCAACATGCTTGAAACATGTAATTTCTCATATGATAATTACAAACATGTCCATGCCGATACCTTGTGTCAAAAGTGATAATCTGAAAATAGCTCATTAACTTTGTGTATTAGATATTTTTGCAAAATAATCAAAATGGCACTATGTTCCTAAAAAGTAATCTTTAGGTACAATAAATTCAATAATTTCCAAAATTTCATATGTGTGTCCTCACCTTTACCATCTATGTCAGTGCCGTTACTAGACATGTCCATACCAATATCAGACATTAAACTGTTGGCAAATATGTTTTGTATTTTAAGAATTTGTGAAGGAGATTTGTTTGTGCAATTACAAAAAGGAAAGGTGAATATAAGCTGAATGGTTTTCAGTGATATTTTCTTTAAATATTTGTACTTTTTTAAAATATGTCCTTACCGTTACCGTCAATGTCAGTACCATTACTAGACATGTCCATACCAATACTACTGACTAATTGGTAATTACTTCCATCAATTATGAACCTTTGTGAACCAAAATAAAGGTAAATACTACTTTCTGTTTTATCTAAATGAGGAATAAGCCATAAACACACAATTTCTTCTTGTACAGTTATTTTGTAGGTTGAAAAGACATCTTGAGCTGAATTTTCTGAACGGTAGAATTGAAAAGCTGAAAACTTAACTTTTTGCTTTACAAATAACTGAATTTCTCTCAGGGTATGCTAACACTATATAAGAATAATACCTAACATCATTAAAAATCATTTTGATATATCAATATTGACACTAGTAACATTTATAATTTTGGTTACGGTAAGGACACATTTTTCAATGTTCACTAATTAACAGGTTTTTGTTAATAAAGTATTGGTTATTAAGCTTGCAAACTTTGTTACTGTTATTGTCGATGTTTGCTGTTCATGTTCAAATAAAAAAATTAGTCTTTTACGGAATTATTATTTTTCATATTCAGAACGACAAACGGAGACATCTTTTGAAATTGACCCATATATACATTTAAAATAGAAATAAAATAAGAATTAAATAGAAAAACAATCTAAAAGGCTTACATATTTCAAACATAAAAAACCAACTCACTCTACATATTTAACTTTAGGTCCTAGAATATTCCAGGATAAGCCAGTGGACCATTCAATTGGTTTTTGTGATTCCGGTTTCCAAGCTTGCAAACAGTTTGCCCCATTTATAAATTAGTTAAAATTCAAACAACCTTGGAATGCAGATATGAGACATATGCTATACCATAATAAAGAATACAAATTATCTTTGCTTTATTCACCAAAGCATTGTTATACAAGAAATTTCTTTTGTCTGTCATTTCTATATGCATAGGACCATATTCCCCTCCTTTTTCTGAAGTGCACCTTACCAAGTCAGATAAAGGAGATGATATAAGGAACAAAAGATAATTGTTACAGTTAGAATAAATCAGGAAAGTATTTTCTTCTTGACATGAGTATGACCTTGGTTCACTTGTGCATCCTTTCATATCAGTTTCCCTTTCTCATTTTCACACTAACTTTGGCTTTAAAATCTACCAGAATACCTCTCTTGGATAGTATTGCATTATTTATCATAACATTGAGGTACTCAGCTAACTGTAGTGGTCACCTTGAAGAGGAAGAGCTGCATGTCTCCCCCACCCCCACCAGTGGAGTGTAACTGGTACAATGGACTCCCCCAGGCATTTTTCTGGCAAAGGTCTTCGAGCATCTGCAACATAAGGGAAAACTTTCTTAAATCATCCATTAACTTAAGGGATTTGAATTCTATTTTAGATATTGGTTTAATTTGTTGTAAGCATTTTTCACACTGATTTCTAAAATGTCAAAATATACATCAGTTGTGGAAAAAAGTACGAGTCAAACTATATTAAGTGAAGTTCCTTGATTTGATCGTAGGTCTCCTTGCTTATTTTTTTTTTGCATGTTCTTACATTAATATGTTAAAGGTCTTGCATGTAAATTAATCATATTTGCCAACTAATTGTGGCCTTTTATTTCAAGTTTATTTTCATTGTTCAGCCTCTTCTACGGACTATTATTACCTTTTTTCTTCAGCTTTCAACTAACAGAAACTGAACATTCAATTGAACATGAAAACCTGTCATTTGTCCAATCAAATATACAATTTTATTTCAAAATATTAGAAATAGGGTCTTGCAAGTCCAGAAGGTACTGAATGACATCTTCAAAATATCGAAGTGTATAAGCAACATCCCTGAAATACAAACACTCTGTCACAAGCACTATAAAGCAGTCAATAGAGGTAAAAGGCAGCCTAGAAAGAGACAGAAAGCAATACATGTACCATGATATCAGAGAATGATCTTAGAAGATTTATGTCAGTAATTTCCTTTCTAATGACAAAAATTTGATGTATATTATAAATAAGTAATTAAGTTCTCAAGTTCTGACTTCATGATCATTATAAACAATGCATTAAATGTCTCTTAGGGCAAAATGGAAGTTTCCAATATGTGGATTGAGGAAGCACTGATAGACACAGGCAAACTATTTCTTTTATTACATATATCTACGATTAACCCTTATATTGCTTAGAAGAGTTCAATTCTTTGTCAGTCTTTTTTAAGAGGGATCAAAATCAACTTCGTATCAAATTCTGAACTCAATATTAGTTCAGTCACACTTCATTCAGAAACCCATATATAACCATTTCTAAAACACAGAAGGTCTCTATAGCTAGGAAGAGGCAGCACAAATCATTCATATGCTATGGAAAGGAGAAGCTGAACAGGCCAGAGGAGTATGCACACGAACACACCAGCAACAGACATCAGACAAGGCTTGCTGACTAGGCGGAGACCTTTAGCATCAGAAATCACTCTACCTGGATCGGAGTTTTCACGGAATGTGGTTTGAGTGTAACAGGGTTAGTGGGAGTCAACTCCATGCCAGGCAAGATGTCAAAAAGGCGTCCCTACAGCAAAAAGTCTCTCTTTACATTATACTTTCTCTTGATAACTTCTTTGTCTTTGTGAAAAAGCAGCAAAATGATTCTTTTCTAGTATTTCTTTTATACACAAATGCTATTTTTACTTATTAATGTATCCTTGATCAAAGTGTCCTCAATACTTAAAAACAGAAATAAAGAAAGGTCAACAGAAACATTAATTGAACAATGAAAGCAAAAATAAACTTGGCATGATGGATTAAAGAACCTGACATGATGTTAGAAAAAACTTTCATTTGTCTGTTCTTAAACCTTTATCACTGCCATGATTGGTCTAATACACAAGAAACAAAAACAGGACAAAATCTAGCTGATGCAGGGGATGATTTGAGGAACATGCTTCTAGAGTTGACATTTTGTCATTGGAAACAAAACTTATAAGGTGAAAATATTTGAAATATGGATGTGAAATGACATTTAACAACAAGACATGCTGATAAGATTATTGCAAAAACTCACTTCTACCGGATGCCTTCTCATGCCTCCTCCCCGGCTGAACACTTGGGTGTATCCTCTCGATCCCCCTGCCCCCCTTGCACCGGCAGCACCTCGACTGCGTCCTCTCAATTGTCCACGCAGTCCAATAGCTCCTCGTTGTATACTTCTAGCCAAAAGGATATTTGAAGTAAAACATGTTGTGCTAGTTGATTGAGCGATGTTGGTGTGTTTGGTGAAGGGAAAAACAGAGTCAATTGCAATGCAGCTAATTGGATTTGACACATTTTTAAAGAAAAGCTCAACAAAGTAACCAAATATTCAATAAGGACCAAAAACATTTATTGATCCATTAGGTTCACGATACTTTCCCAAAACATTTCAGCTCAAGAGGGTGCGGCAGTTTTTCGAGGAGAAATTGAATTGTGACACATTTATGGACGACTCTGAGTCATAGTGCTTCATTTCTTCCTTTAACTTCGATATCAACCTTCCATAAGTTGATGAACTGAAGTCCAATTGAACAACTATAAGGGGATATTTTAGAATAAGTATAGACAGAAACGTAGTGAGTTACAAGTTACACACCTGCCCGCCCCTGGCTGTGGTACGAATTGACCATAAAAGGCTGGGGACACCAGAGGAGCATCAAATGAAGAGTACCCATACACCTGTAAAAGTATGGGAGATCAAATGTAGCCAGTGAATTGAAACAAATGAATGGTCAGATTAAGAAATATCTGTTCTACAAGTGTTTTTTTTACAAGACATTAAAGTAACTTTGTGCGAGTGAATGAAATATAGCATGCAGATTGGCTGTACACTCGAAATTTAATTAATTGAATATAGATCAGATCTATTTAATAAAAATTGACAATGGGTTACATTCAGGTTGGCTACTTTCATATATACTTATATGAAGAGAAAAATTTGTGACCAAAAGCCCACTTCACCCCATTCAGATTCCTCATTTTTCTTACTTTACTCCGGTTTGCATCAACAATCATTGTCTTTACAAAATATTTTATGTTCAACATGTGAGCAACAAAATCATGTTCCTAGCACTGATTTGAAATAAACATTTCAAATATAGGAAGTTTATTTTGATTAAATTCTTTAAAGTGTAAATAAATTTGTGCACAGTAAAAAACTATAAATGTAAACAACCCAAGACAAAACAGTTGAACAACAAGAAACTGAATGAGTGAAATAATACTTCAAACAATGAATTATTCAAAAAGAACATTAACCAGCAAAATACCTGTGTTGGCGTGGTTTCAGTTGAATCAGTATCCTATTATCAAAATATATTGTTCATCACAGTTACTAATTAGGTATATGGAAGCTAAAACCCAGTAACACTTATCCTCACAAACTTCAAGTTGCATTTCTTTTCAAGGCATTATGAACTTGAAATATAAATTATCAAACATACCACATTTCAAATAATTGGTAGTTCTAAGGATAATGAGAATATGCACTTTACCAAGGTCTAGTGGTAATCAACTGCAACATGTTGCCAACCATTAAACAAACTAACATATCTTAGCCTAGGCATGGATCAAAAGCACACAACACGTAAAAACTCCAGTTACCAACACTTTCCCCCTTGCCACTTTCCTTGCTAAAAACATTTGCTAAAGAAGGGTGTCCCACAATTTTTTGGACTTGAAATCAATATTGGTTTTCGGGTTTCATTTAATTACATTCGGTATGAAACTGGTTCACTGCAAAGTTTGAGAACTTTCTAGTATTGCCAGGGAAAAAAATTGCAATCAGTGAAACAGTTTCTTCACACACATGTCAAATCAATGATTCAACCCTACCTGTGGGTATCCTTTTCCACCTCTCGCTATTCTAGAGTAATCATTTTTATCCACTGGTTTGGCGAGAACAACCTCAATTTTGGAGCCTTCAAGTGTTGCCCCTGCACAAAGAGATGGTGAAAATGTTTAACAAAAGCATAAAAAAAAGAAATGAAAATAAAAAATACTGATAGCATGAGGCAGGACTTAGGGATACATATGTCAGTGGTGTGTTACTCGATTACAATCAACAAGCAGACTCTTGTATGGGAAGGAATATTGAAACAAATTTTGTAATGATCTGTGGTGTCAATGTGTCCTTTTAGTTGGTGTATTCAGATACATGAAAAAGATTTCAAAAGCTTGATCATTATGTGAATAACTATCCTTAAAAAAAATTCCTGGGATGTTAGCAAGCGCTCATAATAAATCAATGCTACATGCAAAATGCCTGTTACTGAATGCAGGGCAAAGTAGGGTCAATGTCCTAGTTTTCATTTTTTTAACAATTGCTTGTTGGGAGAATGGGACGTAAAAGCTTTATTAGGTAAAGTCTACAATGCATCCAGGGTATTAGTGGTGAATTATTGGAAAATTTACCATAAGGTAATAGGTAAGATGATTTATCTATTGGATTCACTGATAGGATATATTACCATTCATCATCTTCATCGCTTGAAGTGCATCATCCCTCGTCTTGAAGTGGACAAATGCATAGTCTCTTAGCTTTTTCACTCTCTCTATCACATTTTCCTTGCCGACTGCTTTCTCAAAAGTTTCTTTGATGCTTTCTTCAGTTGTGTTGAGCATTAGGTTTCGAACATACAGAATTTTCACCTGAAAAAGTGAGTTCAAAAGTTAAAATAACAATAAGTATTATAACAGTTGTCTTAAGTCCTTCTCTCCTGGTTTATAGTTGTGTGTTATGATGTTATATTTTAAATATCCATGGATAGTATCATTAACAAAACCTAAAACTGAACCATCAATGCAAGAATTAGGCTTAAAGAGGCTTATCTATTGGCTACGGCCCACTATGTTGCTTTGGTGGAAAAAGACAAGAAACAAAAAAATCAAAATATATTTATCTATAGATTATCCACAAATTAACATCTGATTTCTGATAAGACTTTTCAACAATGTCTTTCAATACCGTAGCGTCAATGAATTGAATTTCTCATTCTTGTTTTATTTTACCAAGTGAGCACTCTTCATTTATCAAGTTGTCAAATCTAAATCAACCATAATGTTATCCTCAGTACTATGTTTCAACTAGGTTATGTTACTATCATGTACTGATAACACACTTGTATTAACGAGAATGTTGAGTTTATTGAATTTCTTTTTCATAAAAAAAATACCCCGATATGACTGTCCTATTAATTCAATAGATGCTGAAAAATTTAGCCATTACCTCTGTGGGTCATTAGTGTTGCATGTTTTATAATATGTTATGACAAAACTTGAATAAAAATAGGTTTATAATATGGAACGAATCATTACAAAACATGTAGAGGTGTGACGATATATCAATCTATGAATACATCAATATATTTTCAATTATGACTTTCAAATTGATACATTTCAAATTTAGACACTTTTCTATAGTTTGTTTATATCAGTAAAGGAAATAAGTAAACATTATCATGATTAATTTATAATTCTGTTATCGTTTAACTAGAATTGAAATGGAAACTGATAATGGTATTAGCCATTTTTCTCTGATGCCAAGGAAATGTTTTGACCTTCCAAAAGCGCATGTTTGGCAGTTGATGAATTTGTAAGTCTGACAAGGGATATAAAGTCTTAGCATGGACTCATTTTTGTTGTCTTGTGACAAGAAACAAGTTTAAAGTAAATAAAATCTGTGTATGAAACAAATTGAATTGTATTAAATAAAAGGCTGAAATCAAAATTAGAATAAAATTGTCTGCAAACTGAAATATCAACAATAGATTGAATTATCAACTTGTCGCTAACAAGTAACAACTGACCCCTTTAGATTTGAAAAATGCTTTGAAAGCTCGATGATCTATCACAGTTATAGTCACTTGTGGGTAAACATATATGAAGAGAGATAAATTGACGACAAATACATAGGGGTCAGGGGGCAAGTATTTTCTCTGTGAAGTTACTGCTTAATCATAAAGTATTTGATTTTATTTGATTACATTTTTTATGCATGAAATTAGGCTCATTTGAAAATAATGAATTCATAACATTCAACGTTACATATCATACCCCTAAACAGGATTCACCACCCTCAGCCCAGCCCTACCAGCTCTTTACTCCTGGTGCTCGGGAAATACACACATCAAAGTTCTTATCCTACTAAGTTGATATTCTAATGTTTTTAGAATCCTTGCATGGTTTCTGTAGAAAAAAATACAAGAAAATTTGAGGACTGAAACACTGCCAATCTAATATTTGTTGGTGAATTGATCTATAACATTAGTGTCCAAGTAACATTGATAGAGATAATTTTTCGAAAATTTGAGCTTGTTAAAGTTTCACACCTGCCAATCACTTAATCTCTGAGGTAGGACAATGAGTTTTCAGATCTTAGTCTCCATCCTACATATGTGCCGGGAAGAAATTTTGACATTCCTATAACTGGTTCCTGGAAAATAGTTAGAAAAGAGGGTTTGAGGGTGGACACTTTGTTAGGTCCACATCTAAAGGGAAGTCAGGAACAATTCTACAAAATTATGGCTACCTTTGCCAACCAGTTTCTGAGGAGATTTGTTTGGTTTTGGTTTGATTCCTGTTAGGGGTGACTATTGGCCTAATTTGACTATTGCGATAGCGATAGACTATTGCAGTCTACTATTGCAATAGCTAGAGACTATTGTGACCCACTATTGCAATTGCTATTGCGATAGTTTTAAACACAAACAAAAATGTATTTCAGCTGTGATTTCCAAAGATTTCATGAGGATAATCTGTTTAAAGAAACATATTTTAGCAAACGTCCACTGTTGCAACCAGGGTTCATAACTCTAAAAGAAAATTTCTCATCTTGAACATTAAGAAATGAAATGAATTCAAATCAACATGCTTGAAATATTTAGAAAAGTCACTAAGAATATAACTTATCCAGAAAAAATAACACTTTCGATAGTATCAATAGTTTACCTTACTATTGATATATCAATAGTGTTTTGAGGCTCCCTATCAATAGAGTACTATTGCAAGGATGACTATTGCGATGCATCGATAATTCGATATATTGTTACACCCTAATTTCCTGCCACACCTACACTAGAGAAGGGTCAGCTGAGTCTGTACAAATATTGGATCTTTTAAATACCAACCAGGCAACCACCTTTCAACATTATTCACCTTTTGATGTTCAATAACTTTGGAGAAGTAAAACATGGGGATGTTTGCAAATATGGCAGATCGATTCATGGCATAAAAACATCTGACCAAAATTCATTGATGTCTTATGAACAGTTTCCGAAAAGGGAGTGTGTTTTTTTACCTCACCAAAATTGGAATATGTTTAGAGACAGAATAATACTGAAGTCTAAAAATACTAACAATGCCCTTCCTACAATTTCCTGCCCGAAAAAGTGTCACCAAATCCATAAATTAAAATCCACATCAGTTAAGGAATCTGTACGGTTTCAGCTTTCTCAAGCCTTTTGCCAATTGTCACCAAATCTATAAATTAAAAAGCTCATTAGTCAAGGAGTTTGTACACAAGATTTCAGATTTCTTGAGTCAAGGCTCTTGAGAAAGAAGTTGAAATAGTGAAAAGTTAACAGACGGACAAACAAAAAGACACCATGCCATAAAGCCATCCAGACCTTTCAGGCCAGATAAGTTAAATGTTGGTTGTTGTACTCATTTGAATGCAAAATACATGTTTTATATGATTACATTGAACATTTCATATCAGCTCGAAGTCTTATCGGACAAGGGCTTTATAAATTGTACTCTGTGCACCTCAGTGAAAGACAATTAAGGTACAAATCTGTGAACTCGTCATACCAAGATGATATTCTCAAATATTGAGTATCCTAGCACTCCTTGTTTCTGAAATGGAGTAAAGGTTAGTTTATGATTGGCAGTGTGAAACCCTGCCACACCCATTTTTGAAGACAGGTCAAGACCAAATGTCCAAACATCAGCAGCGATTGGGAAAGAAACCCTTGACAATTGCCATTAACGGCTTTTAGTCATTTTCAGAATTTTTATTGGGCCATTACCCTTTGTGGCAATGGTAGAATTTGTAATTTCAATGGGCCAAAAAAACAGACATTGGCATGTGCCAATGACACAAATGTAATTTTGGAAACTGGTCTTCTACAGCAGGCCCAGACACAAGTACAGGTGGTAGTCTATAGTAGGTCATTTAACTAATACACATTCAGTGTTGTTCCTAGAGGGGATCTTGACAAAATTTGCCCACACTCTCGGCTTAGCCTCCTTTAGAATGTTAAAGCATAGGATACTTTTATCATAGCTAAGCAAGGGGTTCCATCTCCTCAGAATACGCCAAAATGACTCCCTTAGCTTAACATCTAGGAACAACACTGTACATGTAAACTGGAAGCAGAATGTATTATATTAACATCTATATGGCTGTTTTGTAATATTGAAGACAGGAAATTTAGAGGAAAATATGAAAGTTTAGGTATAATATTTGAAATGAATTCAGGGCAGATGGTATTTTGGCTCTTATCTAAGCCACATACAAATTTATGAAACATACTCTGTGTCACTTAAAGCAATTATATAGAACCATTCAGTCAGCTGTTCATAAGGTATCTTCTATTCTAAGGCTGAAAGCTATTTCATATCAAATGATTAAGGCATTGTTTTTTCTACTATGGTATGTTAAATCTTCAAATCTACATTTTCACATTCATCATGATTAATAAACATTGGTCAATAATGTCCATAAAGGAGTCGTCATTTTAACCATTGCATTTACAGGATTAAACAACGGATAGGGATGCAAACTCTTTTGCCTCAATAACATGTACGAATAAACTTCTGGAACACCTCTTACAAGAGAACAGAACTGAATGTTGAATATTTTTCAGGAATTAAGAAGGACACCTTTGACAATTGGCCATTTTGAGGCTTCCACATCTTTTTCAGAAATTTTTAATGGGCCATTCCTCTTTGTAGCAATAGTAAAATTTCAAATTCAAATTTCACCCGATGTGCAAAATGGCCCATGACCCCTGCCTTTCCCAATCCCAGCTTTCAAGAACCACAACCCCATAGGACCCCTAGCTATCCCACGACCTGTTTTTAACCCCTCGTGAAAGTTCATTAGTTGCTTTGCCAAAATATGCTCTTAGATACCCTGACCTGGTCATTCAATGATACTGGATAAAAGACTTTATATAGTTAAACTTCTGCAACTAAACAGCCCCCACCACCAAGCAAACCTATAAAGACTAATCTCAACTAGGTTTCCCCAATTTTATAACCATGCCCTAGCTCTTGACTGTAGTAAATGTCTACACTATCAAGTGGTCCCTTACGTAGCTTACTAGCAGCTTCCCAACATTTAATTGTTACATTACTGACTAAAACAAAATATATTGTTTTCTTAAATATATTATAAATGTATGTCTCAGATATCATTAAACTCTTAATGATTCATTCGAATTTTTTGCCCTACTTCAGATCTTTAATAACCCTTACTCAGTGAACACTTAAATAAAAAATAAATTATTCAACCCATGTCAATGAATAACTACTAGATAAACTTGTATAAACTGGAGATCACAAATGTTGAAATCAGGGTTTTATGGGACTCAACTTTCCTGAGTATTTGATGCAGAAAATGTCTCGGGGACCCCCCATAAAAATCCCTTTTGACGCTGCATTTTTCTGATACAAATTTATATCTTTTGATAAAAAAACAGATTTTAGTAAGATTTTCATGACAAAATGTTATCAAAAACATCAACCATTTATAATCTAAAATAGCTAAATCTTTATCAACCTTTTGTCAAGTGTGAAACATCCATTGTATTTTTTGAGGACTCCTAAAAAAGGAAAAGGGACTCCAATAAATTTGTATTCTGAGTCCCCTGGACTCTCAGTTTTGATTGACTATGTAAAACCCTGTTGAAATGAACTACCTTAGGCCTTATGCAAATGGAACTATTCTCATGGTTCTGGTTCATTTCAAGCGCTTTGGGAAAATAGTTAAAACTGTCAATCAAAAATCTTATATGAATCATTGGAACATAACACAATGTGATACAGATAGAAGGCGTAAATTTCATTGAAAAAATCAATAAAATATCAGCTGAAGATATTTTGTTCGAAGATCTAAAATTCCATTAAAAAAGATTGATATCTCACAAACAGGTGTAATATTTGTCTTAATAGAATTGTAATCAACAGAATATTTGATTAAATTTTGATGTGAAAGGGTTTTCTTAAATTAATTTGAATGAATTGGTAAAATATATGTTCCATTCGACAACCTGTGTAAGTTTGGTTTAAC
The DNA here is from genome assembly GCA_921293015.1 of Phorcus lineatus. NCBI lineage: Eukaryota > Metazoa > Mollusca > Gastropoda > Trochida > Trochidae > Phorcus > Phorcus lineatus. The sequence goes on from OV121096.1 coordinate 38,693,713, forward strand.
ATTAGATAATTTCTCACCTGTGGCCCAGGTAAAGATAAGATGTGTCACACTGACCTCGGGGTCATGCTTGTACACGCGTTTGGGATTGAATTTCAAATATACTACTGGCAACCAAGAATACTTACGGTTGACATGATGTCTTCGTCTACATCTTGTTCTGGCTCTGCCCAGTCAACAGCAATCTGATGTCCCCACAACTGGATTCTCCCAGGAATCAACTTGCGTCGTGCCATCGCAGCTGCTCGATGGCTGTCATATTCTACGAATGCAAATCCACGATTCTTGGTTTTGTCCATAGCACTAGGATACACAATGACATCCATGACACCTTCCGTAACTTTCCTCATTTCTTGAAGAATTTCATCCCTTTGTTTAGTTTTGGGGATTCCTCCAACAAAAAGGCGACAGTTGTCAACACTTGAACAAACTCCGAGCAGACGTCCTTTTCTTATTTCAAAGTTGTTGAGCTCTTTGATGGCACGAGATGCGTCTTGTTTCCGTGTGTACATTGCAAAAGCGTATCCTCGATTAGATCCAGAAAAATCCATCATAAGTCTGAATTCATACAAGGTACCAATCTTCTCAAAAATGGGAACAAGTTCATCTTCATAACAATCTCTTGGTATCTTTCCAATGAAAATTTCACAACCTCTCGGTGGTGAAGGCCCATCCCATCCTGGTGGAGGTCCACCGTATTTCCTCTGGCCATTTTCTTGTAGCATGGTATATCCAGATTTTTCCATTAGTGCCAGAAGGGCTGCTTCATTTGGGGCACCAGCAACTCCTTGAGGTAGGGCTTTCTCCTGTTGGAGATCCATGTTGAATGCCTGACACCCACGAGTCATTTCAGCTCTGAAGTGAAACTGAGATATCTTCTGCTCCAAGTTCCACCTCGCGCATGCGTTTAGGGCCTCACGTGGCTGAGATATGCAAATAAAGAAAAGACACGCCCCTTTGTTTTTACATCAGGGGGCGTGGTCAAATGATAACGGGTGTTGAAATATACTACACAATGATACGATTTCACGAAGATTTTGCATGCGAAAACAATCTCGTATTTTAAGATTTGCATTGTATTTTTTTCCAAAAACTGAATCATAAACAATCATAGAGTTAAAAAACCAGGAATCTTACTGCTGAAGTGAGTGAGGGAACTTAAAACGTTCCCACACAACGAGTGAAAGTTTACAACTTTCTATAGGTACGATCATGTTACATACCAATCAACGGCTTCTAGGGAACAATCGTCAAATATCCTTTTGATAATTCATCAAATATATGTATTCCGCCTGTCTCGTCCCCTACAGCCGCGCCTATCAATTTTAAACAGGTGCCCGTCTGCTGGCACTTTGTTGATGTTTGTTTATTTTGTAATGTATATGAGACTTGTTGATAAACCAAACGCACTCTATCACTTTCATCGGTGATATTTGCATTGACTGAAGCTTGGTCCTGTTGACATGCATATCCTAACTCTCAAAATCTGACCGCTTTTACCACGTGCCCGTTTAGTCTACTCGAATGCAACTAGTCTCAAATACCTTTGAATTCAGACATGTATTTTGTCAAGTATATATACTTAAGTTACCTCATATATTTCACATTGCGTACCATTGTCAACTATTTCTGTGTGTCAATCTTAAACAAGAATGATTGGTTACGGTTTTTTAAATATATTATCTAACATACAAATTGTTTTCTTTCAAAAGCAATGAAATCGACATTTATAATTACGCTTGAACTCATATTTGTGACGTTGTTGAATTTACAGTTGAAATGAAAGATCGATAGCAAAAACAAGAAAAATATCTTTCCGTCAAGTTTTCATTCAAAAATGAATGTGCTCAACTCATGCCGCCGCCAAAGATCAAAGGGCAGGTCAAGAGTCACGTGACTTTCACGCTGTTCCTAATCGGATTCATCAGAATCAAGTTTATCGGTCGACGTTTCAGTAAACCCTGAGTAAACATACCCGTTCAGAGCAGTTCATAACGGGTGTTTCACAAAGTATTGGCTATTACCTGTTGAAAGACGGTGTTCTTAAGGGACGCTCAGAAACGAGAGGCTAGAAAAAAATATTGATATGTTAAGATATGTCAAACTATCTTTTAAGTCCAAATGATTTTAAGATTATCATTTCAACTCCTGGTTATCTCTTTATACTTGTGTCCGTACATTCAAGGAACCCACTTTCAGAAAATTTCAAAATACGCGTTCTGTCAATGTAGTTCTAAATCAGTGATCGAATATTGAGGTGGTATAATCGTCATTTAGACCATTTAACTCTGAAATAAAACGTGATTTCAGAAACGAATAACAATTCTTAAAGCAAATAAATGTACATTTCAAACATCTAACGTCATTTGAAATTCTTAAACAAGTTAATCTATTCAAGGAGTCGACCACTTCCTTAGTAATTAGGCACACATGGCGACGTTATTCCAACATTGTATGTGGCGTCACGACCAGACTGTGACGAAACTTCAGGGCTGAAATTCTGCCAGGGACGTCGTCATACACTTGCCTGGTCACGGATCCAAGTACTCACGCGTCCCAGGTGAGATATGACAGGTGGAAGAGCGTTACACCAGAGGGAGACACAGGCATGCATAGCATTCTCGTACGAGGAGCATGTTCGAAACATAAGGGTGGAAAGCTAACCTGTTGTGAATTGGTTCACCCAACCTATGGGAACTTTAATTTGTCTGTGGCAGTAGAGAACTATTCTACCTGCAGTAAGGTTTGGGCGCAATGCTACACTGAATTTTAGCGCAGTACCACCCATGGTTCGCTTGTTCCAGCCGATGCTCGCAGGTTTCGCCGCAATGCTTAACCACTATGTAGTTTTGGGCTCTTCCTGCAAAAATACTAGCAGCCGCTATGTAAGTGAAATAGTCTTGATAGCGGCGTTAAACCCAAGATCACCTCAACTCACTTCATCCTCTGGGATAACTAGTGTCTTTAACTTTAAGACTGTTCTTTCGTGAAAAGCAAGTCTAGATTTTGTTTAACTTAAGGTCCTTGCCAACATGTAATTGTCTTTTTTCAACGAATCAATAATTATGAAAAGAATTATAACGATTATACTAGTGTCAGTGGGGTGTGGTTTCATAACTGAAACGTGTTTTATCGAAGAATGGTGCGGTTTTTATTCTCTCTCTCTCTCTCTCTCTCTCTCTCTCTCTCTCTCTCTCTCTCTCTCTCTCTCTCTCTCTCTCTCTCTCTCTCTCTCTCTCTCTCTAATTAATTATAATCATGCACACATAACATAACATGACGTCTTAATGATTCAAGCAATATCCACCACATGTGATAACGCTTGACATTGTGTGTGGAAGCTGACTTAGTGTGTTTGTGGTCTTATATTGATGTTACCTCACGCTTACCTTGGGTATGTGTCATATCACTTAGGTTGCCCGTCTTTCACAAACATCTCCATCAAACACATCTATTCATGGAACATAGGGCGTCATGAACTTTAAAACATTCACTGTTTTTGTATTTGTGAACTCACTTTTGGCCAGTGACTGTATATTGCTTGGAGTGATTGAGTGAGTTCTTGTTAAGCGCTTAGGCAATATTTCGCCCATTAGCGGCGTATATTGCTGGGGACCAAAAGGAACATTTTAGCCTATCAGTTCGCAGAAAGCGATGCAGATGACTTAACAACTCATTAAACATAGTCTATAAATCTCTTGAAAACCAACAGTAAAGTTACCACTTTTCCGTTTTCTTTCAAATTTGATACATGTTTTGTTAACTTTTGTTGATTTAATATTCTGAACAGCATGTAAAAAAAAGTAAGTCAACTCAAAATGACCTCGTAGTTAAATGAATTTTCTTTAAACCTTGGCAATAAAATCCGATGAGCTGTTTAGATGAATTTACATGCTTTAGTCAATTTGTCTTCTGATTTTGCAATTAATTGAGTGTAATTTGAAAACTGAGTTCATTAGACTTTGAATTGTATTACATGAATATAACCATATCCTATAATACCTTGTACGATTACAGTAATTGTCAGATCTATTAGGTCAAATTTGCATACTCTTTTAAGACGAATACCGTATTTGTCGGACCATTTGTTCTTCACGAGTATAACATGCAATAGCGGTTCAAAGCTAGAAGTCGGCTTACATCAAAGAAAACACGCGTGGGAGGGAGGGTTTACGGGTGGAGCTTCACGTGCTTCAACTCCCCCACACGCTAAGCGGCACGCTTTGATGTGTGCCCCATAAGGCTAATTGCACGTGCGTGTAAGCGTGTGCGCGCAAGTTACAAATCTTTCGCTGTACGTCAAAAGTGATTTAAGATACACCACGATATTTTATTAAAGTAAGAGAGAGACAAATTTAAACACCATCTTTATTCTTTGAAATAGAAGCATACTAGTGCAATGTAGTTCCATGCTGGTGGTGCATTTTTTAAAATATCAAAAATTAAGAAAAACAAAAACACTAACGAATTTATTAACTAAGTGTTGTCATTCAGGGTCTTGTTCAATAATAACTTTGAAGATTTGCATACATCTTTAATCTTGCCATCTTATTTTCAGGGAAATGAAACGAAAAAAGGCGCTGAAATTTGACTTCTTTTACAGTGTCAATAAATATATAAAAATAAACTATATGTTTGGCTACAATATAGAAGACAGCTCTTTAAACATCACGAATACAGTAAGTAGAACTTATCAGATTGAACGGTTGCATTCATCGCCCATTCATTTGTTATTTGTAAACTCATCAAGGCTAATAACCTTGAAGGAGCCGAGATGGTATCCTAGCTGTGTGCAGAAAGTAACAAGAACACAACATCTTCTACAATCTTGCTAATTACGCAGTGTTGATGTATTTGGTTGAGATTTATCTATGAACTGTCTTTATATCAATATATCGATACTATTGACAGGTTTCCAAAGCTGCATAATGTGTACCCATTTAATTTCGTAAGAATAACATGTTTTTGACTTTAGGTATGTTGCTGTTCTGGTTTAATACAAAAGGAAGACAAGGAATATGGTATATCAGCGAAAAGGAACATTGTTCATAATATAGAATGATATTATGTAAGTTTGTCAATGAAAGCATCGCTTTGAAAGTGAGTTTCAACACAAATACCAAAAAGCATAATTATATGTATAATATATATCTATTAGGATGGAAATATGTATATAGTTCGTCGTTTCATTCTCTAAACGAATGACGGTAGAGGTCATGTTTCAAGAACGTTCGAACAAGCGTGGGAGTGAGTAGGCTTCGGAATATTTTTGCGGAGGGCAATATTTCTCATAATTTTTTTATAGCAAAGCGATTATATAAATATGACGACCTACCGTTATAAGCGTGACGTCTGTCTATCTGTGATATTTTCACTGTGAAGAATTGTTACTTAAAGTGACACAGAATTTGTTTCATGATTTTTGTATGGCTTAGTAAGAGCCAAAATATCTTATGACCCGTATGAAGTTAAAATCACCTCCTAAACCTGTATCTTTATCCTTAAAATTGCCAAAATTATGATATTTTCTTGATTTCACTTATACTCGACCCTCGACAAACGACCCTTTAATTGTTGGAAAGTGTGTGTCCAATTAACATGTACATTTTTATATGTCCTACTTAATACTATTAACTAATGTTTGTATTTGTGTTTGCTGTTCCATTGTTCCATTGGCGCGCGCCACTGTCCGGTTTTCGATCACAACTCACGACTATATCATACACTATACTGAACTGATAAGCCTTCGGATTCTAATTGTCTGAAACAACCACTACTTCTCGATAAAATTACACCATTTATATAGTTTGACAAAGTTGACTCCAACAACATACTTTGTGGCCCTTTAAAAGCAGTGGTGGCAAAACTTTTCTCAAACTTTGAATCTTTGAAGGAAAGATATATATCAAATTTATATATGGCTAACAATCCATTGTAAGACGCCTCTGATTTTTCAAAAACACGTCTCTTAACTATCGCGGAGAAGAGGGACAGTACTTGAGAAAAGAAGGGGAAGGGGGAGGGGGGGATAAAGAAGGGAGGGACAGTCGGCACAAGGAGAGGGGCGAGGGGCGGAATGTGGTGGGAATGTAAGAGGTCGGCCCTAATTGAATGCGATGTTTAGAGTGAGAGACAATGATCAGAGACGTCGCTCGCAATCAAACATTCAAGACTTACAAGATTTCGCTGTTCATAGAAGTCAAAATAAATGTCTGATTTAAATGAAATGCTTTCGTCAGAAACCCCGAAAAAGTTTGCTTTATTTTTTGAAGATGAAAGGTTATAGTTTTCAATGTAAATGGGGGACATTGAGCGATGGAAATCAATATGTAGGTTATTTTGATTATTGATTATGAAACTATAGGGAAAATATATATTGTTCATCATCGGCAACAATTTATTATGAGTTATTTCCGCTTTCAAAAGTATTTCACATACTTGGAGCACGAATGTCACTCTAACAGTAATTTAGCACTTGTGATGTAGACTAAAATTTAGTCTATTAAATATTTTAATAACTGACTGTTCCTTCATTTATATATTCTTTTCTTCGGGCTCCTAATTTCATATTCAGTCAACCTAGACTTGCTTAATGTGGATCTAGACTGTATTAAAGGCTTTTATTTAAATACACAGTCATGATGCAGGACTAATTGTTCGAGCCCCGTTACCTCTTCACCTGATCAAGTTTATTCACATTGTGAATCGATTAAAACGGCAATTCAGTCCAAGCGGCGTTCAGAAATGTTCTTAGCCCCACTGTTCCGTTGGGGACATACATACAGTGATGCAAGGACTTTTATTATATACAGGTCTTTGAGTGATGTATACTTTTAAATAAACACATCTGTAAAACCTCCAAACATTTACTGCAAACAAGGGACACAAGTCATTAAAAAAACTTTATGCTTTATTCATAGCCTTTATCGACAGAAGACGTGTACAAAATGTAACCCATTGCCACGAAACGGTAAACGACGAAGCCTCAAAATAGGTGATGATATGTAATCATGCCCCAGACAGCATTTCTGTGGCAGTAATTCATACGATTTGAGAAATTCAGTTAATCTATTCCAAATGTATACACATTCTTATTAGAAATCCACTTTACCAAGTTCATCAATCGTTGGATTGTTTAACCAAATGCTGACATAACATATCTCTTTTTGGATATTCATTTGAGTTTGATTTAAATTATGATAACCGATTTTGTCAAATTTCTCACTCTTGGCTCATTAAAGGGGAAAGAATATCAAACGTACATTCCCACCTGTTCATGATGCGCAAATTGCGTAGGTACATCACGGCGCAATTTTTACTGAGAGTCTTAGAGTAGTGCAGTGTTCAGAAATACACATTTTTCACGAACTCGAAATGAAAAATGATTTTGGATGATAAATAGAATCTCACCCTCGTGTCCTCTGATATCAAATAAATCAACACTCGTTGATAAAAGTAAAATATCCTCGGCGAGCCTCGGATATTTGTAACTTTTATCAACTCGTGTTGATATATTTGATATCAGAAGACACTTGAGTGAGATTCTCTATTTAAACATCAAATACAAATTACAGATATGGGCCTCCTTTAACAAAGCCTTAAGGTGATCGTAAGTCCTTAAGGTAACCTTAGTGCAATGTTAAAGCATGGGAGTTAAGGTTAACCTTAGTTAAGGTTGTTTTGTGAAAGGAGGCCCTGGGGGCCGTTGCACAAAACACTAAGGTTACCTTAAGTCACTAAGGTAGCCTTAGTGCAATGTTAAAGGATGGCACTAAGGTTAAAATCTCGTACTTTTCTCGCGTAATTGCGAGTTTTTAAAAAGAAAAAACAAATCTTAAATGTGGTACCAATGGTGTTTCGTATTTAAACATCGGTATAAAGGCGATTGTCTGATAATTTACGACTGCTTCAAATTGTTCAGAAATTCAGCAACGTCGGGGGGAGGGGGTTTATCGAGGGCATTTCATTTTCTTATCGTTTCTAAGACGTAACTCGATATATTACGGCAGTATTGATGTCGTCTGACTGTCAGTGCTGAGCCGTTAACGAAAATACAATTCATAATCCCTAGTGGAAAACGACTGTTACATAAAATTTCACGATCTTAGCTCTGCCTTCAAATGAAGAATTTAAAATGGGTTTAAAAGTTGATACCTCTTTTACTTCTCCTACACGCTTGTACAATTCAAACCAAGGGGCCACCTCGTGAAAGCAATCCTGACTGTCGTGGATAGCATTTGACAAAAAAGTTTATTTAGTAGATCTTGGAAATTCCTCATATGATAAGAAAAATGCTACTGAGAATACCCTTGAATAAAAAATGTTGCAAAATCTCTCATCAAATCTAAAAAAAAGGAGGAAAATTCAAACATAAAATCAATTTCTATCCACTTTTTGCATTTCTGAAACATTTTAATAAACTTTTTGTCTAATCAAGAGCAAATTTGCTTTAGTTTTAATTGCTTCCTGACTTTAGAAATTTTACACCTAAAATTATGTAAATCAACCAAATAATTTTGTACGTCCTTAAAGCGGCTAAAAATATTATAATCTCCAGATATTCCACCTCTTCATTACACGACTGTCAGGCAATACCTTGCACAATTTGCAAAGAGAGAAAGAGGGTTAAACAGAAATATGCAGGTGTCATTCTAGGTTCAGCTTCAGGGCTTTGCTCTTTGGAGACCACAAAAGAAGACGAAAGTTACAATATAAGAAGTGGAAATATTTTTGGTTCCTCATGCATAAAATTGGGACTCATTTGAAAGTTTATGAAAATTGTAACCTCTTTTCATTCAGCACGATTGACAGCACCATTAAAAAAAGGGTTAATAATCCCTGATGTGTAACAACATGACAAACTTGTCAAACAGTGACATCTGCAAAGGGCGAGTTGTAAAAGAAAGAGCTGCCAAGTTACAAATGATACATAGTTAGAAAACCAGTGTGGTCATGCCCTTGTAAGTTGTTCAGGCTTTTTTACCCTGATGAATGAAATCTGAAATTGTGACAAAATAAAACAAAACTTTATTTGAATATTGACAACTTTAATAGAACACGACATGGTAAAACAAATAACAGAAGATATACACCTTGATGTTTTGGTTGTTGTAATGCCTGTGAGATAAAAACTGTAAAACATTTAACATTCAAAAATGAAAGATTTAAGCAAGATGTATGACACAAGCCTCAAAGACGATTCAAAATATTACAATTAATTGAAACCACATTCAAATTATGTGACCCAATGCGTAGGACTTTTTATTTATTTATTGCATTGGTAGTAATTTGTCTTCAAGGATGACAGTTTTAGCTGTAAATTGTCATGAAACCAGTATCAATATCAAGTGTTTTATAATGTTTATAAACATTATTACATTTACCGTAATCAACATAATAGGCGCCCTCTACCTATAACAGCCCGTTAACAACATTTGTAGCTCACAAAGTAATTAGTGCCCCCTTCTAATGACTTTCTCTGTGTAATAAGGCTGGGCAGCTGAAAACACGAGTCCTTCTTTTGCCATAAGTCAACAAGCTGCATTTCAAGATTGGTCACAGAAACAACTTTTTTTCCAAATGTTGGCAATTTTTAACATATTAAAGGCATTAGCGCACACCAATATTTTGTAAACATAAAGAATGCCAAATACTGCAAATCTCTTAATATTGATAACTATTCACACTCAGCTTTCCTACCTTGAAAGTTATTTAGCAAATCTGTATGTAAAAGACCAGAATTATTAAATGCAATGTTGCATTAAATCCATATGAATTAAGATGTAGGAAATACTAAAAGCTTGCTTACAAACAGAAAAGCGAAAACAGCAGCCTCTTACATTATAACATTGCCCATAGTATGTTCTTAAATCAGTAAATTTACAAATTATATTTCATCCTTTTTTTCTCAGTTCAGAGTTCAGGTAAACTTAAAAGCTGCACACATAACATATTAAGCCATCTTAAACTGTCCATAAAGTTTCCTTTCTGTGAACAGCTGAAAAGAGATTTCTTTTTTATATCTCTAAGCCATCAGTGGTCATCTAAACATTTTCAGTGAAGATTGCAGTTCAATTGTAAAGAATGATAGGTATTTTATTGCAATGATAAAAAGCTAAAGTGGATACCTATGTCCTCATAATTTAGCCAATTTGAACCAAGAAGGCATGCTATGGTGCCAATAGAGTAGCAGAATTTGCTATTTTTATTATCTTTAGAAATATATGGAAAGAAATTTTATTATGCGCCCCTTTTTTCAATTTTGTAAGCGCCCTCAGCGCTTAATACATCGAATACGGTTATACATATGTATTTAAAAAACGTTTTTAGCATCATGAAAACTAGAAGTTACTCAAAGAAGTTTAAAGGATGTTCCTTTACATTTCAAATTTGGAATTAATTTTCAAAAGAGATTTAGTTGCTAATATTTGAAAACAGTTATAGAACGGATAATACATTGATACATCAAACACCCATATTTACAAATAAATGATTTTTATGCACATATATTTATACAAGTATGCTCATAAAGCCCAGTTTCAAATTCACTGAGATTCAAAATGGTTAGAAAAATGTCAGGCCTGATATCACAGTTGTTTTTAAATATAAAATGCATGTCATCAAACATTTCCAACCAGAAATTTGGCAGGCGATAGAATTTGAGTTGGAATATTGAACACTTGCAGTATAAAGGATATCAAATTGGTTACAAGCCACATTAAGAAAATTGAGATTTTGTTTTAAAACATCTTCATTGATAATATTTTTGAAAATATAAGAATCATGTAAAATATTAATTGACAAATACATTATTCCATCAATGTCATAATAATTATGTGAACAGTTCAAATCTTACTAAAAAAGTATTCAAATTTGGTATTGTGAAAAGGCGGGAATAAATAGTCACCGCTATAAAGAAAATCAATGAGACAATATCATAGAAAGGGTTTGTCATTGAACAAAAGCTGGAAAAAAATCAGTCAGGTTTTGTTTCAATCAACAAGGAGCTAATATATATAATAAAACAATGGAAAAAAACCACAAGGACATATCGAGTACAACTTTAAAATTACTCAAGCTTTCAAAACAACACACTTCATCTAAGTGTACTTGGAGAAAGTCTTCACATCTATAATGAAAAGAGTCAACAAATATCTGATCATGAGATAATAAGTTTGACAATAAAAATAAAGGATCAAATATTTGAAAATTATATCTGATCTCAGGAAAATTGTCAAAAACGGTCAGAAATTATTTCTGAGCCTAAGAATAAGTTTATAATCTTTAAGAATAATACTTGACCATAAATCATAAGTGTTGGCTATTCCAGTGAAAATTTGTCACCTGTGAACTTGACTAGATGCAGAGGCAGGTAAAGCCAGATATGTATGAAATTTTGACAGTTCGTTGAAGTGCTTCTGTCTTTGAAGTTTGTAAAGAATTTGAAATGAAACTTAGTGAGTTTATCAACAAGCCATTTGCTTGTGTTTACGTATGATGTAACTAGACTAAACTGTGTGAACTAGGAGACACTAACCAGTTCAAAGTAAGTTCCTGTATCAAATTATTAACACTGATAAAAGGTGTAATTAAATCATTTTATGTCAAATAAATGTATAGTCAAGAAATTTAGATTTCAAGGAAATAACTGAATCTGAAACTCAATACAGGAACTTATCTTATCTTAACTTCTCTTAGTTGAGCTAGAAAATCAAATTTCAATCAGCGACATAATTTTTTCGTTGTCATAGGTTAAGATCTGTTTTGATTAAATCAAGGGTATATTTTAAGAATTATTGCATTTGCAAAGCATGTGTCAAGTATTCTGATGTAAATATATTCCAACCTCAAGGAGCCAAGAACACCAGTATCTGAAGGTGTGTTTGATGGGCCTTTGAAACTTGTGTTGGTTCATATCTAGTAGTGATTGAGTGAAGAGGTTAACGATCTATAACTGGTAGATGTATCAATAGGAGCATGCAGTGTTTCAGTTAGAAAGTAAAATCCTTCTGTGACTAGTCAAATAGGAAATTGGAGACATTTTCCTGTGCCCTTTTCTTCAATTCTTAAAGCCTCAGAGCCAAGATCCCAGTGTGTGTTGATGTTGAAATATTTGGAATAAGTCCCAATCATTGATTTTTAGTACTTCCACTAACGACATGTTGCATACTTATCCCTAGTTTTCCAAAATTCTAACAATTTGTCTGAAATGTTACCATAGTTTATCAGACACGATACTATAGTATTAACTGAAAGGATGTATCTTGTAGATTATCTGAAAAGGGACTATGTATGTAAAAAAGGTGCTAAATCACAAGAGTTCCCTCCCTTGGTCGTAAATTCTAAGTCAACAGTGCTTGTCAGCTTGGTCTGGGATCGGTCTGGGTTCAGGCCTAGTAGGTGAAATGGGAGAACACCAGTCCGATGTACAGACCGATGATAAGGCCTGCGATAATAAGTGCGATGATTCCAACAATGATGCTGATGTTCACCATCTGTTTGGACGACTTGGCGGCAAGATGTGCAGACGACATATCACCTCGAGCCATAGCACAACGTGCCTGGAATCACAACCAAGAAAGCTCACATGAATTTTAAAAAAGTAAAAATATTGAGTTTTGTGAAATTGAATAATTTGAGTGAAAAGTTTTATAGAACACTTCAAATAATTATGACAAGATGTCAGAGGCATGATTTCTTTTTAAAATCTATTCAATGCCAAAGGGAAATAGATTATAAAACTTTTAGACTAAGATAGTCATATCTCATTTTAAGGACAGATCTCAGTATAAGACGGATAATCAGTAGCTGTAAGCATATTGACCATATTATTACATTCCTAAAAAGGGGGAGGGGTGGGGGGTAGGGTTAGGGAAGGGTGCATTGGTTTCCATGCATACATTTTGTTAGAGACCCAAGGCTGAATCCTTGAACCCCACCTTCAACATGAACTCGCATTCCAACACTTCTGTTATAAAAATTATGGATTGGTAACTTTCATCTGTGCCCTGCCTACTCACATCGTTCGCCTTCATGATGGCGATGATTCCGGTGGGCCAGAAACAGCAGAGAGTGACAAAGATGGCAGCACACATGTGATCAGGAGGGGGATGGGTTGGCTGTGTACCCAACATTGGCTGGTGCTGGATCTGAGCAAACAGATTATGAACATAATTTATGAACAAAAGCAAAAATTTATTAGGAATACTTTGAGATTGGTTTGGGTACACTCTCAAAATCAGTATGAATCTGTAGGTAAGTTTAAATCACCACCCCTTAATGAATTATTCAAACAAAAGAGTTTCAGCTAAAAGCTATTGGATAAATTAAAATATTTTCATTGCAATATTTTGATTTCTGCAATGTAATAATTTCTGCATAATTGTTTTTAAATGACCCCCAAATCACCTTAATACAAAAAACTTAAATGGCCTAGTAAAACAACACACTCACAATCTGGACATTTTGTCCATATTGCATTGGATATCCCTGCTGATAGACTGGGTAGGCAGGCTGACCAGGTCCGGCATACATGGGTTGTCCAGTGGCTGGATACATTGGGGCTTGCTGACTGGCGACTGGATATCCAGCGACCTTGCCAGGTTCCTGGGTCATCATTGCCTCATTGTAGGTTGGTGGACCGCTTTGCACTGAAACATAAAACAAAATCTTATTTTTGTTTGAACAAGTCGGTCATTTGACATTATTTTACCCAAAAATCTTAAATATAAATTCTTAATAAAAGCTAAAGCTGGCGCCCCCAAAAGTAGATGTTTGTGAATGCATTTATGAATTGTAGAATGTTAGATGACTACGATCATACTGTGTGGGCAGTTTTGCTAGATATCTAGCAAAACTGCCTACACAGGATGATCATAATCATGTAACATTCTAATAATTAGGTTGGAGATTACCCAGGTTTGAAATGGATCATCATGTGAGTTTCAGCTTCAAATGAAACGTGAAACATCCATCAGCAGAACTCAGAAAAAACCCAACAAACTGTTATCTCACACGAACGCATACCGGTATAAAGACTGTCCTTTGCCTATTAGCTTGATAAAATGTCATTGTTTGGGACAACAAATACTAATTGTGACTTTTTCCAGAATCAACAAATTTATGTGATTACAGATCTAAATTGTTCAACTACGGTCTTCATGATAAATAAACCTAGGCCTATCAAATCCATAAATCATGACGGATTGTCAACATGAAATTACGACTGAATCTGGAACTAGGTGAAACTCCAAAAATGAAAAAAGTAAAATAGCTCAAATCAATAAATAGACAGAACTTGCGGAAATTTTCTTTGTTTTATAACCTCTTCGGTAAATCTAAAATGTGGAAACTACAAACAAGTCATACCTTCTTGTTGTTTATCCATTATAAACGGTAAAATTGATGAGAAAACGTTGATAATGGTGAAATATGGCTGTTCAGAGTTATTTTTACGATCACGCCCTCTATGTTTTCTACTTGTTCCGCAAAGGGAGGTAATAGCCGACTAAATGTTTGAAGCATTCATAAAAGAACTACAAAACTGCCGTAAAGTCTTATTACTCGGTCACTTCAATAATTCAAGCATTGTAAAGGTCAAACTTGGATATTTCTACAATCTGTAAACATGGCACCTTCGTTTTCTTCAAACGCAAAGAATGCTGCTCTATTATTCAATGTTGTCCTTCACAGTTATAAAATTCCTTTGTTTATTCCTCCTACTTTCCTATAGACACTTATGTAAGGCCTACAATCATCCCTACATTTTCATTTTTGTTTCTTCATTTCAGTGATAAAACACATAGAAAAGATATTGAAGATATTAATATTCCAAGCGCTAGTTATCTTGATGACATAAAAAGAATTGTGACGTCAAACAATGTATATGACGTAATCGTCACTAAGGATGACGTAAACAGAAACGGATTAGACAACAATGGCGGCGTCCATAGAAATGTGACCATCAAAAACATGGACCGATTAACAATACCACGTGAACAAAAAAACGTGGATGCAGGAAAATGTCTACCAGCCGGGGACAGTCTTCCATCATGGTCCACGCTTCCGATGGACGCAAAATTCCCTATGGTTCCAACTCCAAAAGGGACGCTTTCCTTCCATACAACGAAATATTGTACCCCGGTAAGTAACATTTTTTAAACACTTATATATCATCAAGACCCTCGAATCTGCACCATATGAGAATTTGTAGATACAAAAAGGAGATATCAACCTTTTTGAGGAAAACTAAAAACGAAAAAAGAAAAGAGTATCATCCATATATTACAAAGTAAATGTTTACACAGATACGTCGAAGCCAATGATACGCTCGCATAAAATAAACAACCTAGTAAATGCATTGTTTGTTTTCCATGGCAATTTGAGAAAATGTGTTGATTTATTAAAAGTAATACTTTTATAAAATTCTTCTTAATTTCATAAAACATACACCAAATTCCAAACAAGTGGACAGCAAACAGTTTTACTTCTCATTTACACCAAATGTGACAGGTAACCATAATATCGTTACAGGAATCTTTCCATTTCTGTCTCAAGTTCTGAAACCAGTTATAAAAGCTTTAAACAATAAAAATGGTGCGTCGGCTAATGATACGCACTCGCACAAGCTTTTAATACATTGATGTCTTTGCAACGTTAGGCAATTTGGAAGATATCGTGAAGTTTTTTTTAAAAGTAAAGAGGACTCAAATGATAAAAACCGACAAAATGTCCTAGCTAGCTCACATGTCGTTTTAAGACAGTTTGCCTGCCTTCTCACATAGCAATTGTCAACGGAAACCAAAATATTGATCAATTGGCTAAACTTTTTGACCGTTTCAAATCTATCAAATCATAATAATGGAAATCTAAAGTGCATTCAAACCTTGCCTGAGTATCTCTAGCCTACACACGCCCAACCCATTGGAATAAGAGGGTTGGCCGTGTGTAAATTTTCAGTGTCACCGACAAAAACATTTCAACATGTATATTTTATTCAATATTACTAATGAAGAATTTAATCTTACTAATGGCATGGTTTTTACCCTTATACTGTATTTTTCTCGGATGAAGGATCATATATCTCTTGGGTGCGTAACTTTACCTGATATCACTGTAATGCTGTATCAGCATGACGAAACTACTCCCGCCTAAACGAGTGGTCACCATTTTAAAGAGCCACTCCGTGAGTTTTTGGAGTCATATATGCCAAACTTAATCATTGGTGTAATTTGATCGCAAAGAGTATCGACTGTTACCAAAACGACACATTTGAAAGCTTATTTGTTTTTTAAAGTGACACTATGAAGGTAGAACGTCGCATTTATGATCGAAAACCGGACAGTGGCGCGCGTCAAATAGTCAAACGTAATTTTAGTGACTTATCTAAAACAGCCAGTAGGGCAGTTAGGAGTTCATAGTGTTATATAACTAGTATCCATGTATAGTGGACGTGATATCTACACCTCTGTGCATTTATAAGGATGATTTTACATTTTCGTTAGGTTATTAATTCACTCTTAACAACGAAAGTATTTAATGCAATGTGGTTTTAAATCCGAATGATCTACGATATCAAAAATATCAAAATTTTGCTTACAGCCAGAAAGGCGAAAACAGCAGCCACTGTGATTAATTCACTTAATATGCTAGTTTATGAAATCGGTTAACTTACAAGATTGCTTCATAATAAACAATATTTCACCCTTTGTTCTCAGTTCAGAGTTCAGATGAATTTGGAAAGCTTCAAACTTCTTTTCTTTTTAAAAAAAAAATATTTTTTTTTATTATGCAAAGCATTTCCACCACGATTTCATAAATAGAGCCCCTACATGACCCTCCTAGCTAGGGATCGGCGGGGTTGATCTTTTTTTTCAAATAGCGGATAGGATACATTTGCTTTCATTTAACTAAATACATTTCCGAGTTAACAATAGAAAAACAAGGATAGGTGTTAGGAAAAGAGATAGGGGTGGAATAATTATGAGGTATTAAAAGGATGATGAATTGGAGTGGAGTAGGGAGTAGACCGAAATTTCTGTCGCCGAATGCTCTATATATTCTTGCAAGCGAGACGCATAACTACCCTGTTTTAATCATAGCCGGTCTCTACCTGCTATCCAATGGGGTTGCAGGTAGAGCCTCTCGACCTAGGTAGGGAGGGGATTGTCTTTGACTGGATGTGTATGATATAATAAATGTTGCTTCAAAATCGACGACTTGTTGATCAATGCTGTATCAGAAGGGCCGTGAATAAAAGTTTCGATTTTGTAAATGTGTTTCATATCTTTTATCAAAACTGGGAAATATCAATCAATTTCTTTGTTTCCGTATTTGTAAATATACATTTTTATAATGAAATATACATTATTTAACAGAATGCTTTGATCGGGGTCTCCAAGTAAAATGACAGATGATATCGTTAATTTCATTTTTGTTATTTTCTTCAAACCATGTCTGAAACTGTCTTATCAATTTCTGAGTTTTCCTACAATCATAGAAGAGATGCTCAAGTGTTTCAGGTTCCTCTGTAGAAAAACTTCACACTTACCAGTTACATTACTGTTTTCGATTAACCATATTATTTTTCCATTTTGTGTGCAAGAACAAAAAGTATTTTATTGTATCAATAGAAAGCTAAAATGAGTGCCTATATCCTCATATACTGGTAATATCGAACCGTGCATGCTATAGGGCCTTTAACCATTGCCGCGCTCCGCCTGCTATCAATTTACTTTCATTCAACCCAGTATACTGCAGCTTCTCGACCTAATCGTCAGTCTGCATATGGGAATTTGGAGTCAATTTTCAGTGGCACAAACAAAATAATTATCATATTTTTCAAATATCTTATATTTTACTCTTATGGTTCCGTATTTGTTAGATGTTAGCCTACAACATGGCAATTTTTGGTATTTCACAAAGTTATGGTATAAATACGATTATATTCCATTCCTTCTGGACATACCCAGTTTTTGTATCCCGTACGCTGAAAGAAAAGTTCAAATCAACTAATCTTCATAAACAAGGTTATAACAAATGCTTCTGGAAGTACTGAAATTTTGTAGATTTAACCTTACGATGAAATAAACTTTAAGTTTCAAATATTTGAATCTTCATTATTCAGGTTATAACCCTTGCTTCCGGAAGTACTGGAATGTTGTATCTCGTACGTTGAAAGATTTTTTTTGTTTGAAATCAATGAATTTTAATATTTTCATAAAGCTTATTACAATAATAGCTTAATACTGAAATGTTATAACCCGTACGTTTAATTAGCACTAAATTTCGTATACAAACCAATGAAAAAATCGCTTGCCTGGAATTTCCAATGGATTGTCGTTGACACATGGACCTGTTGACTATTTCCCTAGATGTTATGTTAATTTGATCAGCAAACGTGAACGTCATCATATTTTCCAATTTTCTTAGAAATACCGCCGGCTGTCTACTTCGGACTTCGACCTAACGGATCCGAATGGAATGTCCATGTCGAGCGAGTACCATCCCCTACACGACCCCCATCTCAAAGCCCACTTTCATTTGCCCTGGATGCGCAGTCACCTAGTGCGCAACGGATTCATCAATGAGTCAGGGATGGTGATCTGCAGTCTGAAGGAGTTCAACAAGTACAGGCAGTATCTGAGGCGAATCTATCTCATGGAGCTCATGAGGGAAAGGAAGAGGGAAAACCAGAAGGTTCATAAGTCTTAGCATTCTCTCCTATACAACCTGCAACCTCTGTCTTATACGAAGGTTTCTTGATCTAGAAATATGGAACGCTGATTGGATGCAATCAAAGTTAGTTGTGCAATTAGCGACGCCGTTTCAAAAGTTATCATTCAAATCGCCTAAATGATTTCCGTAAGCTTTCCAAAAGCTAAACTTTATTCGAATATGCACCTTCCACTTGTTGTCTACTTTACAGAACACATACACCTCTTTTTGCGACTGTGTCATTGCATAGGCCCGTGTGTCAGCAAATATGTTATTCATGCATTTAGTGTTTTCATTGGCTGAAATATTGCCAGGTAGTTTAAGTTGCAATATCGCGCCGGTAGATGAATCTGCTGGAAGCTTAATAAACCTTCGGATTAAGACAGATGTTGTACAGGAATTTATGACGGAGATACCTCTGTTGGGAGAGAATGAAGTCTTAGATATAAGCGGAATTTATTTTTAAAACACTGGGGCGGTCTGGGGTTTGGGCAACAGCAACAGTGGTTGAGTCCTAACTTATAGATTTTTAATCCATTACGAGAGAACAAGAAGACCCTTTGGTTGTTAAGTCCTTAAGATAATCAAATGACCATTTTATGTGTAGTGTGGTAGTAGTGGCAAATGTGATTTGGTTTCGTTAAGTTGTTCTGGTTGTAATTGTACATGTAAATCGTTGAAAGAGAATCAGAAGTTCCTTTTATTGTATTATCATAAAGAGAGAACAAAAAGGTTCCATTTTTAGATTTGCAAATTTGAATGACCGAATCAAAAGTACTATGGTTATCAGTTATTTGAAGTAACATTAGAATGAAAATCATAAATGGTATCATTATCTATGTCACTAAAAATAAAACCACTCACTCGCTTTGGTATATTCTGGCACGGACTTACATTTTCGTTAGGGAAATTATTTGGAGCGATTCGAAGGTCATTTTGGTTCCAAATGGTAAATGATGAGAAAGATATGACAAATAGTCAAAACCTAATATTACATTAAACTGTAAAACGAGTCATGTATGCCATATCAGCATATTTGATAGAATGAATAAACGATGTCTGTTTTGATAACATGTTTGCGTAAAGGAGTGAAAACGTTAACGAGTGGAAGCGGTTAGATACTGATACCTTTTTTAAATTTGATAAATAAGTTATCACAAGGGACTAACAAGGGAGTAATAAATTGTTATATATCTAAAACATTTAATTTACAAAATGCCTATAAATTAATCACAAGAGTCACAAACACTTTTCTAAAAAACATTGTCTTATTGAAATTCGTAATCGTTGATGTTAAAAATCATTGGACATTGAAATATTGATTTCCTAGCAAACCAAACCTTTCGTATGAAACGAAATATTGCACGGAATAATACGAACATGAAAACCATCCGAAAATGAATAACAACAACAAAACTAACATTTCTTTTCTACAGAGCGTCCAAAACATTAGGCGGATGCGTTACCGGTCGAATGAAGACATCCCAACAATGTCTGCCAGGTTCGTGGAGGTCAGGCGAAGACAGCTAGAGAAAATTGAGAAACAACGTCTCAAGTACGTTTTTATGGAATCATGAAACAAAAAGAAAGAACATGCATTTTTAGATAAAGACGTGAAAGTATGGTTTGTTCCACTTAATATCATATTCGTGAAACCAGTGGTGTAAAAGATCTCTCATACTTTTTTCATAAAGCTTGATTTCCGGTGCCTAATATTTTTACATTGTTAAAGAAATAAATATGACAAAATACATTTTACAACAGATGATTAATTAGTAATTGATAAATTGACACTGTGACAGTGAGCTGTAGAGGCAGGTTACTCAAAGTTACCTCAACCTAACCTACATGCAGTCAACTGCTTCTAGCCTGAAGTCATTTGAACCTAACCTAAAGCCATTTGAACCTAACCTATAGTCACAAGAACCTAGCCTAAAGTCACCTCAACCTAACCTAAAGTCACCTCAACCTAGATTGAAGTCACAGTTAGATTAAATTGTCTTGGTGACTCCCAACACCTATTTAACATATGGTTTAACGACCGGCATGTATAAAATTATTTGATCCCGCAGACAGGCGATGATGGCCAAACTGCAAGGCGAACAGATGAAGAGAAAGAAGCAGGAACAGATGGAGAGACAGGCCGAGTCCATGAAGAAACGACAAGAGGAGGAAGACAGGAGAAGGGAAACCCTCGTCCGGAACGCTAACGAGGTAAGGGGAGGTCGAAAGCGTACGAGTCATTTAGATGTCAGAGTAGACCATAATTTATTTCATTGCAATAATGGAAGTATTTGTATTTTCACGGCATTGTGATAGAGTATAAGATGGAAAAGTGACGTGAGTAACTTCTTTTGGGAGAGACTGAAGTTATATGTGACCGATGGAAACTTGACATTATAAGATTACTTTTGCAGAGGGGTAGTTTCGTTTTGTACATAAGCAGAGTATAGGCAGAGTACATTCAAATTTTGTACATAAGCAGAGTATAGGCTTAGTACATTCATATTTTGTACATAAGCAGAGTATAGGCAGAGTACATTCAAATTTTGTACATAAGCAGAGTATAGGCTTAGTACATTCATATTTTGTACATAAGCAGAGTATAGGCAGAATACATTAAAATTTTCTACATAAGCAGGGTAAAGGAAGAGTACATTCATATTTTGTACATACGCAGGGTATACGCAGAATACATTCATATTTTGTAGATAAGCAGGGTATAGGAAGAGTACATTCAAATGTTGTACATACGCAGGGTATACGCAGAATACATTCATATTTTGTACATACGCAGGGTATAGGAAGAATACATTCATATTTTGTACATAAGCAGGGTATAGGAAGAATACATTCAAATTTTGTACATAAGCAGGGTAAAGGAAGAGTACATTCATATTTTGTACATAAGCAGGGTATACGCAGAATACATTCATATTTTGTACATAAGCAGAGTATACGCAGAATAAATTCATATTTTGTACATAAGCAGGGTATACGCAGAATACATTCAAATTTTGTACATAAGCAGAGTATACGCAGAATAAATTCATATTTTGTACATAAGCAGGGTAAAGGAAGAGTACATTCAAAGTTTGTACATAAGCAGGGTATAGGAAGAATACATTCAGATTTTGTACATTAGCAGAGTATAGGAAGAATACATTCATATTTTGTACATAAGCAGCGTATAGGAAGAATACATTCAAATTTTGTACATAAGCAGGGTATAGGAAGAATACATTCATATTTTGTACATAAGCAGAGTATACGCAGAATAAATTCATATTTTGTACATAAGCAGGGTATAGGAAGAGTACATTCAAATTTTGTACATAAGCAGAGTATACGCAGAATACATTCAAATTTTGTACATAAGCAGGGTATACGCAGAATACATTCATATTTTGTACATAAGCAGGGTAAAGGAAGAGTACATTCATAATTTGTACATACGAAGGGTATATGAAGAATACATCCATATTTTGTACATACGAAGGGTATAGGAAGAATACATTCATATTTTGTACATACGAAGGGTATATGAAGAATACATCCATAGTTTGTACATACGCAAGGTAAAGGAAGAGTACATTCAAATTTGTACATAATACGAAGGGTATAGGAAGAATACATTCAAAAGTTCATGTTGCAGTTTTAACAAAATTTGCTATAAGGCATGATAACTTAGCCATATGCCCTGATAAATGTTTGCCAAATGCTAATTTTAACTATAGAGATGTCGCGGTCTAATGTAAAATAGAAATAGAAATATTCATTGTAATGATATTTTATTTCAAATACAGTACTCTTTTGTATTGTGAAAAGAACATTTCCAACTGGTTTCCGAAAGGGATGTAATAATTCTTAAGAGATCAACCTTAGGTAATGATGACAAGTATTTTATTGTTATTTATTAATCGCTTAATGCAATCATTGCATCAATCTACGTACGCCTTTATAAAATAATAAACATCTACGAACAAGCTTTACCAAATGAGATACAGCAAGTGTGGAATTGAAATTGAAGAAAGGGTTCGCGGAACCTTTTAAGATCATTTATGAACGATTTTTAGTTGAATAAGAAAATACCCTTTCATAAAATGAGCCAATTTCCCTAATTAATTTTTGTTTTTCACTTTTCAGATGGAAAGGCGCAATCTGAATTTACTACGAAAGTGGCGCCGAAGAGATCGCCAGCATAACACAAGAATGGAGGATATGCGTCGTCAACGAGTGCAAGATTTGCAGAAAAGGGTAAATAATTCAAAATTTGAAAATTGGATTTATTTTTTAATTTTGATTAATTAAAGTTTTAGCGAAAATATCACGAGAGTGATCCGTTCTGAACACTTCGTCTTTTTTCAAGAACCATTTTGGTATTCTAATCTTGAAGACTTTATTGATTGCTAAATTTTTAACTCTATTCGAATCTTTCAAAATACGATCTTTTTACCAATGTTTTCGTAGATTCGGCATGCATAGGTATGTACGTTCAGTCATTTAGGAAATAAACTCTTTACTTAGTGTAATGTTTAAAATTAGAAGGTACGTTATTCCCAGATTTCTAACACGACCGGAAAGTGTTCGGATATGTTCTCTAAAATCCTGGGGGCCGTTAACGTCACACTAAACACTAAGGTTAACCTTAGTTTAACCTTAGTGCCATCATTTAAAATGGCACTAAGGCTACCTTAGTGACTCACCTTAGTATTTTGGGAAACGGGACTCTGATATTCAGAACGGGGGTAATCTTATTAACTCAATGATTGACACAATTTCTTTAAGATATACAATGCAGTTGAATTGATATAAAATCTAAAGTATCAACCTTTTTAAATAAAGAACCGTTATTTCTTAAAGAAACATTAGGTTGAACTATGTCATGAGCCGTTACTTTTGTTATAATTGCTCATGTATAATTTCTTAAAATACAACCAAACATGAATAGCCGACAAATGTAATCACAATTACATCTACCGTAGTAGACTAATTTTCCCGACCTCGGTCATTGTTGGAAAGGTGGCTGTCAGGCTAAAGTGCACTTGACTGAGGTGAGGTGAGGTAAAGTGAGATGAGGTGAGGTCAAGTGATTTGAGGATTAACGCCGCTTTCAAGGGTATTTCCCTTATATCACGGTTGCTAGTATTATTGCAGCGAGAGAGCCCTCACCTCTATTGTGGCTATGCATTGCGGTGACACTTACGAGCATTGGCTGGAACGTATTACTTTGGGTGGTACTGCGCTGAAATTCAGTGAAGCATTGCACCCAAACCTTACTGCAGTGGGATTCGAACATCGAAGCCGAACGCGCTAACCTTTGCGCTAACCCGCTACCGTGCAGTTAGGAGCTTTCGGCTCTCCGTGAAGTACTTAGTTGAAAGATTTGTTGAAATGACACAAGGAGCTGACAACTTGTTATTTTCATAGAACAAAGAGTCTTGGGAGAACCGGAAGCGGCTACAGAGAGACAGGATAGACCGCGAGACGGAAGCGCGAGAGCGACTGAGAGAGGAGAAGGAACGAGGAATCAGCGAGCGGGAGAGATACCTCATGAGGCAGAGAAAAAGACAGATGCGTGAGTGAACGGAGTGAAAAGAATTTTTGTTTGAATAGTCCCATGGAGGTATGTGGAAAGGCGTTGAAAAAATAACCATCTTCCCTTTCGGACAAGGCTTCGTCTTTTAAAAAGGTTTAAGAATTCTGAAAAACATTCGTGCGGTCTGCGAAGATTAGCGTTCCCAAATCTTCGAATTCTTTACACAAAGAACGCTTCGAAAAGCTAGACCCATATGTACAAACCTAATGACTATGTACCATGATTTTGACAGAATAGAATGAAGGGGGTATGGAACCAAGTTGTTTAGAACAATGGTAATAATCAAGAGTGTATACTTAACTTTCGAATGATCTCACGTGAAATAAAACCAAAATTATACATAGTTTTTTAACTGTTTTCTTTTTCATTTTTGTGTGTTAATTATATGGCCCACACGACCATTTTGTCTGCCACGAGCTTTGATATATGTCCTAGAGTGGGCTACGTCATGCATTATGGCGTCACCAACCTACGTCTTTAAGAACTCATATAGAGATAAGTTGAATTGTAACAGTTGACGCATTCTTTACATCAAAATTTGAAAATGAAAGTTACACCATTTTGCCGATACAGGTAAGCTGGATCGTTTGAAGTCGTCAGCTCGGCGTGCACATGCGGAGCGCGAGAGAATTTGTACCGCGCGCCTCGCTGCTAGAATAGCTGCAATCACCAGAAGAGGTAAGTGAAATATGTGAAATGAGAAAAGCACCTACATAAAAAAATGCACGAAAGATCTTAGCATTGATAAGACTGACAGGGACATCAAAGTATAAACTATGGCTTCAGATATGGGCTTCGTTTTTGCGTAATTGAATCACTTCCTGGTTGTTTTTTCGTCAATGTTAACTTAAATGATATGCGACAAGTACAGAGATTCGCACCCATGTGTCATCTGATATAAAACATTGATAAAGGTGATTAAAGTACTATTTTTAATTTGATAACCGACTGTTTGATATTTGATATCAAAAGACACGAGGGTGGGATTCCGATTTGAATCCATATTCATTTTCTATACATTCCCAGGAAAAATAATTCATTGGACACCCAATTTGATATCATAGCTTGTAAGGTCATTAATTGATGATGTAAAACAATTATGATTCCACGGCAGAGCATTGTTCAAAACTGTCAAAAATTTCAAAATTATCTTGTTTTTGGTGATAGAATACAGGTAGGATATCTTGTCAACTTTATCTTTATGGAAATAAGAGACAATAGTGATATATTGAAGGAACTGTAGCATGTAAAAGGATTTCACGAAAAAGAAAACCGAAATGCTGCCAATTTCACGACAATCATTTTTAAACTATGTAAGTATTTCTTTTATGTAAAACTAAGTTCAGGTACGCTACATGTACGCGAGTTTATTTCCACAACTCGAATAATTTCAAGGTGTTCACACTATAATGGCCGCATGCGGTTTTGTTTCAAGCATTATACCTTATTCTACGCCTGCGAATAATCTGGTTTAGTAAGTAGTTTTAACCTTTCAAACGATATATCTTTAATAACTTTATATACAATTGAAAAACAAAACAAATATAAGCTAAAAAATGCAAACCGTGTCACGGTTCGTTTAATTCATTGCCATTGGTAAGATATTCAAGAGCATACCAAGGACCCAAGAAAAACAACAAAGGAAAGCTTAACTATTAGGTTAGCGAAACTCTACATTAAATCGTTAATAATGAGAGACAGCCATGAATGTTTTTGTGCCTTAATGTAATGGGAATCAAATTACGTTATCTACAAAAACATTGGCCAAAAACTTTTTCAAATTGTATTTCGTGTTCGACTTTCTCCCCAAATGTCATTGGCGTGATTTAAAAGAAACATGTTTTAACTTTCATGTCTATTTTGATAGTCACATGTGTCAAGGATGGTTTACAGCATTTATCAGTGGGGATTTAATCCGTACTTTCAGGGAGTGATTTTAGAAGCATGTTATTGAAATCGGTAATCATCTCACCTTCACCCTTTACCATTTATTCTGCCTACAGGTTTTATAAAAGTGTAGGCAGACTCGTGTTTTGAAAGGGAAGTCAGCCCTTGATCTCGGAGAGTGGATGCGTTCCGTCCGCTCTGCTATTTTCCGATGTTATTAATTAAATAATAAAATCGAAGCTGTTTATTTTATCCTTCACGTCCAGAAATTATTTAACAACATCCATGTACGGGATTGTAAATACGGACCGTCTTAAAGATCGTCAAGGACAAAATATTAATGGTCAAAGATTCGTGTGTTGTGATCCTTGATCGTTTTTGTCTTTGGTTTACAAATAAGGTGATGGTAATGTCATTTTTCTTTCAAGTGTCAAGGCTTTCAAGAAGGGCTTGACCTAATTTATCAAATCTGTATCGATTCGAGTAATAGGCCCAGTTTGAACGTCATCTGTCTCTCTGTTTGATTCCTGTTCTTTAACCAAGATGTAATTTAGTGTGAGAAATCATTTATATTTCTTTTCCGCTACCTTTGAAAAAAGTACATTTTAGAAGTAGCCATCTTGACCTCTAAATGAGCTGAAATTTTATTACCGTTCAACGTGTAGATTCAATATGCTTTCGGCAGCATTCGATGCAAAGGCTTTTTGATAAAAATTGATAAAACATTTTGAAAACGGCTTTCATTGTGTTTTTACCACACATCTTTGGGTTAAAAGCAATCCGCATGTGTTGGTTGTGATCAATATAAAACATTTTCTACTAAGACTTAGAGGAATGAATCTGTGCTCATCTTAGCGTGGTGTCGCCGGTCTACATTATATAGAGAATTCTATGAGAATTTTTTTATCGATCTACAACTCTTTCCAATGTACATATCAATCAAATCAAAACCTTTTATGTGTCACCTTTTCATTGGTTTTAAAACTTTAAATCTCATTTATTCCGTTTTCTTAATATAATATTTAATCCTCTTACAGAGTCAAGTCGTTTTCGCACCAATCGGCGATAACAGAACGATTCCAGTTATCCCATTACTCGAAATTTTCATTTAGAGAAATAGGCTTTTATATAATCTACTTACTAACTCCCCCGTGGCTCGGGAGTAGCCGTTAGAATGAATCCAACCCTGCGCTGGCGATTAACCGTCTACTCAACCGTCTAACTGCAGCCTCTTAGTTGATATATTGCCCTTGGTATTTTGAAAGCTTACATGTGAGGAAACCTTTTTTCTGAAATTTATTTGTCGTATTCATAGCTTAAATGCAGGCTCTAGTATGCTGTCAGATCAATATAGTAGTACGTAAATGATCAAAGGATTGACATTAAAAGGTAGACTTTGACGATGCTGATTTTTTCTCTCCCGAAATAAAAGAGTTATACGTCAAGCAGAGCCGTATCTCATTATTGACTGTCAAGGCATCGTTGTTTGTGTAAAACCTAATACGTTATTCGCCTCTGTGAAATAAATCTAGTTGAACTGTGAACGTTAATTTTTTTAAATCTGATTCACAGGGAACATACAACAACCAAGTTTCAGATAAGATGTAACAGTAGTAGGTAATTATCATTATGTCATGGCGTCGTCTGTCTGTCGGGTAAAAGATTCCGGTGAAATGGACTTCTCCCACAGTTTTTGCTCAATCTCTCTGAAATTTTGAACATTGGCAATGCATCCGTGATCCGTCGGAATTTGGGTGGTCGCGATAAATATTTTCAGAGTTATGGCCCTTAACAAAGTTTTTGGGGAACTCACACCCTCGTTGATGGAACTAGTAAATATATTAAATTTGTATTATTTTTAGGACGACACTATTGGTAAATCTAAATTTTAGTTTCTACTTAATTTAAATTACAATTAAGATTACATGCCGTTACCGGTTTTTAAAAAACCTCTTTGCAACCTTCAGACATCAAAGTTTACTTACGTACCGCCTTGTTGTGATAGACATAGACGCACGCAGTGACACGAGAGATTAAATCATACGCACCTTGCCTTGCGTTTCCGCTCATTAGTAGTCGAGTTGTATTCCTCCCAACTGTTGTATGTAAATGTGTTCATTTGATCAATATAAGCATTGAATATATTCGTATTCTTCACGACAGACGTAAACCAACTTAGTTTGTCAAGTTGACCTTTTGGATTATATCTTTCTTTGTCCGATTAAAAACTTATCCACAATTAAAGTGGTGATAAACGGCCTTTATCAGTTACAATAAAACAAAGAGAATCTAATCCAAGTGTCTTCTAATATACACTATATCAACAAAAGTAGAGTTAGTTCTAAAAGGGCACATTTCTTTTATCGGAATATCATAGGACATGTGCTCTTTTAACCCCCATCTTAAAAAAGTATAAATATCCGAAGCTTTTTATTATCATTTTACATTTATTAGCGATTACAGCACTACTTCAATTAATTACAAACTTATCTTTGTAATCACATATGACTGAACTTGCATCGTGCATAGTTAAATTGGAAGATGGAAATAAGCAAGTGTGGCTGTCTATTGTCGATAATTCCTCAAAGGGTGTCGTATATTGTTGTTTATCACATTTAGATTCAAGGTTAAGTACATATTTGGATACTTTCGATCATAAGAACTCAAGAGCACTGCTATATTTTATAACAGCAAATCATTACCTACAGATTGAAACAGGTCGTTGGAATAATATCCCAAAACATAAAATAACTTTAAAACTCTGTATTGGTAATGACATTGGCGATGAATTCCATTATTTATTTACATGTTCTCATTTTATAAATGCCAGAATAAAATATCTTATGCCTTATTTTTATAAAATGAAGACATTATTTGATAGTAAAAGGATAGGTACATTAGGAAAACTAGCCCTGTTCTGTAACGTTATCTTAAATGTTTTAAAATAATGCCGCTAGGAATTATTACCTTAAATACCATCATATTCATCATGTATATCTATGTTTTATATATTTGCCTACCATTTGTATCATGCCTTCATATGTATATAGGTCTTTCGAATACATTGTTGTACATCATATTCTAAAGCAAATAGTATATTTTGCATATATGTGTAATGTATATCCTCATATGCCGCTGCTTGCGGCCTGAATGTAAATAAAGTTCAGTTCGGTTAAAAGTGTCTAATCCACTTGCCTCATAAGGCAAACGAGTAGGTATCTTTGTACATTGCATAAAATGAAAACATTGTGGCCATTTACCCTGAACTATAGGCATTTAAAAGCTTGTCTGGTCTAACAGGAACGTGAAAAATACCATTTAACTGTCCTGCCTTTAAATTCCGATTAAAAGAAATCGTTCGGACTCCAAACCTGAATAAAAAAGGTACATATTTTTTTTATAAAATGGAATAAAATCTGAAAATATAAACACAAATGTTGTTAGACGGAAGTTCGGAGGTCCTCCAACTATCACAGACAGTATCGAACCAGACATCGTCTTATTCTTACCCTCAAATACATATCTTACTTCCGGAAGTAATATTATACTGAACACGGAAGTGTGTCTGAGACCTTCTCTCGATCACCAGAATATTCCAACGCATTGTCTTGTAGTCAATCTGAGGGAGTACGAGCTCGTATTGCGGAGCTGACGTACTCACAAATCATTTTCAGGACTATTAACTACTATAAGATCCTGACTTACAATAGTTTGAAGAGTTATTTATTTAAACGGCGGAATACGAAATTTGCTTAGAAACTATCGTTCCTAGGCAAAAGAGATATGTGCACATGTGCTCATATACTGAACATGTGTCACTACCTGATTTACCTTTTGGGTGATAATCATGTTTTTTATCATTCAACATTTATTTGCGTACTTCACGTGAATATAATTACTATCCGTTTTCGTGACATCAGTTTGATTGTTTCAACATTACGATTGACCAATTCGGCATAAACACATTAAAAAAAGACTTGTCATATTCCCCATATAGCACACATGAAGGTGGTGTCTTTGTACTCCTAGTTTAGTGACGTCTGTTTAAGGACTTATCCGTAAGTTCAATACGTCTGAACTGAATAAAGTAAGAAACTATTTATGAAATAGCTAAAGTCATTGCTCGTGCAAATGTCAAGCTGTTTTGGCTTCTATTGTCAACCCTTGACGTTTGTTCAATGACGCAGTATTACTAATCATGTTTTTTTCTTTTTAGATATATGATCTAAGTGAATCTATATGTGTTTTCTTTCATAAAAGCTAATAAAATTTTCTACTTGTGCAGCAGATAGCCTATTGTGAATATTGAGATTGCAGGTTCCCAATTAAATAAAAATCTAAAACACAGTTCCCATGCTAAAACGTAATGACCTCTTTTACATTAACTGGCAAGGGTTTCCAGTTTCTTATCTTTTGCATTATCCTTGCCTTATAATAGAATCAAGTTTACTTAATGATTTACCTTCAATTCAACCAAAAGAATTGATTGGAAATGAATCCAAGAGATTTCGAAGACGTCTCGCTCAATCACGTGCACCGCCGTGGGATTTCCGAGAGTTCCACAATCTCGCTGTTTAAGCGCGTTGTGCAGGCGACAGTTTGAGGGACTTGTCGATCCTGGCGGGTTGACGTCTGCTACAATTGCTTCCACGCCTGACTTGAATTAGATGTGTTTGGTTTCTTGCAGAGGAGAGAAGGTACCGAGGCAAGAGATCCCCTTTCAGAAGCGAATGGACTTTACATCAAGTTCTCAGACGACTAAATTTCGGAGGTCTGACAGGAGGTAGGTTTTTCATTTGTTGATTTTAAATGTTGTCCTTATGTCCTGTTGTAAGGTATTATACATTTATGCACAAATGTACAAAATGTACAAAATTATAACTCATTGACTTATTACCTTTATTGCATGGTGACGTAGATCGTACTCATCAAAGTATTCACCAGATTCCAACGTGTGGTCTTCTGGTTTGAAGGCTGTTTCTGAAAATGAGGTTTTGAGAAATTAGTCCATCGAACTGGAACTAAGTGCTTAATTCATACTGAACACTAAATGCTCGACCCAGAATCATGTTGATGTAAAAGTGTTTCATACGCAAATCAATCAAAGTATATAAAAGCAAGATGACTAAGGTGGCCGGTTTCCGGAACACATTAAGTTTGTAACTTTTGCCCGGACATGAGGTTTCACATTAATGGCAAATTTTTAAGAGTAAGAATCTAGGAAAGAGTCATTGCCATAAAACGATAACTATCAGTTACTTTGATTATGTAATGATGGGTATGACGCTTTGTATCGCGTCACGTGCTTTATGATGTGAAAGTATAATGACAATGTCATTGTTAAAAAATCTTTTTTAGGCTTCATCCATTTATAAACCATTAATGTCAGTATGTTTGTAAACGGCAGTCCATCAGTTTGTAGTGTTATAGTAAATGCGCTTTCGAAATTGGAGGAAAATTGAATAGTTACATCATTCTCTTTAAAGGGCAATTTGGAGTAGCATACAATGTCAAAGTGGGTTTTTGGGAAACATTTTCTTTATTCAGAATGCAGTCTCATAGTTACAGGCAATCCAAAATGCTTTTATGTTTAACTTAATTGAATTTAGTATCCAGTAGATCAATACGACACAATTATTACAGAGCATCTTCCTACGCATCAAATATCTCTGCCTATGTTACTGAGACCGGTCCTCATTTATTTGCATTATTATCGGTGTAACCAAGGACGTATAAATCGTCTATGCGACGTCCTTAGTATAATGGCGGTCAGCAGGATGTTACTTGTCGAGGTTATGGGTCTACTTTGCCTTGTCCGGCAATCTTTTTATGAATCAAAATGTTTCCATGAAGACGTTTTAAAGTTGACATTCTGTTGTGTGCACACTGTGTGACGCAATTCAGAAAATGTCTTAAAGCATTCGTTAACAGGATATGCAATGGCATGGAAATCAATAACATATCAGTTTTAATGTGAGTTCTTTGAGTTTTGCATCACGTTTTTGAATACTTAACTCCACATTCTATTAAAGGATTCGTGTTAAATTTATGCAAAATTGTTTAATTTCCAAACCAAATTCCTCAATAGAGTAGACATTATTCAAACGTCAAACTGACGTCTTCTGAAGTTTTTTTCTCGTTTTTTTGTTTTTCCAGGACAAGTCCAAAATTGTGGACAAATAAGGAAGAAGGTGTGTCCCAATATTTACTCAATGATGTTGTAACGTCATAGTGCCTTGTTTAAACATGTTTTATCAAGCAACTAAGTTCGAAGTTCGAATTATGGGTTCATAAGATGTACAGACGTTTTGTATGTGCCGGAATTCAAAAACTCATTTTCAAAAGTTTGCAAGAAGCATGTTCCGAAAATCACCAGAATCGTACCTTTAGCGTAAAGCAACACGCACTGTATAACATTGTGATAGTGACAGTCTTTATAAAATTGGTCTTCCATAAAATGCTTGTTTAATTAATCAAAGTTCCGATTTAACACAACATGATCTTCCAAACAACATATCAAATGTGAACACTTGAAGTTCAGAAACGGCAGATATTCGCGAAACTCTAAAGAAGCTCAGCTGATCAGCATGGAAGCTATTTATTTAATGGACAAATCATATCACTGATTAGTTGATAGTTGTTGTTTTAGACAAATAAATGGATTATTCTAACAAGCTGAAAACATATCAACAATACGCTAATTAACATCAACGACCTATGGTCTAACTGATGCAAACGATATGGTAATGATCTTGATTACGATAATGATCTTAGTAATGATTTTGACAACGGTCTTGATAATGACTTGTTGTTGTAGAAATGGACAGTCAATTGAAGCAATTTCCCGTGTTGTAATATCCTAGACTTGGAGGTTTAATGATGGGTATGTAGCGTGTTGTGGGGGTCTTGCTACCGTTCAATCAAGTTTGAATATGCATTGCAGGAATCAGTAAATGATGCTTTGCTTCCGACAGTCATTGGAGGTTTATGTGAAGTCGAAATCATTGAACTGAAAACGGGGACCTCAAAACCGCACCAACAGGGAGAAGTTATTGATGTCAGAATATGTCGCGTTGCTATATGAACTTTGATTTGAGAATGATTAGTTTCATAACAGGCATTATTCTATGATTGTTCTTCGATTCCGGACTTGTAAAGTAAGCCTCAAATGTTTTTGTTTCTCCCCAATTTGCTCCCAAGATTTGCGGCTATTGATTATACTGAAGTATCATGGAGTTGCGAAGATTTGATTTCTCAAAGTTACCTCTAAAGACATGAGAGAAACCGATTCTTCCGAATGAGTGATCGTTTGTAGTTGTGATTGGATTCATGTCGTACTGCTAGCTGTCTCAATAGTTAACATTTAACACCGTTCCGACCTAGGTAAACGTCTTCGGGTTTTTGTTGCCATGTTTTGATTTATAACCATGTCACCTGAATCACGCGATGTAAACTTAGCATTTTACATATATGCTGAAAGTTTTTAACTGTTTAATATCGATTTGGAAAATTTATTGAGCAATAGTTCATTGTGCGTTTCTAATGTTCGTGACTTTTCTTGTAAATCTAACCAACTACATAGTTCGTTCTGTAACATTTTATTTCATCGAGTTTCGGCTTTCCTTTCCGGAATTCCGGGGGTGGTTGAGGTTCCTTACGTTCAAGGCTCTGTAAAGATAAAAAACGGTTTTCAGACAAATGAACAGAACTGAAGGATAAATTGCCATGGAACCTCTACGCATCAAGACGGACCTCTGCATTTGTACTTACTGCGCAATCTGTAATGCGTAGACGCAAATCGTATTTGCGCGAAATTAGTAGCAGTTGATTCCATGAACGCGTAATGTGTCATGCGTAATGGACAGCACATAGAACATAATCTCCGGAAAGCTCACGATAGTGTCCGAACACGAATTACGCGTGTGGACGAAAAGTGGAGTTTATCGAGATTCTCCGACCAGCAGATCACGTGGTTTTAAATATGACTCGCACTTTGATTTAAGATTCAATTCTGACGCACTGCGCAAAAAGTCCTACGTAACCCACATAGAGCACACGAAAACGTACGAATGGAATCACTACGTATGCTCGCGTACACCTACGAGCAGTCCGTGAATGCGCATGTCTCTGCAGACGACCGTCTAGATGCGTAGATGATGGTAATTCCCTCTTTAGTTTTACGGTGCATGAAGAGGTCTGAATATAGAGTCCGCTGTTTTTTCTGAGCATGCATAAACCTCGGCCCGACACATCTAATTTGGTGTAGATTAGTTTTCATCTTTATTCGGATTCTTTCCTATCATGTCGCCAAACGAAAGGTCTCGTCCGAACGGCGGTCAATATCCAATATAGTTCTAGAGATGACTTTATTGGCCCTAGGCAATGCCATGATAAGGTTATCAAAGAGCTTGTTTGGGAAATGCATTCAAGACATCACAGCAAATAATTTTTTTGAAGTCTATTTCGGCAAACGGAATTCGAAATCAATTAATGTCCACGTACTCAGTATTCAGTTATCTTATTCTATTTTCTGCCTCCTCGAATCGTTTTGACACATAAGAAAAAACCCCATACATATCGACCTTCAATGCCATCACCCGAAGAAAGACAAACATAACGGCAGGAGGCGTATAAGCTATAGATATTCCCTAATTGCACCGTGCCGGGAGCAGAAGCTATGATTTTACAAGCACGTAGATACTGAGCCGCGAGCAGATAGCTCCAAACTGCCGTCTCTCATTCGGTCAGGTGGAGCTGGTGATCGATCTGGAAGTGTGAACCCTCCCAGAGTGAAGCCTGTGTTCCTCTGCGTTTGGCTAGAGTGTGATCGAAGGTAGATGATAGTGCTGAGATCATTCCCCGGGCACCCAGAAACACGCCCAGGAGACAATCACTCAGGCGTGTCTGTCAACAGGAACCGTTAAAGAGTTAGAACACACACTTGGGAGTTTAAGTCAGGATATGATCGCCATTTTATGCGTCTTATCTGTGATTACATACTCTGAAGACGAATAGTGTTCATTCCTAGCGACAGGTGATCCGCGGACGCATTTCCGGGGTAAGAAATGGTTTTCTAATATCACTCACTTGAAAAACATTTATTCGTGATTTTCGCTATCTCTTTTTCAGTTTTTATTCTTACTTGTTGACGTAAGAGTTCTAAAATTTCATAAAACAAACGTTTCGCTCCTGAGGTTAATTTAGTACAACGCTGTTGCTTGTTGAGGCAGTCTTATGAATCTGCTTTCAGTGCGATATATCCTTCATTTTCCATGAATGCGTCAGGTTAAGGGAAATTATAATCCTACAGTTTCAAGCAAAGGTTGTTTTCCAAAATCATCTGTATTTAGTGATATGACATCGTATCACCATTATTCTGGCAAATACCTTATTTTTGTGTCTTGACGATTCTTATGTTATATGAGGCCTATAGAGGATACGTCTATGGAAGGAGTGAGCGAGAGCGAAAACGAGAGCGAGGGATATACGGAGATAAAGGCGCGTGTGTTTTAAACATAGTATGTCATGGGTACAAATATAATATTCTGTTTATTACCGAAGTCGCGAAATCAAAGAAAATAATCTAAACGGACATCCAGGCACAGATGGATTCCCCACCGTCGTACAACGTAACTTTGACGTCAAAACAGACAAAGCAGGTTGTCACAATGAAAAAGTGATATTTTGCCTTCGAACTTCGTATAAAAAATATGAGACCATATATGATTTGTCTCGAAGATAATAATTTCCGGAATATCTTTTTTACTCTCATATGAACCTGTTCAAGGCATCAGCTTGTCTTGCAATAGGACGTATGCATGGCTAAACTGTATCGATTTCTGGCTCTCAATATAATTATGCATCGTCAAAAAGTTGTTACAGATTTGATATCCTCATTTCAACGGCAAGTTTTGTTTTCATTGCTAGACATTGCAGATGTTTCTAATTTGTTACTGACAAACATTTTCTTATTTCTTTTACGTTTATTTGGACTTATCTGGTTTCCTTTACCACAAAAGTGATCCCTTATAAAAATGTATGAATATGAATTTACTTAATCCATTTACGTGATAGATGAATGTTAACACCTGCCTGACTATAATCTTATTTACAAATTTACAATTTATTTGCGAGTTTTCTTGTTTTACCAACCCAAGCCCTCTTCACATTTGGTCTAAATGTCAGCGACGTTGGTCTATCCGAGATCAATGTTTGTCACTGATTCTTAGCTGACACGGTGAGACAAACATGGAGGACGGTGTTCATGTCGTGTTATTATATCCGATTATTACTCTTTGCCATAATTATCACCGCAAGCGACTCTGTGAAGGAGAGAAAACCTCGGTTCCGTGATGTTGGCGTTTTTTCCAGTGCAGCTGTATTCAGAGCCTTCAGACAGATATCTGACATCTTCAAGCAAAGTTACAGAATCCAAAAGAAAATGGATGGAACCACACTAATAAACATGTACCCAAAATTTGAATCTTGAATCAATAAGAGATCTAGATAGTCTATAATTCTTCTTTGTTGACATTATTAAAGCATAAACTTCAATGACAGTAAATATTATGATTGTAGTTCTTTACGTACTATGATTCTTTATGAACTTATTTGCTATCAACTCAAAACAACCCAAAACATTTCAAGTTTTAATCACCGCATGGAAACCGAAGAGGGTTTATGTTTGGTCCGTTCGTCCAGGTATTGATCAATAATGATCAAACTTTACACATGCTTTGAATATATGTAAATGATTTGCATCTTGCATTTTCGGCACGATGCTATGAATATGTATATGAAATAGGACCCTTGACTAAGAGCGGTTAACTTTCATATTTCCGAATGACAATACCTATTTCGCAAATTATTTTAATTAAATTAAAATTTTACCAACCTCTTAAACTGAATATTTAAGTCTTAATGTTAAGCCTTATTACCTACGAGGCAATCATATTGGGGTTCATATTTTTTATACAATGCCTTAGGGCAAAATATCACTTTTTCATTGTGCCGTCACGTCAAAAACAATGCTTTGACGTCACAGTTCGCCTATGACGTTGCGTTCCAAATGTGACGGCAGCGGGTAAACTGCCCATGCTAGGAGGTTGATTTTGATTATTTTCGCAAATTCGGTAATTAACAGAATATCATATTCGTAGCCATGACATACTATGTTCACGACACTCGTGCCTAAATATCAGTAATATCGCTCGGGAAATATTAACATTTAGCCACTCGTGTCAAAAACAGTATGTCATGGACACTCATATAATATCCTCTTTTTATGGTCTTTTTCTTTGGGCATTCAGAATGAAAGTACCTGTTGCGAAATCAACTTCTCCCATAGTTAATTATCACTCTTTCTGGAACGTTGCATATGTCATTGATTTACATTATTGATGCACACATTATTGTAAGATTATGTACCTTGAATAATTACTTTTCACTTTCTTCTATAAGAATTAAGGTCAACTATGGTCCGCGTTTGATACATGATATGTGTGACCATTGCTTTTTTTAAAAAACCTTTTGACCTAAGCTCATGTTGCATTTACTGAAAACCGTAACCCTGGCAATTATTTTGATTTGAGTAGATGTGTCACAATTTTCATTCAAATCGAAGATCATGTCATTAAATGTAGATCAAGATTTCAAAATATGATCCCTGGTTAGATTACTGCATATTTAGTGGACCCATTGGCATCAAAGAGCACACAGGGGTGTTGCTTTGGTCTCGCACCACTGTATTCTTTACTTTTGTCTAGAGAGAAGTTTTTCTGATAAATTGTAATGCCATGTAATAATTGAACTTAATAATAATGATATATTATTTTAGAAATTGTAAAAACTCGTGATCGATTAATATGAAGATTGATTTTTTCCGCATTTATACATAAAATGTTTGTGTTACTTGGAGGCTAATTCCAGCGCTTTGTTAGTGCAATGTTTTTACCAAAAAAGGACATTTTCTTTTTTTGTTTTGGAACTAGCACGAATGTGTCAGTCACGTGATCTTCAAGTGTCATTCGTTGTTTTAATCCCAGCTGCTTGAAATGCAGAAGACGTGTCTTCTTGAACACCTTTCATGGAAGAGATTGTTTTTGTGGCATTCTGATATGTGAAAAGTGTCGGCATCTCCAAATTCTTCTAAAAGTGCTGTTTTTGCATGGCGAGATTTCCTTCCGAGCTGACAATGATGTATCAAGAAAAGTGACATTCTCATTACTATGAAAGTGTAGAATGTCATTTTTAACTAAGATTCAGGACAGTTTATCCAATCCAGTTTTCCTTTCCATGTTTCGCTAATGAAAGATAACTGTATGACTTAAATCATAAAACATCAAATCTTTCATTTGGAACTGTGGACCATTTACCACATTACAAGACATTGTAATTTTGTTGAGAAACATGATGGAAGAGGGTTCTATCGAGAAGCAGCATATAAGCTACAGAAAATGTTGATATGCGTGATTTTTATTTTCTCAACCACAATAAA
The DNA here is from genome assembly GCA_921293015.1 of Phorcus lineatus. Lineage (NCBI taxonomy): Eukaryota > Metazoa > Mollusca > Gastropoda > Trochida > Trochidae > Phorcus > Phorcus lineatus. The sequence goes on from OV121096.1 coordinate 38,732,406, forward strand.
GCATTTTCGTTCGAATACAAACCCTTTGACACACCTAATCAGCTAGGAACCTGGAGAATAGTACACATTGTCAGTATAATAAACAATAATCCGCAGTTTACAGTATTTGAATAATCATCTTCCATCAATTTAAACATTTTATGGTTCTGATGGTCAGTAACGATTAACATCCTTCCCAAATACGTAATCACGATCCAATTCATGTCCCTTACAAGCTGCAATTCTACGTTCGAATGATAAGGCAAATGATTGGAGACATTATCTGGAAAATCTTGAAACTACTCGACTATATTTTATTAATTCAATCATTTACTTTTTTCCTATCCTCAAAAGAAAATCTCTTTATGTCAATTTCCCCCCGTATTTTTATCTTATTTTAAAATTTTGATTACGATTGATGTTTAATTCACATTACTTTGCTTTGACGTTGCAGACGACATAGTAGATGTTATAACAGTTGGGGTCTCTGTGTATGCTGCATTAATCAACGCTTGTGATTTGGCCTGTAAGATGCATTAGGTCCACAGTAAGGGGCATTGAGGTTTTTTTTAATTCCTCAGCTGATTTCTAACTTTAGAAAGGCTCACTGCAGGAGACATTTGTATGGTAACCCCTGGCACACCTGTGACCTTTGGGATAAAGAAAACCTAAGTACAGAGTAGCTCAGAGTGCAGAGGCTGATAGTTTTTGACTAAAGTTCCTTACTGCGTAACACTAAAGGTTAATATACCTTAGTGTTGAAGGATACCCTATGGTACGATTTTCGAAGGCGTTTGAGCATTAAGCCAGTACTATACATTTACATGACTGCCATGTCGCTTTAATCGATGTAAATCTAGATTTTGATTAATAATTTTGTTAATGTACATATATATGTCTACCCATATTTTATGTCACGGTACAAGTACAAGTTTTAGCATTTTGAGAGATAGCGAGGGATATTAGACACACGTATGTTCTACACACAGTGACAAAGATTCGATGAAAATCTTCTCTTTATTACCGAAGTCATTATCTTCTTGAATCAACACAACGTCATAGAAGAAGATGTCTTCCTAGCATTGAAATACTCTGTTTTATGTTGTAGTATGAAACATGTTAATTATATGAAATGAATATTGATAGTGTGTCGTAAATGTCGTGTTGCAATTTATGTTGTATTTCAATTACTCTTAGAGATCGATTCATAACAAAATGTGTCAAGCAATTCTTGAGAAAACCATGATTTATCGAGATCGTGTAACATATTAATGACTAGTTCACATTGCTTCTTTGATGTCTATTCGAATGCATTGTAACTTGATTCACGAGGTCGACCATTGGAGTGATGAACATGACATCCCACTGTGATGTTTACAAACACAACCGCAATGAATTCAAGGAATGACTTTGGCTCCATGCATTTTGAAGTAATCTATATCGTACCCCATAGATGGCATTGACAGAAACCACACTTATGAATCAATATATCCTTCGATTACGGAGCTTGCAGTTAGAAAATGTCCTTTATATTCTGTAAATATGAATTGGTTGGAAATTGATATAAAGGAAAGTTTTTACACAAATGCTTGAATTGCTTTGATTTCAAAACAACAATAACTCTGTAATTGATTTCATTGCAAAACGTGAACGACGTGATTGGTCAATTCATCATCAATCTTCAATGGAATAGAAAGCTCATAGCGCGATATTTGTTTTTATCAAGATAGATTCTTTTTGAAAAAAAAAAGGTATTGGCTATATAAGATTGGACAGCAAGAACGTAACTATTATAGAAATAATAAGCTGATCATAAATGTCATTAACTTTAGTAGCTTAAATCAAATCAAAGTTCCCCCCTACGAGAGATGATATGATTAATAGAGATTATTACCCGAGGAAGTATGTCATATGGCTTTAACGAAACGAGTGTGAATTTTTGTATTACCCAAGCGAGAGCTAGGTTTAAACAAAATTCGCACGCGTTTCTATTCAATCGAAAACGCATGGAAATATTCAGAAAACAGCCTGCTTCTCTTGCGATAGCACGCTACAGGGACGTCACGAACAATGGTTTTATGACGTCACAGACGACGAAATACGGCAACTCGCGTTGAAACAAACGTTGCTAGGCACATGTGCACATGTACCCATATGGAAAATATGTCACCACTTATGATTTACCATATGGGTAATAAATAGAGATTATTACCCGAGGAAGTGTGTCGTATGACTTTTACGAAACGAATGTGAATTTTTGTATTACCCGAGCGAGGGTAATAATTTCTTTACAACCGATTCAATTCCATTTCAAACGCATGGAAATATTCAGAAAACGCCTCCCTTCCCTTACGATGGCCCGCTACAGTGACGTCATGAACAATGGTTTTATGACGTCACAGACGACAACATACGGTTACTCGCGCTGAAACAATCGTTGCTAGGCAAAAGTGATATGTGCACATGTGCCCATATTGAAAATATGTCACCGCTTATGATTAACTATATGGGTAATAAATACATTCTAACTCAGCTTAAACCCCACGTGGTCGATTATCTTCGTATCTGTTGGAAAATTAACGTTTGATGTTTGTACCTGATGAAAGTACAGCAGTCATGACGATGTTAGTGAATCACAACGCTCTTTATATCAATCCTTGTTCCATCTAATTAAGAAAGTACCGGCATGCAGAGTTTAGGACTGTCGTTTCCAGAAGATATCGTTCTTCATAAATCACCAGCCAGTGACATCTATCTCTCTTTGTCAATGTCCGTGCGTGATCTGTGCATTTTTTGATAGGAGTTGTTTCCCGCTGTCTTTCTACCCTAGCTAATTCGATTTTGTATCTTAGGGGACCACAGATTGTTTGAATTTAAGGAAGGCGGAAGGTCAAAGTCAAGGTCACCTGACATACCTTGTTAGACACTGTTGTCAAATCGGAAACGCAGCTGGGTAAAAGTGATGGTTTCTAACTGATTTTAATCATTTCTAAGCACATGTGGACTTTTCATAAAAAAATGATTGATTCGTTGGCTTTCGAAGTTGTGAAGATGCCAAAAGCATTTATGATCCGACAGGTCTTTTAATCTGTCAGAATCATAAATTTCAACTTTTTTATTTCTAGTTTTAGTTTACTGTCAGTGATATTGGCTGCGTTTGTTGTTCAAGGTCGGACGGTGTTCGGGTTAACGTTCGCAGATACAGTGCGTCAAAATGAGTTGAGGCAGTCAATCACACTAATGCATATGCTTAATCGACGAATCATTGAAAAATCGATTTCCTTCTTGACCAGACACAGGACTTAGCTTACTCTACCATTCTACTACCAGAAAAATGTCCTTAAACGACTTGAATGGACGATGCGTGGTTTTGATTTAGCCAACGACTACTTTGGTCAGAACCAACTTAATCAGAGCACTTTTAGAGTAGGAGATTCAATTCTTGTCAGTCGGTTAAGGATACCCTTAGCACTAAGGGGGTCCGTATGTTCAAATAACCCTCTACCATTCTTCGGTTTCTTCAATTCAATTTGGAAAGAGCCCCACGTTTTGATCTGCGGGACGTCAGAGCGGTAATGGATCTAAAGCGGAAATGGACCGACCTATAAGATCTCCATAATCTTGACAAAGAGCTCGTCAGTAAGTGCCATTGTTTCCGCCATGGGGATAAGCCAGCCTTTCGTGTAATAGCTTGAAGGATTGACGTGCGTGACAAAAACACCCATTTGAGAAAAAAATTTGCCTTTTCAGACAGATGACTACGTGTCAGATGCAATGTATATGCAATCAGTATCGGTCTGTAGATATTTTCCTGCCATTTTTTGCGCGATCTTCCCTTCACAATCACATAACTTGTTACCTACGTAACGAGGGCTAAGCTCGAGAAAGTTCATTTGATGAATTAGACAAAGGACGCTGTTTATTACCTATTTGCAATTGTCCTTTGAAAACTCTTGCAGGGATGTTGTTGCCCTCCCTTTAAGACAGACAGACAGACAGACAGAACAGTTTATTTCTCAACCAATAAATGGTGGTACACGAGAATATGAAGCAATGTTATTTTTCCTTTGTGGCAATTTTCAGTTGACCAATGTTTGTTTGTAGTTGTCTACGAAATAATAATCGGTTTTTTTGCCAATGGTTATAGGTAGCAATTAATCAATTGCCGCATCGTTTATAGCACTCAACCTATTTATACGTCATCTTGTAGTACCGACTTGATCCTGAAAAAGCTCTCCAGAAGAGCAAACATCTTGTTTAACGCTTTCTTTGTCAAACGTTTTGCTTTGCTTTGTTATATATCTGAACATATATTCGAATCACTATAAATAGTGTGAAATCTTTGCCATTCAACGCCGTCTTGAGGATACGGAACAGGCAGTTGTGCATTCTGCATGGCTAAATATTTCCCCCGAAATTATCACTGAACTAATCGAGTATCACGAATGTTCCCATCTTAGCTTTTGCCTGTCCTTTAGGATCGATATTTTATTCATTTCTCTACTTTCAAACTTGATTAAAATGAAATTAACTGTTTGTTGTCTAGCGAATTCCTGGCAACCATGGAATTGATTACAAATAGGTGGGATCTGTGAGGTTGGAGATCGGTAATTACATTGATGACGACGACGACGACGACGACAAGGGTATTTTTTTTGTCAAACTACACTGAACAGCAAAAGAAATGTTACACCTTTAAAATTGGAATCTAATAAAAAGTTATGTGCTCTTAGTGTTAAACATCCCATTCGTTTAGTCTTTTGTGCTAAAACAAGTCGTGAAAATTTACTGATAATTGTGTCAATGCCATACTTTCATGGGTGGTTTAATGTTTTCGATCATTCATAAAAAAAAAAGGCGTAGAAAAATCATGAATTTAATGACATACTGCCTTTGATTAGTAATTGGTATGCCCGCCATCAGCAACAAACTTGAACTTGAACTCTTTTCCTCACAGAAAACGTAAGTCGTCTGATGAAAGCAGGTTGTATCTGTTTCCATTCGTCCATCAATGCAGGAGTATGTCGTTGACGTGTATGTAGTTACTGCTGTCGTAACCGGATCTTCGGTCAATGTTATCTCAGAGGTGCTCAATGGGATTCATATCCGGCGATCAGGTAGGCCAAGGCAAGACGTTGAGGATCTTTAGCGTCTTTTTTGAGGTCGAGCGTTGTCCTGTTGGAAAAACGTGTTGGGATTCTGCTACATGAATAAGGTGTCCACTGGCTGTAGGACCTGTCAACGTACCTCAGTGCGGTGAGATTGCCGTCAATCACAACAATGTTGCGTTTTCCATGAACGTCAAAGGGGCAGTAGCACGTTTATTTAGGTTAACAGAGTGATATCGGGAAAAAATTAAAATAATGTTACCTATTGTAATGCAGACTCTTTAATCAAAGTAAACAGTCTTCATAATAACATATTTGGTTACGCTATGCGAATTCATTACCCTACCCAATATGTCTAAAAGGTATTCACACTAAAATGCGTTTTCACTAGATACTAGATCCTTTTTTAAGACCATGGACAATCCGGTTGAGTAATAATGTGATTAATTCTCTGAAGATAATGCATTTGGCATAAATATATATTTCCTGGGAAATATTTGAAGAAATAAAATGTCCATTAATATGCTACTGCCTCTTTAAATCGGCTCCAGAATGAGCCCATCGCCTAGGTAACAGGACGTCAAGAGCTTGTCGTTGTCATTACTCTGAAGGACTGTGAGTCGACGTCAGAAGTAATGTTTTAGTGCTAATACGTTTCATGGTACTTGTCTGTGGTTACTGATTATGCCGTAATAAAGTCATTGAGAGACCCCGGTGTTTAACCGACGATCAAATAAAGATTTTATTTGTATTAAGTTGTAAGAAAGTCATCTTAAGTCGGTGGAAATCACCTTGTCATATGGTAAACTGTATGCAAGATTATTGCCGGACAAAGGATCAAAGATAAGAAATGGACAATCTCGGATAGTTTTTTGCGTCTTTCTTAAAATGTAATCACATAATATCAAATACTTTCAAAGTCAGTTTATATCTCCTAAAGTTCAATTCAAGATAGATCACGCACAGGCAAACCAAAATTTGTTTTATTCTAACAGCGTAATGTGTAAGATCATTCGAAATTTGAATCTATTGAGCATTTCCATATATAGTTTTGTAAATATTTCAATGGTGTATGTTATTATGTTCTTTATGCAACTGCATTTGAATTTGGTACATGTGGTTTAAGTCATAAAGCTGTATTTGATTTTGGTTGGAATTGCTTTCAATGCCCAACAATAGATGTTCGAAGAAAGGCTACCTTCTTTGTAAATCTTTAAATGGATGCAATCGTTTTAAATGGAGTTTAGAGGTTAAGATGTTACGTTTTAACTAAGCTTTTGGGTTTGTTTGGATTTCGCAGGGAACAGGTAAATGTTCTTTACTCGTTTATGAATTTGTTCATGGAGTAACATGTTGTCATCAGCTAGGTTGCTAGTTTCTATCAAGATTATAAATCGATACTAACATTTGGATGTTATACAACCTTAAAAGCCAGCGACATGGAAAGCTTTTATTTCTCGGGAAATACCTTATATGATACATGTTGGCAGACGTTAAAGAAGTTTGAAGATTAAATATGTTTGAAAGGTGTATAATATTTATTTTCAATCAGTTTTTTTACCTTGGCCTATGACCATAATGCTAAATAAAATTTGAATTTGAATTTATTGCGAAAAATAACCAGCTTGACTTCATTAAAACATTGAAAATAACTTTAATGGCAGCTAGACGTTGACTGACACGGGTATCTGTGGTCCTTTATAAAAGCAAGATGAAAATAAAACATCTTGGAATATATGTCACTCCATCTGGCAGGTGTAATGCAAAAATAATATATACTACACTACTGCTAAATGTGTTAGTGCTCCCAAGAAGCTAACCGAAACCTAGAAGCGATCTTTTTTCCAAACAACAGGTTTCGTGTTTAGAATGGTAAGTTAAACATATTCTACTCAGAATCTTGCAAATACAAAGGTGAAACTCTCCAATTGCAAACAGTCGTGTAAGAGAGCTACCTAGGGAATCCTTAGCTAAATAAGTTACATGCCATCAAAGTGACATTACATCTCAATGTCTCTTATCAGTGCTGTAGAACTATCCTGGGTAGATAGTGGAAGTCTTACATAACAGAACATTACAGTGTTACATGACAGTTCAGCTGATAACAGCCCTGTTGATAGGACGCAGACATCTCGATCGTCTTCCTACCAGACGCTGCCTACAGCGATGTAGATGTAACACCATAAAGCGGAGATAATCAGACGGCTGACAACTTACACAGGTCTAAATTTGCATGAACTGCCGATGATGAAAATACCGTTATGAAATGCGTGCCCCTTGTCAAATTCCGTTATTTCGCTGACCTTTTAATTGTTTATGGGTTGTCTTTGCAGGTAGTGGTTTTTACCTGAAGCGAAGAAAATGAATTTACACTTCGGTGTTTTAATCCTCACCCTGCGCTAATTTGACATTTGGCAATGGAGGCTTTACGAAAGTCCAACCTTGACCTGAATAAACACTACCCTGTACTCTTGCTAGCACAATCGGAACTACTGGAGAAACTCCAATAATCTAATTAAGGTGTCTGGGAAGCCGTAGCAATACTTTCTGATGAATTATGTCTTGCCCTATCTCGATTTTTCAAACAGGAAAATAAATTCCCCCAGGTCATGTTAAAGGAAAGTAATTATCATTATGAAAACTGACGCTATACAAAAACGATGAAACAGATGATTCTTTCATGTGATTGATATAAATCGTCGTTGAAGAAATTTTAATTTCAGGGAGATAATTCTTTTTAATGTAGCATGCCATTAATGATGTTGGAACAGTATTAGCATTGAATTAGAGATGTGGCATTATTCAATTTTATTTTATGACAACATAATGCAGTTCTACCGGGATTGTTCAATATTTCATACCTGATTTTTTAAATCATTTAAATGTAGTGACAGTCTCCATCAGTTTCAGTCTCCATCAGCTTGAAACAAGACGTTAACCTGATCTGACTATCGACTGTGTTGCATTAACCCCTATCCGTACAAAACATCGAACGTCAGCAGGAAATTACACAGCATATATCCAAAATCAATAAGGGAATAATGTACACATATCGTGATTTATTTGCGCTCTGTTCTTATGGAGCTTGTAGCTGATATGTATTGAGAAGGAGGGTCAGCAAAATCATAAGAACTGTTATTTCTAACCCGTGAACACAAATGCGATATGTCATTATGGTATCTGCGTATACCGAAATCTATCAATGGAAATAGATCGTGACATCGGTTACTTGTGAAGATATCATTAGAACGTATTTGCAGTCACTAGTGATGCAAAGTCGTGAACGATTTGTGTCCAACTAGCTTTTTCCATTTCGATACCATATGTTTTACTCGCTTATGAAGAAAAGAATCGCAAGAAAAATTCAGTATCCTATATTGATCGAAATAAGGGGAACTCATAATGGGAACTTATTTCAGTTAAAACGATGCACCATTAATATTCTCGTTCATAACCAAGTTAATAGAAAATCATTTTGTTGTTGCCCTTCAATTTCAGAAATATTTTAGTTGTATACGCTATCAAAATTGTATCGTTATGAAATGTTTTTCACGGCGATACATGTATGTAAAATGCTTTGAGACAGTTTACACTTTGTTTATTTTGTTATATCTTATCAAGACCGTTATCGTAAATTTTCTTGCTAAATTTCCATGAGATTAAAATAGAATAAAATGGGTAACAATGAAAGTGGATTTCTCGAAGTTGTGTCGCATGCATCAATGCATCTCATGCACAATTATCGCATGTTCTCGCTCGGGCAATATAAAAGACAAAACAAAATGCATCGTAAATTCATTTTACACACTTCCTCGGGTAATAATCTCTATTAAACACGCTTGCCAAGCTGATGTGATTTTTAATCAGACGCGTAAAGGCGCATCAAGGACGTTCTTAGGCTGTCAAGGAATCAATAGTTACATCATTAGAATGTACATGATCACTGTCTCCTACGAATCACACTGATTGACGTATTCTAGGATCAGAATCGTTCACGTGTTGAGAGGGGTTTCTTCAGGGCGCTGACTTGAAACGTTCTGTGGACATCGTTCAAAATGATAACAAATTATAACTTACTAAGTCTGTTTCATCTCGTTTGATTTCATGAATAGAGTACTACGCTGAGAAGTGTTATATGATTTTCTACGAAACGAGTGTGAATTTAGTTATTATCTGATGACTTCACAGAAAAAGGCAAGTGCAGCTCGCACTGAAAGAATCGTTGCTAAGCAAAGGTTATATGTGCACATATGAAAAATATGTCAGACTAACGAAATAGGTAATAATTTGCGCGAAGTTTACGGTATGTCGCATGACACATTACACTAGTGTAATAATTTCTTCTATACCGATTTTACTCCATTTGAACTCTATTGAAATGTCTAGAAAACAGCGTGCTTCTCTTGCGACGGCCCGCTATATATAGTGACGTCATTTTATGACATTAAGGACGACCACATACGGTACCACGCTCAGAAATAATCGTTGCTAGGTGAAGGTGGTATGTGCACAGAAGATAAGAGTTAGTCAACACGCTTACAATTCTAGAGTTATAGGCGCACAAAGCTCCTTAAAGTCTGTCCGAAATTCCTCAAGTGATCAGATGAAGGGGGCATTTGTTGGCTTCAAGAGCAATATCCTCCGGATGACCACTGGTCTAATGTGACTAGAGAGGAAGATGCACTTTCGTCTGTGTTCTTGTCTGAAGTGGACATCATATGTCTTTCTAAAACTAACCAGCCTGCCAGGGGCATATTTGTTAAATTATATGCGATGGAAAAGGCTATGATCATTTTGGCAACACTCACCCCTATCCCTTCTTTTAAATTCAAATTCTGACAAATGATATGACTGTTGAGTAGTTAAGAGTTTATTATGATTATAAGAAAATGAAGATAATATAACAAATGCTTTTTTTAAAAAAGGTCCGTTACTTTCAATTGAAAAATATAATAGAATTTTCTTTAAATTCTGTTATTTGCCAAGGAGAGAATACACATGTGATGTAATTGTGACAATTTTATAGTTTTGATGCTTTCTCAGTACAATAAAAAATCTAAAAACAATATCACGGTTTGAAAGCTTTATATCAATACGATGATTCTATGGGGAGTCGAAAAATACCCTTTACGTTCAAAGATATAAAAGGGGAAGATATAATCGCATGCTAAACAAAACAACTGCCCTCTATGGTTTTGCTTCAAAGACATAAGATAAGTCAATTTTTCAAAACTCTTCAAGAAGACCACTGTCAGTCTTACTGATGATATGATAGAGTGACAGGGAAAGGTTTAAAATCTACATTGTATATTAATGTAATGTAATTAATTGATGTAATGTAAATTGTCAAGCCTTTAGAATAAAAATCCTAAACATTCCAAACGTTCCCTAAAATTGATTGGGAGCTCTACCTGATTCTAATTGACGTTCATATATCCTTTGTTGGATGGTCCCCCTAACTCATGTGGTAGATACCCAAAAGATGTTTATCTAAGGTACAAGGTCGACGACAAGCAGCTACCGATAATTACACAAGAGGGTCTTGAATTAGACCAGAAGCATCTTGCCCCTCCTTTATACAAGCTTCCTGACGACGTATAGTCGTGTAAAGCAGGCCGATCCGTCTTGTAAAGGTGGAATCAATCACGGAACACAACCAGATCTGATCTTAACGTTGAGATGGGCTGACTTTATGTCGTCTCAGACGTTACCGACGAGATCAAGTATCGATGAGTCTATTTGGGTCTTGGCTTCATCTCGACGTCATGACATTATGGTAATGTTTTGGGATGGATGTGAGAGCCCTGATGGGCTATTAGTACAATATGGGACGTCCAGCGTAGAGAGGACTAAACAAGACATCTTTATGGATGTTTATGGTTTATATGGGGTCAAAGGTTAAAGTGAAAGAGTTTAAACATTTCCGAATTGCTCCACAATATATATTTGAAAAAATGAAATACTTCAGACGACACTTGCTGTAGATATCATTTTAATGATGACTGGATGCGTCGCATTTCGACTTGTTTACAAGTCTTTTCAACAGTGTGGAGCTTTAACAACATGGCAAATATATAGGTACACAGGTAAACGCTGTAACAATGTGTAATAGACTTAGATTGATTAGCAAGTGACATGTGGTTAGCGAGAGTAGTGCACAATGCACTATTTATGAGGGATTAAGATTTGAGTCATTATAGTGGCCTCTTCCTGGTCGGTCCCAGTCCGTGAATTGATCTATTGTTTCAATTGCACAATTGACATTTCTTGTGTACATGTAATTTCTAGGAGTATATGATTTTATGCTTTTTGAAGAATGTCTTTTTATGAAGTTGAATTTACTCCAAAAGCGTTTTGTAAGGTTGTTTTGCGATGATGTCGATGAAGTATCATTACTTCTCTCTTCCAATTTTGATACTATTGAGTCATCCTTCACGCTTGATAAACTTGTGTTAGATTGGTGAAGGTCCTCGGATGATTGTAAGTCATCTGACTGGCTCAATACCTCTACAAGTGAAGACTCATCCGATTGTTGGTTATGATGTTGAATTTGTTCTATATCAATTGCTGGGGGCGTTCTTCTGTCGTGTTTCTTCCAATCCTTGTGGACCCTGTTGTTTGGAAGCTTTTTTTGTCCTTTGTGTGATGTTTTCTTCTTTTTCTGCACATTCGAAGAGTTAGATGATGGCAGATTTATCACTTTCACACTTTTGTTTTCCTCCTCATTTTTCCATATTTCTAAAAGTCTATCTTGCAAATGTTCCGCTTCACTGTCAATGCAGAAACCTGAAATCAGTTCTGACATGAGTTCATCAATCTCTTTTTATCATCCAAAACTGTGTTCCGTAGGAGATATCGCTTGTGGAAGATCAAGCGATATCTCCTAGGAGATATCGTTTTGACTGTAGATTTTGAACAATGCCCTATTACAGTCAAGATCATGACATCACAATTGTTTTACATCATCAAGTAATGACATCACAATGCTATGACGTCATAAACATGATGACGTCACAATGCTATGACATCACTCCACTGAGAATCTTAGAGTAGTTCAATTTTCAGAAATACACATTTTTCACGGAATCGAAATGAAAAATGATTTTGAATGATAAATAGAATCTCACCCTCGTGTCTTCTGATATCAAATATATCAACACTCGTTGATAAAAGTAAAATATCCTCGGCAAGCCTCGGATATTTGTAACTTTTATCAACTCTTGTTGATATATTTTATATCAGAAGACACTTGGGTGAGATTCTCTATATATTTTTGGGCACTGGTTTTCTATTTCAAGTAGACATATTTAAAATTGTATCCTATATTCCTCAGATGAAAATCCATTTCCCCTTTCCAAAAATTTATTTGGTATGTACGGGGTCGGCATATTAAGAAAGTCTCTATATATTTCTGCAGTCCGTTTTGTTCGAACTGCATTATAATAGGCCTGCTTTCTGTCATTTAGTTTCCGGCGCCATGTCTTTATCATTGCCTTTCGTAGTTTAAAAGCTTCATTCTCCACTTCCCTGGCTTGCTGTTTAGCGAGGTGCGAACCGTAATGCTTCTTAGCGTAATCTTCTAGATCAGGTTGAGTGGTATCTTTGTCCTCTTCAGTTTCAACTGACTGATTGTCGTTAGACAGTCCAATGAAGCGACACAACTCGTGAAGCTGTTGTTTCAGTAAGCACAGTTCTCGAGGAATCTTCTTGTTCACTTTTTGACTGCTCCTCTTCAGCTGGTTAATCGCTAGCTTATGCCATCTTCAGTATCTTCTATATATATTCAGTCTATCTAAAGATTGCCACGCAATTACAAAAATCTACTTATATTATATGTAGAAAGAGTAAACATCGGATGGTTATGACTGGATCAATCTTCTTTTATGATGATTTATAAATGTATATATGTTATGTCATTGTTTCTATACTATCATTACTTTAAATCTTTCAAAAGTCTTCTTTTACTTTTGTTAAAATCATATATATTTGTACGACTTGGAATTTACTTCATATAAACAAATAAAAAGAACATAAGAAGGGGAAAATCACATTACTTTATCAACGTTTCCAGGATTTATATGTACGCTAAAAGCTGTGGGTGACCTTCAAAGAGTAGGAGATGTTTCAGATATAGACTCAACTAATGGACCGAATGTTGTAAATGTCAAAACAGCAAAACATAGTGATCACTTTTAAAGATTGTGTTTTTGTTTCATTATTTCTGTTAGAAATACGAAAGCGGACTTAGATTCTAAAACATGAGTTGACTTACATACGAAATAATGTCGAGGTATTTTGTAATATATTGCCGTGAAGTATTTAAAGGTAACACTGAACACGGTTCTCTTGCATCAAGGGGTGTTGAGGAGCGACGTAAGAAGTGATGAACTCCTACTATCCCGTGATGTTATAACCTTTATGGCAAATCTAATTAGCTGATTTCTTTTAAACCCTTTTAAAGTGTATCGATCAACACGATTAGTTTAGAGCGAAAAAAGGGGTACGGAAATTAAATAACTAGGCGTCAGCGTTTTGTTCAGAGAACCTCGATGTTATTGATGGTTCTCTGGGCTAATATATTCGTTAGATATCGCCATAACCGAATGTTTGGGTACATATCAAATTATTACATTCATATTTCAATGAAAAATATTTTATCACATAGAATTGTTATAAGATAAGATGACGTCACATTCTCGAAAAACGTTCTTTTATCATACTTGAAAAGATGTTTAAGAAATTAAACTTTATGTAGTTTGTGAATAAATTGTATAAGCGTAGAGTGCTTCATGCTCATAATTAGGGTTTTAATGCTATATATTGATATTATTTTGTTGTTACCATTGTAATGTATTTTATTGATGATATGTCTTATGCATGCGTGTAAGAATGACCTTATTTGTGAATGTTTGTGTGCATGCATGTATGTATGTATGTATACATGTACATGGCAGTACGTAGGGGTGTGTGAGTTTGTATGCAGTATGTATGTTTGTATGTATGTATTATGTATTATATATATATATTGACATGTATGTAAATATGTATGTATGTATGTATGTATATATGTGTTGATGTATGTATGATGGTAAGATTTAATTCTGGTATCAAAGTATGGAAAGTTATGATTGGTTGGAATATAGAGATTATTACCCGAGGAAGTGTGTCATATGACTTTTACGAAATGAGTGCGAATGTTTGTATTACCCGAGCGAGAGCGAGGGTTATACACAAGTTCGCACGAGTTTCGTAAAAGTCATATGACACAATTCCGAGGGTTATAATTTCTTTATTACCGATTCTATTTCATTTAAAACACACAGAAAGCGGCCTGCTTTCTTTGCGGCGGCCCGCTCCAGTGACGTCACGAACAATAGTTTGATGACGTCACAGACGACATGATACGGTAACTCGCGCTGAAACAATCGTTGCTAGGCAAAAGTGATATGTGCACATGTGCTCATATTGAAAATATGTCATCACTTATGATTGACCATATGGGTAATAAAGTATGATATGGTATGGTAGTAAGTGTATGCTATGGTAGTAAGTGCTATTTATAGATGTAATGTGTGTGTGTGTTGACGCGCATGTCAGAGTGTGCGTGTACTTAAGTGCGGAGATAAGTTGAATTTCGTGTGAAAGTAATGATATTTGCGCGTGAATCGGCGTTGCGAATGTTCTATTATGAGTGTTATTTTACAAATACGATTATACATGTCTTTTAATGAATGTTTGATAAGTTTAATATTTATATAATATATTTTATCATATATTGTTTTAAATGAATATGTAGTGTCTCGTAGGCCTATTGGCCGGATGTTACTTTTAAACATGTTTTATATCTGTATTCATTTGGTATTGTAACATGTGACACTTAAATAAAATAATTTTCTTCTTTCTTCTCTTCTTCTTCTTCGTAAGAAGTGATGAACTCCTACTATCCCGTGATGTTATAACCTTTATGGCAAATCTAATTAGCTGATTTCTTTTAAACCCTTTTAAAGTGTATCGATCAACACGATTAGTTTAGAGCGAAAAAAGGGGTACGGAAATTAAATAACTAGGCGTCAGCGTTTTGTTCAGAGAACCTCGATGTTATTGATGGTTCTCTGGGCTAATATATTCGTTAGATATCGCCATAACCGAATGTTTGGGTACATATCAAATTATTACATTCATATTTCAATGAAAAATATTTTATCACATAGAATTGTTATAAGATAAGATGACGTCACATTCTCGAAAAACGTTCTTTTATCATACTTGAAAAGATGTTTAAGAAATTAAACTTTATGTAGTTTGAGAATAAATACATTTTTTGGGGTTAAAGTTAAGGCACATGACCGAAGGTCGTGAGGTTCGACGTTGATAATATTCACCTGTAAAAAGGTATTGCAACATCTGCTTTATCAATGTACTTTATCAACTCTCATGTGTTTATACTGTTTGCAGTACATTTGGGGGGGGGGGGGGGGGGGGGGGGGGGGATCAACACGCAACACTACATGTAATATGTATATGTTCGTCATAACATTAACAAGCAAAAGTCAGCCACCATCAGTGGACGAGTTTTCGAAAGATAGCAAAATCAATTGGTTTTATAAAAAAATCGACAATCTTCAGTAGTCAGTGGACTCATCTGTGGATTGTTTATCATGAGCATCTAGACAAATGCTTAGGTTATATTTGCTTTGTAGGAAGATTTTATTTACGCAGAATCTAAAGTTAGCTAGGCGTCCCCTTTAGACGGACACTAATTGGGCTCTCCATTACTCGCGGTTTGTAATATGTCATGTACTACAGGGTGTTGCAAGGCGGTATCTCTAAAACTATCTATAATCTTTTCAGTGTATTTTACTATATCATTCTGTATTTAAAAATGATGTATCTATAAGCAATACTGAGTTAAAGTACGACGTTTTGACTCGAGGTTCGGAATGATGGTGAATGCTATCAAGAACATATTTACAAGAAAAAAACTGTAAATCATTTCCATTGCTTCGGGACATGTCGATTTTGTATTTAGAGTTGCTCTTTTAAGTGGAGAACCTCCTGTCTATCAATAGAACAACTTATTTCTGTCAACGTGATCTTTCATTGGCCTCGAGACCTTGGGGACTATTTTGGAGGGTTCATTATTGGTAACGAGCACAGGTTGAAAATAGAACATTTCACACCTCAGACTTCCTTCAAACATTTGTGTGCCATAAGACACAGGAAATGAGATGCTGAAAAAGTTTTAGGTCAAATTGACACAGCTGATGTAGCTTAGAGTTGACGTTTTAAGATACCAATACGTATTTTCTGCGAGACTGCTTTATTTTTATGTCTAAAATGCGATTCTCGGTTCCGATGTTTTTTGTGTATCTGAGTATGAACCCAAGGTCTTTGGTGTTGATTTGTCAATGCGTTTTTTAATGGAGTTTTTCCTCTCTTCCAGAAAGTAGTCATCAGTTTATGCAGATGCTTGGAGCTGCTCTCGATCAAGCTGTAGATAGAGTAACCTCACAGTCAGACGACTACGATGCTGTAAGTAGACTTCAAAAAACCTTTTTATACTTAGTTGTTTATGTTTCTAGCAGAGACAATTCGTTACAAGTTAAGAAGTCCAGTAATAAATAACTTAGAAATATGCACGACGTTTTATTTTTAAATATCAAAAGATATGTGGAGAGATAACAAATCACATTTTCATATCAATTCCAAATTTATACATATAATGTATCAAATGGCCACTAGCACGTTTAAAAAAATATATATTTCTGCAAACTTTCCACGATAAAGCTTACTTTACGCCAGATGTGTTATCATCAGTGGGTCAAAACATCAAATTTGTTAACCATATTATCCGTAGTCGAAGTTGAAACAATCATGACAAGTAGCAAGCAAAAACCACCGGCGGCCATTTTTGTGTGAACACCTTTAAATTATTTTAGGAAGAGAAATGGATTAGCATAGCTTAACGGTTCGTTTATATACTGCTTCCTTACATGAAAAGACATTATGTTGCAATTGGAAACATTTATTTCTGTTTTCGTGATATCCTGTTACTAATCTGGAACACATGCCACTGTCCCTTGAAATAACTGGTAGAATTATTGTAGGAAGTATTATCATATTGCTACATCTGTTAAATATTCCTATATATTTGATCAAGATGTACTAAATTATATTTACGAGAATAAGTTTAACATCAAGTCTCATAATAGTGTTCCAATCATCTGAACACAGAATGTGTCCTGTATTCAGTATTGATGCAGTCAGTCACTAAACTATGTCTTCTTCAAACAGAGCGAGAGCAATGAGGACCGTGAAATGAGAAGATTTGCTTCCGATCTTGTCGCATCAGTTGTCACCAAAGTCAGAGACGTAAGTTTTGACAGTATTTTTACAGTATTTTTACGTAAACGTTTTTTTTGTTTTGCAAGAAGTTATAAGGAAAGGTTATTGCGCATCAACAACGCTGAAAAGTTTTAAAGCAAGATTTGATTTTTCAAAATCAAACTTAACACCACACGATGTCAAATATCAATCCACTCACTTGTCGCAAAAGTTTTAGAATGTCATTAATAGGGACGTTGGTTAGTATTCTTAATGTCTAGCACATTCGTATTTTGTCGTAATGATAGCTTCATAATTTTGTTTTTAAACTTATCAATTTTTTTTAGAAAATCCCCCAAATCTTTTTCCGCATTCTGAACACTGGTTGTCACTGACAAAAGTATTCTACACAAAAAGGACTATTTTCATAAATATATAAATATATGACACGAGTTTATGAACAATAAATTGTGACTACGTTATATGTATAGTCGATAAACAGGGGCGTAACTACGAAATTTTCCTTTGTAGGCACAACAAAAGGATGTGTTAATCCAAACTGACTAAACATCAATAGATTCCTTGTGCGCATTAGATAGTTGGCAGCATATATCATCCTGTTTATGGCTAGCAATTGTTCTATAGTTCAAAGCCTACTCGGATCAAAAGTGATGCGAATCAAGTTTGTGATGTCTCATTATAAGTGTCCCAATATTTGCCAAACCATGCACGTATGATGAATGCGCCCTATTGATTGTCATTTCATGCGAAAAGTGGACATGAAAGGCAAATGACGCCATCTTCAGATGGTAGTTATCTGAGCCAATCATTGTTATTTAGATGCGATTGGTTGAATTTGCGTTTTACACCTCTTATTTCCTTTAGAGGAAATTTTAGTGTGTTGTCAACCCAAACATCTGTTGCAGATAATTCTTTCAGAAGAAAACAATATCTTTCGCTGATTTTAATTCGCTTTCTGCGTTGGCGACACCAGTAACCTATAAATGACATTCAGAGTTATGGAAAAGAGTGTTATATGATAATGATTGTACGATTCATAATATCATTAATTCACGTCTAAAGTCATAGTTCAAGTTTTAAGTGTTAATGACTAATCTATCTAATGTTTTGGTGTTATAACTACGATTTGTATAACGTTATGGCCTGATCCGTCGAATGTTCAAAACTTGTAAACATCTTTTTATCGTCTCTCAAAGAAAACACTGCTATGAAAGGGATTCCAAACACCCCTTCTACTAAAACGTAAAAATATATATGCACTCTTTTTATTCTTTTAATATTATAATTTGAATTAAACGTAAAAAACATGTAGACACCCATTTTGTTTTTGTTTGGTAATGCAAGCTAATTTATAGCTAAAATCACAGTGCCGATCCGTCGAGTTGGTTTCACTACCCTGAAAGTAGAAATTCGACGGACAGTCTTGTAATCACAAGGTAAAGGTTACCGATTCTGTGACTTCACGGAACTAGATGATTCTTCACTGCTCCGGTGATTGTTACAGTGTCATTGTCGCTTGATTGAGTCTTTTGATATTTTGGTTTCCCTCCGGGGGTTGGAATTAACTACACTGGGCCCTTGATCATGTGAACATTGCCGTGTTTACGATCGACATTGTCATCAATGAATTTATGGCATCATGGTAAAATATGAGAACTGATGGATATCTGATAAGATTGGACGTGTTTCGCTTAATTCTTTGCTGAATTTTATGGTTTTAAAATGTAATTTATTGAAATATCACCTCACTAAAAGGCTATCATGTTATTTAAAGGTATGACATTTTGTAAAAATATTTTCAACACCTTAGGGACTTCATGAATATCTCTAGTGAATTAACGTAAAGAGAAATTCTGTTAAAAAGACATTTTTGTAAATGCTCTTACTGAATGAGAAAGCTTAAGTTATTTAATGACATTCAGAAAATGATAAATGTCTTATAAACATGCATGGAACTATATATATATCGAGTTTTCCATAAAATGCATTCAGTTTGCAATTCTAAACATATTTTTTGTTTAAATAGCGATACCGTATGTAATAAGAGAATATTAAACCATTACACAAACAGTGTTATTTACATAGACTATGTTTTGTAATAAAAATGTTCAATACATGATGATGAAGAATAATAGAAAGTAAATAAAACAAACCCTTTACGAGCTAAGTAAAGCCTTTGACATTCAATTTTCTTTTTACAACTACACCGTAAATTTAATAAGCCCATTGCGAGTAGATAACGGCGATAATATTCCATGTCAACTGTAGCTCGGGGCATGCATCACCGTTATCATCCATATGTGAGTTATACGCATTATCACCACAACCTCACCCTTCGGCTATAGGCCTTGGTTCGTGTGTAAAATCCTTACATGTCTCAAATTTAATAACCAACTTATGATCTCACGAGAATAACGCGACCTAGTCTCGTTTCTTGGCCATTGTGTACGTTTCGTCACATTTCAGTCAATACTTTGTTTGGATGTAACACAGGTTGGTAATGAAATTAGATACATTTCAATTTTGGCATTCTTCATCATTACGTTGTATGAAGTAACTAAATTAGATAATATCATCTTTGGTTAAAGACATTTTATCTAAGCGTTTTACGAGTTCCCTATTGCTGTTAGTAAGACAAACGGTGGGCGATGTTGTTCCTTCACATCACTTTTGTTTTTCGTATGCAATTGATAGTTTACGATTTTTGAAAAATATTTTCAAATATAAATCATGTGCTTTGATGAATATGAGTCAAGGTCCCCTGAAGGCATTCTAGAGGTTGAATGAAAATGAAGAAATAGTTTCTCGTTATACAACTTTTTAATTCATATAATGAGCATTTCGACATAACGTCCAATGTCGTTATCAAACAAGAGGGTTGACTATAATTTACGAGTAGTCTTATGCAAACGTCACCTTTTCAGAATAAAGAAGTTCAATATCCATAAAATATTCTTTTATCGTCATAACTTAGTAGTTCTGTCACTTTTGAAATAAATAAGATGTTAATAAATTCTAGCCTTAGCTTAGAGTAAATCGTATCAAAATACAAGAAGAACACTGTCTTATTTGCTATAAGAACCTCTGGCAGTACAGTACAAAGAGTTATCCATAGGAATTTCAACAAGTGACAGAATGTATAGTCCGGATATAATCAAGGATTACTATTGTTTATCGGCTCTTTATGCCATCAGTGTTTTTGCTTTTCTCTAATGCTGTGTTTTATTTATTAATCATTAATTTGATATCTCACGTTTGCACAGGAAATCTACCCATCCTATCTACGCTTACTTCGATCAGGCGACGAAGAGGATAAAGAAGGTAAATTGTTAAATTCCTATTCCAACTTTTGTTCTGTACTCGTTTATGCAAATTGAGAATACTAAACGACGTCCCGTTTAGTAACATTTTTGTGAAACAAGTGAATAGAAGCGAAAGCGAGTATGATACCGATACCATTCACGAGTTTCATAAAATGTGGTTAAACAGGACTGAAGTTAGTATTTTTTTTTTTCGCAGAATCATGTCAAATAAAAAGCATGAAAATCGCCGCGATTACTCCTGCTGCCGCGTCGCTAACATTGTGACGTCATACGTAAATATTGTGACGTTATGTGACATCAATCAGCACGCGTGTTATGTCAAACTGTTTAGATGATAAATAGTTGCGTTTGTAAAATTTCCGGGATTCATTGTAATTGAACACATCCAAATTCAATCATAACCGACGGCATTGGAAAGAAGTCGGCAACATCAAACACAGCGGGAAATTTGGACTAAGTTAGACAGTTGAAATATTTTCGTTCATAAATGATCAATCATATTTATATTTATTCATGATATCTACTGGTAGACAGAATCTAAAAAATGACAATGACAACGGTCAAACTGGAGTACGGCACGAATTTTGAAAAAAACCACGAAAATTAAATCTTGAGTGAGGCCTAATCTTGTAAACATGATGTATCAATTCGCAGTGATTCTCCTTCTGTGGTGTCTGTGGACAGTCATTGTCATTCAACATAGGGCAGTTTTTCAAATCAAAATCGAGAATACAACGAACTCACGTTACAATGTAGATTTACAAAACGGCGGTAACTTCATCGGGAGAGACATATTATTCCACCAAGTGAGGGTATATAATAATATCGATGATTTCGTCCATCCGTCCGTCCGACTGTTTGTCCGATCGATTGCAGAAAAAACTATTTATCCGATTGGTTGCAAATTTTGCTCATATGTCCATCTAATTATGAGGGATGTAGTGCCTAGCTTTAATCAATTTCGTGAATTTTTTAATATATTACAAATTAATTCGATATAGTCTTAGTTATTTTCTAAGGTCAAAATATGTCCGACCAAATGTTGCAGTTGTACCTAACATATATTTTTATGATTTTATTTCTTACTTTTGGTAAATTTCGAGTTTTAGACTGTTTCAAAATGAAATTTAAAATGATCCATCGGAACTGATTAAATACATCTAAGGTCTTTTTCTCAGCTCCAATGAATGAAGTCGAATTGATATAACTCCGATCATAAACCCCAGAGGATCGTTTCCATGTGGACGTGCTTATTGGTAAAAACATGATCTTATTACTTGAACCGCATTTTATGCATCCGATAATTACCAGCTGCCAACGTGATTCCCATGTATGTAAGACATATGGAGACAGTATATCATGTTTTGCGTATATGAGGGAATATGGAATCACAGGAGATACGAGGAGGGTTTGGATGACGCCTACATGTACACAGAGGTTGTTAATGCTAGGCGCAACAAAGTTGCATTAGTGTATCAATGTTCCAAGGCAAAGTTTAGGATAGATAACTCGGATCGTATTCCAACAAGAATGGAAGAAACAAGTATGCGTATACCTATAAGTGGTTAACTGCAGGCGTTGTTCATACATGCAGTTTCAGGGATGGATTTCAGTAATACAGATGATGGCCAATATAAGTCCTATACAAATGTATTGTTCTACATGATTATACTGAAGCTACTTCATATATAAAATGAATTGAAAACTTATAATTTAGAGATGACACCAACGTAAGAACAGCTTTAGTCTAAGAATCATGCAGAGGTAGAAAAGGAAAAAATATCGAACTCGCTTACTTAGTAGCCTCTTGCCATCAATCGAGCAAATCGATCATTTGCCAGGAACGATAACTACGGTCGATGAAATAGCTAAAATGTATTTCAAAATAAAAAAAACGATGAAGTTGTATATACATTTTATTCCTCGAAAGGTTGGTATTGATATCGCATATTTTACACGTCTGTGCTGTTTACTATCATAGGTTGGATATTATGTTACACGCCTGTGCTGTTTACTATTATAGGTTGGATATTATATTACACGTTTGTGCTGTTTACTATCATAGGTTGGATATTATATTACACGTCTGTGCTGTTTACTATCAGAGGTTGGATATTATATTACACGTCTGTGCTGTTTACTATCATAGGTTGGATATTATATTACACGTCTGTGCTGTTTACTATTATAGGTTGGATATTTTATTACACGTCTGTGCTGTTTACTATTATAGGCTTGATATTATATTACACGTCTGTGCCGTTTACTATTATAGGTTGGATATTATATTACACGTCTGTGCTGTTTACTGTTATAGGTTGGATATTATTTTAGACGTCTGTGCTGTTTACTATTATAGGTTGGATATATAACACGTCTGTCCTGTTTTGAAAAGAAAGTTTATAACACTTGGTAGTAGGTTACTCTTTTTCAAAATCAAATAGAAATAATTGTTTTCAAACTATATTCATTGCGTTTGGGCTCCAGTCTAATGGTTTGAAGTTGTGATGAATGACATTTCTCTACCGGAAAGGTCACAACGAAAAGAAGCATGAAATCTGTTGAGAGCCAGCTTAAGATTTTCAAGATATTTGCGATGAATAATAGTCTCGAAAGGTCAAGACGCTTATACAAAATAATTGGCGGCTTCTTTTTGAAGGTATCATTAACGCACATGGCTTGTGGCGGGGGCGTTTTTCAACAAACTTTTTAAATCTCAGTTGTGGACCAATTGCGTGATGTTATAGACGAATGTTTCTCTCTCTTAGTCAAAAGTTCTATAAGTTTGTTCGGTTAAAATCATTGGGCCAACCAATTTCACTACATTTCCTTTCGACGCATCGAAATGATACGCTATATATGTCTTTGGTGTATTCGTACAAGCAAACTGTGCGTATTCAGAATGGAAAAAGTACTTTAATGTAATAAAAAAATTTCATTGTAAAACATTACTTGCAGAGGGCACTGTTTGACAAAGAATTTATAACCATTATTGAATAAATGCATAAACACAACAAAAGTTTTATTCATTTGATTTTTTAGACAATAGGGCAATGAAACCTTTGGTAACAAACTGTAAAATGGTTTCATTTTGTCGTAATACAAGTTACTGTACTTTTGGTATACAAGGGCAATTTAATTTGCCATATTTATTACTTATTTTTGTTTTCATGGAAACAAGTTAAATTAAGATTGAGCAAGGGGATGGGTTCGCATCCAGTCTACTGATTAGTGGCTCCAAATTTTTTGTATAGATTCTGTGATAATAAAATATTTATGTCACTTAGAAATGTCTTCCTCTGACGTCTGATGTTTTTAATAGATATTCTAAGATGCCTAGCGGTTAGAACAATCGAAAATAAGAGCACTTTTTCAGACCATAAAGGTATAGTTTTTTCATGACGTAACAATTGAATTACGTTATTCGCTCTTCCCCGCTGCACCCTCGTGATCACGCGTCCATGGTTACCGTTGATCTCGGTTCTATCGATCAACATGGCGTGTCCCTATATATATATTTATTATCATATCATATCATATCATATTGGCGATTAGCGATAATGTTATTTGTAACGGAGAGTTGTTTCCAATCTTCGGGTTCTGTGTACAAGGTACATGTAGCATGCCGTTAGTTCACGTCCACATTGTCACACACTAGTTCTATGGGTCAGTGCACATCGTACAAGAAGGAAAAATGGAAAGCAAGTGCTTGTCAACTGTCGAATGACCGCTTTGTTTCACGTCAGGTCACGGCGCCCCGTGGCCATGTAACGTTGGTAAGCGTCTTCCGTCTCTACAAGGATCAGTGTAATACAGTTAAAGATGTCAGTTGTTCATGGTGTTCTTATATATAAGAGATTAAACCATCATCTTCAACGTTTATGATAGCAGCAAAAAACTTAATGTCCGGATTCAATCCGCCATCACGCTCCCAAGTCAAACAATACCATTACTTCTTTGTGAAATGATAACGACACGGTAAGCCCTATATTGGTGTGGTGTGTCCAACACTGCATACTCGCACGACACCAGTGTGTAAAAGTAAATTTATTTAAGAAAAACAAGAGGTGTCTGTTCGTTCGTGTAATAATTGTTGAATAAATGAAAATTTACAGTGCAAAACTAAATATTCAAGGTTTGAACTAAAAGTCGTTTTAAACAAGGGGTTGAATTATATAGTAGGAATAGCCAGCAGTTAGCCCTGTTCATGGATTATTAATGTGGGCGATGTAAACACTATGTTTTATTTGGATATGATAAAATCCCCCTATAGAGAATTTTGGCATCATAGTAAAGAAATAAAGTTCGCGCTACCCCAATTTGATTTCTAATAAAGTATTGTTTTACTCTGAACTATCATAACGTTAGAGCTTTCTGACTACCGTCGTGGTGCTTTAACTTTAACTTTAACTATACATTATTACAAAACAAATTGGGGTAGAGCGAACTCTTAGATATAGTTTAGATTAGTATAGATATGACACTCTGATGCACACCCCACGTCATGATCAAAGGGGTGACAAACTTATGACATTAGGTATTTTGTTAGTTATTCCATAAAGCACGTATAGACAGAAAGGTAATCGACTTATGTGTAACCATTTACTTCATCAATTCTTGTTACAGACTACAGCGACATGTACGATCAACAGTCAGACAACGGCTCAGATGACGAGTTGTTCTTTTCAAATCAAACCTCGGATGAAAATGCTTTCTCAGGTGAATTTGTTTGTGTTAACTACCCTCAGTCCAATTTACATGTGACTATTTTTATAGGTCAAACGAAACATTGTTAAAGTTTGATTTTTGTAATTACATTGTAATTCCTTTCACAAATACATTCTCAATAAAAAAAGATACACTTTTATGAATTGAAAATATCAATAAATTCTTTTCCAGACAACCAACGATCTGTGCGGTTCAGCTTTGATGAGTCCATCATTCCCGTGTCAATGGACAGTCTGGAGGTTCTGGGTGCCGCGGGACTAAAACCTGTATCTGAGCATATGCTGACTCCTGTTCCCTCTCCAATTCCTGGTGATGGCTCAGAGTTTGACTTCAGGGTTCAGAGCCCTTCAAAGCCTACAAAGCGTGAAAGCAGATTGACGGAATCACTACTTCTTCGTTTGCTGGATGACCTGAACCATGGAAGATTAATGCATGAAGATCTTTTGAAGTTGACTGGATACTGCATTGACGTCGTCAAGGTGAAAGAGGCGCTTGAGCAACGGGAAAAAGCCGAAGCAACGAATGCGCATCTTACTGATCAGCTGGTGGATTTCACCATCAGCAAAATATTGACTGAGATCAAGTCTGGATCCCTGAGCGATGACGATCTGACCTCGCTGACTCAGTCTATTGTGAAGAATGCTCAGAGCGACTCAGATGTGACAGAGGAAGACCTGGATAGGTACGTTTCAAGTGCTCTGTCCAGTGCAATGGAATACCAGGATGATGATGATAATGATCAGAACTTGAGTGATTGGATGCTTGAGGACTTTGTGTCCAGAACTCTGAATCAGGTTAAGGAGGATATGGAGCAGAAGAAGTTTACTGAGGAAGAGTTGAAAGAAATGGCTGCTGCTATTGTAGCCTCAGGCCTTGAAAATGTTCCTCAAGATGAGACTTTGTTTGCCGAAAAGTCAATGAAACAAACCCTTGAAAAAGTTCTTGAAGATGCAAAGGCCAATAAGCTTTGCGGGTCTGTCACGGATAAGGTTGTTACTGCCATTGTTTCCACTTACCACTCATTGACTTCTAAGGATCAGAAATCTAGCTCAGAGATGGTTGAGGAATTTGTGACTGAAGTCCTTAGTAATGTGATAGGGGGAATCAAGGATGAAGAATATTCAAAAGATGAATTGAAGCAAATGGTAAGTGCAAAGTTAAGTGCAAAAGAAGAGGCGGATGTCAATAGCAAAGTACAGAGGATGATAGACTCCTTGTTGAATCAGATTGAAGGTGGGCGTCTGAATGAAGCTGAAATGTCAGAAATAGGCAATGTTTTGGTAGACACAGGTCGGAAACTCTTAACTGCTCGCGGGGTTTCCACCAAGACCGAGAACAATGTTGACCCCACTGCAATGGCCAGCACCGAGTTTACAGACAAGGTCGTCAGGGAGGTCATTAAAAACATCAAAGGAGAAATGAAGGATCAGGCGTTTAAGAAAGAAGCACTCAAAGCTCTTGCTGCATCGTTCCTGAAGGTCAGAAGCATGAGCATGGAAGGTCTGTCCAATGTTCCGACGGTAGGCAGCAGATGCAGCCCAAGTTTTTTCCCTGCAATGAAACTAGTGTCTCTTACAGAATCATCTCTCGCAACTGACGTTGTATTGGCAGCTATGGAAAAAATCACCAGGGATCTACAAGATAAAAACATCCCAGTACACATGTTGTCCTCAATCGCTTATTCCCTTGCACCAACTTGTGACGTAACTCCATCGATATTCATCTCTGACGAAGGATTCAATACTATTCAATCTGCATCCCTGCCACACCACGTCAGGATGACTCTTACTGACATCACACATCTGCTTAAAGGCAACAGAGTGTGTGATGACGATGCAAAGAGAGTCTTTGGGATAATTCTGCAGACATATCTATGTAGGGACGCTTCAGCAAGGCAAGGGTTCACCGAGATTAGTGAAGACGATTCCCTTTTGATTGAAACGTTGATCAGTGAAACATTAAATAATGTGATCAGCAACGTTACATCAGATCTAAGTTCTCTTCGAGTGGCAACAGGCGACAGCAAAACGGGAATGGCACTTTCAAAATTGAGCAGTGTTATGGCTGAGAAAGATCTTGAGAAGTTAGTCTGGGATACACTTCACAGAATTGGGCAGGATGGCATTGAATCCTTTCTGTCTCGACCACACGCGTCGGCTCAGTTTCTCAGTCACAGTTCAGCGGACTCGCTGAACGTTAAATCCCTTGTTAGAGAAACTCTCATCCAGTTGGCGAGGGACATTAGTGAAAGCATTTCCTGCGACCCGTCTCTGGTGGATGCACATCGCGATTTTGGTTCGTCCGGCTTATCTGCTGGTCAGCTGTCATCAAAGATAGTTGGTCTGGTTAGCTCGGTGCTTGAGGAGCTTGTTATAGGACTTGAAAGTGGAAGGGTGTCTCGGGCATCGATTGCTCAGTTTATGGAAGACATCTGTCCAGGTCGTGATTTCAAAGCAATGGAGGCGGAAACTCTCCACAGACAACTGATAATGGTCATGGACGATGTGATCCTCAAAAAGACAACCTCCCTGTATTTTATTGCAATAGCAGATACATTCTCAAAAATACAAAGGAAAGGCAAACAAGCGCACGCCGCGATGACACCAGAAGTCCAAGCAATTGGCAATATATTATCTGCTATTGATGCAAATATTCTGACTCAGTTTGTCCAGGCTACGTTGGTTACTTTTCTAGGTTGGGCCCAGAATGAAGGTTTAATGCTGGACCAAGTCAAACCAGGCAGCATAACCTCACTCCTCAAACTTGAATCTTCTGTCATAGCTAGAAAGGTTGTTGATAATGTGATTCAGAGAATTGAAAATAACATTTCACAAGGTAAAGTTGATTTCAACGACATGGTGAGAAATGATTCCTGTTTAGCAGCCTGTTATGTGGATAAACTAATGTGTGAACTCAGAAACGACGTTGCAGAAGGAAAACTATCTGGAGAACAGCTCAAAATACAAATTCAAAAGAAGATTCAAAGTTCAACATCGTCAGCACCGACGCAATCTCGAGAACCTTCCAAAGTTGACGTTGATATAGCAAGGAGTTCTTTGTCTGGCCAATTGTCAGTGTATGTGTTGCAAACTCTGAAAGCAGTTGTCTCAGACTTAGGATCCATGTCTGAATCTGGATTTATCAGTGGTACAGAATCCGTGTCCAGGGAGTCATCAACACTGCTCGATGAGTTCATTCACAAGCAGCTTAAAAAGACAGTAAAGACCCTTCCCAAATTACAGGTATCGAAGCATAAGTCGGCACGAAATTCTCCAAAGATGTCTTCTCCAAAAGATGGGAAAACTCCAGGGAAACCTTCAGGTTTCATGTCAGAAGTCATGCAAGAGGTCGTTGATGAAATGTTGGTCGAGAAACTGGCACAGTCTGAAGAACGAAATGAGATTGCATCCGTAAAGGCTAAATCGAGTGAAACTGTTCCCGTAGACTCGTCTCCATCATCGGAAGTTGCCAAGTTTGTACTTGCTACTTTAAAACATGCACTGTCAACAGATGTGTTTTTTCTTTCCAGTCTTCTTGCTAAAGATAGTGGTTGCGAGAAGAAGTCTGCAACTGAACCAAACACCGAGGCAGTCATGAAGACATCTGAATTGCTTTCGAAGAAATCAGACGTGATTTCGAAAAAGTCAGATTCGGAAGTGCTTTCAAAGAAGTCAGAAGTTCTGCCAAAGAATTCGGAATCTGAAGTAATCTCTAAAAGTTCAATTGTAAAAGTGGAAGCAACCGCTGATACTCCTGATACCCCTGAGACCAGTAAAGATTCACCTCAAGAGCGCCAGGACGCGTCTGAAGCATTTCAAGAACCAGTGGAAACACTTGATAGGGAAAGACAGACTGATATAAGCTTGATAGTAGCAGAGGTTATCAATCAAGCTATTTTGAACATCAAAGATGGGAAGATGAGTAATGCCAATCTGAGATCGCTCGCCAAATCACTTTCAAAAAAGGACGTGAAAGATGATGATAGAGAATGCCAGTTAGTGGAAGCGCTGGAAAGCGTGAAATGTGACATTTTAGGAGGAGCTATGAAGACAGACAACATGGAACATGTTGCCCAGGAGATTGCTTTCGTCAGCATGGACAAGGACCTGGATAAGAAGCCTCCATCCAAAACAAAGGTCGATTCCGACTCAAACACAAGCGTCCAGAGCATGGTGAAGGAAGTGTTATCCCATATTGTTGTCTCACTCAGTGAGGGAAACCAGGCAGAGATAGCCACAGGGACAGTCGAAGATGTTAAAGCGGATAGCAATACGAATAAGAATGTCTCTCCGGTAAATGCCAGCGTCTCTCCTGGTGTCATAAGCAACCTAGCCAACATGTCTATAAGGAATGACTCTCCTACCGGGCTTGCAGTTGAGGGGCCCAAATTGAGAAATTCATTTAGAAGTCTGGTTAATCCTGATGAACGTGATGTTGCGGTCGAACCGAGCAATTCTGCAGCCCTCATGGAACAGTTCAGCGACACATCAAATGTCTCAGACATAATCACCAATACCAAGCCTAATGCTGCATCGACTAAATCTGTAACAGAGGATAAGAAGAAACCAAGTACACGAATGTCGAGTGATGTTAGCATTTCCTCGGGGGATTCCGGTAAGAGTGAAAAAATTATCAGAGAAACACTTCCAAAAGACACAGTTTCTCTGAAATCCAGTTCATCAGACCAAAGACAGAAAGCCCCAAGAAAGCCAAAGACTGCCGAACCTGTTCAAAACAGAAAGACGGGCACGAAATCCAAGGATGGAATCAAGAAAACAACTACGGAAGGGTCATCTAAGTCCTTAGCCTTCCAAATGGACAGTTCCAGCAGCGTGAGTAACACGAGGTCCCGTGTAAGAATGTCATCCTCAAGTTGCACATCCTCTGGTAGTGGCCCCAAGCAGGACGCCAAGTCAAAGAAGACGGCCAAAAAGCAGGAGACCAAGAACGTACCTGATGACAAGGTCAAGGAAAGGGCTGATGATGCCAAGTGTACCGGAAGTGACGCGTCCCAGACGAGCCAGGTGGACGCGATGCAGGTCCGGTCTGTGTGTGGGTCTCATACGACGCAGATCCGGGTTAGGGAGTCCCAATCTGATTCCAGTAAAGGTGAGAACAATGTTGTTATAGATGACCTTATCTGTCTTAAGCGATTTATGATAGTTTTTTATGCTTTGGGAAATGGTTCTCCAATGTGTACAAAAAGAGACCTTAGATTTAAGTATATTAATCCTAAATCCGATTTTAAATCCGATTTTAATCACACTCGCTTCGAAATTGTAATGAAATATTTACATGGGGCCCGACTTGTTCCATATCCTGTCGTCAAATGTGTTAATTATCGTGGGGTACTGATCATCAATACATTCCTTTTTATTATTATCAATCAAGTCTCTAAATTGTGAATTCATGTGATACACTGTAGCGTGTGGGAAATTGGATTTAATTCATTGAAGCGCTTTAAATTTCATTTCAATCCAAAGGCATATAGTTGGGTTTCAATTTAACATATACTGGCTATCAATCATCTCGATTAAATCTCTTATTTTCAAACATACTAGATTTATCTCCCTTCTAACATGACAATATATCCATAGATAAATAAATAGAGGATATTTGATATTTCTCGTCGAATACCATGGATATCTCACCGAGTGAAGTAGAAATTCATATTTTCACGAGTGGCGTAGCCACGAGTGTAAATATATGATTTTCTACTTCACGAGATGAGATATTCATGGTATTGGACGAGAAATGTCAAATGTTCTATTTATTATGTTTCCCAAAACCCCGTAAATGACCCTAACTATAAATGGAAAAGCTAAAACGCTTCGCTAGCGCGGCTGTTGCATGACGTCATTCAATTGTTTCATGGCGTCACAGACGACGTCATATGATTGTTGCGTCATTTTACAGAGTAGAATACCATTTTTATTTCACTCAGTGTTTTTGTTTTCACCGATAAATGGGATATTTCACCATTCGAAATATAATAAAAAAATATATCTATACTACCAGCATCGATTTGCCATCTTAATGTTCTTTACGAAATAGACATCCAAGTTTCATTATCTTCATGCCTTCGAATTATGTAGTTAGTTAATTATGAAAACCACTATGTCGATATGAATTTTATTACGTCGCAAGCGTTCTCGTCAGTGACGTCATTTTAATGTTGTCGGAATCGGTGGAGTGTAACTATACGCCTTAATTCCAAAAGAAAGTTAACATTAAGTCTTTTTATTAATGAATATTAACTCCAACACTTTTATCTTTTCCTGCTGTAAAGGAAAGAAAAAATTATATAACAATATCTGTTGGAAACAGATCAATGACCCCCTTGAAAGTTCTTATTTAGAATAACGGTTAGATTTTTGTTAGTCTTGCCGTCAGAGAATTGATAATTGAATGGTTTAGAGAGCTAAGAGCAATCACAATTGTGAACTTATGTCATTAAAGTGGAATGGTCTCTACACATGAATTGAAATGTGTTTGATAGGCAATACTTATCATAGTTCAGGGCATACAAACCACTTTTGGGAAGAGCAAACGTTGTTTCTTTATTAAATATTTTCATATTTGAATGGAAAAAAAGAAGTCTTGTTTATATGATATGTAGAATCTGTCAATCAAAAGGTGTTTAAATGTAAGACTATATTACATTTATGTTTTTTCTTTTCAGAATAAACCAGAGACTCCAAAAATTATATGTAAATAATAGCTCCGAAACTTCCAAGGAGATGTACTCATCGTATTGTTAACACACTCAAAATTAATAATATTATTGTTACACATTATTCACGAGAAATAAAAGCTTTGCCACAACATTTTGTCATTTTCTGAAAAGTCGATGAACCAGTTAGAGCGGGAAGCTGAAGTTAGCAGCGGGTTAGTTATTCGTTATTCGTTATTCGAATAACGAATAACTGACGCAGCAGCGGGTTCGTTATTCGAATGACCGATCTCTGATCAGACAAACATTCAAACATTCAAACATTCAATATAGATATACTCACCATATATTCGAATAAACTGACCGGTGATTATAGACAAACATTCAAACAATTAACTTCACTTTTTATATATTGAAGTAACTATGAGGTTATCCAGACAAACATAAGGCATTCAATAGATAACTAGTTTAGTTTCTAAAATTTATTGTTATTCAACACCCGTATATTAAGGATAAAACCGTAAACATTACAAACGGAAGTGTATATATCGATGTTGTAACATGACCCATAATTATTAGAATTTTAAGAGCGAACTCTATTTTGGCATAGGAAAAATAGTGATATAAACATTAATATCAAAAGATTGCACTTTTAATACAGTAAATATGCAATGGAAGTTATCTTAGATGTTATTTATGATATATTAGAGAGAAAACAGTTAGATAAGTCATCGACAAACATGTTAAAAAAAATACATTCTCTCACTAGAAACTTGAATAACTGATCAGAGATTCAGACAGACATTCAAACATTCAAATATACTCTTACTAGGGATTTGAATAACTGATCAGAGATTCAGACAGACACTCAAACATTCAAACATTCAAATTTACTCTTACTAGCTATTTGAATAACTGATCAGAGATTCACACAGACATTCAAACATTCAAACATTCAAATCTACTCTTAGTAGGGATTTGAATAACTGATCAGAGATTCAGACAGACATTCAAACATTCAAATATACTCTTACTAGAAATTTAAATAACTGATCAGAGATTCAGACAGACATTCAAACATTCAAATCTACTCCTACTAAGGATTTGAATAACTGATCAGAGATTTAGACGGACATTCAAGCATTCAAATATACTCTTAGTAGGGATTTGAATAACTGATCAGAGATTCAGACAAACATTCAAAAATTTAAACATTCAAATTTACTCTTACTAGCTATTTGAATAACTGATCAGAGATTGAAACAGACATTCGAACATTAAAACATTCAAAACTACCCTTACTAGGGATTTGAATAACTGATCAGAGATTCAGACAGACATTCAAACATTCAAATCTACTCCTACTAAGGATTTGAATAACTGATCAGAGATTCAGACAGACATTCAAACATTCAAATTTACTCTTACTAGCTATTTGAATAACTGATCAGAGATTCAGACAGACATTCAAACATTCAAAACTACTCCTACTAAGGATTTCAATAACTGATCAGAGATTCAGACAGACATTCAAACATTCAAATTTACTCTTACTAGCGATTTGAATGACTGATCAGAGATTTACACAGACATTCAAAGATTCAAATCTACTCTTACTAGGGATTTGAATAACTGATCAGAGATTCAGACAGACATTCCAACATTCAAATATACTCTTAGTAGGGATTTGAATGACTGATCAGAGATTCACACAGACATTCAAACATTCAAATCTACTCTTACTAGGGATTTGAATAACTGATCAGAGATTCAGACAGACATTCCAACATTCAAATATACTCTTAGTAGGGATTTGAATGACTGATCAGAGATTCACACAGACATTCAAACATTCAAATCTACTCTTACTAGGGATTTGAATAACTGATCAGAGACTCAGACAGACATTCAAACATTCACACATTCAAATATATTCTTAACTGGGGATAGATGGGTCCTGGTCGATTATCTTAATTTCGTGGCCTATTAATGATGTATATGTTTATTTTGGATGAAACGTAATTTAAACGAATCAAAATCGACCTAGTAGAAAATTTATAGAATAGCCCTAGCCATTATGTGTTTAGTATTAATATATAGTTTTGCACTGAGCTATTATTACCCCAAATTACTCAGCCTACGGTGTCGTGCTTTAACTACAAAGGTTCAGGGCCCAGGGCAAAACTATACTTTATTGCAAACACATAATGACTAGGGCTGTTCTATCTCTAAAATAAATGATAACATGGACGTAATGAATCAGATTAAACACAGGTATGATGATATTTTTTTATTGTTCCTGGTTCTCGATAAACATCATATTGAAAATTTCTTACTGAATAAAATTCTTATCTTAAATAAAACTTTTATAAGAATCATCTGTAATGTATCATCAGAAGTAAAAGCAACGACCTGAAATGGACATCTCTGGTTGAACAAAATTTAGGAAAGATTAATGAAACTTGTTACATTTTACTGTTACATTGTATAACAATTTACCACACATTTTTGTGACATTTTACAGCACCCCCTATTACAATTAACTGTACAAGTCTGTATTACATTTCACTGCCTTTTTGTTTACAGCTGACACTGTTACTTCAATGCATCAAGTAATACTTTAATGAAAGGCATTATTTCGGAAACCTAAATTAATACCTACGTATAATAGGGTCTGAGAAAACAATCACGTCTGTTAATCGCTATAGATTCAATTGCAGACTCAAAGGACTAATTCGGTCAGAAATAATATTTCAGAAATATGTTTTTAGCTCGACCACGAGTATAACCAGGTGTACCAATTACCAAAATTTCACTCATCAGGATGAAAAAGTTCATGAGAAATCCCCATCATGCACCATACGATTAAAATGACATTTCCAATGACACAACCAACATTTAAAACAAAAATTTTAAAACTATGTGTGCAAACTGATGGCCCTACGGAAGGACGGAGATAAACGTAATAATTTCTATTCTATTTCTTTGTAGCGGGGATACGAAAAGATTAGTCAAAATGAAACAAATTAATAGATTCCAATTACATTATAACTTGACCAAAATGTGTCTGATTATTTTGCAGTACACCACATAACAGATGAATAAATGTATCAGCTGCAACATTTAATCACATGTGAAAATAATGAAAAAGCTATTTCTCAATGACATTATAAGTATATATACACAATACTTCCACTAGATTACATGCATGGCAATAAAAGTTCAAGAACTTCAATTCATGAAAAGACAAAATGATGTGAGGTATGCTGACAGAATAGTAAAACATTAAACATTTGTGGCATTCCAAAAACTTCCAGGACAGCAGAAGCACAACTGCTGTAAATCTATCAACTTGTCATCTTTATGCCAAGTAAGTATCGTCCAGAACATA
This sequence comes from Phorcus lineatus, assembly GCA_921293015.1. Classification (NCBI taxonomy): domain Eukaryota; kingdom Metazoa; phylum Mollusca; class Gastropoda; order Trochida; family Trochidae; genus Phorcus; species Phorcus lineatus. The sequence continues at coordinate 38,767,953 of OV121096.1, forward strand.
CACAACATGTTCAAGCTGGCCGTTGGATCCGCGTATACCTGAGCAAGTAACTTCCGGTCGCTTTAATCCGTCATATCTGTACCATTCTTTGTTGATCAGGAAGAAGGCTTTGAAGTGACTTGAATGGCAGAGCGTGTAACCATACAAGGAGTACCTGTAAAGTACATGATGGTTGGACAATAATTATAAATGGCGTGTCTACATATTTTAATTTCTCACTAGGAGCTTAACAAAAGTGTGAAACTAAACAAGAACACTGATGCCTCCAATGCAAAGGTCAAATTCACGAGGTCAAAAGTTATTGTTATTCCCTCACCTGAAAGGCCTTGATAGGTGAAACGTTAAGTAATTTACCCGTTTATGTAATTTACTAGAGGAGCAGCATCGTATAATTTTAACTCCACTTACGTTTTTTTCTGAATGCAGATGTCATCTGGCAACATAGTTGGCGTGAGTCCCCTTGATTGACTCAGATAGGAGACACTCATGATGAGGACTGGAGGGTCTTCCATGAGGAATTGTCGCTTTGTGCTGATTCTTATTCCTTTGCATGGTCCGTGTGGAGTTGCTGTATAACCAAATGATTAACATATTTTGATATTGATTTTAAAAATTTACTGTAAATTAGTAGAGATTTTTTTATAATTATCATGTTACCAGTACATGCCGAAACGTACCTGCTAAACAGCGCGACGGAGGTATTTGCTCCCAGTGTTCCACGCTTTTCTGAAGGCTGCATTGTTCAGAATCTCCACCAACATCACTTAAACATAATATTTTCAAATTATCTTAGGATTAAAAAGGGGACCATTGTTTTGTTTTAAACACACGTAGATCACTATGTTGCATTTCTTATTAACTCATTTTCAAAATTACCTAAATTATGAGAACAAATTGTCATCCTTACCCAAGTAGAATTTCTCTGCTACGGAAGTTTCGCTCATGTCTGGGACACAAACGTTTGGAGCATGAGGAGGACACTTCTGTTTCTTGAATTTCCCCGAAGTGTTGCACAAACTTCTCTGACTCTCCTCCCCAGACGTTCCACGTGGCCTCTTCAGGTATAGCGATGTACTTCTGTAACCATATTGCACGTCCTTCTGTCCAGTGCCCCGACTCAAACAGACTGCTGATGTCAAGAAGGGTTTGACAAACATTAAGTTTGTGTTCCTCAAACCATTTCCTGATACAGTCTTTCTTCAACAGGTAGAACAAAATCATCAGAAGATTGTCGACTGTGCATGTGTTGGAAAGATGCAACAGTCGGTCTCCAAACTGGACCTGTCCACCCCAGTGCAGTCCATCAAAGCTTTTGCTTGTATTCTTTGATAGTAATGTTGTCTTCAACGGTTTCACATCAGCTGGTGTGCTGAAGAACATCCCTTTTTTGGTTTTCTTTGCTCCCCACTTCTCCTCTGAGGTTGAAAAGGAGTTTTTTTACTAAGAGTAGATTTGAATTTTTGAATGTCTGTCTGAGTCTCTGATCAATTATTCAAGTTTCTAGTAAGAGTATATCTGAATGTTTGAATGTCTGTCTGAATCTCTGATCAGTTATTCAAGTTTCTAGTGAAAGTATATTTGAATGTTTGAATGTCTGTGTGAATCTCTTATCAGTCATTCAAATCCCTACTAAGAGTATATTTGAATGTTTGAATGTCTGTGTGAATCTCTGATCAGTTATTCAAATCCCTACTAAGAGTATATTTGAATGTTTGAATGTCTGTCTGAATCTCTGATCAGTTATTCAAATCCCTACTAAGAGTATATTTGAATGTTTGAATGTCTGTCTGCATCTCTGATCAGTTATTCAAGTTTCTATTAAGAGTATAGTTGAATGTTTGAATGTCTGTCTGAATCTCTGATCAGTTATTCAAGTTTCTAGTGAGAGTATGTATGGTTTTTTTTATCTTGTTTGTCGATGAATTATCTAACTGTGTTCTCTCTAATATATCATAAATAACATCTAAGATAATTTCCATTGCAACTTTACTGTATTAAAAGTGCAATCTTTTGATATTAATGTTTATATCACTGGGATTTTCCTACGCCAGAATAGAGTTCGCTCTTAAAATTCTATAATTATGGGTCATGTTACAATATAGATGTACACTTCCGTTATGGTTTTATCCTTAATATACGGGTGTTGAATAACAATAAATTTTAGAAACTAAACTAGTTATCTATTGAATGCCTTATGTTTGTCTGGATAACCTCATAGTTACTTCAATATATAAAAAGTGAAGTTAATTGTTTGAATGTTTGTCTATAATCACCGGTCAGTTTATTCGAATATATGGTGAGTATATCTATATTGAATGTTTGAATGTTTGAATGTTTGTCTGATCAGAGATCGGTCATTCGAATAACGAACCCGCTGCTGCGTCAGTTATTCGTTATTCGAATAACGGATAATGAATAACTAACCCGCTGCTAACTTCAGCTTCCCCTCTAGGCAACACCTTGAACCACCTATAGAGTATGGATATAGTGAATAGAATGAAGACATTGGGTCAGAGTAGCATCGTATGATGGTTAAAATTAAATGACAGTTCAGAAACAAAAAATCTTAAGACGTAATGTTACACTTGGAATAAGTTCAGATTTAAAAAAAAGTTTTTTTCAAGGACTTGAATTTGTCCGAATGGTTACGGCTAAGGCAGATTTGCAGTCTCTGAATAGTAAAATCGGATATCGAATACAATTCACAGATGAGAGAAAAAAAATTTTCAGTGAACATAAGCGGAGTCTCAGTAATTGCTGCTAAACTTTGAAAAACAATGTCGATATGTTTTTTTTTGTAGCCCTTTATGTTGTCACGAAGTCAACTAGGAGGATTTTTCGCAGAAAATTACAAGACACTGCCTTTATTTTGACTGGTGAACTCTTTGTGTGATTTTTCTCCTAATTTTGTTTTTAAAAACAGATTTATATATAAAGACAATAGTGTACACCCTAAATCATCTATCATTTAAATAGGTAAAGATTTATTATTCTATTGGCGAAAACGAATTCTTTTGAAATTCAACCCATCTGGCCTGAAAGAGTATTTAGTACAAGAAGTCTGGAATCCGATAAACTGGTACTTTGGCACACTCGGATTCAAACTTGTCCATTTTGTGCCCTTATGGTTCCATGCCATTAAAACCTATTTTCATTTTCTTCTCTAGCACAAAAAATATGAATTCTTGAGTATAGGTGCTTCAACCAATGTGGAATATAAATTGTAGGTTTGGAGATTGTGTTGCCCCCGGTGAGGTGCTGTAATCGTGTATGCAAATGGGATTATATGTGGATTCGGTGACAATATGGCTCTTATTGAGGGTCTGGTAGGGAGCTTTGAGCATGCCCTAAAACATTTCTCATTTAATTCTCGAGAACACTAAGTCCTATCGGGCTACAATCGTGTGTAGATATACCTAAGCCAGTGGTGATTTTAAATTGTAGGTTTGTGGCCCTGACGCACTTATGTGGGCATGTTGGCTGTAGCCAAGGCTTTAATATTACGAGACTACGTTAGAAATTGGGATTATAATTTATTGATTTTATGATCCATTGATCCCGAAGAAGGGTCCAAGAGGCCATATCTTTTAAGCCTATTTTGTATGTCTTCGTGTACAGAAGCAGAAGGCCTAGAAATCTGAAATCTTGTTTACAGAATCATTGATTAATGGGGATTATGATTTATTGATTTGGTGACCCTGTTACCTAAAAGAGCCACAGGACCACGCCCTTTAAGCTTACTTACATCATATTCACCAAAAGCTAACATTTGAAGCTGAACCCTTGTGTGCTCCTTGATTAATGGTATTATGATTTGATATTTCGTGATCCTATAGCCCCTTATAATAGTATATGAAGCTTTGTGAGCTTCAGAGCCGAGGGCTCTATTTTGTAAAATTTACTTTGGTGAAATAGGTTAATTGAAAACAAAATCCGTTGGAAATTTTTAATTCACATTAAAAAGCAACTAAAGATATACATTTTAGACCTGAACTAAAAATAATTCCGACGGATACAACTTGTTTACACAATTTTTACTCATTGGAATACTTTTGACGTTACAAACATTGGAATCGACTGTAATTTTAAAAGGTACATCGACTATCTAGTTGGCGACATAAATGTATGGTTATGCACCGAATGTGTGCAAAAAGTCATTTTTAAAGGCTAAAAGGAACCTAAACGAGCTCCTACGAATGCTTTTAATGCATTTTCGTTGAAACCTTAATACGGAAGAAGTCGATGCATAAAAGAGGAAACTAGATAATAAATATTTTAGATGTGTGACATTAGACAACAGTCCATAGGAACCGTTCACTAAACGACCTTTCTATTCTAAGGACAGATTACTTTCAATGACATAGTACCCACGTGGAAAGAAAAGTTTACAGAACACATGGAAAGTTTTGTTTTCTTTGACTTTGCATTGTAGAAGTCGTGCTATGAACAATCATGGAAAAAAGATATAGAGGATATTTGACATTTCGAATACTGTTAATGTCTCATGTAAATAAATCAATTTCTACTTAACGAGATGATATTAACATGGTATTCGACGAGAATGTTCTTTTTATTCTGTTTCCCAAAACGTCGTTAATGAGTTTAACTTTATGAATGGAGTAGCAAGATCCCTTCGTTATCGCGGCGATCTCATGACGTCATTCAATTAGAAGATAAATAGTTGCGTTTGTAAATATTCCGGGATCCATTGTTATTCAACACCCGCAAATTTAGTTTAAAACCGACGGCGTTAGCCGGAGGTTTTAAACGCTTAAATTTGCGGGCGTTGAGTAACAATGAATCCCGGAAATTTTACAAACGCAACTATTTATCGATATTGTAACATGACCGTTAGTAATTAGAAGTTTAAGAGGGAACTCTGTTTTTGCGTACTTATTTTTGTGTGGAAAGGACTTTGCGACTGTTCTATTTCTGTAAGAGGTGAGATAACGTCTAACTAATGTCAATTCACGGCATTATTTACATTACAAACATCGTTGTGATATTAACACATAGTGGCATTCGTAACAGCGAGACCTTACAAAATACTTGTTTAATTCGAGACCGAAATCAGCAATTAAAAAGCTCGTAGAAAAATATCGTAATACCCCGAGTACAAAAGTCTTGAACTAGCCCAATACCATTGTGACAGCGACGCAAACATTGTGACGTCAAAACGGTTGACCTTTGTGACGTCATACCATGGGAACGGCATTCGAAAGAAGGCGGCCGCATGTAACTTTGCGGCAAACTTTGACTAAGTAAGCCAGTTGAAAATAGTTTCGTTCTTCAAAAATAATTCATATTAAAGTGTATTTGTGATATTTACCGGTAGACACAATATAAAAAAGGACAAAGACAACTGCAAATCGGAGTACGGCACGAATTTTCTAAGAAACTGGAAAATTAAAACTTGAGTCGGGCCGGCACTAGTGAACATGTTGTATCAATTCGCGCTGATTCACCTTTGCTAATTTGCGGGTATTCATTGTCATTCAACATAGGGTAATTTTTTCGAACCGACCAATCAGAATCGAGGATACAACGAAGTCATGTTACAATTGTTTCTTGTCGCCACAGATGACGTCATTTGATTGTAGGGTAGAAGTGCATTGCTGTTTCACTCAGTGAGAATATGATAAGGATAAACAATATATGTATTCTGTAAAGGCAACGTTTTAAAGGCCCCGTAGCACTTTTTTTTAGTAAATTTTAAATTCTTACGATTTTGATACATTTAAAATGAGAATATGCAATTGAATTTTCTTCAGAGAGTTAACCCCATTCATGCTTATAAAAACAACGTTGACAACTCATTGCTGAATCCGATTATCCGTTTTCGAAACAAATGATATCAAGTTTTGCGCGGAAACTGCAAGCGGTCAGAAACAGTTAAAGATAGGATAAAAAATTTGTGTGTGACAGGTATTAATATCGTGATATCTTAATGTCATCTGAAAAGGGGAAGCGGGCATTAAGATTTACGAAGTTATTGCCCTCGTTGTGTTCCCTTCAGTGCGTTTTGTAGAGGCGAAATGCTCAAGGAATGCCAGCAAAGCAAGTTAAAACCAAGTTAAAATGGACACAGGGAGCCGTTGCACCCAACCTTTTTTCTCCCGTACTTATACGACCATGTTAAAGAGCCATTCCGTGATTTTCATAACATATATTTTAACTTTGATACGAACCTAAATGTCATAATGTGGTGATATAAAATCAAAACATCTTAACTTTTCATGTCCAAAAGACACATATATGACAAATACTGGTTTTCCATGAAAATCTAACAACATATATTAAAAATGCACAGAGGTGTAGATATCACGTCCAATATACATTGATACTAATTATATAACCTAACAAACTCTATCAACTCCTAACTGCCCTCCTGGCTGTTTTAGATAAGATTCCAAAATTACGTTTAACTATTTGACGCGCGCCACTGTCCGGTTTTCGATCATAATTGCCAAGTTCTACATTCATATTGTCACTGTAAAAAAACCAATAAGCTTTAAAATGTGTCTTTTTAGTAACAGTCGATATTTCGCGATCAAATGACACCATTCATTAACCGCACTAGTGCACGCCAATAATACGTAAACAAAACGAATCCACAGATACTGCATATCTTTCGATATTACTCACGACCCTCACTCAAGTAATCTACCTCGTAAGTTATTTAACAAATATTAACGTATTCAGGTAGTAAAGTGGATTTTTAAAGGCCGGAATTATTTAATGTTACGTTACATTGAATCCGCATGAACTACGATATCGGAAATATTTAAAGGATTTTGTTCACAACCAGAAAAGCGGAAACGACAAGCGCTATGGTCAATCTAATAATAATGCTAATACTGTGTTATTAAATCGGTTAATTTACAACATTGCTTTCATAAAACATATTTCCTGATTTGTTCTCTGTTCAGAGTTTAGGTAAATCCAATAGCTGCACACAGTACTAGTTCACCCACGCCGCTAATGGCTGAAATATTGCCCAAGCGGCGTTAAACAATAACTCACTCACTCACTCACTACTAGTTCAGCCGTTTCCAAGTGTCAATAATTATCCGTTTTGTGCACAGCTAACCATAGATTTTTATATGTCCGAGCCGATAGCGGCTGTCATAACGTTTTCATTGCTGATTGCAGATAAATTGTAAAGAATGTTTAGTATTTCATTGCATCGATAGAAAGTTTAAGTGAATGCATAAGTCCTCGTAAACCTTAAAATAGCCAATTTAAACCGTAAAAGCGTGCACTAGTGCCTGTAAGTTTGGCATATATGACTACAACAACTCACGGAGTGGCTCTTTAATAATACGTATAGGCTACTTAGTTGATAAGTCACACAGTCCAACAAATTTGATATAAATGTCATTTCTTTTCTTTCTTTGTCAGACGTCAAACGCATTGTTTAAACAAAATACATCACAGTCGAGCTTTGTCAGGAAACAATAACACCGGTATGTAGCGTGTGTCATGCAAACAACTACTTCATGTAAAACTCACATTGTGCTTTAATTTACATTTTATACTGACATATTTTGAGTTTTGCTCCGGAAACTAAATTAAAAGTTACGTTTCCATGGAAACTGCCAAAAAAGAAAATCCCCAAAAGTTAAAACCCAAAAAAGGCTCATTGACCCATTCTGATTGATCAACATACCAAGTTTCATTGAACTAGGTCTGACATTTTCGAGTTTTGCTTCGGGAAGGATAACGCGGCGGACGAGACTATTTCATATCTCCCGCCAACTTCGTTCGGCGGGGGAGAAAAATCGTAATGAATTGGAAGCATAAGTTCCCACCAGTAACGAACAATCAAGCGGGAATATTAAACAATATGAGGGTAAATAAAAAGTCCGGTGAATGACATAGAAAAAAAAATCAAAATACTACTTTTTGCATTCTATTCTTCAACATAGTCTCCACTGACATCAATACATTTAGAACAGACAGCGATGTTCCAGCTTCAATATGCCATTCTTGAAGAACTTCGCATTCTGGGTCTTAAGAAATCTCTCCAAATCTCACCAACCAGGCTGTTGTTATCAGAAAAACACGTTTACGTAAATGATTCTTCAGATAGGAGAAGAGTAAGAAGTCAGATGGTGCCAAATCTGGGGAGTAGCGTGGCTGTGGAATAATTTCAATATTTATTTTTGAATATCACGTACTATGTTCATTAAACGAGTTAATGGTGTCCTTGTATCACACTGCAGTATATAACACAGTTGAAAAATATTGTGACGGGTCTTTTCAATCAAGTGGGGTCTGTTTTAATCAGAAAATGGACCTGGTCGAGTCGCGAGCTACATAAAAAGGGTCAAACATCGAAAGTCATTTATGACGAGACGGTCGAGGGATTAGGCTCCTATGCCAACATCAAAATGATTTCATGGGTTACTTAAACGATATTGGAGATGATCCATTCCTGGTCGATCAAAAACGTTGACAAAACATATCCATGTTATGATACTGAATGACTAGCGGGTAAAACTGTTGATAATTTGAGTAGTTAGCATCGGCAAGATACGAATTCTTTTGATTATCACTGAAACTTTGGAATTGAATTGACAAATGTTCGTCACGATTGATGACATCCTTTTCGTCATAACAGCTCCTTGCCAACAAAAGGTGACGCATTACGATAGGATGACGTTACATAATGATGCGCGCGGTGTTAAGAGTTACTTCGATTAACTGAGCGTCTGCCACGGGCATTTATCATAATATTTGATTCAATTTCCAAAAATTAAGTGCTGTATCTATAAACAAATTTTAAATGACATTACTTTGAAGCATTATTTGATTGAGATTAGGTGGATTTTAAAAATGTTGAAACTTAATCATAATACTTCTGTGACGTCACTCCGGCGGGCAGTTGTCCCTAAGACCCGGGCAATTATCTTTATAATGTCCCTCTGCCCCTGGCAATTATCTTTATAATGTCCCTCTGCCCCGGGGAATTATCTTTATAAAGTCCCACTGCCCCATATCATGATCTAAACTCGACGATCACAACGCTGTACAGGCTTATTTTGAATTTGGACCAAGTGATATGTAAGTCAGTACCACCATAGTTTGTACCAGTGTCACCCCTTGCATGACAGATCTCGAGATAAGATATTATCCTCAAAATAGGTGTATACAACTTTCTTTTAATGTAAATTCTCCTTGCTAGAATATCACGTATTACCTGCTTGATGAACGTATCTGTACCAAGACAGAGCATATATTGCAATAAAGGAGTTGACTAATAAGATCCACATAAGTGTTCCTTAAAGAACAAAATCGTCGTTGGTGTCACGACGAGTATCGTCATATCGATTGTCAGCTTCTGTTGTTGTATGTCGTCATCAGACATAGCATCAAGCAGGATGCTAGACCAATAGAACGTCCCTCAAGTGCCGACAAAACGTTGTTAACTAGTGATAGACAGGAAATGAAGCGAAAATCCCTCATCCATTCGTCTAGACCGCCATGGTTAGCATAGCAGTGTAGTGTATCAGCTTTCACGTCCGGCCTCAGTAACTTCCAGGGGTCATTCCGTTCTTGCTTAATTAAAGTTCGTTCTTCATCTCTGCTACGTTCGTTAATTCATCTCTATTCATTTAAGATATTTATACATTCATTATCTCCCAACAGAGGTAGCTCCGGCATACAACAGTTTTGGAAATACAATAATTCTCAGGCCCGTAGCAAGCTAATTTTAGGGAAAAGAAATTTTTTTTTGCTCTTTATTTCAATGTTTGTATGAAAAAATAGAATATTATAAGTTTCATGAGGCGTCTGACCCTTTTCTGCAGATTGAGAACGTGACGTGAACATTAAATGCCTGTATTTGGTCTCACCGACGTTGTAAGCGGGTGTTTTTCTGAAATAAATAATCTGTCATGACCTATAAAGTATAAACGTTTTTCCCCCCCCCCCCCCCCCAACACTCTCGAAATTGGTGCTAGGGGCCTGATTCTGCAATGTTGCTGCTCTCCTTTGGAACCGATTTCCACACGTCATCAAGACGTCCTCAAATCAAAACTCATCTGTTTTCTTGCTCTTATTCTTAGTGTATCTATCTCATGATAATTTCGAACAGAATTCGTTAACTGACATTTAATGTTGTTAGTATTCAAATTTTCTTCTGGTATGTCAATGCGCTTTGAGCATGCACCGTCTGAATGGATATAACGCTTTATAGATACCCATTATTATTATTATTATTATTATTATTATTATTATTACTACTACTACTACATGTATTATTGTTATTTTTATTACATACATTATAAAAAGCATCACTAAGTGGAAGGATCGTATTGTATGACAATGGTTATGCATCGTGTGCTCGTGAAAGTATATGGTATACGGGTATTGTGAATAAATTTCAAATGAAATGAATGAATAATTTTGAAATGTGAAGGGAGGGTTAATTTCGGTCCGTTGAACATAGTGAATTGTTACATTTGCGAAACGATATATTATAGATTAATAACTAAGTTACTTTTCTTAACGATTGTAGATGCTTGAAAATAATGTTATTTTGTTATTAGTGTTTTTCATCAAAACCATGAGGAACTTAAAAGGTTTAATGAATTCATATATAATAAACTATTAATTGAAGATGTAATATACACAACTCATGTTGATGTCGAAGGGTCGATGGCCAACACTTTGGTAATAAAGAATTAATTGAACTATGGACTGTAGAATTGTTAATCAATATTTTATAAAGGTTAAAGTTTGCTGTATGAAAATAAGTTCATATTTCGAGACCAAATACATCAAACAGGAAAGCGTTAATTCTCTCATTTGAACGCCAACAATGTAACAACATCAGGTATCAGTTGATGTTTTTCTGTATAAATTTATTATGAGAACTTAATCAACAGCCTTTACATACTACGTCAACGATTGGGTCGATAACGGTGTTACCATGGAAACATATAAACAGTCAAATAAAACCAGAACAAGATAGAACATCGATAGTTTTCATGACGAAATAATTATCACCAGGAAATGTACATTTGTGCAATATCTCTGAACATTATTCTTACTTATTCATAAGGTCAACTTTGATCACAATAGTAACATTTGGTTATAATTGCTGTTTAGATAGTTTGATGTTCACGCCTACTATATCGGATACATTTACATCACATGGTCTACATTGACGTCCGCACAAATTTGACAAATCAGACATGTACATTTCAACCGGCGACAAATCCGATGTCAGTTTGACATTAAGGTTGAAATTGACACTGTGGAGATATAAATGATATGTACACATTCTTCCTCGGGCGCGTGTATCGATTAAGCTTAGTACGTCTCGTCAGTGCGCATCGCTTGTCCGATTACTGTGTATATTTCACGTGAGGTTTGCAGGTGGCCGTCACTCAAGAAGGTATGTAGATTGCTTCCTTTATCCTGCCATTAAGATGTCAATTTCATGTTGCCTGGTATTGGTGTTATTGATTTTAGGTTTGAGAAAAGCCCTTTCAATATCTGCGCAGGTCGTGTAACATTGGGTGGTGTATTGCCGTGAGACAGGGGTCTTATTCGTTTTAAAGAATATCGACAGCAAAATATCGATTTAGGTATAGAACAAGGTTAAAGTGAAACAATATTTATAAAAATATTTAACAAAAATCTTTACTCAATGGTTGATTTAGAAAATACATATAAATCAGATTTGTACAATTCAAAATATCATACTTTGTAAACTGTCAAACACATCTTCAATTCCGACTCCTTCAATTTGTAGAATTTTTACAATTAAAATTACAATTACAGTTATAAATTGATCAATTCATTCATTAGCAATTATTTCTCAAATACAACAATGTTTACAACATATCTTGACATGGGATAATAGCAAAGGTCGATGAACTTTATTCTATATCATTGAAAAGGAATGAATTTCAGCAACAAATGAGCGACATTGTACAACTGGCTGCACTGAGAAAGCAGAGACGGCCGAAAACTGAGCGCTCAGGGGAGGTAATCAATGCCAAGAACGACAACTCTGGTAGTGAGGAAGATTCTGACACTGAGGTAAGTGATAAATTATCTTGATGTTTACAAATGTTATATTGATAGGAAAACTACTTTATTAGAACATATGTCATTCAATATTGAAACATAATATTACAGGCTCGTAAAATAGTTTCATTATTTGAACAAGTTTCTTCTCTATTTGTTAATGCTTTAAAAAGATATTTGACATATAAAAAAGAAATGAATAAAGTTTTATAAATTTATCAGAAACAGAATGTAATAAGTTGGATTTATCAATTATTGTTTCAAACTCATTGATATTGGCGTTGAAGAATGCATTATTTGTATCTGAAGAATGATTTTAAAAATTTAAGGACCATTCAGAAAATGTCACACTCGAGTCACCAAGGTCACGTGACACAGGGTCACGCCCTCAAAGACATTCTGGATTGGATGACATAATCAGCTCATCGGACAGCAAGTCGCCACTTCCGTTCATAAGTTGTAAGGTAAACATAATACCACTCATTTTCAGTCAGTTGAAACTGAAGTACTTCGGATAAAAGATGGATAAAAGAGTCAAGCTTAGTTGAAGCTGTATATTGAAATGAGATCATTTTGAAAGACAGGTGCTTCGGTTTGGATAAAAGAAAACGAGACCGAGGTTCTGCTTAGGATTCTAAAACCGGAATGAACGCTTTACCGCGAAGTTAAATGGAAGCGAAGCTTGGGGTTTTACTTTCGCGAAGTTTTTTTCCGTGGGTTAAACAATGCCAGTCATTACCGAGGTTGAATGCTTTGTCTAACATAGCTGTCGTAAGGGAGATTATAACAGTAACACTTGTAGATATATATATGCATTGATTTTTTAACAGACTGGTTCCTAAGTGACACACGATTGGTCACGTGATAGAGTCGACATCTAAGGATAATCAGATGCAAATCTGTCTACCCCAAAACCCCTACAACCCATTTCCCCCACAGCTTATAAAAACAAAGTTATGGTCCATTGCACTGCTAATCTCTAGCCTGATACCTCTGACAATAGTGGACTGGCCCAGAACATTGACAAAGAGACAGTTGGTAGTTTGATGTTTTAATGACATATAGGAGAGACATATTAAATATCTTCATTCTTTCACATGTCGTACTATCTATCAAGACATATAAGAGACATATATTACTATATATTCATATTACATCATTATCAGTAAATATCCTCATGTCGTACTAAAACATTACTTTAAGTCATACTTTATTTATCATGACATATAAGAGACATATATATATTTATTAATGAATGAATGAAACTGTTGTTTCTGTGTTTGAAAAATATTTCCTCCTCAGCAGATAAATCTACTCCATACTTAATCACTTAAACAGAACAGTTCTCTGTCTTTAATTCATAATCCAACTTTAACTTTAATTCCTATAATCCCTTCTGCTCAACCACTCACACTACAAAATCTTCTCCACGCTTAATCACATGTTAGGGCGAGTAACTCACTGTATTGTTTTAGCAACCTGTAGGGGAACTGGGTTGTATGGGTAATGAGTCGTAGGTGTTTTGGGATATAACCGTCCAGGTTTTACAATAACAATCCACGAGTCACGTGGATGTTATTGACATGTGGTGAAAAACACTTGAATATCAGTCATGGAGTTTATAAATAACAATACTTATCAAGTACATGTAACGTGATTGACATCGTAAAGAGATTTTTATATTATATTAAAGGAAAAAATGTTTCAACAGTTAAATCATCCATAATGAAGATCTTTATGCTTTCAGTGTGTATTAAAGTGTAAAAGATTTAAATGCTGTACCACCACAAAATCCCGATCCTCATTTAAATAATTTTTTAAGCATACCATACTTTTTCTGTCTGGTATATAAGATTAGTCATAGCTTTATGGTTATAGACCAAGTTATCAATGAGCAAACCTACATTGACTAAGAGATACAGTCGGTCACATATCTTTGGATGGTATACTTGAAACTTCCTTGAATCAGATTGATTGAACCCTTTCTGTGCCTGTGTGAGATGAAGAACAGAAACCTTGTTGTGTTCCATCATTATGTTATACAGATTATATATACACAACTTTGCTAATGATATGTATATAAGGACGATGGAGCATATAATTTCATATGACAGCTGCCAATCGATAAACATGCGCAATGTCAAAACAGGTTTGAGTGTATAATTTTCATCGTAACAAATTCACTACTGAAGTAAAGGTTGATGTCAAATTTATGACTGCATGTCTCGTTTAATCAGTGTTGTTTCAAAATAAAAACTTTCTATATAGGAAAACATGAATATTGATTTTCCAAGACATACTGTTTGAGTTTGTTTATGATGGTTAATAGATATTATAGATATATATTATTGTTACAACTTTCTGATTTTAGTCATATAGATAAGGTAGTCATCCCTTATACATTAAGTTAACGTGAGCCCATGATTGCTTAGATAAAATGCAAATTCGTTTATATTTACAGAGACGTGCAATTCAAATCAGAGTTTATATTTTATTGCGCTTCACTGTGTCTATGCTATGTGGAACCGGCTGATCAAAGCCTGGAATCTGAAATACAACAGTTCAATATCAAAAATTGCTCTCAAACATAAGGAAAGTTAGACATTGGTAATCGTCATATAGATATCAAAACTGTGTTACTAAAAATTCATAAATACAATATTTTTTTAAAATAAAACAGTATCTCCGACTGATAATTCAATGACATTCCTAAGTTTAATCGATTGAATTCATTTTTATATTTGAGTTTGCTGGTTTAAGGTGAAACATTGTTTCTTTTCTTCGATTTTGGTGTCATAATCCTTTTTGAATTAAGAGGGATTGAAATGCATAAAATTGAAAAGAAAATGAACAGGTGAAGGGTTGTAATAATAATGGTCGATTTGTTTGCAATAGTATTTTTTGTTTTACTCTTTTGTTTCGGGCTATTGTAGAAGTCAAACTTTCATCCCCAAACATAATACAAAACAATTGCATCAAAACTTGAAATATCAAGCTTTTAGAAGGACATGGGAATAGGAATGAAGAGTTGTTTAAGTTGTTTAATCTGTGGAAAATGTTCTACAAACGGACAGGTTTTGATGCGGTCCTATCATACAGTGCAAATGAATTTGTTTAACAACAATGGTCGCTTGTGCAAACCAATTCTTATGGGTTTTACTACAATCCCAATTTACAGTCGTAGCCCGTAGTGGGCCGTAAAAATGTAGTAAAGTGAGGTCAAATTGTTCTTTCTTACTACGTCATTGGGAAAATGAGATATCCTTTTAACTGAATCGTTAGAGTGTGATCCAACCCTTATCTAGTTACCGGGTTCGAATCCCGCTGAATGTGAACTGACAACCACTTCCTTTACAAGAAACTCCTTTTTGGAAATTTCTAACAGTAATATAGTTAGAAATATTGTATTTTTATGAAAACAGCTGTTAAAAATAAAAATTAAAAAAGATGATTGATTCGAAGAGAAGCACTCACGATTTGCAGATGAGATCACAGGCTGTTGAGAGCAGGTTCTCCGAGGTGAGGAGAAGCACACACTCGGACTCACACCCCTTCTCTGTGGCGTCTGATCCCACCTTGTCTGCTATCTGCTGGACGATGTTCTTCAACTCCGGCACGTTGAAGAGATGTGTGAACTCTGTAGGGAAGGATACATGTTGGTTGTAGGCATATCGCTGTCAGGTATATAGCATATACAGATTACAGTCAAATAAAGTCGTCATGCAAGTAACAAGCAGAAATATCTCGAACTCAATCGTCCCATCATCCGGGAACTGCTAACGTTGCTTGAGTTAAGTATTTTCACTGGCTATTCATTCAGCATTTGCCTCGATAACATCAGAATATTGTAGCAGCTTCGGAGACACAAAAGCGCTGAAGCAGGTGTTGTAATCGGGCTTTCATTGCAGTACTTATATATCAATTAATTCGGAAATAAGAGTTGTCGTTGATCTTTGAGATTATCATCTGTGGATAGTTGATCATTGCATACTCCTATGTTGATTGTGGTTATTTCATTTGTCAATTTGATAACAGTGCATGTGCTTATTGTTGATATTATCTTTTAATGATTGTAGAAAACATTTCTGTTTGTTGATATTATCGTCTGTGGTTTGTTGATAGAGCGGACTTTGTTAGTGAAAATCGTTTGTTGATTGTGAAAAAGAGCATTTGATGATTGGTGATATGTGGCAATGAACAAGAGCATTTGGTGACTGGATATTTTGCAATGATCCCTCTGTTGATACATTTCTCTAAAGGTTTGTGGAATTCTCCTCTTCTGTCATAACCTTCTGT
Source organism: Phorcus lineatus (assembly GCA_921293015.1). Lineage (NCBI taxonomy): Eukaryota > Metazoa > Mollusca > Gastropoda > Trochida > Trochidae > Phorcus > Phorcus lineatus. Next base: position 38,784,291 of record OV121096.1, read on the forward strand.
AGATAATTCAAGATTACCAAGTATATTAAACTTGGACCTTTATTAGTGATTATCAATAGTTGTATCAACTACATGTACATATAACCTAGTCAACCTCTCACCCGATTACATGTTCTGTTTGATAGTTGTACAAATAACGAAATGCATTAATGTGCTGGTTTTTCGTTCCGATGGCATGGGACTTTCAATAGTTGTAAAAACGACATTACATCTAGACAACATGGGGGTTCATCCCTCCCTATTATCCAACTGCATGAGAATCTCAATAGTTGTAAAAACGGTGTTTAAACCGTTCAATGTAAAATCATCTTTTAACAAATCATTGTATTTAATGTGAAAAGCGACTTACCGTCAATGAGGGTGCAACACACAAGTGGAACCACCAGGAGAATAACAATGAAGTGCTTCATGGTCACGGTTCCTGTTATATTCGTCAGAATTCAGTTTATATGTAAAAAGCTTTTACTTACTATTAAAGATCCTAAACCAAATCTTTCATAGAATTACGTCACGACGGATGTTTGATTAACCCGATCATATGTTTAAAGCACGAACTAGTAATTGTCTGCAGTTTTTTGTTGTTGAACATAAATAAATGTCCACTGATTAGCCAAAAAATATCCAAGAATTAGATAAGGAATATCTTATTTGAATGATGTTTTAAACATCATTGTTCATTTAAAAGTTAACAGTGGGGAAGTAAGACTTAGTGCAAACAGAACATGACGATCATTTAAAGCCGTTGTTCTACATCGTTTTCTCGTAAAATATAGAAACTTTCATTATCACAAACAACATTTTGGGAAGTAACCTTTGCAGTTAAAAAAAATAATATGTTTTCATTTCCAAACTAGAATCAAATTGCAAATTACCATTAGTTTATTGCACCATTGCATCGAACACGAACTAATATTAATAATACGATGAACGATATCGGTATATTAGAAATACATGCCATTAAGTTATTAAACAAATGTAAAATTTCATCTTTTGGACCACACTAACTGTAATAGTTCAAATTTTAGAACTCGTTCGGATCGAGTTCTTTGCGGGATACATGTACGAACCCACTCCCTCGGTGTCAGGCATCACCGCCAGCATTGACCGTAGCAGCAGCTAACCAACTCGCCCACAATTCTTTATTTGATGGATAGCGTAATTCCAAACATTTTAGAAATATTCCCATGTAAATGTTTCAGACATTTCGGAGACAAACAAATTGCAGACGCCATGATTAATGCAACATCAATTCTATTTCTCCGTTTATAAGAAACTGGTTTCGTTCAAGATATACCATAGACTGTTCATTCTATTGTTTTATAAAAGTTTTTATAATTTATTTTAATTTATTCATTAAGCGCCCTTTTTATCATTTAATTTCGATTATACCATTTAATGCATAAGTGAATCCTAAGATTTGTGACATTCCTGAATCATTTCGATGGTCTTCACTTTTAAAACATTGGTAAGAGATAGACGTAACGGATAATCATTCGTTCATTGCATCATTGTATATTTCAAGTAGTAAACTATACCGCAGTTAATGTTTCAATGTTTACTTTGAAAACCTTGCACTAGGATCGTTGATAAATATAAAGACTCGTGAATGATACAAATCATGAATATCCATTCAATGCAAAGGTTGGTTTTATATAATTTTACAATAGTGTTTACGATCTTTTCAATATGGTCTCTTGTGTTTGACCTACTTATGATGAACAGGTGCTCCATATTAAGTCCAAAAGTTAACTGTTTCCAAGGTATACGAGATTCTCCACGATTCCCTTACGTAGGTTCGTTTATACCACAGGGTTATACATTCTTTTTGAAAGTTGTCTTTAAAATGTTTTTGTGATAGCAAAACATTCACTTTGGAGTTTGAGATGTATCAATAGTTCAAAGTTACTTAATAGAACAGAAAGGCGTTGAATATCCTTTGCACATGGCTGCAGACATCTTGTCTAGGAAAAGGCTTTACGTTTATAAAATTTTTCAGGCGTTATATATCACTGACGGCCGATTTGATTGTAAAATTTGGGGAAAAAGTCCAGGTTTGTTGTTGACTACTGAGTTTAGTTTATTTTTTAGAAATATTTCTATATATCTTCTTAATATCTTTCTACCTTTCTTATAAATATATCTTTTTTTATAAAATGGGTCAAAGTTTCTTTGCAACCAGTAACACAAACCTCACAAATAACGATTACCATTGACGTACTATAAAACTTCATGAAATAATTGACTGACTTGGACACTCCATTGATCTGTAATTGTGAGCTTGGAAATAATGATATTGACCTACCTCGGCCTCTGTACTAAAAGAGAAACAAAGTAGATTGTTATAATTTATATAAGACTGAGATAAGACGTCAGATTGTAACGATAAGACAAACGACCCAATTACTAGAGACTCAACACACCTCCTGACAGTATGTAATCAATTCGTTCACATTGACTGTATACTTGCACCAAAGGAGTTGAAGGACTGTCTATTCGGGGTATTTTTTGTGGAAACGAAATTCAAAATGATATTCCAGTTTATGCATGTCATTTGTCACTACGTGATTATTACAAGTTGAAACATGTTCCTGAGAATAACATTTTGGTTGATTTAGATTTTACAACTAGATGAATGTGAGAGCTCACCCAGTAAAGTTAAACGAGAATGAGTAGTGAAGGCATTCATCGACGCTACGAGTGTGAAAAGCTTTGCTACGGCATTACAAGGCATTTATCTTTGACATCCTTATCATAAATCATTTGTAAATGTTTTGATATTTTATCCGTACAAAAAGTTTATTTACATAATATAGTAACATAAGTATAAGTACACCGCCTTTAAAATTCAATATAAAGACGACAGACCGGATGCCGATAGGTTATGCTCTTGAATTGAAACGTATACATACGTGTTCCACCAATGGGTTTGCTAGTTCGATTCATGGATAATGTGAGTAAATGATTTGCTCTTCATCATGGTAACCACGGTAACGTGTTATACCAAACCGTCAGCACCCGTTATTCACATCTCAGAACACAACATATGCAATTTGTCAATTTCAGTATTGAAAGGAGTTACTTTAATTATCTAGGAGAGCACACATTTGGTCATTCGTCTTTGTTGTATTATTAGTTTCTCAATAACTGCAATAACACCACGTTTTTTTTTATCCTAGTATTGGTACCCTGGTGTTCTTACACATGTTCTCCAAAGTAGTTGCATAAAATGTGACACTTACTACATCTTCTCCAATGCAGGTGTCTGAATTACAGCTAAAAGCTCTGGTCAGTACGTCTTCTAAGCAGTCACTCATCAGCAAGGATGTCTGCAATAAACTACGGTGAGTATTTGCATTGGTCTCGTTTTTCTTCAAATGACTTGTTTTGGGGTAATCAATTTATGTCATTTTTTAAAAGTTTATATTGCAACAAAACTATTTTTTTGGTATTTTTTTCCTAGTGGTGTTACTACTGAAGGACGTCGTCAAGGTCACCGATTTGTGATGACCTTTCTCGACAAACAAGTGGCGGTCACTCTTGAAGTTCAAGGTATAGAGGTTCAATTCAGTTCTATTTCGACGGAACGTGTTTACCTCATCACTGACTAGTGAAATGCGATTGATTTTAAATTTTCAGCAAGGACGGTTAGGATATTTTCCATTATGGTTAAATTTCGCCTATATTAGTATAAATTAAGGAGGTGTTGAGTCGATTTAACACTAGAAAGCACATTTCAGCGCAGGAAAAATAGCCATGTGCCTATGGCATTTTCTAATATGTCAATGTATTGTGTAAGTAAGAAGTTCTTAATACTGCTCTTGTCACTGTCACAGTGGTTGACGATTACAACAGAATTGGTTTTCAGCTATATACATATTACATTATCTAACATGATCTATGAAAGTACAAGTCTGACTTTCGTTAAATTATTTCAAAACTGTAACGTCAAATGTCTACTAGAAAGCACTGGTGATATAAATTGTGTCACGAATGTATCACCCATAGTTGTTCTAAGCTCGTTGATTGGTTCAAACAATCAAACGAACGAACAAATTAAAAGCGAAACAGGAATCCTGAATACAGAATGAAGAAACTAGAAGACAGTAATGATGCGAAAAATGTTAGTGTTAACACAATGACTCGATAGAGTGATGACATAATTACAAAGTGATGAAATACATGTCGATTGACATTAGTTATGATATTCATATTCCACATTACTGTTTTTCACTTATTGAAATAGATAGAAACCGATAGAAAGATAAAACACGAAACCCAGTAAATGATCATTTTGGTATTTAAAGTAAGTATTATAAGAAATGATACAAAATAGTTATACACAAAGAAGCAGATTAATTGATATCACTATTAACAATTACATCTATTTTACAGATGATATACCTGATGTGGTTCTTGGAGTGGATTTCTTGACTCAATTTAAGGTAGCATTTATTTCTTTATTCCTTGAAATAATATACACTTGATCGTATGCATAAACGAGTGATATTCTTTAACTAGCTACTTGAAAAAATGTAAAAAAACAGGATTTCAAACTGTTAATCGTTGGGAAATTCGGCTTCGCGCATGCAAATACACTCTTTAATATAAGAACGATAGCAAGACTTGCAAAGGTGTAAGGGACTGGAGTTACCTCCCCTCTATCACACTCAAGATGGAAATAGTCCTGCTGTGCAATTTGAAAAAAAATCATCAATTGTATCATAATATGGGCTATGGCTATAGAGAGAGCTTGAAATAGGGATTTCCTTGTCATCTCGTTGAGCTGTAGTAAGCTATGAATCCCATTCATTGAATCAATCATATTAAAACGGAAGCCGAAGCCATAATGGTATGTGTGCTGTGAACGTCTTCCCGAAATAAAAAAAGCCTGGCTGAGCGGTTTGGAGGGACATTGTGTTCTCAACTTCGTCTTTGAAAAGATATGAAAAAATGTATTGCCAGGATTTAGAAATGGTATCTAACAAAATTATTTATTTCATATTTGAAGTCGTTTAACCTTTTTCATGTTCTTTGTCTCAAGAATAAAGTCAGTTTAATGTGCCAGCAATAATGAAATATAGTTTCAAATATTTTTTTCAGTGCAGTTTAAACTTCAAAAACAAATGTCTTCTAATTGACAATGGACGAGACGATGACGTCATACTTCCGTTTTTACCGGAAGGTGATATACCATTGAAGTTCAGAGTTCATCGAAGCGTAGCTGCCTCTTTCTGATGCAGACTCAGGGAGACTTGCCTGTTGTTGTTACGGGATGTTGTTGTTGGAGCTTACTGACAAAATCAAATCTGTTGTTTGTTGTCGAGGATGAATCATAAGGGATTCGGGTGCTTTGTATAAACAGAACTATGCATTCCAAATTCATGACAATGGTTTACGTGTGAAAACTATTCTATCAAAATGAAGCAATCAAACTGATAAATCGAATATGCAAGACGATTCTCAGAAAGTATGAATCAACGTGTGTGATCATATACAGATAAAGTACTGACAGAAACACACGGAGACACGTAGCCACTCAGACCAAAAAAACATTAGTATGATGGAAAAAGCAACACGCATTTTATGAGAGAAAAAACCAAAACATTTTAACTATTAAAATTAGAAAAAGTTACAAAAGGTAAACATGGACACATAAGGCGATTAATAAAGAATATACAAAACATCGTTTGAATACGGACGAATGAAAAAAAAATGTAATTGTAGTGGCGATCTCAGGAATTTTTGAAAGGGTTCAACCTACTAATTGTGTTAAATATATCTACATACTTTTTCAAGAGGGGGAACGGTTTGATATCCAAATTTCCCTGCATCTTTTATCCCAAAATTCACATTTATGTATAACTAGTTGACTTTTCTGCTTTAAATGAAATATGATGATCATGTATGCTTATATGAATGTTTTACTGAATTGAAAAATGTATTTGTTGTTAGTTCATAAATCAAACTTGAAATAAAGACGTCTCTTGCTTTGTGAAACACACTGTTTAAAAATAAATATTTGGGCTTGTTTAATGTTGTTCTTACATTTCGCCTTTATCATCATATGGAATCACAGAATTATATTTCCATGCAAGGAAGTATACATTAAGTACACATCCCTCTTCATTCCTTCACTCCTTAGAAGTGATCACACCTTACTCCACAGGTAATATAAGTTTTAATAATTTCGTAAACGATAATTTGTAAACATTGGAAATTTTGGTTTCAGTCCATAAAGAAAAATGATATAGTTTGGCTTCTCAAACATGTAACTTTCGGCATTCCAAAATTAAGATTAGACCTCTGAATATCGACCATTATAACCAAGTTGTTTTGAGCAATGTGCAAACTCTATATTTTGTTTAATCTGCATATTTCCTTACATTATTTTAGTCGTCCAATATGCTTTCGGATGAAAAATAATAGACTGGATCTAGGAGAATAAGTACTGGTAATTAACTATGCATTTCCCCACATGGAATGGGTCTTTTAAACCCAAGAGGTAATCTGAGTGAGACCACAATCAGATGTTAACTGTAGGTGTGTCAGAGTACCATATCTGAAGATGTATTCGACCACTGTGTCTTGAAAATGAACATGAAGACTTTTTTTTATTAATCGAAATTTTAGTCATTGCTGATTTCAAATATGAATGAAATGAATACGACCCAAAACATCCAAATTTATTGTATCATACATTGATTGATTATCAAATGCCACGATTAAAACCTTTCATTTAAGGGATACGTAGTATGATGATTAGTATACAATATTCTCCGTATCACCTTTATCAAAATAAAAACGAATACATCAAGAACAAGAAGCTACTATCACAAACCATATTATCTGTCAACAAAGCTAACTATATTGCCTTTGCCCGAATTTCAATGATGTCAACATCATCATTGTCAATGTCATAATGTGAATATCACGATTCTGGTAACAACCTCATATCACAGAATTATGCAAACCTTTTCTCCTTGGAATTCAGGTAAAAGTATAGCACTAGATGCTTCCCTTTTCAGTCCCTATATCTGACTCGGCATATACGGGGATAAAATATGTCCCTTTGGTACGGTCTCTTCGAATTCATACCATCTGATGTTGAAAAATATTTTTCATTATCTAGTACGAAGCGAATTTAAAAAACATGTTTCAAGTGACTATAAAGGGCCACTAAGGTTTACATAAACGTGTTCCAAGACTAACACGACCTTAGGTTGGTAGAAACAAGTTCCAAGAGACTTACGTGATCTAAAGTTTGTAGAAACATGTTCCCAGAGACTAACACGATCTGAAGTTGGTAGAAACATGTTCCCAGAGACTAACACGATCTGAAGTTGGTAGAAACATGTTCCCAGAGACTTAACACGATCTGAAGTTGGTAGAAACATGTTCCCAGAGACTAACACGACCTGAAGTTGGTAGAAACATGTTCCCAGAGACTAACGCAATCTTAAGTTGGTAGAAAAATGTTCCAAGAGACTTACGCGATCTAAAGTTGGTAGAAACATATTCCAAGTGACAGATACGAACGGAAGTTAATGGAAGTGTGTTTCAGTGAACATCACCGACTGAAAATGCTCAACAAAACTAACACAAAGTGATAGTTTGACAAACATAAAAAACATGTTCCAAGCGCCTAACACGAAATAAAGTTAATAATAAAGTCCCCAGTGAAAAGTAGGAATTGACGTTGATAGAAACATGTTTCAAGGGACCAATATGAAGTAAAACTGGTTGATAGAATAACGTTCGTCATTGCATCATACTGTCCAAGGTAAGCTGTTCCTTCATATCGGAGGATCTGGTCCGGAGTCTGAACACCATCATGGTTGAGATTGCGCCAAGGATTAAACCAATCAGAGTCATGGCTATAGCGATACCAGCAACAGACCCTGCAAGTGAGAATATTCGAACAGTGAGTACAATATTCCTTATTTAGGGTGTTACATTTTACAGCTGCATGTCAAAATTTGTTTACCTTCTACTGTTTCCTAGTGCAAAGATCATGTAATTTGAATTTGGTTTGAACGCCAATAAGATAATTTCAGCAGAACTGACATCGGATCTCAAATTGATAATATGAGTAAAAAAAAAGTCTTGTTTTTAACTTATTGTGGGAATATCTACTCTCCCATACTAAAATTCAAATTTTGGAATGCTTAAAAAGACAGAAGAGGACACATTTGAAATTCCAATTTCCTAATTTCGATTAGAATATTCCATATCGACTCTTTGCGAAAAAAATCAGCAAAATCATCTTGATGCAAACAAACAAAAATAACTTATTGTTAAAGCTGTTGAAAACAAATCAAAGATTTTGTAGGGGAAATAAAATCAAAATCAATGTTTTCAAATTTTGACCCTTGGTGACGCCAGTGACCTGTCAAAAACTATAAGGGTTAACTGTTGGATATGGCATACGGTTGCATTAAGGTTGAAGATCTTCACTTCTGCATTCAAGTTTCATTTTCGCAATGCTACGATGCCTCAAAGACATGCCAAATAACAAGATATTTGCACTACGATACGTAGGTGTATGAACAAACTTTTGGTATACAGCTGTAGTATCAGAGAAACATATAACGATTTCCTTAACTGCCAAAAATCTGCCAAATAACTAAAAATACTGTATCAACAACTGCATAGTCAAGAAAAAGGCGCAAGGACCTTAAAATACAACAATATTCAAGCATTTCATGGATCATGCTATAAACAATGATACACTTCTATATTGAACATATTGTTGTTAAGTATGTAACTCAAAACATTTAGACATAAAACAGGATGTCTTAAGCAATGTCATAATGATTCACATCCATTTATCTTTAGAGACACAAACCCAAATAATATATCCTGGTACATGTAGCATTAACCATTTTAAAAAGATGTTTGGTGTTTCCCTCTTCTTTAAAGAATCATTTGTTTGTTCTTCATATGCTCGAATGATATGACCTTAAGTATGATTTTTCATAATTATATTCAAAACTCATTTAAAATCAATTCTGAGTTACAATTCCATTTAATTCCTCATGACAAACTGATTCAAGCGATTTGTAAAATTCTAATCTACGTGAGAGTTATAATGTAATAAGTATAATGGGTATTAAAGGTGAATTCTAAAGTGATTCTAACAAATATGTACCTCCTTGCCATCCAGTTTGTGAACTTGTAAGAGCTGTAACAAAAACAAAAACTGTTTACGTCTTCCGAGCTAGGATTTACTGGATATTGTACATGTCCATTCGAACACTTCGTGATATGTCAAGAACAAAATACGTATGCATCCTTAAATTGGATTTACTTAGTGTTTGACAAAACGCTTTAAACGTTTTTCTTATGATATTCTAAGAATGGTACAACGTTAAAAAATGACGTTTCTTTTATGAAATCATATGTCAATAACTTATTTCCATATCTTATCAACAATGACACAATATGGATATGGTTAAAGGTGTCTCCTATTTTGTCAATCATTACTTGCTTTTTTCTATTCTTTCTATTACACAATAAAATGGAAATCTCCACAATTCGCATTCTAATAAAGGTTTATCGTATATTCAACAGCGTCTAAAACCACTAAAAACATAACTGGCTTGCTCTTGAAGATTGTCCTTTTTACTATTGATCAATAAAAATACGGAATAGATGGCTGTGTGTCAAGGACAAAAGATGAGCTACTGACGTATGGCTGAACTTGACCCCATGACCCCGACAGGCAGAGTAGGTACATGTCCGCCGTGTTTTGTTGGTCCTCGGTGATTTGAAGTTGGTGGTGGTTTAGGAGTAACGTTGGACTGTGTAGTTGATGGAGCTCCTGTAGTGAGATCTCTGATGTCGACCGTGGTCCCGTTTGGAAAGATGAAAACTTCAACCAATGTACCCTTGACCCCTTTGTATGTGTAAGTTTGCTACAGAACGGAACACATTTCATGTAGGGACAGTTTGAGGGTGAGCCTTTATGATGTTGCATTAAGGTATTGACGTTGATTTCTAAATCATTAATTCGACAATTTGATATGCAGTGCGAGGAGATACATATTCCTTTATTTGCAGCATTAAATAAAGTCTTATTTCGTTGTATAAAGCTTTTTTCCATGTGGTTTCTTTGCAGTAATAAGACACCCATACCATAAAAAAAGACAAAAAAACTTTTGAATCGCATCGAAAAGCATCCACATTCTTAGTCGAATCCGACTATGCATCATTATGCGACAATCAGCTCTTTTAAACAAGCGTCAACACGTATTACAGTAGTTGTGTACGTCTCCTTCTGAGCATATGGTGTAACTAAAATGAAGATTTACTGTAATACTACTCACGGGCCCTGAGACAGGTTTGTTGATAGTGGACTGGAAGGTGAACGTGCCCCTGTTTATGACGAGTTCGAGTCCCGCTGCAGCTTGGTCTGAGTTGACATTATTGATTGGCTTCTTCACGTCGCCCTTGACCTTGGGGAGGTCGAACAACCGGAACAATACGTACGCTCCTTTATTGTCGAAATCAGTCTGGAAATCAAGGTAGATAACTGATAACTTATTCACTAGGGCAGCATGATGCTTGAATCTTGAATATTAGTTTTATGATGTTTAGGTTCTTGTCCATTCTTGACATTTTAGACGAGGAAACAGTTGCCATATCTTTCACTTAGGCTTCTACGACACTGTTAAGTTTATTGAAACTTTCATAAGATATAGAGAGAGACGTAAAAAGACAAAGATAGAAAGAGAGAAAGAAAGAAAGAATGACATAAAGAGAGAAAGGAAGAATGGACGTAGCGAGAGTGATGCAGAGGCAAATACAGAGAGTCAGAGAGACAGCAATGGTCAGAAGGACGCCATTTATTCCAATATAATGTCTCCGATTATTGTAATATATCTAGACATACCCGGATGACCTGTACCCTGACATAGGACACCCGCATCACCCGGGCTAGAGCCAGGGCCGTGTTGTACTTGAAGAGCCGTGGACGGGGCGAGAAAGCAAAGACGTCACCTGTAATGGCACTGAAATTGACAATAATTCAGATCCTTCGAAATTGTAATTCAAAATTCTTCAGTCAAACTTAAAACTATTTATATCTATCATGACATAAGAATTTGTCTTACTTCTAAGTTCTAAGTTCACTTCGGCAATAAGAATGCACTTACTTCTGTCAAACTTATCAAACTCTTACATAGGTCACCTTGTGTGAAAGAACGCCTTGTGACATTTCATCTGACACACTCAACCTTATGATGAGAACAATGACAGACACGAAAGCTTTTATAATATTCGATGATGCTTTGAAGGTCATGCAATAACAGATACATATGTAAAAATGTTATGACTACAGCAATTCTATTGTTTTTCTGTGAAGGTCATTCAATATTTATCAGGTTTTGATTGCATTGATGGCTTGGGGCCTTTTACTAAATTAAATGGCTGTCTGTCTGAAGCAAAAACTTTGCTGTGGTGATAACTGACATCTTAAATGGAAAAGTTAGTGTTATCTGAAAAAGTCTTCACAAAGTGCCTAACTTCTTTATTTCGGCAGTATGAAAAATACAGATAAATCATTATTTACAAAAAAGTTATTGGTTTCAGATCTATTATCAACTAATCAAATTTTCAAAGAATAAAATGAAACGGCCATAAATTGCTGACCTGATAATGTGAACTGAAAGTGACGGATAGCCTCGTCATCGTAACAATACGACACGTCGAAATCCCTGATATCCGGTTCCGCCTCTGAGAAGTCGAATATGTTGTAAATAATCGTCGTATTCAGCTAAAGAAGTAATAAAAAGTAACATCGTTTATGAAACTGATTATGAACGAAAAGACTACTGTCATGACTTCTATATTTATAATAATAATTCATTAAGTGCATCGTGAGAGTGAGAAGAAGAAACTTGAAATGAAAAAAAACTTAAGATGCAAAAAAGAAATGTAAAGAAAATAGAAGAAATAGAAACATTAAACATCGAAAATAAAACGTTTCTTCCTGTTAATAACATTTCTTTATATTTTGTAAACGTAAAGTCGTATACTTGACTAACGTGGCTTTTTACACTGTTATATTTACAGTTGAGATACGCTATGCTGGATAATTCATCTTGTTAAAGAGCCACTCCGTGAGTTGTTGGAGTCATATATGCCAAACGTAATCAGTGGTGTCATTTTATCGCGAAGTATCGACTGTTACCAAAAAGACAAATTTTAAAGCTTATTGGGTTTGTTTACAGTGACAATATGAAGGTATAGAACGTCGCAATTATGATCGAAAACCGGACAGTGGCGCGCTTCAAATAGTCAAACGTAATTTCGTATGAAAGGTAAATAATATATTATGAAAATCACGGAGTGGCTCTTTAACGTCCTACGTATGTCATTGCGTTATCAAACCTGTCATAAAGAGATCTTTAGAAGTAAACTTGCAATGAAAATAGAGAAAACTAAACGACGTTCAGTTTAATAACATATTTATGAAACGAGTGGATGTAGTCGTATTTAACGAGCGAAAGCGAGTTAAATACCAATACTATCCACGAGTTTCATAAATATGTTATTAAACTGGCCGAAGTTTAGTTTTTTATTTATTACACTCTTTAAATTAATAATGTAAAATGAAAATCATGTTTACTCTCAATTCTCGTAGTTGTGCTTAGGAATACAATTCTTGCAATCGACGCATAACGTCATTAGACTGCATTAGAGAAATAGGTCAAGAGTAAGTCCGTTTATAACAACTTTAATTTTGAACAATTCAAATGGAAGGCACTCATTCGTGTTTTGGCCACTACAAACACAAATTGGCGAGTTAACAAAACATAACATCAGTCACTGAATTACTTGAATGAACGTCACTGAGTTGTGTGAATGAATGTCACGTGGTCGTGACGTCATTGGAATGTGAGTTTTCAAGCGCGATTCATTTAGTTTGAGTTAGGGTCAGTGGGAGGAACACTGTCCTTTTTGTTGCCGATGAAGTTAACATTGATGACACAGTTGCTAACGGAACCAAGGAAGATTGAGTTGATTGATCAAAATTTGGAAGCACTGACGCTGACAAGAACCTACCGAAATCGGCAGGGATGCCTTTGCCCGATCTACTGACGAAAGCCCGCTTGACCCGGATTAGGAGGTCATGTTTACATTTGAAAAAGATGGACGTTGATTAATAATTGTGCTGATATCTCTGTGCTGTTTCTCGGACAACTGAGAGTAATTATTTATGCTTTGCATATTTTTGTGACCACTAATTTGCATGATTTGATTGGAAGGAATGTTACTCGCCATTTTGATTTACATCATCACGTTATAACTTGTCATGTGACTACAGGAAAATAGTTCCGGATACGATCGCTTTCACGTGCAATGTTTCACAACTGTAGTATCTCCAACGAGAGTGTAATAAATGTCTTTATAATTAGCATAGTATTGCAATACCAATTTAACATAAATATACTAACAGCAGGCACGGTTATCTTCAATCTCATCGGTGCTTGTCTGATGGCAGGTCCAAACTCACTTATCAGCCAGTCGTTCTGGAAAATAAGAAAATTAACCAAGTAACTCACTTGAAAGAACATGAAAGGCACTAGTGCACGCTTTTACGGTTTAAATTGCCTATTTTAAGGTTTAAGAGGACTTATGCATTCACTTAAGCTTTCTATCGATGCAAAGAAATACTTAAAATTCTTTACAGTTGAGCTGCAATCAACAATGAAAAAGTTTAGACAGACGCTATCTATGGTTAGCTGTGCACAAAACGGATAAATTATAGACAGTTGAACTAGGATTATGTGCAGCTATTGAATTTACCTAAACTCTGAACTGAGAACAAAGAATGACATATGTTTTATGAAAGCAATGTTGTAAAAAAAACCGATTTGATAACACAGCATAGCACTGTTATTAGATTGACCAAAGCGACTGCCGTTTCTGCTTTTCTGTTTATACGCAAAATTTTAATATTTCCGATATCGTAGTTCATGCATATTTAAACTTACCTTGCATTAAATACTTTCGGTCTATAAAAATCAACTTAACTACCTGATTACGTAAATATTTTAAAAATAACTTACGAGGTAGATTAATTGAGTGAGGGTCGTTAGTAATATCGAGATATAGGATTTAGTCAACTTCAATATTTTATTCCAAAGCCTAATTTTAAGTCTCTATTAACTTGCCTTCCCAGATATAAAATCATGATACAATTTAGACAAAAGATTCGATCCGAAATATAAACGACAACGTATGTTATCGAATTACCATTGCACATATTCGTATACAGTCAGATTAATTTATTGACTGAAATAACATGTCCCTTTACCGGAAACGAAATATTGTGTCGCTGCAACACCCAAAATCTATCAATAATAAAACAACAACGTAGGAAAGTCCTAGGGCATTTAGTCACAATTTAATGTTACATTACCTGGATCTTTACCAAGGAAAGAATGAACAACAAGAGGTTTTACCATTATCATCTAGGAGAAAAGCCTCAGGTTTTGCTTTGCTCGCTACCCGTAGTACCAAGGATTTTCCATACTAAGAAATGTAGTGTACGATGAGGTCTTTCAGTAACCTTTCCCTTTATACGTGAAATATACTGATAAATCTAGTCTACGCTGAATTTTATCAGAGAAGTACGTCTATACATATAGGATTTCTTTGATTCGCTCAATGGACGAGCTGCATGTATACCAATTGTGATTGGTCTGTCGTAAAAAGACAATAGCATGTTTCTAGGGCATTGTTTGTTGTCAGGGGAACAACAATCGGTTGATCGGTTGATAAATCTAAAAAATAGGTTCATTTGCTTAAGAGGATGTCAAAACTTTTACCACCCGTTACTTTATTCAACAACATTGTGTTATAATCATGCATTAATATCACACATGCATCATAAGAACTGTCCCTCAACAAATACAAAATGGAACCGTCCATTTCACTGATGTAACTTACCGAGGAGAAGTACCACTCCCAGTAGGATGTTTTGTTAAGACCAGGAGGGAAGTCTTGCCGTTTCCCTATCCACGTATCCATGGTAACGCTGCGTTCAGTTTTCTTGAATAATTGAATCATAAAACTTAAAATTTATGTTTTTTGTCACATTTTGATAAAATACGAAATTGATAAATTAAAAAAAAATTTAAACTCGTAAAATCGAAACTCAATCAATCACTTTTACATTCAAAACTTAAATCTCATTACAATACCAAGACACTTACATTTTGCCATATTGTTTTGCAAAACTGTTGAACCTTTGTATTCAAGTTGTCCTGAAAAGGAACTTATTATGAAATGATGTAATTTCTTAATCCTCATCATCAACTAAAGCCTGAAACTTTTGGTTCCTCAATCCTTCTTCAGCTTTCGAGGACAACGTCAATACTGACTCGATACCATAACGAAAAGTAAGTAGCACTAAGTACCTAACAAAACAATGAGAGAAGTTGGTGGACAAAAATACCAATCGTAACCTACCTGGCCCGAGTAGATAAATCGACCTGTTTTGAAGTCGAAAAACTCTTTTGGACTCTTGATGGCAATGTGGTTGGGGTCGGAGAGTTTCGAGTCGAACACGTCAGGTGAGATTGGTACCACGTCACATTTACCTGTGTCCATGTTCAACAGGTAGGAAACACCTGTAATGAGTAAATTGGTTGTGATTATTTGTGGAAATTAGCATTCTGGTGCCTAAAGTGAGCATGAGTTGGACAGTCGTCATATAAGTAGAAATCCACTAGGAGAATAGTTTTTGTTTTAACCTTTGCAATGTAGACGCGCACCGGATACTAAGAAGGTAAGACAGGCATAATCATCAGTATCAAGGTCTCTTGTTGACACAATCTAAATGCAAAAATCTACTTGTGAATAGGAGCATCGTTGTTATTTGATATATACCTTAAGTGTTTGAGCAACGATTGATACCGATTCCTCTCAATATTTGAAAGGTAGGGTGACAAAAGCTTTTTAAATTCAAGAAAAACCAACTTCAATCCCTGCACGTATATAAACAAAAACATTTATCATTTCTAAAGTGGAATTGAAAGCCGTACACTTAAAACGAATGTTTTTACAATTTCATTTCTTCAGTGTTTTTGTGATAAACTCCTGAAGGAGAATGGTGATTTGCTTGAGTAACATATGCCAAATTTATGAATACATCGTGAAGTATAGACTCTGGCTGTAAAGTGTCCTCTTGATGCTAATCGGTAATCAGTAGAGTGACAATATAAAGGTATAAAGTCGCATTTCTGATCGAAAACCGGACATTAAGTTGCGTCTTAAAGAAAACGTAATTATGGAACCCTACCAAAAAGCACACGGAAGATAATATTTGAGTTGATAGTGTTTAAAAGGTTATATGAGTAGCATTCGTGTATATGGTAGGTGTTAATTTGGCTTTTGCACACTCATAAGGGTGTTGCTCGAGTTTAATTCAAAAATAATGATTGCCATCTATTTGACATTTCACAGCGAAGATGTTAGATGTTATGAATGATTATCATCATAACTGGTGTGTTGACACGTATAAAAGGAAATCGAAATACTTTTGAAATCACGGATTATTTCTCTTAAAGACGGTTGGCACAATTTTTACAACTCGACAAAAACACATCATATTTCAATACATAGAAGATAGTGACAGATGGTCAGGACTCACTTGATTAGTAAATGTACCTGAATTAAAGTCATGTACTTCCTGGCTCACATTTCAAGTTTACGATCAAAGAGCCAGATGATCATAGACCCAAAGACCTTCAACTTATTTCAGATTTAATGAGATGTTGCCCGATGATATCTTTTTGTTTTGTCAACATGCAATACATGCTGATTTGAGCTACGAAAATTAAAATCTCCATTCCAGAAAATGGAGCTATGTGCCTGTGAAATTTGTGATTCCAACAAGACACGGAGTGTCCCTTTAACAGGACCACTTGAATAGGATTTTAACATGATAACGACATTACCAGCATTAAAGTCGTGCACATCCCTCCTGGTGACCATGGGCATGACGATCACCCCTCCCTGCATGGGCCTGGAGTCCACTCGAACCAGCTGCCTCGTGTAGTCGTACCATTCCTGGAGAACAGTGATGTTACGTCATAAAAAATGGGAAATGACAATTTCGTGTCTGTGTTGTCTGTCTTTATATGTATTATTGTTACAGTTTGGATCACATTATCTGACATATAGACTTACAATCAGCCTCTAAAATTATTCTAAAAAATATTCTTTTTTTAATTATGAGAAAGCAGTTTCAAGGAAATAGGCATTGATGTTAAATTAAAATCTAGATTTTATCTAGAGGTTATGCTGAGGTCCAACTAATTTACAGTCTGCATGTTAGACTTTTTCGGGTCCCTAGCGGGATGAGAACCACTGTCCTCAGATTGGTAAAACCGTGAGCAAGACTCGACCCGAACAGTTACAAACATTCATCTTAATGTTGATATTTATTCAAAACAATATTTTTCTCTATTTCACATAAAAAGGCAACGTCATTTGCAATTAGAAATTCGTTAAAATACCATATTTGTATTTGAATAAACAACAATTGTTATATTGCTTTGGTATTTGATTCTCCATGAAATGTTTTAGTAATGGCTACAAACTATTTCCGTTTGGCCGCTTGTTTAAACATCTTGTTGAGTATTAATAAAATCAACATTAGATAAATTAAATAGATTCACACCGGCTTCTCTCACACAGGAACCACCTCCACTGCATCAGGGCCGCCTTGATTTTTCTATGTACCAAAGTGATCGTTTTGAAATATGCCTTGTGTGTATTATAGAGACAGTAGCACGTTTTAAAAAATTCATTTGTTCAAAGTTGCTATATGTATTATCTTCAGAGGGTCAAACATCTCATTAAACAACCCGATCATCCGTAGTCGTAGAAGAAATTATCTAATATCAAGCAAAAAACATTTGCGGTCATTTTTATGTGATCACCTTGAGCTTTGGAAATGGATTAGCATAGCTTATCATGGCATGTTTTATCTAGAGCTACTTATAAAATTAAAAGTTTGTCTTGCTCACTATTTGTTACATTTATTTTCGTATAATTTAGATCACTTTATCTATCTAAAAAACGTGCTTTAAAAGTAGATAAGGTTAACGTTAACTTTGATGACATGTGAAAGAAGTACAACCATGACAAACCCCATGGCTTAGGTCGATTTTTTAATCAGACAACTAACAATAATATTCTTACGTCATAAGCTCCGATAGACATGAATCTGGGCACAACCAATTCTGCCCGAAAACTGAAGTATGATGGAATGGGAGGCGGTGTCTGTTTAGATTTGCGCCCTGTGCAATATATTCCGCTCGGAACCTGCAGATAATAAAGCTTTGATGTCAGGATGCAGTTGCACAGATACCTACATATGTTTACTAGATAAGCATATTGATTTCAAACTTTTCAGGCATTTCTAGTGCAAGTCAGCATAAACTTATCATTATAGTTTACATAGTCTATCTGACCACACTGAAACCGTAATTGACTTTATAAATAGCAATCAGGTATAATGAAACTGTACTGAAATTTTTAAAATCCTCTTCATTCATTAAATAACGCCTATAACTTCTTTTTTTTACATTGTTATTTGCTGTGCATGTACATACGTTAAGGAAACACAAGTGGAAGCATTTACTAATTTGCTAATTCGTCAAATGTCCGCCCATCTATCTTTCGTTAATAAACTTTCTTCATAATGAATCAAATTTAGAATAATTAGAAGCGAAAACAATCAAAGCAATAAAAGCAAGAGGATGCTATATTTGTCAGGATACGGTACCTGGAAGATGCTATAGTCGTAAGGATACGGTACCTGGAAGATGCTATAGTCGTAAGGATACGGTACCTGGAAGATGCTATAGTCGTAAGGATACGGCACCTGGAAGATGCTATAGTCGTAAGGATACGGTACCTGGAAGATGCTATAGTCGTGAATGAACTCTTGGAAGTACAGGAAGTCGTACTGCTCGTGAGACTCAAAGCTGTGCGCGCCGCTCCCCACCTTCCGGTGTATGGTATTCCTTAGGGGAGCCATCACAGAGCCAGATGGACTCGCCCACCCGGAACTCGCGTCTTTCGGAAACGAAAGTAGAACAAATTGATAACAGAATATGATATTACGAGTATATATTTTGTGAATATTTGAGAACGTTAAGGAAGCCAATATTTTGTGAACTTCAACGCTGAACATAATGATTTCGAAATAAACAGGAGAACATGAAAGGAAAGTCATCTTATAAAATGTAACATTAGTATTATTATTAATTTGTACAATAAACGGTTGTAGGAAATAAAAAGACGCTTTTTGAACGTGTATGTAGATATAATTAATGTCTTGTCATGGGCAAAACAAAAGAAGCAAAGAACCGGACTATCATTCCGGACCTAGCGTTTCAAGGCGCGAATTATGGTAGTGTCAATCCAAAATTATACGAACGGAGACAATTAAAACGTGCAGACAGCTTTAAATAAGGAGTAGAGTGAATAGGAAATGAAGATCGGCCGAGTGTTTGTAAGATGAAACTGAATATACATTACAAAAGAAAGAAAATTCTCTTGTGCATGCTATGGTGCATGTTGACTTTCATAAATTTCATTTCAGTTTATCTCTGTGAAAAAACCCTTTATTCATCTATCACTCTATTCATTCATAAGAAGTTAAAATTATCTTTCTGGACATTTTCATTCATTTATCACTGTCCAAGTTTAGCCTGATAATACAAGTATCCCAGTGTTCATTCATTACTGAAATAGCTACCAACAGTTATTTCCGATGTCTGTTTGAGAAGGGATTTACTTCCGTTTAATCGCTCCTTGTTCATTCATAAAGGGCTCGTGCTTGTGGTTAGTCTCTATTGACCTCTGACCCGTAACTGCAGCTCGGACATTACAAAGCTGACTTCTAATATCAGGATCAACTGCTTAAAGAGCGAGACGTTATAACATACTTAAGGTAAGTTTTTGATAAATTATAAATTACATTTCGGTTTTCATTTAGAGATGATCTTATAAAGATATAAACTGTCAATATAAGATTGTTTTTTTATGACTATAACCCATGATTTACGGATCTCTTGAAACTATCATATTTTTTGTTGCAAGGGCAAAATGTTATTAAAACAAAGGTTGGCACAGTTATGGGGCGCAGTTTGTATTGAGTCACAATGTTTTAATTGATTCTTTAAAAGAGGTTTTAATGACCTGTGATAAGGTTTTGTTATTCCCACAAAGCAATGCGTTCATGACAACGCCGATATCCATCAGAGGATAAATAAGCAACAATTTTTACCAAATGGGAAAAGGAGGTCGATCATTGCATCATTGTAATTAAAAGCATTCTTGCTTTAAAAAAAATCTAACATCAAGGTGTTAAAATATGAATATAACATATGCTAACATGCGTTAAGATGTTTAATGATATATAATCGAACACTTGGTTCAAAATAATATCTAAACGAATGGTAAAATATATACCCTAAAAATAATTTAATTGTATCCTTTATATAAATAAAGAAGTTGTCATCCATAATATTGTCTGTATCATTACACCAACTTCAAAATGCCTTTGAAGAAATTGTATCCTTGGTAACGTTTTCTTTTACCACAAAAAATCGGAGGGCAAATGAAATCACCTGAGAAATAGAAGTTGATCTTAATAGTTTGCTGGGTATGGTTGTCATAGTTACAGCTCTCCCAGTAGTACGCCGTTATGTTTCTGACCGTAGCTGTCCCCATGTACTTCTCTTTGTATGTCCGACCAAACATCAGAGCCTTGTGGACACCCACCATCTGGTCTGATGTACAGTGTCTTATGATTAGTAAGTCATATCTTAAGAAAGATAATAAGGGAATTTCAAAACCTTCCTTCGTATTGCCTTCTTACAGCTATGCCTTTACTTATCGCTAAAGCCTTCACTACCTGATGTGAAATGGAGACATTTTAAAACAAAAAATCCTATTCGTGAATGTTTTAGAAAATATTTAAAAACATACAATTCATTAAAAGTAACTTTATTACGTTACATGTATATCCTCTTTGATCTAGAGAAGAACACATATTTTCATGTTTTATTGAAAAGAAACACTATCTGATATCAAACAGGTGATCTGTGACTTTCTTAAATATACATTATTAAATAAATTATGAAATCAAGATAATAAACTACTGATTATTTTGATTAGATCACAACCATTCATTTCTGGGAAAGAAAAAAACCCGTTTACAATTTAATCACAAAGAACACATTACTTGATCTGATAACAGAAACTCTAAATTTAGTAAAAAATGCCTATGATATTACAAAATCTTGCAATGTTCATCCAGTAGGCGATGTTGTTTAGAAATAATGTTTTACAGCTGTAGAGTGAATTTATGTATGTATATAATGATCATCTATTTATACTACAGACCTGTGGCCTTTTCAGTATGAAATATGAATTGATTGATCAGAAGCCGAACACATTAACCCCTGCGCTATCTCGCCCCTATAGCAAGAATACGCTTTATGGAAAAGAAACCATAATGTAAACAAAGGCTCAAACAATACCAAAAGGAAATTTTACTTCTTATGACACCTATCCTTTCAGTTCCGCTAATGAATGTAAACTTTCCCTACAAAGATAACCTCATATTACACTCGCTAGAAATTATGTGAACGAATTTAAATATGATACTGTAAATATCTTGGGACAAGATAACTATTACCCTGAACATTTTATGCTTCAAGAGCTACATAATATTCAATTATAAAGTTATTAATCACCTATGAAATGAAACATTTCACTTGATTATCTAATGTAGTGAGACAAATTTGCTCATACAAAATGTTTTCCTTAAAAATCAAATAATATATATCATAATATTTATCATTTACGCTATTTTTCATCACAGTATTTTCAATTGAAATTATAGAGAGAATTTTACACCTTTTCTAGCATCTTACCAGCAGTGACATTCACTTTGCTGAACGGCAATGCATACGAATCTTGGGATGACAACTTGGTTATTTGGCACGTATTGTCTGAAAAATAAAGAAGCAGTTGAAGATATGAGACAACGATATCGTAATCTTGGTGCCAGCATATTCATGAAATCATTTTTTTGTGTCTGAAACATAAAGTAGGAATCGTTTCTACAATGTAAGTATGAAATGACAATATCTGAGTTCTTTGTTAACCTATTAATGAAATCAATCGTTATTGCTAGAAATGTATTTTATTGATGTCACCTATCTCTTTTGATTAATTAAATGTTCAAGTCGAACTTTTGAAAACCGAATAATGACCCAAGCCAATGACTGAACTTATTTCAGAGACAACGAAAATTATGACTTGGTCGTGCTTAGTGGGTCTTTTAATAGTATGGATATTATTGGGACGCATAATTCCGACTATATTTATGGTCGTTTTTTGATTACAATTAAACCAAGTAAATATTAGGAATTGGGCAGTTTAGAGATAAAGAAGTAATAGAAAAGCGATGTGTACCAAATTCGTGACATATGGCATTTTGACTATTACAATACATACAAAATATGTATATGAAAAGAACAGTATTGCCCGGATGATAAGAAAATATTTACCTTGTGTAGTTATGTAATCAGGGATGAATCGCAAATGAATAGAATTTTTTTTACCGGTGGTGATAAGAAAATATTTACCTTGTGTAGTTATGTAATCAGGGATGAATCGCAAATGAATAGAATTTTTTTTACCGGGTGATAAGAAAATGTTTACCTTGTATAGTGATGTACTCATCAGTAACAATTCATATAAATAGAACAGTTTTACCCGGGCGATAAGTCAAAGTTTACCTTGTGTAGTGGTGTACTCATTAATGACGTATTTTCTTATGAATATGGCAATTTTACCCGAGGGAGAATAAGAGTTGAACGTTTACCTTGCATAGTGATGTTCTTCTCAGTGGCGTACTTTATATGAATAGATAGTAGAATCCTATATGAATAGAACAGTTTTACTCGGGTGATGGCAAAACGTTTATCTTCTTTAGTGATGTACAAATCAGTAATATATTTTGATATAAATAGAACAGTTTTAACCCGGCGATAAGCAAAAGTTTACCCTGTATGATGCGCACATTAGTTTAGCGTATTATGATATGGATAGAACAGGGTAACCCGGGTGACGGGATGATGATTTACCTTGTATAGTGATGTACTCATTAGTGACATGAATAGAACAGTTTTACCCGGCTGACGGGTTGACGACTTACCTTGTGTAGTGATGTACTCATTAGTGACGTATTATCATATGAATAGGACAGTTTTACCCGGGTAACGGGATGACGATTTACCTTGTATAGTGATGTACTCATTAGTGACGTATTATTATATGAATAGAACAGTTTTACCTGGGTGACGGGATGACGATTTACCTTGTGTAGTGATGTACTCATTAGTGACGTATCATTATATGAATAGAACAGTTTTACCCGGGTGACGGGATGACGATTTACCTTGTATAGTGATGAGTGATGTACTCATTATTGACGTATTATCATATGAATAGGACAGTTTTACCCGGGTGACGGGATGACAATTTACCTTGTATAGTGATGTACTCATTAGTGACGTATTATTATATGAATAGAACAGTTTTACCCTTGTGACGGGATGACGATTTACCTTGTATAGTGATGTACTCATTAGTGACGTATTATTATATGAATAGAACAGTTTTACCCGGGTGACGGGATGGCGACTTACCTTGTATAGTGATGAGTGATATACTCATTAGTGGCGTATCATTATATGAATAGAACAGTTTTACCCGGGTGACGGGATGACGACTTACCTTGTATAGTGATGAGTGATGTACTCATTAGTGACGTATTATCATATGAATAAACAGTTTTACCCGTATGACGGGATGACAATTTACCTTGTATAGTGATGTACTCATTAGTGACGTATTATTATATGAATAGAACAGTTTTACCCTTGTGACGGGATGACGATTTACCTTGTATAGTGATGTACTCATTAGTGACGTATTATTATATGAATAGAACAGTTTTACCCGGGTGACGGGATGATGATTTACCTTGTATAGTGATGAGTGATGTACTCATTAGTGGCGTCTCATTTTATGAATAGACAGTTTTACCCGTGTGACGGGATGATGATTTACCTTGTATAGTGATGAGTGATGTACTCATTAGTGGCGTATCATTATATGAATAGACAGTTTTACCCGTGTGACGGGATGACGATTTACCTTGTATAGTGATGAGTGATGTACTCATTAGTGGCGTATCATTATATGAATGGACAGTTTTACCCGTGTGACTGGATGACGATTTACCTTGTATAGTGATGTACTCATTAGTGACGTATTATCATATGAACAAAACAGTTTTACCCGTGTGACGGGATGATGATTTACCTTGTATAGTGATGTACTCATCAGTGTTGTAGTCTGAAATGAAGAGGACAGTCTTGCCCGGGTCGTAGAGCCCTGTCATCCTGGCTGCAGCCCTGTTGCCAGGTTTGTCATAGTATTCCTCTATATACACCCACTTCTCCTGCTCCAGAATCTTCCACTCCACTCGGGATGTGTACGTGTTGTTGATTATCGGCAGGGCACTTGCTAGTGATCAGGATAATCATGAAAATTCATTTTTTGATGGATTTGAAACAAAAATGTCAATAAGGAATCTAAAGGTTTTTCGTGGACTATGTTATGAAAGGAAAATTATTATAAAGCATGTTTCTTGATTGAATCAAATACATACTTATGTCAACCAATTATAGTAAAAATCAATATCCTAGGTAGCGGGCATGAAGAAATTGACAATTACGTCGGCGCAGGTCAGATATGTGAATGTGAATTATTTCACGTGCGTTTATTAGTTTAGGATTCAAGTGTCATTTACACTTTTCTAAAATTTTGTAAAACTTCTCTCATAGACTGGCTGATAGGCATGTTTATAATGAGTGAATAATAGTGTAGAAAGTATAGTCATGAAACGATAATATTTGAAAGTATGATTGCATAAGAAATATCACTTTGCCATTATTCTTTCTCTGAAAACATATTTTTTCTGTCGTTGAAATTAAATGTTTTTCAGCGACCTTTTGAATTTGACAGATGTAGGCCTACCTGTTCTTCTCAGAACATCAAAAGATTGAATCGTGGGCTTTGTTAACTGATTGGTTTCCACAATCACCGATAGTTTTGTTCACATGTGAATGTGTTTATTATCTTTCATCTAAAATAAACCATGGCCATCAAAAAAGCTAATGATAATGTTAAGCAATATGTTTATTTATATCTATATTTATCAATCAATCAATCAATCAATCAATCAATCAATCAATCAATCAATCAATCAATCAATCAATCAATCAATCAATCAATCAATCAATCAATCAATCAATCAATCAATCAATCAATCAATCAATCAATCAATCAATCAATCAATCAATCCATCCATCCATCCATCCATCCATCCATCCATCCATCCATCCATCCATCGATTTATTTATTTATTTATTTATTTATTTATTTATTTATTTATTTATTTATTTATTTATTTATTTATTTATTTATTTATTTATTTATTTATTTATTTATTTATTTATTTATTTCAATATTTACTTAAAGTCTCCATCTATTAGTATATTGTATAAAGTGATATATTAATACATCTATTGAGTAACAAATAAAACCTTTTTCAAACATAAATTGTCTCAGGAAAACTATTGTCATGGTATTGAGTCAAAGCTACCAATCATAATGATAAATAATATTTTAATGATTACTCAGGACAGGTAAATGTTATTAGGCTTACCTGTGTCGTTTACATTAGGAGTACATATTGATGTGTCGAGTTGACCGGAAACAAACTTGATAACCCATAATTCGTTCACAATCAGGAGCGAAGAAATTAAACTATCTGTAACACAATGCATGACTAACGTCAACTCATCATTTGAATCATTATTGTGTGACATTTATTATTATTTGACATCATTATCAAAGTAATATACATGGATCTTATCTTAAACCGTTGACATGTCATAATCTGCTTACTAAGCTAAATCCCTCACTAACGACTGTGGACATTACCACATCATTCATGATGAACTACGTTTTCATAAAAAAATGAATTAAAAATGAACATTTAACAGATTGAAAACACACATTTGATTTTTTCTCTTTTCCGAAAGAAGGAAACTCCGACACGCGCCTTAAACATTAAGACACTGGTAAAGAGTTGTTTATCATACACTTTAATATTAACTAACCCTTAATCGATGAATCTATTTGATATGAAATTTGCAACTTACATGTATAGGTAGATATAGGAGCCGCCATATTAACCTAGTAAGGTGACGATGTATTTATCAATACGCACCGACTGATCACCAAGTAGCATTGTGCAGGATACGGGTAAAGTCTAGGATAGATAAACTAGCACTTATCTGAATGAAGGATGGACGCTAGTGGTCCAGGTAAAAAATGTCACTTTCTTTCATGAGCTGTATAGAAGATCTATTTTGTGAATCAATAATACACTCTATAACTGTTTCTGATTGTCTTAAGGATAGAAACTTCTTATTATAAATTGAACTACATTCAACTACGGAAGTTTGTTGATAATAAAACTACTACTACTACTACTACTACTACTACTACTACTACTACTACTACTACTACTACTACTACTACTACTACTACTACACTATAATTATTACCGCTATCACGTATTCCATTAGTACTGTTTCTCTGACGTATTTTACTACTTTTGTTACTTCTACTGCTACAGAAACTATTACTATTAGTTTATTACTACCTCAATACGACCTTTACCGCTACAACTTATTCCAATACTACTTCTTTTATAGCGTCTTTTACTACTTCTATCACGACTACTACTACTACTACTGCTACTACTACTACTACTACTACACTATGACTATTTCTATTACTTATGCCAGTAGTAATGTTTGTCTTACGTCTTTTACTACTTCTATTACGTCTACTACTACTACTACTACTACTACTACTACTGCCGCCGTTGCTACTACTACTACTACTACTACTACTACTACTTCTACTGCTACTTCTAATCCTTCTACTACTAAAACTTGTTCTACTACTGCCAAACTACAATACATCTACAGTTGCTTCTCAAACCATTGGCTGCACCAGCATGTAAAGGATGACCTCACCCTCAAATAAATCAAACACGGTTTAATCTCTTGCTAGTCAGCACCTGGACTGACCAGTGCAAGAGTACAGTAAGTGAGGTTTAAAGTTTGTTTACAGTATCGTGTACTCCACTCAACTAAACTGTCAGATCAGAATGTAAGCTTGTAACAAGTAGCGAGCAAGAGATACAAGTTGTTTAGTCGGGAACCAAATTGTTTCCATGTTTCGCTTTGATCCGTGAGATCCGATTAAATGCGTAACCTGGTTCCTATTGAAGAATTACATTTCCCCTTGCCATCCTACAACTGATAGTAGCCACTTCAATCTCTACTGCATCTGTTTACGGCACTCAACTGCCAGAAATTGGACGGGTTCAATACATAGCGTACCTGACACCCCTTTAAAGAGAAAGGACCGTGCCGCAGCAGTTTAGTTATAGTCGGTGGAAATGGACGATTTCATTTCGGAGCATACCCAACACCCCTTTAAAGATAATAGACTGGGCCGAAACGATTTAGTTACAGTTGTTGGATGGCATCGGGTGTCGTCTGCGTTGAACTTAGCAGACGAGTTCCGTGTAAAGCTTCCTGAAATCTGTATGGAGAGAAAATTGCGATTCAGTTCCATAACACAGCTGGGATTGTGGACCAAACGTCCCCGGAAGAGTTTAACTGTAAACAAAGAAGACGTGTTATCATCCAAAGTGAAAGTTTAGTGGAATATTTGAAAATTTGTCTGGAAGAACGGTAAGTAAGAGTTATTTTCTGTGCTAGTAACCAAGAGCTTGACTTATATTTGTTTTGGCTCCCTTCCTCGTTCACGAATCATTTCCGTGGTTTGTCAGGGTCTCGAACTGTAGCCTTATTTTCACCAAGTCAGGTACCGTGCATATTTCATGAATATACTGCTACATTATAAGTTTCTTTAAGTCAGACGTTATAAATTTTGGGCCTAAGATTGTTTATGTGATTAACGCAACGTAAATAGCAATTTACGAACATTGTTACATAATTGTTGACAAGTTTAATAGAATGATATTAAATAGTTCATAGACACTTTGATCTACGTCAGCGTCTTTTCGTAATTATTTTGCATTGATAATACTAATACAAATTATTTTTTACAGTATTTTCTTATCATTGATTTTTTAATATTGTATTTATGTTTTTTTGATTGGTGTAATAATACAAGCATACCTCATTAAATGTTTTAATTTCATTATATCCGATAAACTCTGTGGAGATAAGGTTAGGTATTTTCAGTCATTGAGACCCAAAAATGAATGAAAAGCAATAGTATATCTATTCATGTTTAGAAAGTGAAACAAAATGAAGAGATGTCAGCTAGACTCACTTTTTATTTCATTAAATTGTTTGCTCTTTATATCTTTCCCAAACTTTTCTTTAGTGTATGTAATCTTTGTCTTATATCCTTATGGATCCAAAATGTCTATTCTATTTTTTATGATATGGATACAAACATATTTCACATAATGCTTATGCAGACATCAATGTTGTACATGTTTCACCCGATAACATTGTTTGCAGCTGTGATGCCATGACCCATACATAAGGACATATGTTGTACAAGAATCAATGTTGCATTCATACATGTATACTGAGCATAAGTCATTTTCCTTACACCACACACAAATCTTTTACACTTATAGAATAATGAAATAAGTTTCTTTTGTCGAAGATATATTTTCATTGTACGGATAACTCTTCAATTATGAAAAAGATCATGAATCTGTGAAAAACTTGTGTAATATCAAAACATAATTTCCATATATCTACTACAATACGGATAAAACTTACTATTCCTACTTTTCAAAACCAATAATTTTGAGTATTTGATATGAATCTTTAATTGATGGTAACGTTAAAACAAACATGACATACGTATATTAACATTTGTATTAAACTTGTAGGCAATCGCCCTACTTAATTCTTATCAATTAGTATTAGCTTGATATCCTCGATTAAGTATATAGGAATCAACTGAATTGGATTATTTAAATTATGTACTTATTATGTTGTTTGTCTGAATTGAAAATATAACGCCCTTTACGGGCAACACTATTGAACGCACTCAACACGATCAAGAACATAATTGACAATGGTTTGTTGTTGATAAATCTACTTGTCAATTTTGACATTTAACGTAGTATAAATAGTATAAATATAATGATATACACAATTCTATGTTATCAAATAGTCTAACCCAGAGACTGTTCTTCAGAATATTTAAACCTTGAATTCACCCTAGATAATTGAACATGCCGGGTTAAAAGGAAGTTTGGATTTTAATTCAACATACATCTGTTGACTTTAAGAGAGTTAATTTTTCGGAAATTGAGTGAGAGTCTACTTATCAAACTAATTACTTAATGCGATTTTAATGAAGCTTCACGTTAGTATGGCATTTACTCGTATGTCTTTCATATTTGGCAATCCCGAAATTGATTTGGATATATGAAGGACATGCCTGTCTCTAAAATCTTTATAACGTTTATCGTGAAAGAACTACGTCAGACTAAGCAGGTATTTCCAAAATATAAATGCAAATGGTGCATGTAAATCGCTAAGAATATGTTTCGTACCTATTCTTTAGTCTTATTTTGACTGTCCATTAAACATCTATAACGTTTATCGTGAAAGAACATTAGACCAAGCATGTATTTCCAAAATGTTGATGCAAACGGTACAATAAGATATGTTTCATACCCATTCTTTATTCTTTTTTATAGATTCTAAATTTAACAAACTCTTTGATGACATGATCATGCAAAATAACGACTTTTTAACGAAATAGATTTAACCAAACCAGCATCAAATCAAAACAGAGGGAGCTATGCATATATTTAACTACCAATCATTTATATCGCGATTTCCCGTGGTGAAGTATAAGAGCTCCTGCCAAAGGGGAGAGAATTTTTCTCCTTTCTTCGTAAGAGCCTTCACTTCTCATTTCAAGTAATTCAATGGGAAGCCCTTACTTCAAATGCAGCCATCAATCATAACCTTCTCGAGAACGATTGATAAGTTTTACAAGTATGTCTCTCAAACTCTACCCTGTTTGATATAGAAAGATATTATTCAAACTTCTCTCAAACCAGACCATGATTTATCTAGTACAATAGCTATTCACTCGTCTCTCAAACTATGTCATAGTTTTTGTAGTAAATTATTTTTTAAACGTCTCTCAAAAACCCTGTTTCGGTTAATAGCGTGCGTTTTTCTTTCAAACTATACTTTGTTTTCTCAATAAGATATTTTGCATACGTATCTCAAACGATACCATGATTGTTTAATAAGATATCTTTTTCATAGGTCTCTAAAACTATACCCTGTTTTATTTAGTAAGATATTTTTCATACGTCTCTCAAACTATACTAGTTTTTTTAACAAGATTGTTTTCATGCGTCTCTCAAACTATACCATGGTTTGCTTAACAAGATTGTTTTCATACGTCTCTCAAACTATACCAAGGTTTGTTTAACAAGATTGTTTTCATACGTCTCTCAAACTATACCAAGGTTTGTTTAACAAGATTGTTTGTATAGTAAGATGTGTCTCAAACCAAACCATGGTTTGCCTAATTTTGATATCATTTTCATACGTCTCTAAAACTATACCTTGTTTTATCTAGTAAGATGTTTTTCAAACATCTCTCAAACCATACCATGGTTTGCCTTATTAAGACATATTTTTCATACGTCTCTCAAACCTTACCAATGTTGATGATGTTTCTTATCCATAAGCCTTTCTCGCCTCACCGTAGTCTTATGATATGTAGTCATTTGCAAACAGTCTGAAGTACGATACCACATGGAGCGTTCTCTATGTATGCGCTGTGTCCTATATCTATAAGGCATAACTAGCGTTTATGAAGTTCGATAACTCTGACAACCTGTTAGACCTCATGTAAGCCACCACGAGACTAAGTTCTTTGTTAGAGGTGTTTTTGTGATCTTTGATTGCAAACTGATCACAGTGATATACTTGTTGCTGTGTTTAAAATACAGGTTTGATTAGAAAATCTAATACAGAATATAAACGTAATACCATAATTGTATATTTAGAAAAACTTATAATCTTCTAATTAAAATGGGTTTTTTTTTGTCTTTCCATGAAATAACTGTATAGTTATTAAACACAGCTAATTTATTCAAAAGAGAGTCCCCAAATTGTTTTCTTGATATGATATATCCAAAATGGAAAAAAAGCACAATAATTTTAAACAACAGATTATATATATATATTCCATTTTTTCAGATTTTCTCATGTTTATGTGTTTGTTGATGGTAATCAGAATGACATTCAAACTGACTTACACATATTTATTAAATTCTCTGTCATGAAATTATGCCATCTATGCTACTTAACCATCTTTAGACTTTTCGCACTGCTGTCGACCCCCGCAAGCATTCATGGACTCAAGACGTGATTTACGTTAATCTTGCATAATCTTCAAGAGTTATCGTTTCTTGGTTATCAAGCTCAGCGCCAGAGCGTTTTCATCGCAGTGGAAAGGAACGCTATTACTTTAACAAGACGCTCTTTGTTTGAAGCTAACTGCTTATGAAACTCTTATCACCTTAAATGTCAGTGTTAGGAGACCTATATTTATGAACTAAATGTCTTTCAAGTGTGTCTGAGTATCTCGTCGCTACTTTTCAAAAAGCGGTGCTAGGAGCTTGGAGGTAGATTGGGGTTATCTGGCATAGCTGATTGCTGCTAAACCAAATGGAGAGATTTATCTCCTCCGCTGTCGGTTTTATGTCGTACGTTCCAAAATACCTCGCTCAGTACCTCAGCTTCCGCCCATGTCAGAAATCTTGGCAAATACACGAGTTTTCAAAGATGTCATCGTGACATTGAAGTATAAAATTTTTAAGAAAATGTTGAAGTTAATTTTTTTGAAATCATAATTTAGTTGAAAAGAAATGACATGCTAGTAAGACAGAACCCGCTGTCCTCTGTGACGCAATCGTTTAGTTCTACTTGAAATTTGTCACTTATACTTTTGGGTTGTGAATGAAAACCTTATTTATTTTTAATTGGAACAGTGTAACAACATATCAAACGTAACAGTATTTGCAGCTTTCGGATTTCAAGACTGACGATATTAAATTTAAAAGGAGATTCATATATTTTACACAAAAAATCCTGTAATATTTGATTTAATACAATTTCTTAAAATTCTTATTTACAGTCTATCAAAACAATGTATCAAGCCATTTTAGTCGACTTAGTTATGAAAAAATCATATGCAGAGTGTTATAGTTTGTGTTGAAGTTTGTTGACTGCTACAGTAGTAATATTAGAATGTTGCGTCTAATTTTGAACCCACGTTCTCGTGAAGGTGGCCTTCTCCATTCGATGTTGTGTATACGAAGGGTGCTCTACAAGTAGTTGGCCTAACTTTTTCTATTCGTCAGATGTTTGAAAATTTTCCATATCTTTAAAAGGACTCAGTAGCAAGGAAAATATACGTATCTTTACTAATCTGGTTAATTGTCCCCCGCCGCAGGCATCAACTTCACAATACATTCCAGTGAAGTTCTACCAATCCCAAACACTATAGTATTCACTTGAATATTTTGTTTATGATATTGGACCAAGATACTGAAATAAAACAAAGTTCCTGAAAGTAGGTTGAAATATACTAAGAGTAAAATCAAAACATTCAAATAGCTAACTTATTATCGTTTTCTCCTTGGGGATAGCTACTTATAGGACACCCCTCATATATTTAAGAAAGCATGATTGCCTCTGATTTCAAACCTAAGTTATGTAAACAAAGCTGGGTTTATCGTTATGCTCTGTGTGTGGCTACACAAAATAGTTAGAGTGACAAAGACACCGTTTTTGCAATTGTGGTTGTTTGACGTTCAAATGACATTGTGAAGTTTGTAAGTGTATGTACATACCAGCAAAAGTTTTGTTCTTATAATTTTAAAGTAGCCGTATCTCATGACTTCATTACTTCCCATACTAAGGACCAATCTTGTCAGAAATGTTTGTATTTGCTATCACCCTATATTCATGTAGGCTAAAACCTAACACTTTATTATTACAAAGGCTAAATAACAATAGTTTAATTCGGCAGTGACAATATTTAGACCAAATGGATCTATCACTTGTTACATCTATTAAACTACATACTGAGAGGATGTAGACTGTTTCTTTAACTAACACTGATCTGAGGATAACAACACCATATTTCCTTATATATTTGATTCATATTCCCCTGTACCACCAAAGCGAATATACTTTCTGTCTGACTACCTATCTGTCTCTCTCGCGCACACACAGCTAAAGAGCCTGACCTGCAAGGGGGGGGGGGGGGCATTTGACATGAAAGGCCTTGTACTTTTACTAATTTCACAAAGAAAATAAACTATATCGATAGAATATCCATATATTCACCGATGGTTTTCGGTAAGACTAATCCACGATGCTTTATAATGCTGTAGCAAGCCTCGTGGCGCTGACGAATGGCTTCGTTTCTCATTGTCTTTTTATTTTTAACCGATTGTGTGCTCTCATTTATCTAGTTGTCAAATATGAATCAACCAAAATGTCACCCTCAGTTACATGTTTCCACTGGTTTTTGTCATCTACTGATAATATACATTTATAAACTGGAATGTTCCCTTGAATTTCGTTTCCACAAAAAGTACCCCGATAAGACTGTCCTTTTAGCCTTAACTCCTCTTCAGGTGTTCAATACCCCAAATCCCAAAGACATCTAACAATATCTGACATTCTGAAATAGAAACCTACTGAGGTCATGTTTAGAATTACAGGAGTTGTTGATATTTAAGTTTTTACATCACTGAAGGCTGTGAAGAAAGATGCTTTAGATCTATTCGTCAACATATCGTTTCTGTTCTGACAAAGCATTTTGAAAATATTTGCATTTCTATTTAATCGCGATATATATGTCGACATATTTGCAATAACTAGTGGAACTATTTTGACAGAAAACGTTGGGTTTCATATTAATGATATAAGCAGACCCCCTAAGCAGCTGTGAACGGTGCATCTTTGTATGCTTCAACTGCATGCTCTGTGATTTAGCGGTAATCAGTGCCAGTTAGTTATCTCCCCATCGTACTGCGCCCTCTGTGATCTGCCTTTTATCTCTCATTACAAGGGGAGATAACCGTAAAGCCAGTCTCGATGTATATCGTTAATGTTTTTCGAGGTAGTCGTTCGTCTATGTCAAACCTTCAGCATATACTTTTAGATTGGGTTGTATCGAGAACCTGTATGTTTTGACTCAGTTACTATGATAATTTCACTTTGGAAGGAAATTAACAGAATTGATTATCAATTTACCCTCACATTACGCATCTACTTTGCACAAGGTCTTTCGATTTTAGCTCATCTAGTCTGAAAGGCCTTATAGGCTTATGGCATGTCGTATTTCATCTTCTTTTCCTGAACCTTGAAATCTGAAATCTTGTCTACAGACTCTTGACTAAAGAGATGTTTAAGGTAGAGATTTGTTGACTCATTTGTTTTCGAAATTTGCCAGTCGTATATTTAAATCTAGTTATCAAAAGATGATCAAATCTGGCATGGGAAGATGCATTGAAGGACGAATAATAACACAGGAAATGATTTAACTGGAACTAATCTCGAGTTTTCCCTTAGAATTAAAAAAATTAAGAAAATAACCCAGAATCTCGCTGTGAATGTTAAAATGTCTATGTTTAGATAAGTTTACAAATTTGTTTATGAAATAAAACGTTTACCTGTTTGTTTCTCAGAATTACAGTTCCGAGGTATATTCTGAGATCTGAACTAGCTCTCTGAGACATTGTGACTATAAACAAGATTCCTTCATGATGCTCGATTGTTTACTCTCAGTGCTCCCCTCGCTGCATCTCCAGTCTGTGTCCATTAACACGTCATCAATGCATCTAACGGTTTAATCTGTTGAATGTCGTATCCATTACTAATACGTATGTAGGCTGAGGAGATATTTGACATATTGCCTGTGGAAATATAGGGGAACTGTAATTTAAAAGCATCTTTGTTATATTTTAGAGAAAATTAATCAAATTATGTTATGACTTATATGTAATGATATCTAATGATAATTACATACATACGTATTATACACTGCTGTTGTGCTATTTCGCCTTCTATGTAATAGCGTTTTATTAAGCTGCTCATCGGACGAAATATGTCACATACATGTAAACGTATTTCAAAATGAACGTGTACAATGATTATTTATCATGTAAGGGTAGTTCAACTCGAACAGCATCATCTTTAGTTTAAAGATATTAGAATATGCTTTTGTTTTCCTTCAAAATGAACAAACTTAACAAAAATGTGTTCGAAGATTTCTTAAAAGATATGAATAAGAATCCAAAGATTTCTCATTTTGATTCAATTTTGATTTAAACCTTCAAAAGACCATTTGAACAGAAGATATCATCAAGGAAATTTTTAGTGAAAATGTAAAATTAACAAAAACTTTTATTTTCAAAACTATTCATTGGGCGTCATTATTTTCTTGACACGGCTTCATAAACATTGTTCATTGATTTATACCCTCATTGTCGAAGCAGTAAGTATACGTATGAATAACTGTACATAGAATTATGATACTTTTGAAATGATCTGGAAAATCATGATCTGCCAAAATTTGATTGATTCAGGGCTTGACAGGTCTTTGAGAAAAAGACATATGAAATGGTTCACTACAGAGAACTTAAAAATAGCGAATTCGCGTTGATATGCTTAACACTCATCAATCTGTATTATAGTTACATGTAGATTTATATTAAAACAGCCGAGCAGGTTGGCGTTATCAGACTCAAAACAACCTCTTTATTCTCGGCGACGGATGATACATTGCAGCTGTTACGTACATTTTCCCTGTTCGTTACTTATAGCAATATAGGATTTTAACAATTTTAGTTATGCAGCTAGCCGAAATGATTTACAATTTTTGAATACACCATAACATTTATCCATGTCCATACACAGGAACTTGATATCGTAAATAAAATGTAGGTAAATAGTAGGTGAAAAATACCTGCACCCTCTATGTAGGGTGCAGGTATTTTGTTACCTACCTTTTAATTACCTTTTACCTACGTTTTATTTACGATATCAAGTTGCTGTGTGTCCATGTGGCAAGTACACAACTCTCAATCACTTCTGAAGCAGCCCTAACACAAGTTAAGTCAGAAGTCATTCTACCATATCCACACCTGGAGTAGAAAAGGGCTTATATGGTAACCAAATGAAAGATTTACAAGCCGATATATCACATTTGGCACGGTTCAGCACCCCAATTGGTTGCTTGAATCTTACTTTAAAGAAGCATAACTGGGAAATATTTCTTTCGTAAGTTAATTCAAATGTTGTTAATGGTTATAAAAAGATTGGAGAAATGCTTGACTCTCAACTTGTAAGGATTTCGCCTTAGCTGTGAATTTAAATAACATATCACGTGTTATTGATAGAAAACCATTTTGTGACGATACTGACAATTTGTGTTTTGTTCATAAGCAATTTCTAAATAATCTACTTCTTGACCGTGACTTATAAATATCTTTCATGATAACTTTGAATATAGTCAAACTAGTGTGGTATAAACAATTTAATTTCATGGAAATATAATTTTTAGATAGAGAAAATACATGTATATCTTAGACTAGCGTATAAATGCTCCCTGACACTCATCAAGCTGTTACACAAACTGATCAGACAGTAAAGTATGAAGAGAAAGGTCAAACCAAGGTGAAGGTC
The DNA here is from genome assembly GCA_921293015.1 of Phorcus lineatus. Classification (NCBI taxonomy): domain Eukaryota; kingdom Metazoa; phylum Mollusca; class Gastropoda; order Trochida; family Trochidae; genus Phorcus; species Phorcus lineatus. The sequence goes on from OV121096.1 coordinate 38,821,271, forward strand.
ACGGCGGACCAGGTCGCCCGACGTTATCTGCAGGATACTACTTGCCAGACTACATTCAATCAGTTTGATGTTAATTTGAATAGTCGTCCAGTGTCTGCTCAACCTCACATTCACTTCCGGGTCGTGTCGACGACCGCTTATATTACTTGCTTGTTCGAATGAATCATAGAAATAGACGAACTGGGTTTCACAGAGTAGTTTTTACTGCTATGAAGTTCTTGATTGAGATCGGCGCCTGGTCAACGTCAGTAATTTCATTTTCCAAGAACTGTTTTTTGTTCGTGTTTCTGATGAACCTGTGATGTAGCTTTCATAAAAGAATTTGATGTAATGTTAGAATCAATATGATAAAGGTCAAATCATATTATTGAAATTGGCGTCTTATAACAGCTAGTTACGAATTGAGAACCCGTTATATCTTTAAGTATTAAAGTCTTATGGAGGCACTTTTTATTCCTTTTATTCATTATCAATGATAATTTCTTTTATGACCACTGAGGTTAAGCTGGTAACATATATCCCCATTATTTTGAATATGTTTTGTAAATAATGAAGTTGCATTCCCTTTGATCTGTGGTCTTTGATTTGAATAAACATTCAACATGTATCCCCCAAATGTTTTTCATTTGTGTTAACCTTAACTTGGTAAACTCTAATTAAAAAGCCACAGAGTATGTTGTTGGAGTCAAAATGTCAAACTTCATAAATGGTATTATTTTATCGAGGAGAAGTACTAGGTTCTGAAAATAAATCAAATATTGATTGGTAGTGTTAAGTAGGACATTCAACTAAGATATGTGTAAATTGGACACAGAATTTCTACTTCTTCGTTTTTTTATAAATCTTTAAGAACAAGAAAATATCATAATTTTGGCATTTAAGCAATAGAAATGGAACTCAAGATTGGCAATTTGAAAAAATATATATGGTATAAAAAACCATAAAATAGACTCTGTGTCACTATAAAATTTGAATGAAATTCTATACACAAGAACATGTCCTACGTTTTTCACTCATCTTGAAGTAGAGTTTTATGTTTGTTGATTGTCCAAAGTACACCTATGATTGAACAGCTGATGTTAAGTATTCCACGGTTACATTTTTCGAACAATAAAGGTAAGATTTGGTGTATTAATATCTTCACTGACAACACGTGGCGTGTGAATGACTGAATATGTGGATGTCAGCAAATAGTAGTGTAATTCTTCCGATATCAATCCGAAGACTGACAGGGTTATTGCCCACAGTGAGATGGGTTACAGATTTCCGCTGAGCTATATGTAAGTATAAGTGTCAGTTAGTTCATTTTAAAAATGTTTAGAAGAATTAAGAGGTCTCAGGAGGACCTTTAATTATTTTAGTTATTTATTTGAAATTATTTTCCTTTCTTAAAGTTCCAGTCCTGGTGTAATATATATAGTCATTGTTATATTTTCAGTTTTTCTGCACGTGTCATTTACCATATGTTTTAGTCTGTATCTTTGATTTTCTCATTTCATTCAAATCACGCATGTGTCACGAAGCGTCAAACTTTATCCAAATATTAGTAATGTTCATTCAACCATACATGCACATATGGTAAGATCTATGTACCATTCTAGAATAACATTTTATATTCCAATGAGCTGATCATGACGTTTATTAATGCCATCTGTCAGCTGAAAGTTGTGTACAGATCTTTTACCAAACACGGATTATGCATTTTCGTCTGTTTGTGGCCACAGGGGTCATATATTCAAAAATTATCTTATTCTTTAGGGGAATATTTATGATGTACACGATGGTGCCATGCGATAATCTTTGACAGATATTCTTTCATCCTTGATATCATTCTTAACCATAATACACGTTTACATAGAAAGGCGAATGATTTCACATTTTGTAGCCGTACATGATAAGTCTATATGAAACAAGAATCGAATTAATTTTGTACCTTTCCCTGTAAAACATTGTTTTAACAGGTGCAATTATTCGGGGTTCAACCCTCATATTGTAAATTCACAATTTGTGGTTTTAGGTATTCTAGATGAAATTTGAGTTTACATCATGTTACCGACTCATGCCTTACCACGTAGCCTCTGTTGTAATGCAATAGCAATATGAATTCACCGATTTGACCTTATCAAACCCGGAAGCATGTTCATTGACTCGTAGCTAGAATAACATTGACGCTAACCCCTGACCTGATAATGGTAGGACATAAACTCTGCCATCTGGCACCAGGTCTGTAAATGTTTGGGAAGCCTCCAGGAACTAATTGCAACATAAACATCCCATTTGAGACCAGTGTGCCTTTGCTCCAACCAATCAAAGCTGCTCACCAGACCAGGTTTCTTGAAGTCGATTTGGTTCGGACTTTTCTTACCCTTCCCGATTCTGTAGATAATTTCCTGTTTAACACGATGTGATTATAGGTCATCTTTTAAATGTTTAAATCAAATGCGAAAATTTGAAAAAAGTAGATTTTATAGAAATATAACCTCAAGATACGTTATTATAATTTGTGTAGAAATCATTGCTGATTGGAAGTTAATCTTTGAAATTATATCCCACCAGGGCCTCGTCAGTTTTGTCTGCAGTAGAGAACTGTTCTACATTCAGTAAGTTTGGGGTACAATGCTACAATGATTTCAGCACAGTACCACCCATGGCTCGCTAGTTCCAGCCGATGCTCGCAGGTTTCACCGCAATGTGTAGCTACAATGGTGTTGCGGGAATTCTCCCTGCAATGCTACTATCAGCCGCGATATAAGTGGAATACTTTTGAAAGCGACGTTTAACCCCAAATCACCCTTGAAATTATGTTGTAAAGCTGATATGAGGGAGATTTCATGTTTTGATTTCAGATTTTCTATTGTCTTTCTTGTATATTTCTTATATATCATGATCAATTTGTATCCATAACTCTGATGACGCAATCTAATCGGTTCATAAGTAATTGAATTAACTGAATCTCTTGGTAAGATTTGTGTCCTATATACTCTGAAGAAAAAGCTGTGACAGTCATCTTTCATAAGGAATATTTGAACTAAGACGATGTTTTTTGTAAATCACACAGTATACACATATCATAGAAAACATTTGCGTTTCTTTTCGTTCACGACGGGAAACAAAAACACATTACGTTTATATTGTTGGTTCTTTTGTTAATTCCTACGATACCTATTGACAACTTTTCAAACATATCCGTCTAAAATTCACAATGAAAGTGGAGACCATTGAAGTTTGAGGGAATAGCTTCGGTACCCATCGCTGCAAGCGCCATTTGTATTTAGTAGTTCTATTTTCACAAGCCCCTCATTCTGCTTCATCGCTTTAGAACCACTTTAAAGTTGTAGGCAGAACGCGAATAGCTGGTCACGTGACTCTTGACATCATAGATACCTGTCTTGTCTGGTATATTCATTATCACACCTGAACCTTGAGAGTTTACGATTGAGGGAGGCCATCGACTTTTGTGTTAAATGTGGTTTAGTGCATGAACATACTGGGCTTCTACAACCTACATAGCACAAAATATAGTTAATGTTACCTTTACGCGTCGTTCTTCGTTTAATGACCGACAATATACACAGTTTGGATAAGTAAGTTTTGGTTCAAACATATTTATTTCCCAAATGAATGTACCAGATTTAACAACCAATCAGCAATTGCTTATGTCAGGTAGTTTGTCATACAACCTTTAAAGTCATAGGTTATACGAACATCCATTGTGACCATTTGGTAGAGCTGTTATGTGAAATGTGTTGAACCTTCGATTTGTGAAGGGATACCTGATGACCTGAATTTGTAACTTATATGAATATTTGGTGTGAAAGGATAACTCGGTGCCACAAATGTGAAGTGTGATTTAAATGGTATATTTTACTTAATCTCATGGTTTTATTTCTAAATTGTCGTTGTAGTGTTATAAGCCTTGTAAATAAAGGTACTTGGATACGCAACGTTTTTCTTTATATCTAACGTTCTCTTCTCAATGATTTTTTAAAAGGGGTATATCATCTGTGTTTGAATCTACACTTTTCTTTCAAAACAAATCATGTCAGTTTTAAAAACCTTTCTAGTGAAATAAGAACAAAAGTTGTTCCAATGATATGTTACTTTGATTGTATCCTGCCATTTTTATTCATAAGAAAATAACACAGTTTTTAAATGTATGTACATACCTGCACATAAAGAAGACAACTTTCAATATTTGATGTTAATTCTCCTCATCATATTTGACATGCTTTGATTTTAAGTGTGATGCTACTCTTTTTCCCATTAGCTAGTCATGCACGAAAAATTAGTGAACATATTCATATAAGACGCAATTAGATGATAAGACTTTCATCCTAAAGGATTACATCTAATGAGGAACACTTGCCTATAGCAAGCATTTGGTAACATGTGCCAACACATGTTTCCGTTGTATGGGTTTATTATTTAGCATGTGCGTGTTCTAGCTGATATGAAAGTTCATTAAGTTTTTTGGTGGTCCACATATTCATCACAAAATTAATGAAAAGACTTATTTATCGTAAACGTCTTTAATAAAACAGGAGTGAACCACAACGTATTTTTAGGTGATAACATATCTGTCAGTGATTTGTTCCCATTTTAAGCTTCGGTGGTCATCTGTCAATAAATAATTTTTCAAATTAGTTAAAAAAAGGAATATGCAACTTTTACAAGCAATGCCAGAAGAAACGTCCGTGCCTTCATCCTAAAAACAATGACAAACAACTCAAATCCCTTTTCGTGGTCAATGTACAATCAAATACTTCAATGTTCATGTCTTTTAAATACACTCTTTAATCACAAAAGGTTTCACGCTTGTCGCGGTGTAGCACTGGACATTATAATAACTGAATCACCCATAAAATCATTATTTACGAGCTTGCTGCTAGCAAAAACGTACAACAAAAAGGAATTAACAGTATATGGTAACTTAACGCATGTCATTTATAAGATATTTAGTGATCAAGAAAGGGAAAATTTCCTAATTGCGTTGAATTAATTGATATAATGTTAACTTTTATCCCTAGTTAATTAATGGTGTTTTTTGAGTAGAACAGAACTATATTTGTCGAAGCGTCGCCTTCACAGACAAATAAGTTGTTTGAACACTCTCTTCATTCTCCGTAATGTCGAACTCTGAAGTTCCTATGAATGGAGGTAACCGCTGGAAACGAAACCGTGTTCTTCTTACTTACTTTATGAGTGTTTGGTAGATTAATTTGACACGATTATGCCTGTAGGGTTTCCTATGTGACCAAACGACCGGGGTATTTGGGAAAAGGAAAGTTTAGGGTTTATACCCCTTTGTGCGATTATCATTAATCATGATAATTGTATTAATTTTTACGTGTATTATTTAACTGAAAGATTTTTTAACAAGAATGCTTGTTTAAATGGACAGTAGCACATTTTAGGTAAACAAAGGGATCTCACCTAAACGAAAATGAATGTTATCATTTGCAAGGAAAACTTTTTTTATTCGAAAGAAGCAGTTCTAAAACATATGTAAAATGTTAGGTTGAGCTGCGTGAATCCAATTCCTTACATTAAAATGTTAAAAGGGGTACTTACTAAAATGGCATTCAAAAGTTTTCGCTTGATACTTTACTCTTTGTTCTATGGCTACGGGTAATCGATTAGAGTAATGACGTGTTTGGCCTTCTGAAGATAATATATGAGGCTAAAATTAAACCTTATTTGGAAAATTTGAAGAAATTTAATTTCCAAAAAGTTTGCCCCCTAAATAGAGTACTAGCAGATATCATTTCAAAAGAGATACACTGATCGTTGTTATGGGTTTCTTTTTCATCTGTAACATTTCATTACATTTGATTTTGCCTAGTTGTTATGCAACAAAATTGTGGATATGAAATAGTTGATTGAAGAAATTGAAGAAAATGTTTTATTGAAGACATTTTAAAAAATCTGTTTAATGGTATTTTTCTTCGTATAGTTTGGTGAAACATGCATAGTGTGTACATCTAAGCTAACAATAAATAGTAAATGAGGTTGATATCTATTCGGCTAGATAACTAAGGATAATGAATTGCATTTTTTTAAGCATGCACAAATTCACATATTATTTTGGTATAAAAACTGTCCTATTTTATATAACTGCATAGCTTTCTAGCGAGGTATTTTCTAATGTTTATCAAATAGTCGTGGTAGATTTTATCACAAAATATATAAATTCGGCAAGTAAATGTAAACTTTTATAAACAAAGCTGTAATTGTCTAAGAAATCTGGAATGTTTTCCTTCATGGCATTTTAATTTCGAAATCATGTTGTATTGTTCACAAGAAGACTGAGACTAAAATTCTAAATGATTTTGTGGCAATAATATTTCATCCCAGCTGTAAATGTCAACCTTAATCTTGCGCCCTGCCCGGCAATATGTCCCAGCACAAGCATATCATTGTTGCATGGAGTGAGTCAGGGTTGTATTCTTACTCCAGACCTATTATCAATGGTTGCATACATGCTCTGCAGAGACTCAAATCATTATTTTTATCTGAGGATGTATAGCATAGAGCTCAAAACAGAAGATTTTATTAACGGCAAATGGTGTTTCTTCCAACGGTAATCCTATAAATGAATTTTTTCGTAGCTAATTTATTTCTTGTTTATTCTTAAAGCGTTTTATCAGGAATATTTATTGAAGGTGTCAATCTAAAGAGCAGGTTAAGGTATTCATTATCATTATCTTCACAAACAGATAGTAGGTATAGTTGTAAAGTCTTAATCGAGCAAAAAGGTCAATTTCTTGCCAGTAAGGGCTTCAGCTTCAAATATATCACGCAAGGCTAAATAGATTGCAATTTCACCTGTATAATACGTTCATCAATGACAAAAGAAACATTAACAATCATTCATCAAATTCAATTTTGTTTTGGAATCTACAAATAAACATAAATCTTTATAAAATCTACTTCTGTGTTTAAATGATATTGTGTGACAATATGTTATTTCGATAAGTTATCCAAAACAAAAAAAAAAGATTTAAGAAACGACTTGCTTTGAATTAAAGTCAACGTATTCTGAGATCGATGAGAGGCGTACGCAAAATTCCATACTGTATGATACAAATACAACACAAAGGCCAAATTATATATTTTTAAAAACCTTTAATAGCTTTTCCGCTGTCATAACAGGATGACATATCTTTGATTCCATATCCATGTTTACTAAATATAAAATCGTGTTCAGCCGGTACCAACTGCTGCAAACCTTTGTCTATGATCTGTGATCTGGTTCCTGGAAGTCTTTGTCTGCGAATTGGTTCCTGAAATCTCACCTGACCTTTTTGTGCTTGGCCACACCTTTCGCAATCATATACACAACACACATACTCCCACAGTGCATGTGTATACAACCTGGCGTGCTTCGCTAGACTTACTTGACGGTTTTTCGTACTGAACCATGGTTGTCGATTATATTGCAGCAAATAATACCAACATAAGTATTATATACAGTCAGAAGCCCCAAAACGATAGGGATACTTTATGGTTAAGCATTAGTGTCAGTGAAATTTTTACTGACTAAAATCAATTGAAAGACTAAGGCTTGGAGTGCAAGGGCAAAGCACTAACTCAGAGACGCTGTGAGACAAATGTGTGACATTTTAATTCCCTTTTACCTTATATACCTGCATTACTAAAACGCGCAAGGGCATTAAGAGTTGTTGAACAATGGCAAGATGCCATCAGAAATGAAGAGATGACAATCAAATAAGGTAAATGAGTAACTGAAAATGCAAACTATTAATCAATATGACGCCTTTCAGAAATATGCTAGCTTGTATGTTGTAAATAAAAGTGAAGTGAGGCGATAAAGATTGAATGGTATTTGGTAGGATCTTATTTCTGTATGAATGAGTTTTTAAGTAGGAAGAACATCATTGGGTTTCCAAATCTAAAAGTCTCATCAGTGTTGGCTTTGTTACTTTTACATATCAATAAGTACAGACGCTCAGTATATGACGATGATTGACAGTAGGTGGTGACATTAACAAAGGATGAAGTCAAATAGTGTTGGAGAAAGGGGGGGATAAAGTAGGGGGTTGATGCAGTAAGTGGTGACATTAACAAAGGATGAAGTCAAATGGTGTTGGAGAAAGGGGGGATAAAGTAGGGGGTTGATGCAGTAGGTGATGACATTAACAAAGGATGAAGTCAAATGGTGTTGGAGAAAGGGGGAATAAAGTAGGGGGTTGATGCAGTAGGTGATGACATTAACAAAGGATGAAGTCAAATGGTGTTAGAGAAAGGGGGATAAAGTAGGGGGTTGATGCAGTAGGTGGTGACATTAACAAAGGATGAAGTCAAATGGTGTTGGAGAAAGGGGGATAAAGTAGGGGGTTGATGCAGTAGTGCAGTAGGTGGTGACATTAACAAAGGATGAAGTCAAATGGTGTTGGAGAAAGGGGGATAAAGTAGGGGGTTGATGCAGTAGGTGGTGACATTAACAAAGGATGAAGTCAAATGGTGTTAGAGAAAGGGGGATAAAGTAGGGGGTTGATGCAGTAGGTGGTGACATTAACAAAGGATGAAGTCAAATGGTGTAGGAGAAAGGGGGATAATGTAGGGGGTTGATGCTGTAGGTGGTGACATTAACAAAGGATGAAGTCAAATGGTGTTGGAGAAAGGGGGGATAAAGTAGGGGGTTGATGCAGTAGGTGATGACATTAACAAAGGATGAAGTAAAATGGTGTTGGAGAAAGGGGGAGTGAAGTAGGGGGTTGATGTTTGGCTACTTAAGGGGACACGAAAGACAAAACAGATCCACTATACTTGGAAAATATGTATTTGTGAGGGGGCTATTGGTAGTCTTAATATATTTATTGGAATACGTATATGAGAGATGTTCAAATAAGTATAGCATCGACTGCAAGCCAGTCTAGGTCCATTCTAAAATTCCATTCGAGTGGGTCGCTATTGTGAGGCATATCATATAGAAATAAATTGAAGATATTTTGAGAGAGTTATATATGGTACAGTATAAAACACATATATAATGGCAGTATGCAAATATCAGGTAGTAAAGGAGATTGTGTTAAGTCTAGATCTACTGCAGAAGAGACACAAAAGGGCATGTACAATCGGCCAGTGATGATGTTGCCAAAGCTTCTGATCTCATGTCAATGTATTAACGTCATCGTTCTGGTCAATTGTTCTTACATGGATGCGTGTTGAGACTTGATGAAGTTTGTGTTGTTGTAACAGATTTTGAGCACCGTGTTAGGAGCTTATGATTTTAGATGTTTAGCAAAATGTTAGGAGCTTATGATTTTAGGAATGTTTATCGATCTTTTAAGTCTCCAGATTTCCTTGGCAAAGTTGCATCGTAACGTTATAGCATTTAAACATTATGACATTTTCTCCAAATGAATTTCAAACTACGGTCATTCGAATGTTTACTGTAAGTATTCTTTTTTTTCCAAATAGGAGGAATCATATATATTTATTGATGACATTTAGACCCATCCAAACATAAAAAGCAAAGAAAATGTAAACGTAATTGTATAACTTGTACCAATTCCGGGTTTTAAAAATAATTATATTAATGAAAAGTGAGACTTTTAAGAAAGAATGTACACTTACGATGACTTATGTAAATGATAACGAAACACCCCTTGCACAGAAATCGGAGATAACTAATATCTGATGAAGAAAATGAGAAAGTGAAAAGATTTGAGCAGTTCCTCTGTCAATTAACTAGCAGAGCAGAGAGATAAAGTAAAGCGTCGTAACCCAATTGATATACATCACATCTCTTGTATAACTAAAATTATTACCCACGTGGGACTTCGTAAAGGGGTTTCATAACAATCTGTTATGACACACATGTGTCATAACACCTTCGAGTGATTTGATTGGCTTATACATGAGTTTTAACGTTACCGGTACTACTTTCATCAGCTATTTCATTCATGATTTCCATTCATAAGTTTTCGTTCCTAAGCACACGAAAAACGAGAATTTTCATTATGTAATCGAATAAAATGTATTTTTAATTGTGGTTACATGCAGGGCTTTTCTTTCCTTTTATTACTGAAATGTCCGTAAATAAATAGAAAAACGATACAATCTAAATATGTAACAAAATTTGTCTATATCTATCGGGACTCATGTAAACAAAGATGGCGTCACCCGTAAAAAACCCAATGATTTTGTCAAAATCGACGGAAAAGTTATTGGACGAGTTGTGAATGTTATTCGGCCTTTGAACACTTTCAGCATATATTTTGTCAAGACTTCTCAGGGGGAATTGCAAGTACCTAGATATAGACTTACTGTTTTCCTGTTTCGTCAAGCGTCGCCGTATTGTTTACAGTGACTTGTCCTTTTACAGGGGCGTAGGAACGGGGGGGGCTTTTTTTCGAAATGTTTTTTTTTCCAACTATTTTCCCCTTTCTACTACATATTTCCCAGTAACTGGTCTAGTACGTAGTTCTAAAACTACTCTTAGCCCCCCCACTTTTTTTCGAAATGTTTTTTTTCCAACTATTTTCCCCTTTCTACTACATATTTCCCAGTATAATGTCCTAATTGATGATAACATGGGATAAGCAGCCAGCATGTTTCCTTTTTTTTTTTTGGTTACAAAATTTCAATTCAAGCCCTCCCACTTTCAAATTCGCTCCTACGCCCCTGTTTTATCTGATGAAGAATAGTTGCAATTGAATGAAAAGTTTCTTCACCAGTTGACATAAATTTCAATGTTATTCCCTTTAGAGGCCAAATGTTAACGTGTGCCATTCAAAACGTGTCTTGTTAATCCGTTAATTGTTTCCGAACAGTTCTCCACGTCACGACTCGCCTAGAGTGACGGCCGACTGACGTTGAGCCGAGATTTAGGTCACGTTTATCAGTTCAAAATGTTGACTGTTTTCGCGTGTTTATGCTGAATTACATATTGTAGCTGAAACCTCGTCTTTAAATGAAATGAATTAAATGACTTTTTCCTTCAGTTGTAGTTTATTTTCATCTGTTTCTTTATTAAATGTAATGAACTACATTCAGCGTACGTTTTCCGAAGTGAAGGGGCCGACATTCCAATCACCAGTGTAATGTCTTAATCCGCGTTTTGCGTTTCTCTATAGGGAAGCTAAATTTTACTTTAATTTGACGATGTTTTCATTATAAAAAAACGTGGATAATAAATAGGATACAAAACTCGTTCCCCTTTCATATCAAGTTTATGTCCCTCGTGAAATAGTTTTGTTTTGTCGCCAAGGCTCGTGACAAAGCAAAATTATTTCACTTGGGACATAAACTTGATATGAAAGGGGAAGCTCGTTTGATATCCTATAAGTGTATAGGCTAATACATGAGATCTCTAGAGAATTATGACGTATGCTTGCTATGGACACGCTTCTCGTCGACATTACAACTTTCAGTCAATGCCGGTCTCGTATCGGTTTCAGGACATTCTATTGCTTTTAGTGATCATGATTTTTTACTTCTACACAAAAAATATAGATTATACAGCAATCTCTTTACTATAATTGAAATTCTGTTTACCCCGTTCACCACAATTACATCAGTACATTTGATGTAACATCAATAGCTAATATGTTGCTCTTACGATATTGCTACGTCCCACTACTATCTTAACTGATTTGAACCCACACGTTCTCTTTAAGAGTCTCGATAGCAGTGTTATCATAGTTTTATCGGCAACGATCTACTGCTATCGACGAAACTGTTATGTCTCACGAGATGTTATGAAGCGCAGAGATACTTGACGAAGGCATGCATTCCATTTCTTATGAACCATTCTTACGTGAATGTTATCACGTCTCGCTGGTAGTGCATATACATATGGGCCCTTAGTTCAGAGTTATTTAACCGTATTTTGACAGCAATTATCTCTTATTAGTTAAAGTAATCTTACCACTTTTGTAGGTGAACTGTTTGATAAGAGTTACATAATCTTATTTTGAAGTTGATGAATATTCCTTACATAGAGAGCTTTGTATGTGATTGATAAAGTAAGATGGTTGTTTTATTTGAAGGCAATTGGGTTAAATGATTTATATATATAATTGATATAGGATTGTTTTGATTTGGATACTTTCGTATAACTTTGTGTTTGTCTGCTTTTTAATTGCCATCTTCATACGAGGTGTAGATGTGAGTGAATGTCATGTACTGATGGTAAACTAACACCGTAACTATCAGTATCTTTAGGAATAGGCATACACTATACGTATCCTCTTCTGCACGATATCGTTTGTCACCTGATTTCCATTCCAAATTCCGTCTTGGTGTTAAATCACCTAAACATACATATCATTATTAATTAAGGAACTCGATGTTTGGTAAACTGAATTCATCAATCGACCTATATCTCACGTACAGAGTTTCTAAGATTCCGGAGCAACTTTCTATAAATATTTTTAGATTTATCTAGGTTTAACCTTAATTTTGCACTCATTATCAAACGATGGACGCGCTGCATACTGATAAACGTTGGTATCAAATTAACACGTCTCCTCACCTGTTTGAGCAACCATCCAACATCGGCAAACTAGAGTTAGCTCCCTTGGCAATAAGTACCTTCGTTATTTAAGTAGGTAGCTGTTTTAGGTTGAAACTGCAGGAATGGGGGTTAGGGGAAAGGGGACGGTTTGATTGGAGGATGAAGGGAAAGTTACTATTTACATACAGGTAGAATGGTATGTGAGGGATGTGGTTGAGAGGATTCTGGTGTGGAGGGAGTGGCCCCATGGACCCTACGCTATCTTGACAAGTGTCAATAATGCAATGCGTTCATCCGTCTAAATTTAATTGACAAGTCCACGATATTTTGTTCAAATATTTAGAAAACATTTGTCTTAACTGGTGATAGGGAAACAGGTGTGCGTGCCTTAGATGATGGGAGGAGGCTTTGATGGTTAGAGGAGGATTATGGGGGGGAGGGGGGAGGAGTCTTCACTACCTGTTTTTACAGGTGGTAATCAAGCCTTATAGAAGTCACTATATACCTGGATCGTTTTTGCTGCCCGGGAGAGGTAAATGGGCGATGCATTATAGGTAATAGCATTGCCACTGGCATCATGATTGGTGGTCGTTGTATGTGCACATGTTGAGTGATGTGGAAATGTGGAGAGAAGTTATGTCTGGTCAGTATCTGGAGACTATATTCTAGTAGGTTGGTTTCAATATAGGCTTGTTTGGTAACTTAAAATTCTGAAAAGCTTCAATTAAGATAATGAGCTCTAAAAGTGTGTTAAGGACTTCAGAGCAATTAGAATTCCAGACTGAGTACTGCTCATTTGAAACTCATACCACTCACAAATGTTCATAACGTACATTTCCATAGACAAAAAAAGCCTTATTGTCAAAGGGCATGATTGGACCTACTATGCATTTCATGCCAATATAAAATGGTCAGTCTGCATTCAAATCTAGCATTTCATATAAGGACAAAGAATCTTCTGTTCATATGTCCCCATATGACCTCCCGTTCTACCGGCTCCAGAATCCAGTTTCAGAATCTTTACATCTTAACTACCACCACACGTTATTACTCTATCTCTCACAGTACATGTACATGTAGCAGAGAAAGAAAACAATAATATTCTCCTGAAGACTTACCGACATGAACCTGTTCCGACATACTACTCGCCTTGATACTCATCAACATTCCGAGGATCATTTCGGCAGGCCTCTAACCGAACCCATATTTACCAAATCACAATAAACAGCCTTCCATTGACCATACACCCCACATGACCACGGTCAGCTTGTACATCTCGCCAGATGGAATTTATCTGTACGCTTTGTTTTTCATCCCTGAAACGAACCTGTAGAGGGTAAGACGTAAACAGATGCACCATCGCCCTCCCAACCGCCTTTTACTTGTATTTAAAGAACTTAGCTGGACTACTCATTTGTGAGTTGTTTTTGTGAAGAGGTATTTCTAGACCACCTGAAAAACTAAGTGATTTACTTTACGTCCTTCTGTTAACCTTCTTCTCCTTCTTTGTATTTACTAGATCACCTAATTAAAACAATGGCCTACTCTCCTCTAATCTGAAAGATACATGCTTGATTATATGTACAATGTTTTACTAGAGTAAGCTAGGATTTAGGGAGGAAAACACAGTTCGAGAATGAGGTGAACTTATGTTGTATATTTATGTCAGTCACCTCAGAAAATAATTGTCCACTTGGAAAATACAGGTACGATTGCAGTTTCAGGAAAGGATTTCAACTTTAACAGTACTTAAGATTAAGAAAGAAAAATCTATCCATTGAAATAGAATAATTTGATTATCTCCTTTTGTAAATTTGAAACTATTTCAACATCATTTATGTCACAACTGAGACGCGAAATTGAAAATTTCGCTGTAGGTCAATTTGAAACCGTTGAGTCACAATCTTCAGTTTCCTGACATTAAAACTTTCATCAGAGCACCTGAGGTTGCCTGTTTGGCCGGTCCCTGCAGACCAATTTTGCAAAAAGAGTCCAAAGTCTCAGACGTACGAGCTAAGCCCAGGATAGCTACATCCGGGTCAACCACTTGCGTCCTATCGTCACAACAAAACACATCCAAACTCAAAATTCCATCTAAACTTGCAGAAATCGTTTGCGTAAAGTGGTTTTTCCTTTAGGAAGGCCAGTAATCACCTCTGTTTTTAGAAACGTCATTTTATGCAAACGCTTTCTGTGGTATTTTAAGGCAAAGAATCTGAACCTAAGAAAGTTTAGAAGAGTCAAATTTGTTCATAAATCCCAATTTCATTTTCATCCCTGAGAATGAAAATTACGCGTCCTTGCACGCTTCCCCATTGGTGAAATGAGCATTTACCCCAAATATTCAAGTAGTCAACAGATTAGGTTTAGACAGTGACGTGTGAAGGGCTATAGCATTCCCTCAATGATTTAATGTTGTAATGATTCAGCGGACAAAAATAGGTACGTCAACAACGTCCCCGGATGTCAGTTAACACTGATTATTGAATGAAATAGGTTGCCAGCATTATACACATGCAACATGCGTCATTCTCTACTACCTTACCAATTCTAACATTTAAATCTTGCAATGGTCTTTATATATATATTTATATAACACCAGAGGACAACCTTCTTGAACACTAATGGGAAAATCTCGTTTTAAATACACGTCAAGGTTACATCACGTCTTCTTGAGGAGATTTCAACGAATTATCAAACCCTTGCCGAAAGAAGCCAGGAAACTATGGTTGAAAACGGTAGGTAATAAAAATAAAGACTTTACAACAAAAGTTGCAGTCGTGTTGGAAAACTCATCGTCTCAATACATGTGAATTTACGCCTTCTTACCCCTAATAAGATATATTCGTCTCGGGGTTCAGTACTAAATTCTTTGAAAAGTGAATTTTCCGTGTCTTTGTTTGAAGAATGTATGAAAATTTAATTTATAGCTATAATTTTCCAATTTACTTATCTGATAAGATAATCTTTGGAAATGAAATAAGAATTTGATATTAGAGTAAACAGTCTTCGTTAAAAGACTTCAATCTTCATGAGAGTAGCGAAGTTCCGTCTACTCACATGGCTGTTTTACGCTTATTTCCGTATACCTTTGAAGTCCGATAAAGAAAATATTTACTCCAAGTACTTCGGTTGGTTCATTAAAAAATGTGTTGACTTGATCGCTAAGCAAAGCATTACGAACTCCTTAGTACTGCAGAACACAACACAAACAACCCTCAGCTCAGCTCAGTGGTAAAAACTTATCTTGTTTTGTCAGTTGTTGTTACTAAAATGTGTTGTCAAAAAACCCTCAAAACAATAATGGATTATTTAGTCTATCAGCCCGACAACCAAATTTGACTGATCGGTACCACTCAATGGGGCAAATCCTAACTTTGTTTTTTTAACGGTTATGAAAAAAGTTAATCTTTCAGTATAGATGGAAAGGGAATCGAAGGTTAGCTGTAAGCGGTTTAACTAAATCACGACTACCATGATAGTAAACTTTTGCAGTTTCAGGGCAATTGAAAACGTGTTAATTTTTTCAATGCGTTTTACTATCTGAAACGGACGTCCATATGAATGCAAATATGAACTGCAAACAAATACAACTGATTGTATCAAGAGGGTAGGTGCTATTCTTTCACAAATATATACATAACCTATATTGTATGTATACACGTGTACCACTTAATAACCACAGAGGAAGACCCTAAACTGCTTACAGTTTTGAAAGCAATATTTAGCTTCCCTTGCCTCCAACGATTCTATTCTTCAGTTTACAATTGAACATTTATCACTGTGCTCTCGATGAGGCATATTAATCGGAGACAACTGAAACGAGATAGATCACAGCGTGGATCAATCTCATTGAAACACTTTAACCAGGTCTTAAGCTCTAATTAATTTGTTTAGTTTCTTTGAATTTTATGGAAAGCATGCCCTCTAGTTAATTTGTTTAGTTGTACCGCATATTTTCGATGAGCACATCTTTTAAGTGACGATGCATCGGAGATCGAGATGCGAATCAACACCGTGCAGGTCTGAGCCAGACCCCACCACTACCCTAGTTCTGGAGTTCTGGAGTAAATTCAAGCAGGTCTCCAGACCTAGGCAGCGGGTTATCAGAGGTATCTGTTTCATTGGCAGTTGCGGGTCTGGGAATTAGCGAGATTATTTTGGTGTTGTGTTTCCTATTCTGGCACGGCAGTTGCGATGCCTTTTTTCTGAAGACTTGGTGGTTTTGCTGTATGGCTTTTTTTCTTGGTCAGCTTTAATCTCGATAAGTTGCATTGAGTTTCCTCAGTTACTTCAGCCGTCCAACGAAGTACAACATGTGCTCCATAGGTTTGAATTCACGTCTCGTAGTTGGCGAGTCACACCTGATCAGCATTTAGGCGAATAAAGTCCCTTACTCCGATGTTAATGCAGGTTTAGTGTTATCATCCATGAACATCATCATCGTTGGGGTCAAACTTTAAGTTCATCGATTTAAAAAAACGATTTAAAAAAACCCTCCACCTTAAAACCGCATTAGTTGCGCCGACTTTTATTGTGATTGTGATGTTGGAAAAGGGCATGTAATGACTACCTGGAACCAGTGAGCCAGTGTTTATCTCAACAATTATTTTTCACATGTGCAATTACAAAATTACAATTCCACTTGAACATACTGTTACTTTTTACTTTGTAACTTTTCTAATATGAACTTTATTCTCGAAAACCAGTTGGATATAATTAGAAAGGTTTTAGTTTGCAACATAACATGTCTTCGGAAATATTAAATCATTCTCTTTTCTCTCATTTTAAAAAAGCATTATTTACCTTTTAAACGAATAAATTCGATTGAGCTGTAAGATTTAATCTAAGAGCTCATGTACATAATCTCAAGTATTCTGTATAACGTTGATAAATTGGTTCAAATTACACATCCAGAACATCTTCAAATTGTAAGATAAGTATATCGTGTATCTTGCACAATAAAAAGACACAATATTTGAAATACTTGCTCCAATGTAGTCTCCATCAGGGGTTAATAATCAAATTCCGAGTTCAACCTTAAGAGCTGATTGAATTACAGATTACTTTCAACATAAACCAGTTAATTTAGTTATGTTTACCTTGAAGATGATAGAAAAAGTATATGTATTTCAATATCCTGACGTAGTTACAATTACTCGCCATGCAGGTATCTCATTAAAAACTTGAAATCTGTCTTCTTCCCTGCCTGTCTTTGCAGTCGAAATAGTTTTCAATTTTTAAAAACATTTGCTCAATTATTTTCCGTATGGATTCTGAATCTTTTCCTACAGGGGGTAAATGTATACAATTATAACAAGATAGAAATGCATTGCCATACTTTTTGTACTCAGTGAGATTTGTGCCGTGTTTGTATATGATGGAAGCTGACATTTGAATGCATGTTTTGCACAACATAATCAAGTCTTATAATTAGTATAGGGGGCATCTGATCCGTCTCGTTAACGGTGAGACGAGATGCTGTGCTGAATGTTAACGTTAACTATGTCTTCATTTATCATACCTTTGGAAGTACAGGTGTTCAAAGCTAAACAGCATTTGAGTAAGGTGTACATGTGTATATACTCCAACTGTAGCATGTACGTGAAACAGCAACGGGCACCGGTTGAAAGTCTTGCCACAAGATTAGCTTTAAAAGATTGCACATTTAGCATGTTAATGGCATTCTGAGTAGAAACAGTATGGACAATGACAATTGTCTGTGAAAAAAACCCTTGGTTTATCATATTGCTGAAACTGCATTGGAAGTTCACTGACCGAATGTGTCCTCCTTTGCGAAACACGTACACTGAGCGTGCTAAGAAAGTAAACATCAAATTTTTGAAAGATAGCTATCAGATAAAGCTTAGGAAACGACTGATAAACAAAAGATGTTTTCGTGACATCAAAGTAATTCTCTAGTCTTGACTATATAACATGTTTCGTATATGCGATAAGGTTGAAAGAGAACCGGATAAAAGGTTAAATAATACTGTCCTAACAAAACTCGCTCGATAAGCCATGGTGCGGAATCAACATGTATTGTTTTCTAAAAAATGTGATATCTTATTATCCTAAAATTATTAGTAATATATACACATCTCTGAATTAATGCATTTGGGTGCTGAATAGTGATTTTGTTTGAACACCCATTAGAGCAGTGAGTCAGTGCACAAGCATTTCAACATTCTCAATGTTCTTCAGATGTTCATACAGTTTCGCCTGTTAATTCAATAGAACACCAACTTAGGTATATGTCCCATTTGGGGTTTTCAATGAGTAAACACACAAGAAAATCAAAAGAAAGATGGCGAATAGTCTGAGGGAAGCTTTGCTGATATAAAATCAAAAAAGTTTTATTTTAGAAATTGTCCTTGTCATTGTTGAACTCAATGTTCTCTATCAATGTTCAGCTGGACAAAATAAAGCCTCTATAAAAATTCATAAAAGCTACACAGAAAAAAGCACAAGAGGTTAATCCTTTTTGCTTTGAGCTGCACAAATATAACAATTAGGTTTTTTTGTAAGGCTAACTTTGCAACTTTGTAAACAGGACAGGACACTTCAAGTGCATCCAACACAGTCTTAAGGTACCAACATCTGAATGCGAGGACTGTAAAGAATAATCTTAATTGTTACCTGTAACAGTAGTGTTGCGACTTGTTACATTAATATATATTATTTTGCGATCCCATGATAATCATGTTATTCACAACATATGAGTGCTCACAATCCGAATCCTATAAAACGTTTTCAAAAAGTAAATTTCATATAACGCTAAATCAATATTCTCTCTCCTACATTCCAACAAGGAACTTCTCTTCTTGTCTATCTCTTTCTTATTTTCTTCAGATTCCAAGAATTAACAGGAACCACACGCCATGTTGGTCTTTATATCCCCTTTAGACATATGGGAGAGATGATCCTCTAAAGGCAACACCTCTGGGGTGCATACTATCCTTGGCCTCATAGCATTATGGTGACCTATATAACGAAATATACCCATGCTTGTGACGTCATAAACGACCATTTGCATTAGGAACAGGCATTGCGTATTACGTGTATGAACTAGACATATGTATTTAGGCAGTCGTAAATGATCCAGTATTCCTACATAAAGTAACTATACCCTTATTTATGACGTCTTCAAAACTGTCCACATGAAACCCAGCTTTAATATATTATGTGAATGGAGTTAAACATGTGCTAATAGGCGGTTGTCACTGAAAACAAACTTTGGCAGGTAGAATGATTACGTAGATTGGGAAATGTTTGTTTTGATGAGAGTTATGGAGGAATGAGTTGTCATTAATAAACATATAGCAGTATACACATTAGATAGGTAAAATAATACATTGCTTGTCTTGTGGATGAATTGTTTGCTTAAGGGGCGGTTTCTCTTTCAAAGACAATTACTGATGATAACAAGATCTTCAACATCATCATAGGATAGACATTGTAAACGGTGCAAGCTCTCTTTACAAATACGGTGTGTGTAGATTTATTGGTAAGAGAGGAATACCTATATAAATACCTACTAATAGACAGGTTTCCAAGAGCATGCAACATATAGTTCAGATAATTATCTGCATCAGCTGAGTGAAAAGTGCTGCGCTTTGGTTCCTATACCTTGAAATGTTTTATGTCGAAGTACAATTTTGTCTCTTATGTACACAACACTAGTTATGATTGAATATTTACATATACAGCTGCATATCAAAAGTTTGTTCACTTACTACTGTATCTTAGTGCAAATATCATGTATTTTGGGTTTTGTTTGAACGTCAATAAATTAACTGCAGCAGAACTTACAAAGGATCTCCGATTGCCAATGTGTGAAATAGCCATTTTTGTAATTATTGTGTGATTCTCTCGTCTCTCGTGCAAAATTTTGGCATGATTAAATAGTCAGAAGGGGTTACATTTTCGAAAATCTGATTTCCTAAAATTTTGATTAAAATATTCCATTTCGACTCTCTGAGAACAATATCAGCAAAATCATACTGCCTTAATGCAAACAAACAATCATGAATTGTGTTTAAAGCTGTTGATCACTAATTTAGGTTTTTGTAGAGATAAATAAAGATTACTGTCTTCGAAATTTTGATCCCGTGTCACTTCAGTGACCTGCCAAAAACTATTGCGATTATCTGCTGTATATGGCATACGATTGCGTAAAGGCGAAATGGATCTTCTCTTCTGTTATGAAAATTCAAAAGAATCCGTTCCGTTTTCGCAATGCTACAATGAATCAAAGACATGCCAAATTACATGATATTTGCACTACGTTACGCAGGTATGTGAACAAACTTTTGGTACGCAGCTGTATATAATTTAAAAGTTTTTAGTGTTTGTTGATTAAAGCAAAAATTACAAATAGATGCCACGGCATTTTCGATTAAACAGAGGAATGTGCCTATCCTCTTCATCATTGATATTTAGGATTTTATATTGACTTCATCCCTTGTTATGATTTATATACATATGTTGCTATGGCAATGTTTGTTAAACACATCATTCATAAGGAAATAAAATATAGTCATTAACTTAATCAAGACGTAGATAGAAATCGTTGTGTCAGCTAAATTAACGTCTTCAGTCTGTAGTCACCAGAGCGAGATAATGCTATCGATTGTGAAGCACTCGTCTCGTCTGAGTCATGTCAAGAATCATTAGAGAAGCACTGGAGCGTGGCATCAGGCGATTACTCATCTGGATCCGTGTTGGGCTCAGCATTTCGGTGGAAAACATGGTGAAGCTGCTCAACACGAGTAACGCAAAGATCAATGTTAGAGAATGTGACTTAATTTTCTGCTTTGAGATTGAATATATCCATTTAACATTTTGTGTCATTCTAAAACTTTTTTTTCAAAACATAGACATTTGAAATGAATCTGTCTTTTTCGCAGTTTATAAAGTAGTATCTTCATTGTGGGTCAGGATATTTGTCAATAATAACCAACATTGTAAACATTCTCCTGATCTTGACCCTCCAGCCACAACGACCTCTTCAAACACTAATATCTGCATTAGAAGATTTGGTTGTTGTCTTTCTCATACCCTGATGGAAAATTATAAAGAACATAAAAAGGTTTTGTTTAGACGGCCTAGCCTTGAAGGACGTTATCAAGGCTAAACAATCAATTAAGACGCCAATCGGCATTTCATGACTGTTAAACAACTTGGTTTTTCATACACAAGGAAGACAACACTCACCTCCAGATGGTTTATTGCAGTGAAGATTGTTGTTTTTCTACCACAGTTTCAGGGCTGTTTAAGCTACACGTACTACTGTAGTTTCACACGCACACACACGCGCGCCTAAGCACACAAACAGAAACACTCTCAGGCATCTAACTTGTCTTACAACTCTGACCCAGTATTCGCTCAAACGCGCTAGAACGAAACATGAAAGTCTTATACAGAGTCCAGACAAAGAATATGAATTTACCATTTCGCTGTGTTTTTCCATTACTTAATGTTCCTTTGTTATATCAATCGGTAAGAAATCTTACTACTAGCTATGTAGTTTTTCAGAGAATATGTGTAAGGCCAGAGAGCTTAACAACCTCCATAACTCTTCCCGTATAAAAATGTCGGTCTCCTGAAAAATAAGTCTTAACTCTTTTATTGATTCTCTATGTAAGTCAAAATAACCAAATTCTTTTAATATGAAATAGTCGGTCAACTTAATGATCGTATCTTTCTAACGCAATGGTCGTGTGTTCATCATAACTTTTAGCAACATATTTCTAAGTCGAATGCCATTTGATGGTATCGATATTCCATTTCTTTCCTGTGGCCCCGTAACTTGCTTGAGAGTTACGCCTTTACATCGCATGTCTTCTAACATACCCAAGCATTGCAAAGCAGAGCTTCCAGCACGATATGTTAGCATATAACCAGAATGCCAATACGCAGATATGTAGACATATTCAACAAGATGCTACTACTTGTTGACAATAGAAATACCATTAAGGTGTTGGATGGATAGCGAACTGATGCAGTCTCTTTGTGTGATGCATCAAAGATAGTGATACGATGCACTGAGTTGATGTGAGGATCACGATGCATCAACATGTTAAATGTGAGAGGTGGACGTACACATGGTTTGACTATCACCAACACCCTGTTATCAAAACTGGCTTGAGGAGATTTATAATACATATGTGTTCGAGTGCTTCTTAAAGTACGTTTTAAGCACGTGTATATATGAGGACGCCAAAATTTATCTTATCTCACTGCACATTGAGTATGTGATCATTCCCTTCAAATGCTCTCTGTTTATGCCATATTACATGTCTGTTTGTTCGTGATAAACAATTTTTTGATTACATTCGATATTCTTCTAAATTCTTATTTAGATAGAAGAATTACAAAGGTGTACAGATCTCAATTTATCTATCTACCAACAAATGCAATGGCTTTTCTTAAAATCGTTTTTTTTGTGTTAAATTGTCAACAATTATGATTCGAATAAATTATAATATATAAGAACATTCATTTTTTATTCACAGAGTTTGAAGTTTATTCCTTTATTTGATTACTGAAGCATGGAACATTCCACTCAAACAGTACAATATTGTTTCTCTTTACCGTTTTCAAATCAGCAAGCTCAATCTTATTTTCACTTGTAACGACAATAATGACAGTTGTTTTTCCTCTTAAGACTGAATGACTTATTCCTTTATCAAATCATTCGTCACCAGCATTGCCCATACGTGTATTTGTATCTATCTGTCTGGCTGCACTACATACTGCAAGTACTTTGGTATATTCATGACACTCGTTTTAGTGGTTGTAAATTATTTCATTTAGATTAATCAACGTGTCTGAATGATGACCATTCTCTGATTTTTCACCTTTAAGTGTTAGGTTAGAGAAGCCGTCACTGTCTCAGACTGTATTGAAATTCGTCGAGAACTCTTAGGGTATTTGGGAATGGTCTTTATATCTAATAACCTTCATATTGACGTTCTACACGTATTTTCGAAGTTTGTAAAGTGTCTCAAACTTTCACTTTTATAATGACGCGATAGATAACCATTCAATGTTACATAGGACACATATATACTCCTAACCTAAAACGTGTTTATCTTAACACTTTTGCAAGTACAAGTGTCTTAAGGCAATCTACTAACTCTTTGTCGCCTTTATAAATAGAAAATTCCTTCCTGCTGATGTTGTTCAGGCATCTAAACGTCTTCTCATTTTCAAATCCATCATATTTCCACGTCGTTCTCCATTTTCTTCATAATGATGAATTCGGATAATTGCAGATTTATTACAAAACTAACATGACTTTATGCATGTGTTTAACTCTTGAATAAACAGCGACCCCAATTTTAATTCTCTGCAGGACATGCACACATTTGAGAATAAGTATATAACAACCTTTATGATTGACAGAGAGAGACATTTTTCTGGTAACCCTTGAGTTGTTTCATACTTTCTGAACCATCGACATATTGACGCATTAAGAAATAACAGATTTTAATGAAGGTCAAGTACCGCACCGACATGTATAGGAAGACCTTTACCGGAAGTGTCATATAATCTGCAACACGTGCGTAAAATTGCGAAAGTAAAATAATATTTCAAGAAAGCGAAAAGTATACAAACATGTTTGTTGTCTTAACGGGAAGCTAGGCAACTCCAGATAACGCCGGATAGATGGGCGATTCTGTTCTCCTGCTTACAGTGAAAACTCCTTACAGTGAAGGACGATGTTAAGAGTTCTCCACTTAAGCGAGTGCATGTAAATTTTGTACTTGGCACAAACAATGTTTGTTCGAGGAATGATTTTAATGATCTGCACAAAATGTGTATTCAAAGTATCAAAGTTGCAAGATGGTAGGGTACAGTTGTGAGGGGCTTTTGCATGTGTACCATCATTACGTTTCCTAAAACAAATTAAATTCTGAAGTACATTAAGAGGTTTAGGGACTTCTTTCCCTAAAATCATTCGGGGAACATGTAGTTGAGGACACAAAACCTACAATACTCGTAAGTTTGTAAAGCTAACAGGAGCGGTGTAAAAACAATTCGCTTTTTGTTATCGCACGTTTTCAATCTTGTTTTTGTGTGTGTAAATTTGTATGGTTTATATACTGGTTCATAAGCATTATTATGCGTGAGTTTTTTTGTTGTTGAAAATTTGATAATGTTAAAATTGTTGGTATTTGTAACTTGAATTAAATCGAAAGAAAGTGCATTATCATGTCGAATTATTTTGTGACTTTTCTTGATTAAATGAACTAAATGTGCGTTAAAAATAGAAAATGTTACCAATATTTCACCACAAAGAATTTAAAAATCTATAGAGGATACAAATGTTAGATTCATGAATTTCTCTATGCAGATCCTTATGGCGAGAAGGTCATATTGCATTATCGTAATGAAAAGGATAAAATATTGATAAGAAATGGTTTCAAGGCGTGTAATTTTGAAGTTCGTTTATAGTTTCGCGACTAACTAACGCGCATTTTTATATTTCCAGATCGCACTGCAGTAGAACGATGTCAAGGTAAGAGCACTTAAATTTCCCCACTCTCCCCTGACCAGCCCTCACCCTTTTCACACATTCGTACCATAGTGCTTAATCAAATGCTATAATTATGTTACAATGGAAACGAGTTAAAAGAATCGTGCGAATACTGATGTGTCCTACCATACGCATTCACACGATGAACACAATAAGATTCAATGAGTCGGTCATTTACGATTCAACCCCGATTGAATAAACTGATCTACATATTGTACAATATACTTAATGGTGGTAACGGGAACTTTTTATTGTGTTCAAACGTATTCTATTTTGTAAGTTAAAGGATAGGTTTTTGTCGTTTTGTTTCCTGTAACTGTTTTCACGATGACATTGTATATCCACTGTGAGGTTTTAATCCGTTATTTGTCGTGTTAAAACATCAAAATCGAATATTTCAAGCAAAACAATGTCAAGGCAGAGCAATCCACTGAACGATTTTCAGACAACTCCCACCATCACCCACTCTTTCTTGACGTCTCACCTGGACGCTTTCACACGGTCAACACCTTAATTAGGCCTACCTGGACAAAACATCTGTCAATACTGCCAGACATATTGGTTTAACGTGACACCACAAGTGATACATGTGTGTATAGTGTTAGACATAAGTGTTACTTATGTTGTTGTTTTGTACCCTTAATGATGTATTTTTGTTCCACGTCGCCATGTCCTATTTCTTTTACTTTTGGTTTAATTTGAATTTGAAAATAACCTCTAAAAGACTTTACTTGTTTAACATAATATATTTGAACAGTTATGATTTGATTTTTTCATGGAAAGAATGAATTGGTACGTTGTTTGTCATGATTTAAGAAATAGTGAGGGAACTTCTTCCAGGTAGAAATTATGAAAAATGATCGGACATATCACTCATAACAATCGTAATATCCAAAAATCATTTTATAACTGAGGCAGCGTTTCCTGAAATATAAGTCTAGAAGTAGGCGAAATGCGTTCCCTTTTTGTATGATGGTCCTTTTCATTAAAAAAACAAACATTAGACCTTTCTCTTGACAAATGAAAATTTAAAGAATCTGAAAATCTGAAAATAATCAAATCTCTTTTAGACTTCCTTTCATTATTTGAAATAGTATGTTTTCCCAAAAGAATACACTTTAATTCATAGATATTTCAAAAACTATTTGTCAGACTAGTGTATGAATACTGACCTGTGTTAATGTTGCCTTGTAGAGTTCACGTTCTCCTATATCCAGTGACAGTTTAACGGCTTGTTCCAGCGTCTAGCAGGTTTACACGCCCCGTTAACTGTACAGCTTCATTACCACCACCCACCGTTAAGGTCAATCCATTACAATGTAGTTTTATTACTATGAGAAAACATAGTCCTGTCCTAGGCATATTCCCAAATTGCAAAGGGCTCATATTTACTATCCCGCTTTTAAAAAAAAGGTTACAATACTCCTCTGAGGACACGATAGTTAAATAGTTGCGAGAGTTTTACATTGACTCGATTTAAACAGAAAAAAGTTCAATAGCTTACAGGGAATATCCAGAAAGTGAAAACTTTT
Source organism: Phorcus lineatus (assembly GCA_921293015.1). Taxonomy (NCBI): domain Eukaryota; kingdom Metazoa; phylum Mollusca; class Gastropoda; order Trochida; family Trochidae; genus Phorcus; species Phorcus lineatus. The sequence continues at coordinate 38,847,831 of OV121096.1, forward strand.
CCTGAAAATTTGCGGGAGAAAGAACTCTGAATTTATGTATTATTTAGATACGTCTATTAAGTGTTTCACGGATAACTTTTATCTTTAAAGGCTCTATTGCAAGGTTCTACGGTTTGAATTGGCTATTTTAAGGTGTACGAGGACTTATGCATTCACTTAAGCTTTTTATCGATGCAATGAAATACTTAACATCCTTTACAATTGACCTGCAATCAGCAATGAAAAAGTTTAGACAGACGCTGTCGGCTTGGACATATGAAAAATCTATGGTTAGCTGTGCACAAAACGGATAAATTATGGACATTTGAACGCGGCTGAACTAGTATTATGTGCAGCTGTTGAATTTACCTAAACTCTGAACTGAGAACAAAGAATGAAATATGTTTTATGAAAGCAATGTTGTAAATAAACCGATTTAATAACACAGCATTAGCATTGATATTAGATTGACCAAAGAGGCTGCTGTTTTCGCTTTTCTGGTTTTAAGCAAATTAACTACCTGAATACGTAAATTTTTGTTAAATAACTTACGAGGTAGATTACTTGAGTGAGGGTCGTGAGAGATATGCAGTATCTATGCTTTCGTTGTGTTTACGAAATATCGGTGTGCACTAGTGCGTTTAACTGCAGAATCCTTTTGTTAATGTCAAGTTTAGAAACTTTTTCAAAGTTGACAATATGATAAACTAATATAAAAAACAGTAGCACGTTTTTAAATTAAAACAATTTTTCTCCAATTAACATATTTTTATGACAATTGCATTATCCTCAGTGGGCCAAACACCTCATTACTCAAACCAATTTTACGTAGTCGTAATAGAAAGTATCAAACACCTTTTAATCATTTAACGTAGGAAAATTGATTGTTATATCTCAACCGAACATGTTACGTTCGATTTAGAACTGCTTCTTTTAATTAAAAAAGACTGCCATGCAATTGCTAACATTTACTTTGTTATTGTGAGATCTTTTTGTTTACCTGACTCTTTTAAAGATCAGTCCCACGTTTTCTTATAATTTCATTTCTTCAATTTTGCCCAATTAAACATATTATGACAAATGTGTTATCCTCAGAGGGCCAAGCATCTCATTACTCAACCCAGTCATCCGTAGTCGTAGAAGAAGTAACAAGCAAACACAATTCCCACCTTTTAAATATTTGTGGTAGAGAAATGAATCAGCATAGCTAACTAACTAACATGATATAGTCGATTTAGAACTGTTCCTTTTGATTGGAAGATATTTTGCAGTTGGTAACATTTATTTTCGTTTTCGTAGGATCACTTTATTTATGTAACAACGTGCTACTGTCCCTTCAAGTTGATGCATTACGTTTGGCAACTTCTGAGCATTTTTATAATTCTTTGTTTATAAGAAAACTAAGTAGATTATATTTATGTCTAATAACGATATCTCTGACCATATCTTTATGAATTGTGAATTTTTCTTCCTAACTCTGCTGTCACTGTATGTACAAACCGAAAAATATTAGGATAATTAAAAATAAAAATAAACCATTTATCCCAGTATGCCAATTGATATCAAAGTATCATCTGTTACTGAGTATCACTTAAGTTTAAATTCAATAATTGAAATTTTTATTAGCCAAACTCAATACAAATAGTAATAGATTTCTGCATTTAATTTTCCTCTTAGCGTCGTTAATATTTCATGTCAACAGTTTAAGTGGGCGATGATTTATGTTAACACTTGAATGTTGTGTATATCCAACCACTGATAGGTCACAACGCGGTTCTGAGTGCGTGACGTCACAACAAACCTGTGAACGTTTGTACGTTGTCAAATATTTATCTCAGTTTGTATTGGTGTTGGCTTGAAACTTTTTATGCCTATGAACCCGGTAGAACAAGTGCACCACCCTTCACTTTACATTGAATTAATATCTGAGGTTATTGTTGATGGTATAACCATCATCGTCGTAGGTTCCTTTGTTCCTGCATGTTTATAGTCTATGCGTTTTTACTATTGTCTTGTTGACGTTTACCTGAAATGATATTAGCTAATTCCTGCTGATTTCGACGTAAAAAGCTTTTCATGAAGCCCGAATGGTTCTGAATTGTGAAGTTTAATACAAATAACTTTTGTGAGTACCATGTACCATTTATTCGCAATTCTAAATTTTTCATTGATCTTATTCTTTTCATATTAAGGTATATGCAAGAAAATAATGAAATATGGATGCTTTTTTACACGATTCCGGCGAGAATATCGATCATTGTAAAATTTGCGCCATTTAATATCTTGGAATTAACATTTTATTCACAGTAGATTAAAGTAATACTTAAAAATGATACCATGGCAGAAAATACATTTTCAACTATATGAAATATTTGAGTTCAATTGCATTGGATACAAAAGTCAAAAGCTTTCTATAAAAGTCCAGAAGTCAAATTGCCAATTAAGCTGCACCTTTAGCCTATGAACCCTAATGTGAGGTTAAACGTCCAGCAGTTTACAATCAACGGGATATGGATTATAATAAACGTACGGTTATGGTTTTATCAACCAATCAAAGTAGTTGGTCCTGAACATACATGTATTTGATATGACCGAACACCTCAACCCGTGCAGCCGAGCGATAGTTGCCGACTGTTTAATATGATGTTTACATAGGATGCGTAGGTACGCCTCGATATCTGTGAGTAGATGAATAGGAACTGGTTGAAAAGTTCGCCCTGTCGCACACACCTATCAAGTCAACCAAGGGTCCATATTTGTGTATGGATACCGAATATACTATTAGGGATTCCGAATGGAGGGGAACGGGGAAACCGAGGCTATATCCCTCATGTTAGAAAGGTGAGACAATAACTGTATATTACCCGTGTCTGTGTGCAGTACTGGATGTTAATTGATCATATGGCATTTAGAAGTATCCTTTTTGTGAAACTTCGTTTATCATTGTCTGTTCGTGGAGCTTATCACCTGTTCTTAAACATAGCTTGTTTTGCCTACATATAGCTTTGGTTTGAGGTATGATGGATGCAAGACCAAAATTTAATCTATGAAATGTTTTAATAATTTACTGTTCCTTCATCCGTTATATTTTTTTCTTTGGGCTCCTAATTTCATATGTGTATTCAGTCAATCTAGACTTGCTGTATGTGGACATAGACTGTATTAAAGGCTCCTTTATATACACAGTCATGAAGGAGGACTACATGGATATATTTAGTCCCTGAAAAAAAATAAAATTTTAAATTCTACTTTTATAACATTACCTATTGAATATGATAAAAAATATGAGACTTGCCATATTTGAATTTTAGCCAACAGCTGAGGCCATGTAGACTTACCAAACTACTCCAGACTAAAATATTCATTGAACCTAGGACATCTAGCTGGGTCCTTTTATAGATTTGAACATTTTGGTTTGCCTCATACATTCAAATAGTATCTTCAATGGGTCGGTAAAAGTTTGATTTATCTGTTAGTATCTCTTGGTGTTCAAACATGAATAGATCATACTATTAACAGGTGGCTTAGTGCTGTTCAACATATTTATTTTGAATAGTCAAACATGGAATTAAGAAGTAACATAACCTATGTTTTTATAATACGTCTTTTGTCAAATATTTGATATTCAACGCTTAGACGTTGACATTTTTATCACGTTTTCAACCAAACATATTCCTTCTGTATCTTTGAAGGTTGTCTAATAAATTCATTAATGCTTCGACACAGTCGTGTTCAGTTGTCACGATGCAAACTGAATAGGAACCCACATGTTGTGTGTCGAATGCTCTTCTGTGAAACCACACCCTTTCTATTCAGACATTCATAAGCTTCCATGCAGTCTTTATCCTCATTTAAATTGAGTCAACATAGCGTTGCGGCCTTCTTGTGTGGATATACATTGCGTAGGTTTTAATAGCATGCAACCTTAAACTAAAACGAAGTTAGTAATAAAGATGTATGTGAAAAAAATCGTTATTTTACGAATTTGTCATAAAAATGACAACTTTCTTATCTTGCAGGTGATAACAATATGGCTGTCTATGCGCATTACATAACCTTATGCTTTGTAATGTTACGTGCCACAGTAAATGCCACAGTAATGAATTAAATTATGTGAGTAAAATGAGGCTTATGCATTAAAAAGTGTTAAGTAAATTTATTATTGCTTTTCATTTTTGTCAACTATCTACTGCATCTACTTTCTTACAATGTAAAATAACCGAATGTTTATTTGTCAAATAATCCGTCTGAAATGCAAGCAATGTTTTTGAAACGGAAACTGTGGTCAAAGGTCCGACATATATGTATACAAAACCATACAGGACGATGAAATAAAGTCACCAATCTCTTCAAATTACCTGTAATGCAAGCAGGTAGGAACATTGAAAAGAGTCAAACAGTCCCAGAAACATCTACATCATCTACGATATCACTGCATTATGGTTGCTACCGGTTGGACTGGACATGCCTTCCGTTTTCATTTTATATCTTAGAAATTAAAATGTATATCCTTGAAATCCCTTAATTGTAGCGGGTTAGCTACCTCTGATTGCTGTATCATATTATGAAATTAGTCTCAGAGTTACCATAGAGAAGAATGAGGTGATGGAATGCACCCTCCACCCGAAGGAATGTCACCCTGTGAGGCATGTGGCGAACCAGTGTGCCAGATCAGGGCTATCACTAGATGTAGGTTGATTGAAGGCTTATCACTGTCTGCGGCCAGTAAGACGATTCCTAACATGTGTAGATGGTCCTCACTGCTAAATATCATCGGTCGGTCTCGAATGTTGGAACAATAGCATGTTAAGGTATCTGTGGGAACAAGGTTATGAAAATGCCACAAAGCGGGTGGATGGACGTTGAAACGTATCGAAACTTCGGTGATCAACTTGACAAGATCTGTGACACTTTACCTGGTATTGCAACAAAGCAATCATTGTCTGATACTATCTTTGGTGCATTATTTGGCAACATGAGTTTTGTGTGTTAAGACGAATATATTTCTGATAATCATGACTTATTTATGAAAGGTAAATATCTCTTCATGTACAGATTGCATTGTGCCTGAGGCAGGTACTGTTTCCTTGTTGTGTACCTCATAGACACGTGTCACGTTTAAGGTCATCATGTTTCTTCAATTTCTGTAGTTGAAGGATGTCTTGCAACCCTACTCACGCGTGTGTTTTTTTCTGTTAGATAGTATTAGATATTTAGATATTTAGAGCACCTGGAAACAAACTTTCGCCAGCAAAATGTATAGTTCAATTTGGAAGATTCCCGTTACGTTAAAATTAAATTATTTGTCAGCTGTGTGTTCTTACACAATTGCTATTTCATTTTGTAGAAGCCATACTCCTTAATGCAGTGACTGTGGTCTTGAAGCTTGGTCTTTGAAAACTAGAAGTATGGTTATGATATAGGCCTTATCAATCTTGAAACAACTATTTGAGGTCTTAACATCATGGTTTCTATTGAGACACGTTTTGACGGTACGATCTGTTGTAACAACTTCAGGTTGAACAACCCTCTTACAACTTTGGAACAACTAAGTTGTACCCACTATCTATTATACTTACTACATGATTAACACCGCAAATCCCATCATGGGAATGTGCAAGATAGGGCATTTTTTAAACATCTGAGGTGACCATAAGGGTCAGCGAACAACCAGACAACGTTGACCACCTATAAACATTTATTGGCTCCCTCGGCCATTCAAACAACAAGGCTTTGTGCTGATCTTGACTTTCATCCTTCATTAATGTCTATGTACGGGATAGGGATCGATGATCTCATGGCATCTATTAGTCGTACACGACAAGAGTTAATAGTCATTTTATGATGATTTTAATATTCCACTCATATCGTATCATCAACCCGTGAAGATGGACCTGGGAGGACTTACAACTTATGCATAAACACATTTTTGAAATATCAAGATCTTGATTACCACGTTTTTAAAGTATTTAGTTCTGCGATGAATGTTTAAGTTACTAGATTATGTAAGGGAAAGAATTGCTCGAACATTTCATGATCTTTATGATTTTTATCACTTTTGGCATATTCTCTTGTGAAAACAGACAAATATAAAAATAATAATTACCATAAACGTTCCATCTTTTTATAACTTATATGACGTCAGGGATTTTTTTCAATTTGAAATGTTCTTTTTGAACTTATCTCGATAGATATTCACGCACACGTTTTTTGTGTTCCAATCATCCCACTGTTATTGTTCAACATTCTTGGAATTCCTGTCGTGGCAGGTTTCACTTTGTTTTTTCTCAAAACTAATTTGTTGGACATGGAAATGAATTTGTTGTTTACGATTAGATATCGATGTAAAGGAACTAATTTTCGTAGAGGCGACGGCGTATGTATACAAATCCAGGAGTTCTTTGTTCTTCTTGGATGAAGTCCAGGAACTTTTGGGAAAAGAGTAAATATTCGGTATCTATGGAACTTGATTTACAATTGTAACTAATCTGGCAGCGATATGAGGAGTGGACAGGCTGCACTTTCCTTCCTATGAAATGAAATTTCCAAGGAGATGCATCGTCACTGGCGACATACAACAATAGAGGGGAGTTAACTCTAAAACAATAACAAACAGTACGGGCGCAAATAGGTCATTTTTGGCCCAACATCGCCCTTAAATCCACCTACCTACCTACCATATAGTTGGTTACGAATCTCAGTATTAAAGATGCCTCTCAACCTCTAAGTCCCCACTGAAACCCCAACCAATTTTTTTATGTTATATATATTAGCCATATAAATCAGATGATTAAGTATGCGATTGGGATCAGCTTTAATTTTCTTTTGGCCAGGTATAATTATTTGAAAACACAAAAACGTAGTATACTTTTCAGTTAAAATATACTATTAAAGGGTGAAAGGATATTATTCATTGCTACTAAAACTCAGGGATCCTTTTTTTGCAGGAAACATAACAAATCCGTACTTAGATGAACCAGAGAGGTGTTTAACTATACATTCAAGTTTTTAGTGTTCAGGAGTTTTCAAAACCTAATTGAAAGCATGTGATATCGACTAGAAGGGTAATTAGCGATACTGACTAGAGCAGTTGTGTCTGTATATATCACTCCCTGATCCTAATGTCTTTGTTGGAGTTGCGTCTTTACTCGGTGAAGCATGTAACGCATGTGCACATTAAGGTTGCACTCTGTACATCAGTCTCTCCGGGATTCCTTGCGATATGATTCTGCCTGGAAAGAAGCAACGACTTAAAGTCATAGTCTCATTTTTGTAAGGCAACTAAACTGAACTAATTATTCTTCACGAACAAAATCTGATCACTAACACAAATATTTCCTGTCGCGTTTGCAAAGATTTTCATTTTTATGCCCGTTTTACAATTTTGGATGAAGTAGCTTATTGGCGTAAGCCGTTTCAGACCGATGAGGTACCGAATCAAGTGCAATCCCATCGCGAATGCGAAACACCGGAAATCTAGAAATTGTAGCGCCGATATTTATGACAGACGCATTCTTCATTGAGTTAACCACCTTTTTGTTATTTCACTATTTGAAAAAGGGTAAGCTATTAGCTCTTTAAATTGGATATTCAGCTGGGAAATTTTATGTGTTCTTCGTCACGGCCTTGGCGAAATGACGTAGTAAGGACTAACGCTCGCAAAACACGTAATATTAGGGTAGGGTAGGGTAGTTTGAACTTAGTTATTGAGGGCTAGAATGCCTGCAGAGTTCTGAAAATTGTTGCAAACGTCAGGGGAAAGATTTCTGTGAGTGGTGAACTATTTGTCCGGCATTTATTACAATTTGCCTTGCAAAAATGAGACAATGACTTTAACCTGTGCTTTAAACTTAGTCACATTTATGTCCCTGCTGAAACGATTTTGGCACACAGATCCAAGGTTCACACTTAGAGCCACGTTCCTAAGCCTGGAAAAGGGGATTGTGTTATGTTCATATTCTCAAAAGATATTTGAGATGTAAAAAGGTACAAACCACAAATATTTCTGTTTGAGGTCCTTTTTTCGAAAATAAGATGAATATCCATTTTAACTGAGCTAGACGATACGACAGTTGCATTAAATGCGTTTTGTCATTAAGCATCGCCATTTTAGGTATTTTCATATATGCACATAAGATTTTTAAACCTGGGTTTCGACGATAGTAACTAAACATATGCTACTGATGGATATGACACCGTTTTAAGTTCGGCGGAATTCAACGATCGTTTCCGAATGTATTCACCTGCATTTTCATGCGAAAGGTTCATTGACCGAACACTGACCTCGCAGATAGCAATATACATCGCTGTCTATTCCCTGTCAATTGCAAACATGAAATCTCCATGCTGCCCGAAAAAACGGCCTTTCAGGAAATTGGCCTCGTTATCTACTAACCGTGGAGAAACATCTAGTCTATCTTTGTTTTTGTTAACCTCAAATGCCACGTGTCACGGGTTGATTGGCACGCTTCTTGAAATGTACATGGAACACGTGTTTGAAACACTGTTCTACTTACCTACTGAATTGTACGACTTAACGAACTGTTATATGACCAGGGAGTGCACATGCTGAAAAGATAAAAATTTTGTTTATGAACTCTTGCAAAATGTTTGTGATTACGTCTTTACGTCAATTACGTCTTCAGAAAATGTTATGTATCGGATATCCAATCCAATCCAATGCAAAATCATGTAAGCACGTATACAACGTATACAAAACACTGCTATTGCTTTTGTCCTTTAGTTTCATATTTCTGAAAAAATCAAAACAACCACTTATTCAGCGTTATAACCAGTCTGATTAAACTGTTATGTATCGGATATTGCAATCCAATGCAAAATCATGTAAGCACGTATACAAAACACTGCTATTGCTTTTGTCCTTTAGTTTCATATTTCTGAAAAAATGAAAACAACCACTTATTCAGTGTTATAACCAGTCTGATTTACTACCGTGTTACGCGGACAATAAGTTTTTAAATACTGACTCCAGCGGGTTCGAACGTACTATATTAGGAGCTTTTTAAATATTGACTCTCGCGGATTCGAACGTACTATATTAGAGGCTTTACTCTCCACAACAGCCTGAAAGCAGCTTCACTACTCGCACGTTCTGACACCAGTTTAGCGCAGACAAAACCTAGTCAATAACACCATCGCGTTTAAGATAAGGATTGCGGCGATGGTAAATGGAAGTTACTTGCCCTTAGATTCTGATATGTTCGAATACAGCTAGAGTAAATTTTAGAATGCTTTTATTTCTCGGAATACGGTCGATTCTAATCAGACTGCTGTTATAAAAATGTCATTTAAAGTAACTGATTATCAATCCATTTATTAATGAATAATAGTGAAAGTATTCATATTCGTTGGGTGGACCACCACTACTTTGATGTTTAATTGCTAGAGGATGTCACGAATAATATATCTAAAGCTATTGACTTTGTTTTTACTTTCACATCATCTTCCCCGCAAGGCCAAGCTAGCGCACGTTGGCTAGCTAGGCTTTGCGGGGAAGATGCTTTCACATCGGTATCAGTTGAAGTCGATTTATATTTTAAAATTATGTTGATATGTTCTCAATAATCCACAGACATGATAGATAATTGAAAATTATTAATAAAAGTTTCTATAATTCGTATACTAGGCCAAAATGATTTCGATGATGTCAACGTATGTTGTTTCATTGATTAAATGGTGGCAGGTTATCGACAGTGCCCTTCTCACCTATTACGTTACACCTATCAGTTTTATGCTAGTCATTACCTACTTATACATACCGACGAGACGCTTTGTTATCGAGGGAAAAAGACAGATTAACTTTTTTTAAGTTACAATGGCGTCGAGAACATCCGCTTGACTGAATTTAATAATGACTGCGCATGCGTCATTAAATTCTAACAATCTTCATCCGTTGGTCGCAGAGATCTCGCGCTGTTCATGGCATGGAAATTATATGGTCGACATGAAATACACTGACCCATTTGATCTTACGATTAAGTTTTAAGTATTTAAACAGGTTTATATTTGCCAAAAATAACACTATACATTTAGGTCCAGACGTGACCTACATTTTCTCGATTGTAGATTAATCATGTAACAGTACTGAAACACATTTTTTTCGTATATTTAGGTTAAGCAATGCAGAGGCAAAATGGGAACTAACTTCACTCTAATTACTATGGACGTATCAAAGCGTTCTTAGGGGCAATCTTAGACGTACTATCACCTCATTTCAGCGTCTTTAAAAAATTTCGCTTGAAAACATATTTCTCTAAAAGATGACGGAAATCAGCAACCTTAGTTTACATCATCAGATCCTAAGCGTATGGGTAATTATTTGATATAACAGTTATTATAAAAAAATCTCGCATATCTAACGTATGAATATTTTTCATATTTTTTTTTAAAATTCATAACTTAATGAAAGTTAATATTTCTTTGGATCTATATCATCTCATGCGTAGGGTAATATTTCTTCTCAAGCATACATGTTGGACCAGTTTCAAACACCGTCTGTGTTTATAATGAAATCAACCAATCAGCGTTGAACATATTCACTTCACGTTATCACACCTGATGTCATTGACTAATTGCCTGAACACGAGAATTCAGTACACATCCAAATAGAAACCATCTGTATTCATAAGCAATTATACTTATCGGGAAGCTAAGCGGAAGAACTATGATGCACAAATTCGAAAATGGGGCCAGAAGTTGCCTAGTGAAAACAATCGATTCTCCAACACAAACGAAAGATGTTCCAGCTTCCCTGACACGGAGAATTTCCTTATCGTGCTTGACTCATTCCCAGAGATACTGATGAGACACATCTTTACTTTTTAGATTCATGAGTTAAAGAATTGCACCGACAAAACAAAAATGTGTATTTATATGTTGTGCACGGTAACTTACAGTTAAATGTTGTCGACGTAGAAGCGGTAGTAGAGATGGAGGTTCATGTTTGAGTCTCATACCACCCCCTGCCTATTTTGCTTATGGAGTTATGGTTTATTTCATTGTCAATGGTAATCATGTTATCGATTTTTTTAATCATTTAGATATTTATGAGGATATGAGTTAACTGAATGCTAAAAAGTGTGTAATAACATCGCCTGAGCTTAAGTATCCAATACAATCTTCGATACACCTGAATTTACATGGCACGTGATAGTGACCCTGTGAAATGTAATAAAGACTTCTTTCAAGAGCTTTCGTTGGTAACATATTGGTAATATCTTCTCTATCCTCTCCTTGTGTCTATTAATAAATTTCGCTATTTCGAGATACTAGTACCTGCTTAAAGCGCTTTGTATACTATTGTTCTATGTGTAACCAAAATATAAAAAAAAATTATCCCATCTTATCATCAATTAGGACATAATACTGAAGTCAGTTTAATTCCTTGTTTGATTGGATGTTTTAGTTCTACCCTCAGAGTAGTTTTAGAACTACCCTCAAAGTAGTGCATAGTAACTGTTTTGTAACAATACTAGACCAGTTATTGGGAAATATGTAGTAGAAAGGGGAAAATAGTCATTACAACATTTCGAAAAAAAGTCCCCCCTGTTCCTACGCCCCTGTATCGTGATGCCGTCATGCTTTTTGATAACATAGTTTTTGGTCATGTACATTATAATTGCGAAAACTACATTGATATTTAGTCAACGGTGCTCAACACTGTATCTTTTCATCTAGAATTAGCGAAATGTGCCGTGAAACTCAGCTTGGGATTGTTAATAAGATTTTACAGTGGGAAAAAACTGATGTAATGATGTAATAACGTGTGGGTGTCACGTCTTCTTTTAATTTGGTCCTTATTAAATAAGATTTTCCTAAAATATTGCATCCTTATCTAGTTGTTAATGTACATACAAAGACAGGTCTGTTGAAAAGAGCTAGAAATATACGGACCCAGTCTCCTTCCGTTCAGACAGGCATCAGACAAGGCTGTTCGCTTTCCCCCTTGCTTTACTACATAAAGACGGCTTTATCTTGTTCTCACTTTGGTGTACACATGATGGTGTTCTATGAAGAATATGCCTCTGTTTGAATTTGAGCTAATACCTTGAACACTCATGTTCTGAACTCTCATTTTATTGACATTGAAATGAAATTGGGAGGTATTTTTGGCGTATAAAAAGACAGTTATGTTAACACAATATGCGTTTTTGTCCTATTAATGCTGTTATTAACCATATGGTTAATTATAAGCGGTGACATATTTTCAATATGAGCACATGTGCACATATCACTTTTGCCTAGCAACGATTGTTACAGAGCGAGTTACCGTCTTACGTCGTCTGTGACGTCATAAAACCATTGTTCGTGACGTCACTGTAGCGGGCCGCCGGAAAGGAAGCAGGCCGCATTCCGTGTGTTTAAAATGAAATAGAATCGGTAATAAAGAAATTATAACCCTCGGAAGTCTGTCATATGACTTTTACGAAACTCGTGCGAATTTGTGTATAACCCTCGCTCTCGCTCGGGTAATACAAAAATTCACACTCGTTTCGTAAAAGTCATATGACACACTTCCTCGGGTAATAATCTCTATTTATGATTTCTTTAATTAGTTTCTTGGATCTAGTCTTGGCTTCATTTCCTGTCTATTCCCGGTTTTGGTGAATTTATAGAATTTTTATTTTTAAAAAATTGGTTTGTTTCTTTCAATGCTCATTTGGGTATTGCTTATATATTCTTTGTAGTAATGTTTTTCACATGAAACAACAAATAAGATATCACAATATGTGTAGTGTTGTTGTTGCCATTCACATTTTGCGATACAGAGCAGCTTAATATACATCATTCTCTATGATTTCTCTTGATTTGTTCTCAATCATTCCTCTTTAATTATTTTTCTAAAACAATCAAAGCATTTAACCAAATGCATAACCTATATGAATAATGCCGAATCCTTTTGTAATGTGAGAAACTTATACCAGTTTATCGCGACATGACATCGAAGAAATCTTAATTACGTTTTAAATTAAGTCGAAGACCACCTTATATATAACCGAACACATGTCTTTATGTTTGTTTTTCTGAATCGACTTCTATAAAAATGTATGTTCAAATAATATCCTTCGAGCCAAGCAGTCAGTATGATGCCCTTTAAGATTAAGGTTCGATTGCTGTAACCCACATAAACCCATCCTCTCCTTTTTACATGCCTTCATGAAATAGTCGGGCGTCAAGTTTCATCCCTCGAGGGGGCATTAGGAAAGGGGAAATATAAATAAGTAGGTAATATGGAATTCCTCCCACCAAAGTCAGAGGGCATAGTCACTGATATGTTTATCTTCATAGGTATCTACCCTGTAACTGGAAATAATACCCGCATATCTGTAAGGTGTTTTATATACGGAAAACCTGCGACATGTTGAAGCAGCGTTGACCTGTTGTTCAGTTATAGTCCATCGTCAATAAAATGTTTATCTTCATTGGCATGCATCAACGTAAATGGAACTTGTTTGTTTTCTTTGATTGTGGTGTGCATTTTGTACTAGATATGCGTTTTATCTTTTAGTTACCAGAGATCGAAAAAATAAAATTCTTAGTACATTATATGTATATTATTAAATATAAGCAAATTACTAAACCAGCATGGTTTTGCGTAGTTTGGCCTGGTAAGAGTTTGTTGAAGTGAATTACCATCTACATTTTGTCATTAGATATATAAACATTGTAGTACTTTTTTAAATTTCTTTCATTTTCTCAATACCAGAACTTTCATTGAAACGTTCTAAATATGCACGTTACTTCCGAGCATATTTTACGTGTAATTTGCTTTGCATGAGTTGTTCAGGAAAATAAGTACATCACGGTGACATATTATGTCTTGGTATTCAGTTTAAAGGATTTTATTGATTATCTTTGATAAAAGTTTTACTCTTATAAAACGATAATAACTAATTCTCTAATCTTAGTTTTGATGGTAGTGTGTATATTGATTTACACATTGGTGTATGTGTAGAATAGATGATTGAGATGCTGAGTCATCATTAAACCGATGTAAATCTATGATAAAGGATTGGTGGGAAACCAACATCATTGCATTATCTCGTAACCAAATGACGTAAGATTTTGAAATAGTAACATCATGAAATAAGGAAATAAATATTAATTGATGATGACACCGAAAGGATTGCTCCCGTCACTTGCACTCATCACCCCGGGAATGAAATACACATTCGTTAAAGTAGTGATACTTGGTGTCGAGAGCAGATCTTACATGAACTTACATCGTACAAAGAGGTAGGAGGTTGTTGCGTCCCGGAAGTGTGTGTTCTATCACTTCCTTAACCTAGTCCTTTGCTGAGTGCATTAGAGAGTCATTTCGTCTCTTAAACGTATTAGACTTGTCTTGCCTTCTTATATAGAATGCTAGTTCATTGATGACGATGAAATAATATAATGATTACTTAATTTGAGGTTGAAACAAAATGCATTTGATGTCAAAAATGTAAAATCAGTCCCTAACTGAATGCATCATATTTTGCTGAGCTTAACTACTACTACGCCAGTTCCTTTTTTCTTTTTCTTAAAAAGCTCCATTTCATTTAATTAGATAATAGTATTGGAGCTAATTAGATTTTTTTTAAGAATGCAGTTTGTTACAAATTCACAACAAGCAAGGTGCTGATCGTCAGAGCGCTGTCTTGAGACGTTTTCATCATCACAGTTAGCGCCTATCATTTCCTTTATAGTATGTAATTAAACTAACGAATGTCATAAGTGAGAAATCATGTTTTAAATGTGGACAATGATCAGTTTAATGGGAGACATCTAAAATCACTGATCTGTTAAGCTCACACAAAACCTTTGAGTTTTGAATTTCACATTTTGATCCTTCACTGGTATAGTATTTATCTATTTCACTGAGCAGGGATAATTCAAACACCTCGAAATAGAATTGCTTTTGCAATGACCGTCTTGATATATATTTAAGCAAATCGCCTGATCAGGATCCTATTCATATTATTAAATACCATATGCTTGTCCAAGGTTAAACCAAGTCTGAAGTTATTAGAACCAACAAACTCTTCAGTAATTCTCCATTTCATCATTTTTGAAGAGTCGTCCAAATAGCTCATGTACAAAGGTCATATATCTTTGCGACATTTTTTTAGATAACAGCAATATTCAAGGTGAAGAGATGGATATCGACAGTTACTGACTATGAATGAATACACAAAAAGCAGAAGAGAAAACTGTACATACATGTATGCATTTCAGGACATGGGCAGCAATAAAGAAAAGATCGGTGTTGCAATATTTTCGTCTAGGTATATAAATATAAATGGTTCTAAATATCAACAAAATCTGTTCAAATTGTTTCAAAAGGTTTCTTTAACATTTCCTAGCTCCAAGTGAATGTTGCATACATTTTTTCTCATCAAAAGAATTTTACCAAATATTTATAATGAAAATCTATGATATTTAAGATATACATTAACTGATAATTTTCTGCAAAACATGCTAAGAACACAGGAAAGTTTCAACAAGCATTTATGAGGTGCTGTTTACAAAACAACATATTTCTCCTTTCTTCAAAGATATGTTTTACAAGGTGCATCAAGATATCGTAGAAATGTTTTGCAAGGGTTTAAAAAATGTTACTTCATGTTTTTTTTCAGTCGTTGAGTTATGTGCTAACCGTTTTTTATCATTTTATCCATATGGCGCTAGGGAGTAAGTTTTTCTAACGGGAGGAAACATTGACCCCGATGTCAGGTATAGAGATTAGAGAACATTTTGGCGCATATGGTGAGGCGCTTCAGGGAGATAGGCCCTGCTTACTTCCTCTTCTTCCCATTCACGTGATGCACCTGGCCGAGAGCCAAGTCTCACGCGCGCACGTGATAATCGTGGTCACGTGATTCCTTAAAGATGTTCCCCGGCATAACTCTTAAACCACTCCTTATGCCATGGTTTCAGAGGAGAAAATTTCGGTAATACTTGACTTTCGTAAGAGTAGAGTACGTAGATCCAAGAGAATTGATGGAAATGTGTGGGCTGTTCACACATGACACTAAATCAGTGCCAAATATTCCTGTTTGTCTCTGAGGTGTGATTTTTGCATACTTTGGCGGTCAGAATGGGTTTAAGTGCATATAGATCAAGTTCACCGGTTACGAAATCGTGACTACTTAACTGAAAATTTGATTGATTTCAAATGTAATTCGTATCATGATCACACACATGAAAAAATTCTATTATTGGTATCAGATTTTTAAAAATCGCTGAAATAGATTTAAAACATAATCTTATCCATACAATATATCTCAAATGATATATATTTAAGTTTTTAATTTGCTAGATATCCTTAAATAAATAGATGGGTCAATATTAATCATTACATTATTTGTTCCTCATGTTATGTCGAATTCATTCTTTATTTGTGAAATATACGTGTTGATGATAGTCGCTGTAGGACTCCTTATGTTTACATAAGCAATATCTTACTAAACTATCTATATATGATTTTCACTAACGATACAGGATGTTTACAAATTTTATAGATTCAAATTCTATAGGAAAATTACCACTCGCCAAGCGATGAGCGTGATGAAAGATTGACATTTTCACGTGCCAAGCACGCGCAAGGCCGTGTCAGATTTCAAGTAAACAGGAACCGGACGCAAGCATGCATTCCACGTGCTCTGACCTTTCACACCGGTAACAGTAAACCGAGCGACGTCGATAGGAAAGGAGAAATCACCCTGTTTGATGTACGCTCTCATCATGTTTATGCCATGGATATCTACCCGATTACTCTGCAAACATACTTGTTCTTGCTACGAAAAACATTGTTTATTGCGTTGTTGGCGAGGTGATTGTCATGTTGATGTATTCTAATCCAAATCAGTGCACTGTCATATTGATGTGTTGTAATCCACTTCAATGCACTGTCACACTGATACGATGTAATTCAATGTACAATATGTGCGATATACTATGAAATATATATTTATCTGCATTTTTGGTATTATGGTAATTCATTGGATCGGTGTTTATGTACTAGGTATCATCGGAATGTACATTGTGTATGATGTTCGTATGAATCTTTTAATCGTATTTATGACATGCGAATACGTAAATTTTAGGAGTATCTCTATTATCAGTGATAATTGTGATAGAGCGTAATTGCTTATATACATATAAAATATTGATTAAATATGACAGTTTTCATTTGACGTACGGTTAATGATTGTATTCGTTTGGTCTGTTATTCATTTCGAAGAAACTCATGTTTCATTTCAGGGGCGAAACGACTAAAGAAGTCCTTATGTAGACGAAATCCGGAACGATCTTTATATAATGTTACCAGTAAAGTGACCGTAAATGAAAAAACTTACATATTTGTATTAACTACATGCAGTCGACGTATCTCAATCAAGCCCGACTTTACGCAAACCATATATTAAAAACTAAAGGTGTCAAAGGGGGAGTAGCTTGTTCTTAAAGATAAAAAAGTGATGTCACGAAAACGGAAATAAATATCACCAATTTCAAGACAATCTTTCTTAATCAAAAGAAGCAGTTCTCAAACAAACGTAACATGTTCTCTCAATGCAAGCTACGCGAATCAGATTGCCTACCTTAAATGTGTAAAAGGTGTTCACACTAAAATGACTGCAGGCAGTTTTTGTTTTTTTATTTGATACTTCCTTCTTCAACTACTGATAATCGTGTTTGGTCATTATGTGTCTATCCATCTGAGTATAATGCAATTGGCTTAAACATATGAAAACGTGCCTTTTGTGCGTGGTTTAAAGACAACGTTCTCGCCTAGAATTTGTCATGTGGGGGAATTGGTACCGGATGGTCACACCTGGGATCAACGCAAACAATCAGGGTCAGTCAGAAAATGGAACTTTATTAATGATTAACATTCATTAATAATTTGTAATTGAACATGTACATTTAATAACAGTTTACAATCAATCAATCAATCAGTCAATCAATCAATGTTATTTAATTGTTATTGTTTACAATATACATGATACAGAATAATTCATTTTACCTTATGTTAGGTCAATTAATTACATGACAGTTGTTATACATAATACGTCTTTAACATTCGTATTTGGCATTTATTATAAGATTCAATATATAATAACTACATCATTCTTGAACAATGTTTTCGGCTTTACATTACAACTAGTTCATTAAGACTTGTTCACTGACGCAGAACGCCATGGTCGAGTGAACTGGCGACCATACTGTGGCAGATGTGCGATCAGCCGTGACAGATGAACTTTGCCTTAATGAATGCGGAGTGAAGTTTAAAAAGTTACATAAATGGTTGAAATAAACTGAACCCATACTGTCTGAATTTTATAACTATTCTACCACATATAGCAAATCCTAGACAATAATGTAGCGTCTATTTAACGTGTATTAAATAGACATATATTAAACAAGACAGAGCCTGATTGCATGTATTTTGTGAGACAGGTATTACCACATGAGTATGTATCTCTAAATAACTTTTGCAAAAGGATAACTTGATATAACATAACGGCTACATATTGTCACCTAAACATAGAACATATAAACATATAAAACTGATTTGATATGCACACGTTTGTTGCATAATCATCTCTAAAGATTCATAATAGTTAGAGTCGGCGTATTGAAAATAAAATAGTAATTATTATATACTGCTCCTAACGATATCTATCAAAGGTACATGTTGTTCAAATTAGAATAAGGTTTAAATGAACTCAATAAACATTGTATAGGAAGGTTCTCTGATAGATATTTAACATCTAGAAGATACACCTAATGCGGGCTCTACAATAAGTAAGCGTCGGCAGCTGACATATATCAAACATTCAAAAACTAATAGTAAGTCTATAACAGAAATTCTAGCCTTTTTGAAACTACAGGTATATAAGTATAGATAAATTACATGCGAACGGCGGAAGATTGATAAATATATATATATACTGATAGAAATTCATTGTTCAAGCATGGAGTTAAACATTTAGAACTTCAGTTTGCAGAAATATAAGATAGAATAGCAAAGCAACTTACCTGGGATCAACGCAAACAATCAGGGTCAGTCAGAAAATGGAACTGATTTGCTTCAGTCGCAACCCATATTTATATTGACTGCCTGGTTTAATCTGCATTCCCAAGCGCATTGCTAAGCGATAGATTACAATATTAATGGTTTCTATTATGCATTTAAATTATAGAAATTACATAAGATGCGTCCACCGCTAGCAACAGAGCATAGGGGTCGGGCAGTTTACATATTATGGTGACCCAATACTCGTTGTGATAAGGGCCTGTTACCTAATATTAAGGTAATGAGCCCAGCGGGGATAGCGTTAGATATACAATGTAGGGTTACTGACCTATGCACGGTGTATTTAGATCTAGTGAATATAGATATATTTTTATGTAAAATACGGGGGAAAATACACGGGTTTTTGCCCGGTTATAATATCCCCACGCTTCGTGAAGCTTTTGACCGCAAAAGCCAAATTATTGATGTACAAGTTTATAAGAATAATAAAAATCAAAGCAAAAACATCGACAAAAAACATGATATCTAAAATACAAAGTCAAACGTCACACAAAAAATACATTAATACATTTTAAAACAAAAAGAGATTAGTAAGTTGTGGCTATAGTAATAATGCCCGTTTTTACATATTGTTCTAAATTGTTGTTTTGATTTGGCATGAGGTATAAGCCATTGTGAATTAGTATGTTTAAAAATGGTTGAAAAGATTTTGGGGGTTGAGCTCTGTGATGTATATATAAGTCACAAAGTGATTTTATTAGGCTCTTGCTATTTGGAAAGTGAGCAAGACTACAAGAAGGCTTAGGAGTCGAGTGAAGTGGTACACGGAATAAACAGAAGATAGAAGTATCGTCTCCAGTGTACTTTGTAAAGAGGTTAGTAGAAAGTTGATTTGATAGTTGGAGTCAGAAGAGATAGCAAAATGAGGATGGTGGAAATAGTTTTGTTGAGTGGGAGATAGCAGGAACAGGTTTCACGCTAAGGAGGACAAGAGCAAGGACCATGAGACTCCAAGTTGAACCTTTGGAGAGAACATAAGAGTACCATTAGAAGACATGACCTGACTGAGAAGAATGCTGTGGCCACAAACATCTTAACAGTCTAGCACTATTTGACACAGCAAGATAACTGTAGAGAGGGTGGTCAGTTACTTCCAGGTATCTATTACAATATCTCCTCGGAAAAAGTTGAAAGCTTATGTGTACTATTTCAGTGAAGCACTGAAGTACTTATGTCCTTTTCGACGTGATTTGCCATTCATAGTTTTTGTTTTATGAAAGTGGTTGATTAGGAAGGGATCAATATTGGAAGCTGGTTCCCAAGTTCTTTCTGAATAATCCTTCCACTTGATTTGGTACCATTTGGTACCATTTTGAATTTTGCATTTCAGTATGCGCTCAACTGGATAGATTGTATCAGCGTTTGATGCATTGTCCTGTTGTGTTGACTGAGGTGGCGTGTCATGTGGGTCAGATGTGTGTGTCTGAGAATGGGCCACCTGGTTGTCAAAATCTGCGTCGTTATCAGAAGTGCCTGGAGCTGGCAGTTGATGTCCTATATTTTGCACGGGATCTGGAAGACGATCATTGTGCTGTGGACGTGCAATGTGGAGTTTGAGGCGATTAGCATGTATGTGTGCTTTGTGTGTTTTCCCCGTGTCTACGTATTGAAGCTTGTATGTATGATTGGGAGCTACCTCCAGGATAGTGAGAGGACCTACCCACTTAACTGTGAGTTTAGGTGAATGTCCCGTAAGGACTTGTTCGTTTTTCAGTAAGACAAGGTCTCCAACTGAAAACTTTGGTACTTGAGATTTGAGGTCAGCTCTTTCTTTGTTGACGTCTTGTGAGACTGTTGTGTTTTCTTTGGCAATTGATTTTGCTATCTTAAGGTTGTCAAGGAGAACCTTAAGATGTTGTTCTGCAGTTTTGCCAATCGTGGGCTTTGGAAGCAGAGCAGTGTCAATAGGGAGGTGCATTTCTCGACCAAAGAGAAGGTAATAGGGAGTGTACCCAGTTGAAGCACATGGTGTACTTCTCATTGCCATCATGACACATGGGATGAGGTCTGCCCAGTTGGAGTGATCTTTGTCAATGTATGCGCGGAGGGCTTGCTCAATTGTTCTGTTACGCCTCTCGCACATTCCATTAGTTTGAGGGTGATAAGAGGATGTGAGATGATGTTTGATGTCTAGAAGTTCACACAGGGCGTTTACTAGTTTGGAAGTGAATTGTCTACCCCTGTCTGAGAGAAGTGTCTTGGGCGCACCAAAACGTGTGATGACCTCATTAAAGAGGACTCTTGCCACTTCAGATGCATCTTGTGTTTTCATTGGAAAGCCTTCACACCAACGTGAAAAAGAATCCACTACAAGGAGAACATACTTATATCCATTTGGTGTTTCTGGAAGAGGACCCAGTATGTCTATGTGGAGACGTGAGAAGGTATCCTCTATTGGCATTGGTACCATTGGAGCATGCTTACCATGAGTGGTTGATTTGATCTTTTGACAAATATCACATGACCGAATGTAATTGTCTATGTCTTGGTACATGCCTGGCCAGTGGTATTTGGAAAGGAGGGCCTGAAAGGTTGAATCCCTGCCTAGGTGGCAACCCCCGACTTTGCAGTCGTGATAAAAGAAAAGCAAGTCTTTCCTCTTTGAGAGTGGAACCACTAATTGCGTGATTTGGGGAGGCCTGGTAGCCTTGGCACCTCGATGTTTTGCCTGATGAAGATGATAGAGAATGTTATCTCGAACAACATACTCCTGAGAACGACCAACTAGACCTTTTATTTGGGACTCATTGTACTGTTCAGGGATTTCACCTTTAACAATGTAGTCAATTATTGGTCTCAGGTCGGGTGAATTATGTTGTTGAGCAGCTATATCATCATCATCATGGTCAGCTGCAACAAGCATGACTGAGGGGCCAGATGGTACCATGTCCTGTGTGTAAAACAAATCAACAGCAAGATGGCAAGGTTTATCAGAATCAACATTGTCCTCAGGTGGTGATTGAACATGTGACGGTTCTGAAGCAACAGTGACAGAGGAGACAATGGGAGGGGAGAGACTTGGTGTCTCGGGGTGAGGTGTTGTGCTGTGTGGTGGTGTGACAGATGCAGTTTTTGTAGTTTTGCAGTTGTGAGAAATGTTTTTGATGTCGTTTTGGATAGATACAACTTCTGCATATGTTTTGCGAGGTGGGATAGGAGGAGACGGTATGTCATCTGTTACAGGTGGAGACTGTGGCTCAGGGTACTTAGTTCGAGACAGAGCATCTGCATTGGTAATAGCTTTACCTGGTCTGTGAACAATTTCAAAGTCATACTCTTGCAGCATGATCGACCATCTTCCAAGGCGTCCTGTTTCATCTTTGATCCTTTTCAGCCATTGGAGAGCTCTGTGGTCCGTGTAAATTTTGAATTTGTTCCCAGCCAAATATACTCTGAAGTTTCGAATACCTTCTACAACTGCCAAACATTCTAGTTGAGTAACACCCCAGTTTTTCTCTGTTGCATGAAGAGCCCTACCACCATAACAAATGACATGTTCTTTACCATCAGGTCCTAGTTGTCCTAAGATGTAGCCTATGGATGTTGTTGATGCGTCTGTTGTGAGAATGAATGGTTTAGTTTGATCTGGATAGGCAAGGATAGGAGAAGTGGTTAGTTTTTCTTTAAGAGCTGTGAAAGCTTTTTGACATTGTTCAGTCCAACTGAACTTAACATCTTTTTTCAGAGTGTCAAAGAGAGAAGATGCTATACCTGAATAATTTGGAACAAATTTTCTGTAATATCCACAAAGGCCTAAAAAGTGACGGACATCATGAACATTTTTGGGTTGTGGAATTTGCAGTACTGCCTGAATTTTGGATTGGTCAACCTCAATGCCATTTTTGGTGAAGATGTGTCCAAGGTATTGGACTTGTTTTGCTGCAAATTTACATTTGGAAGGTTTGAGTGTCAAGCCGGCTTGTTTGATTTTCTGAAATACGCATTTAAGATGCTTCAAATGTTCTGAAAATGATTTTGAATAGACAATGATGTCATCAACATAAATGAGAATATACTTCCAATTCATCTCTTTTAGAGCTTCTGAAATAGTGCTTTGAAATGCCATGGGAGCATTTTTAAGTCCAAAAGGGAGGCGATTCCATTCAAAGATGCCATCCGGAGTGATGAAAGCAGATTTATGTTTTGTTTCTGGGTGAAGTGGAATTTGCCAAAAGCCGCTTGCACAGTCTAGAACACTGAAAATTTTGGCATGGCTTTCGCCAACTGCATCAATTACATCTTCAAAACGAATTAATGGAAAGAAAATAGGTTTGGTGACAGCATTGAGGCGCCTGTAGTCTACGGCAAAGCGATAAGTGTTGTCCTTTTTCTTAACCATTACAACTGGTGAATGCCATTCAGAAGAACTTGGTTCAATGATATTGGCTTTGAGCATTTCACTTACTTGATTTGAGCACTCTTTCCTTACATCAGCACTTTGACGATAAAAGGGGCGCCGAATTGGTCTAGCATCACCTGTCTCTATTTTATGATGATGAAGGTTAGTTTTACCTAATTCCGACCAATTTGAGGCAAAGACAGAAGGTTGGGATTTAAGAAAAGAGAGAAGTTCTTGTTTTTGAGGTTCTGTGAGATCAGAATCAGAGAGATCAAATGTTAGATCAGAAGGAGCAGCAGAAGAGGTGTTAGTTCTGTGTCTTTGTTTGTGGGTAATGTGACTGGAAGTAGTGGTAGCACTGTTGACTGATGAGACATTAGAGTAAGAGGACGAGGGATGGTTGTGTGTAACCTGTGACGTCCCTAGCTCTTGATTAGGCGTGTCTGATAATACTGTAATGCTTGATGTCACTACTTCTGAAGCTACACCTAGCCCTCGTTTCCTATCAAGATGTACAGGAGAATCTGTTGGATTAAGAAAACGCATGCACGTAGGTTTTCTAGTTTTCTGAATCACACATCTAGCACCTTGTAGTCTTCCTCCTGAAAGTTTAGGCATTGGTTCTAAGAGCAGAGTTGAACCAAGAGGATAGCGTTAGATATACAATGTAGGGTTACTGACCTATGCACGGTGTATTTAGATCTAGTGAATATAGATATATTTTTATGTAAAATACGGGGGAAAATACACGGGTTTTTGCCCGGTTATAATATCCCCACGCTTCGTGAAGCTTTTGACCGCAAAAGCCAAATTATTGATGTACAAGTTTATAAGAATAATAAAAATCAAAGCAAAAACATCGACAAAAAACATGATATCTAAAATACAAAGTCAAACGTCACACAAAAAATCAATCAATGTTATTTAATTGTTATTGTTTACAATATACATGATACAGAATAATTCATTTTACCTTATGTTAGGTCAATTAATTACATGACAGTTGTTATACATAATACGTCTTTAACATTCGTATTTGGCATTTATTATAAGATTCAATATATAATAACTACATCATTCTTGAACAATGTTTTCGGCTTTACATTACAACTAGTTCATTAAGACTTGTTCACTGACGCAGAACGCCATGGTCGAGTGAACTGGCGACCATACTGTGGCAGATGTGCGATCAGCCGTGACAGATGAACTTTGCCTTAATGAATGCGGAGTGAAGTTTAAAAAGTTACATAAATGGTTGAAATAAACTGAACCCATACTGTCTGAATTTTATAACTATTCTACCACATATAGCAAATCCTAGACAATAATGTAGCGTCTATTTAACGTGTATTAAATAGACATATATTAAACAAGACAGAGCCTGATTGCATGTATTTTGTGAGACAGGTATTACCACATGAGTATGTATCTCTAAATAACTTTTGCAAAAGGATAACTTGATGTAACATAACGGCTACATATTGTCACCTAAACATAGAACATATAAACATATAAAACTGATTTGATATGCACACGTTTGTTGCATAATCATCTCTAAAGATTCATAATAGTTAGAGTCGGCGTATTGAAAATAAAATAGTAATTATTATATACTGCTCCTAACGATATCTATCAAAGGTACATGTTGTTCAAATTAGAATAAGGTTTAAATGAACTCAATAAACATTGTATAGGAAGGTTCTCTGATAGATATTTAACATCTAGAAGATACACCTAATGCGGGCTCTACAATAAGTAAGCGTCGGCAGCTGACATATATCAAACATTCAAAAACTAATAGTAAGTCTATAACAGAAATTCTAGCCTTTTTGAAACTACAGGTATATAAGTATAGATAAATTACATGCGAACGGCGGAAGATTGATAAATATATATATATACTGATAGAAATTCATTGTTCAAGCATGGAGTTAAACATTTAGAACTTCAGTTTGCAGAAATATAAGATAGAATAGCAAAGCAACTTACCTGGGATCAACGCAAACAATCAGGGTCAGTCAGAAAATGGAACTGATTTGCTTCAGTCGCAACCCATATTTATATTGACTGCCTGGTTTAATCTGCATTCCCAAGCGCATTGCTAAGCGATAGATTACAATATTAATGGTTTCTATTATGCATTTAAATTATAGAAATTACATAAGATGCGTCCACCGCTAGCAACAGAGCATAGGGGTCGGGCAGTTTACATATTATGGTGACCCAATACTCGTTGTGATAAGGGCCTGTTACCTAATATTAAGGTAATGAGCCCAGCGGGGATAGCGTTAGATATACAATGTAGGGTTACTGACCTATGCACGGTGTATTTAGATCTAGTGAATATAGATATATTTTTATGTAAAATACGGGGGAAAATACACGGGTTTTTGCCCGGTTATACATATATATATAGTTGAAAATTGGAAGAAATGAATTTCCAAAGAATGTGTCCCTTAAACAGTTAATTATTCAATTAGCAAACATTTCACAGCCTATAGGGCTAAAGTGATTTCAGGAGCTATTGCATGGAATTTCACATCTAATACATTAAAATCTATTAATAAGACTGACGTGTCGGCTAAATATAACATTTTGAAAAAAATATGTAGTCTGGCTACATTCCGTGCCAGGTCGTGACAACACTCTGTAGTGTATGTCCTCACGCAGTGTCATATCTGGACTATTCCTGTATCCTATCAGCCTTACTGATTTTTCATAAATCCGAACTTATTTAGGAATCCCCGTTTTAGACATACAACATTTACTGCACATTCTGAAATTTGATAAAATATTGAAAACGACTATGCAGATTCATTATTAATGGAACCATAAATGCTGGTATAACTAATATAAGAAAAAAAAATTAAGAGTAAATGTACGTCTTTAAAAGATTTAACTGCATCCTAAAAACATTGAACACAAAATGATCATGAATAAATTTTCTTTCGTAATTTAAAATTATTCTCTCCAGCATTAATAAAAACTGAATTATGAAATACTCTTTTATTTACGATTGCCTGACAGCCTAGTGACAAAAATGTGTTTGTTAATGGGTGAAAGTGTGACGATAACGTGTCATTAACGCTGTTACTATCAATGCCACGGTTACTAACACTGCCAGTCTCGTTCTCAATAAAGCATAAATTGAAGCATATTGTACTCTGACCATAAAGAAGGCCATTAGTTTCTTTCCTTTGTTATTCAAGTGGATCCACTCAAGTATTTACAATAATACTGAAATAAACATCTTTTCACGACTGGCGTGCAGTCTATAGGCATATTTACCACCCGTCGTATAGAGGGTGGGAATCTTTCTGTATACATCTACCCGGGTTAAATATTTGAACTCGATTCTATATGTGGACACCTGGTGACTCATCAACTGTGTGAACATTTCACCCTGTTGGATTTTCCTTTTTGCTTCAACCACTTAAAAAATAGAGTAGATGTTTAAAAACCTTTGTACTGACATTAAAGTTACTCTTCATTGTTCGAAAATGGAAATAAATATTCCTCGATTTGTATCGTTAAATATTTTAACCTTGATTAAAAGATCCAACAGAGTCTAATGTATATATCATTGAAATAAGATCATAATGTTGTTACACTAAGTGCAGACAAATTATGAACTTATTTTAATGAGATATCGATATATATTGAAATAGAGCTTTATAAAAAAAATCATGTGAGAAGGACGATAGAATTATATACATGAAGTGACGAGTTATTGTTTCGTATCAACAACCTAAGATAGTAGCCATTATACACAGTCAAATCATTAAACAAAAATGAAAAAGTGTAATTCTTTCGGTGTTCTTAGGTTTCACCATTCATACAAGTTACACTTCAGTGTTATACAATGAGAATACAATATACAACAAGTAAGTTGATCTTTGTTGAATATCAATTGTATGATATCAAATGTATTTTTAATCCAGTAAACCTTTGAAATATTATCAACTACATGTGTTTTGTATGATTTTTCAAAAAAAGATTATTGATACAAATGTTAAGCTATCAATTTTTAAGTAGATAATTAGATGACTCATCGTGTTATTCTTAGGAAATAATCAATTGAAGAAGAGTTTCGGTTTCACAAATGAAATTTGTCCACTGTGTGGGATTCTCTTACTATTAAACATTGTTGCCATCGATTCAAGCATTCCATAAGTCGCCAACACAAATACAAGTTAAGAGGGCGTGAACCTATATACAAACGTATGTAACGACTCGATTGACTACGCATATTTATTTTAGATATAGACGATTGGATCGATAAACGAACGTATCGATTTAAGTGTTATGGTTCAAACAGCTTGCGTTACAAAACTGAACGATAAGTGTTCATAATAGTGACAATGAAAAGGTTAAAGTCGTGATTTATGATCGAAAACCGAACGTATTTTTGAAATCTTATCAGACGACACCAAGACAAAAAGGTTGTTGATACGGTTGAGTAAGTAAGTAACTAACATGTCAATAAGGCGCGAATTTTGTTTGGTCAAACTATCGTAATTGTGACATATAAGAGTTAAAATGGAATTTCAGAAAGGCGATTTTGAATTACCTCAGGACAAATGGTACTTTTGCTTTTATTTAAGTCACATACATAAACATATTAAAACATTTAAAACATATTCTGTGTCACTTTAAATTAACTCTAGCCTGATATGAACAAGATAACGTCCAATAACCATTTCTCTGAGGCCCATTTCCTTCAATTGGTGACATACCCAATTGTAAGAAATAATTTTCGGAGACTGAATATTAGTCTAATAGAAATATATATTGTCAAAGCTAAAGAAAAGACTTGTGTTTTTTTTCCAACTTTGTCAATTGTTAATACTGTGGCATTCTTATCATTATATTTTATGCAAAATATGCATTCTAGTATGTCATTCTAAGTCCCATAAAGATGATGCAGTCGAGGTTCAAAACTATAACAAATGTATTAACGTAGTGTTTTATAATATATAATGTAACATTGATGAGATGTTTATATGATATGTCATATTGCTATTTTGATATAAAACAGTTAAGTATGTGCCTTTTTTTAAACCTCCATTAATCATAACAAACCTCTTGACTTCCGCGTTGTTTGAAATAACTGCTGTAAAATGATTGATAGATGAGAATTTAGGATAGGCTTAATCATGTGCACTCGTAATAATTCCTCATTTGGTGAACACATATATCAACACGGTCACATTTTCTTACCAAATAAAGATATTTTAGCCGTCATTTCACTCTAACAGGTTACATGAAAATAACTCTTAATTAAAAGGTGATGTGAGATATATAACGAGCAATAGGTTATGAATTTTAAAATTGAAACATGCCTCGCACCTTCGCAGATTCGTATGCAAGTAGCTAGCTGAAGGAATTAGCGTCAGTCTTATATTGGCTCTACATTATATCTATATCGAGCAAGGTGAGAAAAGATAACCACTCTCAATCCGACAGTTCTCTTCATAGTTCTGTTGGGATTGGTCTTCATGACTTAATAAATTCAAGTGTTACCAGATGTTGATGGGAGAAGTTAAGAACCGCCTGCATTTTGAAGGTGTGAATTGATGACATGAGGCTGGAATGGTATCATGTTGATAGATGAGATATCGTATCGTATCGTTCATGTACATTTATAAACTATATTTCACTTTAAGATCACTTTAAAACGAAGATAAACGTTTGACCTTGTACTTTAACAGGAATCTAGATCTGGATGATGTGGAAATTGGAACAAATACATTTTATGATGATGCCAATGATGTCAATAAGAATTATCTGATGAGGTTACGATTATGATAATGATAAAAATAATAATGAAGATGATGATGATGATGATGATGATGATGATGATGATGATGATGATGGCGATGATGATGACATTGATAATTACGGCAAGACTGATGATGATAAAGATGAAATTAAAGATTTAGAGATAACTATTATGAATCTTGGAGTATGTTTCCTCGTGTAAACGATACCACCCCCTCCCAATGACTTGTGTAAGATATGAAAAATATAGTTTTATAAAGATTTGAATTCCCCCCCCCCCCCCCCCCAATAATACTGTTGCCAAGTATGAACAAGACAAGGGAACAATGCTATGGACTGTGAGGCGGACGTGTTAATGAGTGGGCCGTGATTAACGACGTGGTGTGCTACTTACACTACTGACCCACATCTCCCATTGTACAGTCCATGCACAGCTTCCGTGGTTGTCAACCAACTGGTATTCATTTCATTAGGCCCAAATTAGAGCATTACAAGATGACGATTGTCATTCATGCCCTGAATCGGTTTAACTATATGACGCGTTGTTCCTGAAAAATTATGAAACTCGCCTTTTAGAAACACTTTTAATTCTCAATGTTTTAGATGTATATTTTGCAAGTGCGTTCTTTTTACGATCTTGAAAGATCAGGAAATTAACTATTGTATGCAGCAAATGTCTTTGAACATGTAATTATTTAAAAAGTTGATATAGATGTTGTATTTGTTTTATTTTCATGTTAATTAAAATAAACATCGTTTAGACGAAACTTTTCGATAGAGTGTTGTAAATCGCAAATCGTATAATTTACTATGTACTAGTAATTTAGAAACATTTTCAAAATGAAATGTTAATTCATGTTTTGTGTATTCGTGAATCCAAAGTAAAACATACCCCTTTTTAGGATCAACTTTAAGAAGTGTCACGTTTGACAAGTTCATTTAGTTTATAAAGGGTCAATCTAGAATTAACGTCATTCTTTCAAAGATTATGCAAATGCTATATGTAATGAAATTGACTCAGATATTTCACATAAAAGTGACAGTTGATATGGTGAAAATAACAAGCAATTGTGTGAGGTGAGCGGGCACCTGTAGGGCACACCATGACGTCACACCGCTTGTCTATTTCACCTGTGAAGTATACATCAGTGAGTGGCGATGTTTATGTCAAAATAGACACCGTTACTCGCTCCAATCACCATATATTACACTGAGTATTATATGTAAATAACAAATAACAGCTTGAATTGTCTATATCAGTCCTCTGGTCCAGATATAAACTATCTTTCAATAATCTTATTCATTCTATTATTTGCTTCATTAAGTCCGTTAATTGTCAATTCCCGTCTGGTTTCAAATAATTCTCACGAAATATTTCACAGATCCGGGTAACCACATTCCTAGAATTCCCACCCGTATGGTGTTACCTGTCCGTGACGATCGACTACTGTTAGATAAATCAATACCGTCTACTCCCTTCCGTCCGTGTATTCACAGCACAATATTCAGTCAATAACATAACGTATATATATGCATGCTTTCCCTATTACTAGTATGTTCCATATAAGGGCAACGATCGCCCCAGACGATATGAACTGTCCATTCATGCAGGGGTCTGTTTTATTGAGACCACACTGTTCCGGAGGTCTTCTGATATGCTCGTTCTTATATTTACTTTATCAGATGTTATTATTTTCTCATATTTGAAGCAGAATTTCTATTTCATTAACAGAAGTTGTTTTATGATAGTAATTAAAGTGTTTTTGTTACTAGATGTTCAGTATGTTCATCCTTTAGCTACATAACACACAAACTATTTAGAAATCCATGAATGCATCTATACGAGATGAATATTTGACATCATCACAAATGAATAATTTTTTCTGCTTTTGACATACATCATCAAATCATATACAAAATACAGACACATATAAGTGCTATAGATGATTTCATCGATTTAGTGTTTACACTCAAACAGTTATCGGAGTAAATATCTCACAACACTGAAACGAACGGGCCCCGAGACAGCAGACGATAGCGGGAGGTGTTATCTCATCATTTATTGGCTTACATGCCTGGGTAGCAGCCAATCAACGTTAAGGATAGGTGTTATGGCTAGGTTCAGAAAAAAGCCTGTGTTATTCGCCTCAGTAGTGTTTCATTACTCGAAGGCGCGGCAGTGTAAGATCATCAGTAAAGTTGGAGGCGAGCAAGGGATGTACAAAAGCGGTTCACTAGCTAAAGACAACAGAAAACAATGGGACATTACGCTCAGTCAGAAGTTTGTGATAAAAATCTGGGAAAAGATGTCGACTATACGGATATATGCTTCTACAAGTTGAAGTAAGTGATTAACATTTTTAAATATTTGGATTGAGATCTCGCTTGAGAGCATTGAGTTTGACTTTTGTTTATAATATTCAATTCTTAAAAATAACATATGTCTTATTCTGCCTGAGCTGTGAGCAATTTTTTGATCATCAGGTTTGATTAATCGGGTATAGCCCATATGTTTAACGTTTTGAATGAAATTAGTTAAAACTTTTTTTGCGTTGGGTATGGTGTAAATAATGAAGAGTCTGTCATTACTCGCGCTAATACCCATTGCATTTTTAGATGAAATAGGTAAAGTAAAAACTTCAATCAAAACACTAAAGACGAAATGACGGTAGGATTTATAAATTATGATATATAAAATGTTAATCTGATCCTGGATAACATGAACTAAACTTTCATTCCACGTAGTGTACGTACATTTACATAAAAAAACATGCTAGATTATAAATAAAGAATGGGACAGAAATGACCACATCCTTTTAAAACATACATTGCTTTCAAATTAACATCGAATTGCAAGATGCACGACCTTCATTTCCCTTCTTAACACCCTGCTTCACCAACATTTTAAGGATCCTCCATCTAACTTAACATCGCTTCGTTACACCTCTCTCAACTAAAATCATCCTCATTAGTCTCCCCAGTCATGTCTTCAGTCGGCCGGGATGTTTGGAGAAAAGCAAAGTGCAAATCTGTCCGAATGGTTAGGAATGTGACGGTGCTGACTAAACTCTATTAACCCAAACATAGACGTTCCGAGGTCGACCCTTCATCCCTGAAAACTTTAGGAATCTTTTGCTCTTCGTTCGGGATGCTTTGAGAAAGGTTATACGCTTAATCAAGACCTTATCTGATTTGAACCAGACTTTTCGAGAAAACCTTTTTACACAGCGTGCCAATTTTAGCTTACTAATGTTACCTTGTTTCATTGCTAACGTGTTGGAATTATGGTCAGTTAAGAATGATAGTTGCTATCTAATTTCATGAAGATAGCTGTTTAACGATAAATTAGAACCCTGGCCTAATGTTGTAATAGATTATATTAAAACAACTATGGAAATAATAAATTTCATGGAGCAGGTCCGTGAAATTTGTTGGGCTAAAACATTGACTTAATATTTTCGACTGTTCATTGAGATGGGCTCAGTGCCTTAATATACACATTGATAAAATGTTTAAATGAACTTTAAGTATGGATTGAATATAATGGGCAAGATATTGTGTATTCCATATTTGATCAAATTTTCCAACATTTTCTGCTCTCACTTACCTGTCCTGTCTATATAAAGATTAAAATGCGTAACACAACTGAAAGAAGTCGTTTAAAACCCAAAGGTTTCTAAAGAAATACCACAAATTCGTTTATTTCATTGAAACCATTGTAACTAGTTCCGCTTGAGATTCTCTTCAAGATAATATAGATTGAATAACATATCCTACAAAACGATATAGAAAACCCACAGACAAAGCATTTCAAGCTGAAAATATGTTTCTCGTTTTTGCGTAAATCGGATTTCATATTGCATTATCTTACATGATTACAAATCAAACATTCCTTTCCCAACCGAGCATTGCTTAATACTGTAAGTACAGCGCCATATGATATTCATTATTTATAATGTTTAACCAAAGAACACGACATGGTGTTTGGAAAGGATTGCTGATCGAACAGAGGACATCACAAAAAGCATTTAACAATATGACCTGGACCACGGAGTTCATTTCCTTGTTGTATTATTAATTCTCAATGAGAACGTTATATTGCATGATAATTAAGTAGGAATGGGTATGCACGAAAATCCTGCGAAATAATGCAACGTATGTTGTGCAATGATGGTGCGCATTGTACATAAGGTGTCAGGGAAGATTGACTGATTAATGATTTGACTGTGTAATAGGAGATTATTAGTAAGATGATTTTGTATATTTGAGTTGGCCATTTCTGGTCATGTATTCAAAAGAATAAAGGAGAAACCTGGCCATATTTAAATAGAATTGTTTCGTGGATTTAAGGAAATAATGATGTCAGGATATCACATGGAATATCAAAAAATAAAGATATGAATATAGCAGAGAACTCGAAAGCATTTAGATAAGGAAACTTTTCTTCAATACAAAAGTTTAACCGTTACACTACTGTTTAACATTACGAATTGAACACAGACGCGTCTTCATCAGGGCGTGTTATTAATTTCCTCCAAAGAAAATAACAATAGTTAAACGCTAACAAAGAAGCTTGCAAATAGTTAACTTCAGGGAGGCCAGGTAGAGTGGGTGTTATATTCCAGCGAATGCTATTTGCCTGCGAGACACCCAACACCGGACGATTCTCCAGAAAACTAAAGGCATATAGAGAGAGGAGCAAAACTGATATGGGCCCGCTGGAACCAGTTTTCGGGATAAACAGAGACACGGTGGAGGCCTTAGACGAGCCCAACACCTGAACAGGAAATAAAAAATGTTTAATTATGTGTTGGAAAGGAAATCCCAGGGCAAACCGACCCCCTTTACAAGCATGCAGCACATACACTGGAGCTGTTTATCACTGTGACTCAATGTAAAGAAATATCGTGTATCGAAACAGACACGGTAAAGAAAACGTACTGCATTGAAATGTTGTTGAAAAAGGTGCTATTTAAACATAAACATTATGGTAATTGCTTTGGAGTAGATAGAAGAATGTTATATGTAAATTTATGTTTCAATTCAACTGAAATGAACTACTGCATTGAAATGATTTGCTTGAATGGTAACGTATGAAACCATTTTCTGCCTTACAAGCTTTACAAAGAGTTTTACATTATGTCGACGGGACTGCATTCGATGTTAAGGCTTGGCTCGCACATTATTATGAGTTTGAAGAGGTGAAAATACCAGATATTTTTTGTTGTTTAATTTTAGACTTGATAATGAATTATTTGTATTGAACTTATTTGATACTTTCACTGAATGCCGTCTCTTGAGACCCGTAGTACTGGTTACTATACAGGGACTGTGGGAAACTTATGCACTGATCAGAGATGTTATAATGATATTAAGTCGACACATACATAGACTCAATCGACATACCCACATTGATATATATTTATATACACACCACTTTACCAATAGTTATTATCAAATGTCTACATCAGCCTGTCTACGGTACCCGTTGTACACATCTTTCTTTAAACACATAGGGATGCAGTATGTAGGTGTAAAACTTTCAAAGGAAACGTGCACAGATCAATACAACCACGTATGGATGGAATTGATCTTATATTGGATATCAGGATTGAATCCATCTATTGCATTAATATGAAGCAATTATAGATCTCAAATAGAGAAATTTACAACCTACAAACGAAAATCGATCTAAAAGGGAAACCAAGACTCGATCCCCAGAGACGGTTCATAAACATCCATTATGGAGAGTGGTTTGGTGAGCAGGAGTGGATCGATGATTTTTATGTCAAGAAACCATTTCAGGAGAAACGTTGTAAATTGTTAACGAAAATGATCAAAAAGTTTTGAATTTTATTCTTGTAGGCAA
Source organism: Phorcus lineatus (assembly GCA_921293015.1). Lineage (NCBI taxonomy): Eukaryota > Metazoa > Mollusca > Gastropoda > Trochida > Trochidae > Phorcus > Phorcus lineatus. The sequence continues at coordinate 38,882,901 of OV121096.1, forward strand.
TTACGAGTTACGAGTTCTTGCAATAAGTTTGAATAACGAATTCTAGCAATGATATCTTTCATGTTATCAATGAGGAACAGTCATAGTGATATATCTTTCCCGAAACACTAAAACTCCAGGAAACCACGTTTCAATGGATTGTAAACTTCCTTTTTGAAATATATACGAGTGACGCATTTACCGCAAATAAGAACGTGACTTTCCATGTAGATCCCAGTTTTCTTTATTCACGACTTCTGAATTACTTCTAACGCAAAAGCAATTTATAATTTCCAAGCCGTTCATTGTTATGGTGTGAAATGGATGTTCAAAATGATCTGTTTTCAATACAAGTGTTTAGAGTCGAGATATATTTGAGGGGCTTTAATCTTTTTTATGTCCATCTATCATAAAGGTACACTGTAAGGTAACTGTAACTCGGAATTAGCACCTGTCGTAAGTATTCAGACGGTAATAAGCTTTTGACTTTATTCTATCAGCATTGGTTGAACATCATATATTATTTATGGCATGAAGTTGACAAGTCACGTCAAGTCGCGTGTGAATATACGTGAGTTGACATGATGAGAGTGGCTTTGCCGTTGTAGATTACATGTTGATTTCATGAAGTAACCACAATGGACGACCTACCGGAGACTTTCAGGTAAAGAGGGTAGGGACAACACCTTATTGTAAAATTTGGCCTCTTTACTATGTGATATTTGGGACATTTTGACAAAACTGAAGTCAATTTCTTTTTTTTAAGATCAAAGGAACGTTTTGTGTTTTAGTTACGTACACACATATCATAAGTGTTTCCTTTGGTATTGAAGGTTTTTTGAGAGATAGAATATCTCAGAGAATAGAATAAGTTTGTGAACTACTTCTTGTATTATGCTAATGTAACACGTTTTTGATGTGACGTATCTGTATATGATTCCCTTAAACAGAAACGTTATGTTTTTTAATGTTACGTTCTGATGGTTATTTGAAATGAACATTCCTTTGACGTGTGATAATATTTGAGGATACCCTATTCCTATATAGCTACTGGAGTGATGAAAGGTGAATCATGGATCCTCATCATGTGTTTAGTCAGATTAGACGAACTGTAACGATCCATCCACCTCATGGTTCTTGTTTGTTCGTTTGTTTTGAATTGTTTTCTATGACTACGTCATTTTCCAATACGAACAATACGCCATTTTGTAGTCCGTATTGAATGAAGCAAAACTCGACAAACACAAACACAAGTAATTTGTTACGTGTAATAATTTCGAAAAATGTTTTTGGAAAAATATATTCAAAATATCTATCATGATCATTACATATTATGAATGTCATTGTGATGGTCATGGAAGCTCTAAAGAGAAAAATGTAATTGATGGCGACTCGTTCTTTATCTTAAATTGAAACATAAACTCAAGGGGACTTTCCTGTTTATAACACTGCACAGTTGAAACATGTTACTGAGGGTAACATTTTAGTTGATTTTAATTTGGCAACATGATAAATAACAGCGCACACTCGGAAAAAAACAACAACAAAGAGAAGTTAAGCCATTCATCGCCGCTACGAGTGTGAAAAGCCTTGCCGCGGCATTACAAGGCATTGTTGATTAGCCTTCTCATTAACCATTTGTAAATGGATATTCTATCCATGCATATGGTTTATTATCATAATGTTTTGAAATAAGTAAAAGTTCAGCGCATGTAGTCATGTTATATCCCAATAAATAGAAATGGCGGACCAATTGCCGATAGGACGGACTCTTTAAGTCTCTGAAGACCTTTGAACTCAAAATGTTACGCCAGCTTGTTTGATCGGCTCAATTAGGTTTTATTAATTCTGCATATCAATGAAACAATTTTATCAATAAGAGTATTGACAACACATACTATTTTGAGGATAAATAGTCTGTTTGTAATTTAACATGTGCAGAGTTCATTTATAAAACACCTTTATAGCAAATGTAACATGTGAGTCATCAAGTACATGTTTGATTAAATCGAACAGCCTCTGAGGGTAGACTCACGTTTACCTTAATTAAGATGAGTCATTCAGATTACCTGCTTTCCCTTTGATCTTACACTGTCTATGCAAACACCGCGAACTTACCTGGAATATACGTGTTCTAAATGTTACAGGATTTTGTCTGGTTAACTTGAGGTATACGTTTAGATATGAGTTCCATTTGTCATATTTTTTTGCAAATTAAGCTAAACATCAGAAATACGTGAATAATCTTTGATACATATCTAATGATCCTTGATCAATGCAGTCAATACTATTTCGATGTAATTAAATCCGTGACATGAATTATTAAAATGATACACAATGAAGTAACCGATATGTTTTGATATAAATGAATGTTAAGTTTTGCGTTACCCACAGCGCTGCTAGTGGTATTTCATGTAGCCCTACAACCTATGAATCATCCTTCTTATCTACCAAGTGTTTTATAATCAAACCAGTCTGTTGCTCTAGCTGGCAAGTCTGGTGTCTTGGTATTATTTTTGTTTTTAAAGCTTAATCTAAAATTTTTATTTTATTGATTATAAAAAAACAGCCGGTTTATATTTTAGGGTTAGAGTGAACAAATGAAATAGAGACACAGAGACAAAGACGACTGTTGCAATGGAATTAGAGAAATAAAACTTGCCGCTTTTCAAGGTACAGATAATGTTTGGATTTATATGAGAAGAGCAAGGAACAATGCTCTTTTGACCGTGAATGTGACTTACTTCACCCAAACCAAATTTTCAATCTTTCTCCTTAAATGTATGACATCGAGATCCTAAGCGTACACTAAAGCTCATTGGGATGCTAGTTACAACCAACAGACTGTAGTTATTTTGATGTTAACGGCTGGTTTGCAATATTAACAATTGTTGGTTCACCCTGTCAACCTATCGGGGATATCTGAAAATTTGAAAAGCAAGTCTAAATTTTGGATGAAAAACCAATTTCTCGTAAGGCTTTTTTGGGGAGTTTATTAATTTCAGATATTGCTTAGAATTTCGCCTCCCCCTCTTTCTCCTTCCCCCAAAGCTCATTCCTCCCCATTCAGTGATAAGATGGCCATGTGGTTTATCTGTCGGGGTCCACTAGGAGTCAAGTATGGGGAGCAACAGGCTGCAAACCATGTCTTCCTTATCTCAATTACCGTCATTAAGGAATTCCAAACTCTCAGACCCCGTTGACCGCGGCTTCTTATCAAAATCACACGTTAGCGAAAGAAAACACATAATAAATTTTAAGTAAACTTTGCTGATTACGGTAATTGATACAACCATTCCTGGAATTCCTTTTTCGTTGACCGAAAATGTTGCAAAAAGTTTTTAGCACTGCTCAGGCTTTGAAGATTGTAAGAAAAATATACATTACAATGTTGTGTATGATAATAAGTACATAAAACATATTTTACGCAATGACCTCACATTATCAAGTGTTCAACATTTCAGTGGTTTGAAATCTTCGAGAAAATATAGTCACAATGGAATGGCGTCATCAATTTAATGACGTCACTATTCTTTGAACTCATTCGATTTCAAGTCTTATTGTATGCTTGTTTTAGAGATTAGTCTTGAAAGATACACCGGTAACAATAATCGAACAAATAAGATAAGTTCACACTTTTGTCTCGTGACATTAAAACATCGGGATGTTTTAACAGGAATTTCTAATGTTTACATTATTGATATAGGAAGACACTTGTTTGTGACATATTTGTCACATATTTGCATATTTATCAGTCGTGAACTATTTAATATCTTCTTTAATAGCATTAAGTCCTCGTCTTTTATTACTCCGTCGTGATCTCTTTAAGTAAATATTTGTAAACGATCTTTACCCATAATAAAATCTTAAGCATTGCTTCATATTTTTGCAAATGCAATTTTACTTCCCACGACATATATAACTCATTGTACTATTCAAAAGTTATTGACGTTTCCCATGTAGGGTTTCTAATTGAAGTGTATATTTGTTTGGCAGCGAGTTAGTGCATTCAATTGTCTACTATTGATTTTTCGTATACAGAGTAGACAATGCAGTTCCGCGAAAATGTACAGGGACGTCTCGTGCTTTTATGTCATTCTTTTCAAAAGTGACCGCTTAAATTACTCAGTGTATTCGATGTTTTAGGCCATGCTGTTCAACCTCGGGGACATTGAATAAAAATATTCAGCTAAAAGTATATTAAAGTTAGAAAATCGACCTTAATAGCTTCATTAGCGCTCTGATTCAACTTCTTAACACCGTGCGAGTACTTTATATTTTTGTGTTTATGTAAGACAATAGTGCACGTGTATTTTTAGATGATAGAGAACATTTTTCACAGTAAGCTTTTGTACAATTTCTTTCCATTCATCTTAGATTAAAGTAAAGTTTCAGACGTGACGTCGCTTTGACGTCTGTAGATAAACATATATTAGTATAGCTAACAGGTGATGTAAGTAAAACGTATTTGAAGACCTTAGGGAAGCTTGGTATACACGATCAAAGGGGCGACACTGACCGCTTGAACGTGTGTCCGGCCAAACGTTGGTCATTGTCTGAAGACTGGGTTGTTTCTCAATGAATCGACTTAAAATGCTTAGAGTTGAAGTTGACCCATCAAGTTATTTGAAAATAACCAGGCAGAAAGTTTAGATAACGGGAAAATATGATGGTAAATCGCTAATATCCTAAAAAACATACAAGTTATACATATAGTAGGGTGTAAAAATTAATAAAACTGTCAAAATACCTCATTATCATTTAATGTTTATAAAAATAAACTCTAATTTACCGAATAATACTGTATAGCAAAACATTTTTAGAATTGTGTTTTCTTTTTCTTTTTTGTTTGTTACTGAAGTAAGGTCAAAAACTCCGAAGATTCATAATTTGAAACTATTTGAAATACCGAATAGCAAATAGATAATTGGTGTTATTCCACCCTAATTGTGAACAGGCCAAGGGTTAAAGCAGTCAAATGCCGGATGTAGTATGAATGAAGTGTTTCAGTGAGATTCAAACCTACACTGACATTCTCTGGTACTGTTTATGTATGAGGGACAATACTGCGACGAAAATCTCGCAATGTCACGCATCTTGAATGAGAGTTAAATAGCATAGTTTTACATCTCTGTGATAATCCTGTATAACACGTGTTAAGACCCAACCATTTGGTATAAGTATTCAAGTATGTGCCTCGAACGTGAATCTAATCCTCAACATTTTTATCCAGGACTTTGGTCGATTGTGTTGTCAAGAGCCCCGAATCTGTGTAATGTTATTATCTCAGTTATCTGAAGTGCATCGATATATGTTTTCGCTAAGTAGTGTAAAGTAGTTTTTGTACATAAAAATTAAGAGGAAAACTAATGGAAAACTAACCAGAGCGTGGAATGTGACTTTTTTGTTGTCACTTTACTTCTTATCATGGTGTTGGATGTGATCCTTAATACGCATTCCCTTTATGAGGAATCATCATACGTCAAAATCAATGTCTTAAAACAACACTCAACTTAATATATAAACTCACCTTAAAATTAATCAAACATATTTTAGTTGTTTTGATATCACCACTGTGGTCTTAAGACAGTCCATGTAATCTTTGCTTAGCAAAAATATTTTAATGATATGTTGAGTATTGTCTTGAAAGCGGAGTTTTATACCTGTCCACAAAAACATTCACTATCAACTGAAAGTTTTAATATGCACCGGCCAATAACGTTATACTTTATGTTAGAAGTTAATTGCATGTTTCCTAAGCCCCTCAAATCTATGTTACAGATGGTTTTTATCTTAAGTGCTTCTTGCTCGTACTTTTCAAGATTATTTTTCTTAACTTTTATGATAACATTTTACGTGATTATTGGAAAAGCATTTAGACTACTAAGTATGTTTTGCTGTTTTATCTTATTTTTTTTTTGCGCTTTAGTTTTAAATATTGAACAGAGAAAAAAGCGTCTTCAAACCATTTCGTCAAGTTTGTGTTATCACTTTACTTAATTTCATGTTTTAATTGCAGGTGCGCGATGGAAAACCGTGGAAGGCTTTCTAAAGTTCACGTGGATGAAAGTGAACCAACCGGAGGTATGTATATGTACAGTTATTACTCTTATCTACTATAGGTAACCTATTCATAGTTTACTATGTAAGACAACAAATTCATTCCTGTTGTATGTATCTTATTTTACGCATGCATAATAATATTGAAACATGTATAAACATACAAAACACCATGTTGTTAGATTATATTTGGATTTGGTAGCTATAATTCCATTCCAATAACATAAGTTCTGCTAATGTATTAAATAATAAAAAATATTATTACTCGCCCGTGCAAGATACTGCAGTGCAATATTTATACGGTGATACTAAACTAGTGTAATACCGCTTCACGTATGACGTCATAATATTGTGTGGTTATGACGTCACAATGTTAGCACCGCCGTCTCAATGGCGGCCAAGTCGCTGAAAAGTTTCGTTCAGTACCCTTTCAACAATCATGTTTGATTACTGAGTTCAAGTAATAAACAGAATACTAAATTTCCTTCAATTTAATACTTTTTTTTATTAAATTCGTTAATGATTTATTATCCAACTCGCTTTCGCTCGTTTTATACAGAATCATTTACTCATTTAATTAGATCGTTTAGTATTCTCTATTTATTTTGCCTAGGTTTATCAAACCCTGACTCTTCTGTAATATATAAGTATAAATATAAGTATAATTATTGGACAATAATATCAAACAAAGAAAATGGGTGATGATATGTATAATATATAATTAGATCTCATATATCACAGCTTTCAATTTCAAAATATTCTCATTTGTCCAGAATGTTTTAGATACAATTTCGATACTAGCGTTACGCCGCTATTAGCTGAAATATTGCCCAATCGGCACTAAACCATAACTCACTCACTCATACTATAGTGTTGACGTTTAAAGGCACTAGTGCACGCGTTTACGGTTTAAATTGGCTATTTTATGGTTTAAGAGGACGTATGCATTCACTTAAGCTTTCTATCGATGCAATGAAATACTTAAAATTCTTTACAATTGACCTGCAATCAACAATGAAAAAATTGAGACAGCCGCTGTCGGCTTGGACATATCCACAATCTATGGTTAGCTGTGCACAAAACGGATAAATTATAGACAGTTAAACGCGGCTGAACAATTATTATGTGCAGCTGTTGAATTTACCTAAACGCTGAACTGAGAACAAAGAATGAAATATGTTTTATGAAAGAAAAGTTGTAAAAAAAAACGATTTAAAAACACTGCATTAGCATTGCTATTAGATTGACCAAAGCGACTGCCGTTTCCGCTTTTTTGGTTATAAGCAAAATCTTAATATTTCCGATATCGTAGTTCATGCGGATTTAAAGTTACGTTGCATTAAATACTTCCGGTCTTTAAAAATCAACTTTACTACCTGAATATGTAAATATTTGTTAAATAACTTACGAGGTAGATTACTTGAGTGAGGATCTTGAATAATATCGAGAGATATGCAGTATCTGTGCATTCGTTGTGTTTACGAAATATTGGTGTGAACTAGTGCGTTTAAGGCGTTTTTGAGTTGGCACTCGTGAACATCTCTAGATATGTAATTACTATGGTGTATTAATCAGAGTGAAATAACGGTTAGAGACAACCTTGTTTACTTGACGTGTGAACAACGTCATCAAAGTTGTTGTTTACTTTCGGACGACCCCAGAGGAGTCAAGGTTTGCCTAACGATTAGCAGGGGCCGCCTAAACCAGCAGCTAAATGTTAACACTACAAACATATTGAGATAGTTCATGGGTTAAACTAATTGTATTTCTGCCTTCAGTACATAATAGAGAAACGTCCAAGTCAAGGAAAATATTCCGCAAATGATAAAACAATATGTACTCGATATGGCTGCTTATTGACAGAGAGCATGGCACAATTCTTAATGTATTTACAAGTGTCCAGATAATTTGCTTTGAAGTATTTACATAAACAACGTCCTTCAGAGTTTTCACCTTTATACGCCAATTTGTGTTTTCATGAATGTTTAACATATAATCATCTTGTTTTAACATTCCTGAAAGAAGTTTTCAACAATATTTTACAAAATAAGTGTTTCTATTGGATATCAAACATCACTAATCATATGACTAATTATGTTAATTATGATATAATAAATGCAAATTTGTTTTTGTTTCATTTGTAATCGATATATTGCATCTTGGTTGAATTCAAGCAAATATTTTCCAAAGATGATGAAAATCAGGTTAGGCGTGTGCAGCAACGCAATTCAACAATGAATTGTTGAATAAAAATGTCGGGTTAGTGAGAGTCAAGTCACAAAAACGTTTTGAAGTTTTAAAAGGTGAATAAAGTCAGGTTTGCACATTAAAAGTTGGCATGGCTGTATCGTGTCTTCGTTACACGTTTAACCAATTAAACGTCAAATAAGACAAATGTTAACCATGAGTAGTTTCAACGGCGTTAGATCGATTATCACATTTCTTTGAAATCTTTATTAACTTTGATAGTTTATGAATGAGTTAAAAACTATCATTTCCTTTTTCTTATATTGATTTAGTTTTTGTGTATTCGCGTCGTCTTTATTACCTTTAAACGGTGCATCATGAATAAATATAAGTTATTTCAAATTATTCTACAAAGGCATTGGGCTTGGTAAAGATCAGAGCCTAGTTTTTCAAAGCTCTCTAAGTGCTAAGATAGTCGTAGGCCAATGTTATATGATGGTACTTACGGATATCTTAGTGCTACGAGAGCTTCGAAATGGTAGGCTATTTAAGAAATAGAAGACGAGTTGGTGTGCATCTATCGTTGAATAAAACATAGCAGGGAGCATAAAACACGAAGGGCGCTGCATCTATCGTTGAATAAAACAGCAGGGAGCATAAAACACGAAGGGTGCAGCCCTGAGTGTTTTATGCGCCTTGCTATGTTTTATTCAACGATAGATGCACAACAACGAGTTTTCTATTTCTTATATGAGATACCCTAAACAATTACTTGCTTTATATATAAAAACAGTTGAAAAATGATGGTATTTTTAACAAAAACATTTGAAAACAATGATGCCTCCAATGACGTGTCCAATATCATGTATAGGGATGGGCGCTCCAATTTAAATAGAATCAAATGAATTGAACAATCAATGTGAATTTGAAAATGTACCCAGGGGATTCGTTACGTCTCTAATCCGAACTTTTCTTTCTCTGCAAACCCACACCTCTCCTTCTTTTGACGCCGAGTCAGCCATGGTGGACAATAGCCCCCTCAAGTCTGATCAATGGACTTGGCCAATATGACGTCATTTGTAACGTTACTGAAATGACGTCATTAACCTCGCGCATGGTTGTATCGTCAAATAAAGCACATCATCGGTCCCATTGTTCGCCATTGTTTTAATGCCGTGGGTATCTTACATTGTAGGATCTCTTGTAGGGCAGGATGCATTATATTCAGAATAAGGTGTTAATCATTAAAATGGTCTCATGTGCTACCGGTTGGGGAATATAAGCTTGTCGTTACTTAAACATGCTCTTTACACAACAAGAATAAACTGCATGAACGTTTAACATAAAGATTAAGCCAAGATTCTATCACCTTTATTTTTTTCCTATCTACAACATACCTTCAATGAGGTCCCGACCATGCACTATATGACAATCATTACTCCTGCTCTATGATTGAGTACTAAATAGGAGCCTACAGGCTAGGTCCTCATTGATCAGACGTAAACTTGATCTAACTGTTACTAATAAAGGTATATATGAAATTGAAGTCTAACAGAATAAGGAAACATGAAAGAAGATGCGTAAATTATAACAAAACTCGTCGTCTAACCTTTAGTCTTGATAATCATGTTTGATAAATGGTGCATTTCAACACTAGCTTCACATTTTTAAGAATAGACACAGCGTATTGGCACACAGCGTTTGGTCCATCTAGTGGAGTACTTAAGTATATTCTTCAAACTTTCTTATACTTGTTTTGGTTCTTTTCAACTTCAGCTTGTAAGGATTTGGTTTTTTTTCAGGTGATGATTTCCCTTTTGAAGTCAAGGATGTCGCCATAAGGAAAGACAAGTGGGTTACAGACGAATATCAGATAGAAATGCTGCTCGGCAAGTAAGTACGTTTTTTAATTTTCTTGAGTAAAAATAGGAAATATTTTCGATAAGATTAATACAGATATCACCGCTGAATCTACAAAAATAAGTAATGCAAAAAATTATTACATGTAATGATCTTGAAGTTATCTGATGTAAATTTGCATTACCAAACTAAATCCAAACTATTCTAAGTCTTTTACAAAATTCCATACATCCAATTTTCCCCGACTATTTTCTAGATTAAACTCTACAATTCCCTAAGTTATGACATGATCTGGTGCGACCAGGGATGTACATAATTGGAATCGCCTTGACTTTAATGTTTCAAATCAATGACTCAACATTAGGAATAAAAGACTAGAGCTATTCACTGATGTCTGAAGGAATGCGAATCGAGGCCATAGCCTTAGACAACCTCTTCACTCCTAGCGATAACAGAGTATACGATCTGGCAGCTGACAGAAAAACATGGCGCCAGTCTCATTGAGACTTTTTCTCCTCTCAACAAGGAGAGCATTCACCCTTTGGTCACGTGATATGTTTTTAAGCCATTCAGAAAAAAAGTTGATATGATAATGATAGGGATGTTTTCACAGTTTATCAAGAATGCACATTACTAAAACGTAGCTGAAGAACTATTCACAAAAGTTGGGAACAAGACCGGTTGATACGAAATCATATATTCTAATGAAAAATATTCACAATTCCAAAAAACATTGATTACAAATTTAGAAAATATCAAATTGCAAAGTTCAACTACTAGTAAGAACCGATTAGCAAAGGAAGTAATCTAAAATCTAGTAAAAGAATCACTACCCATAATTAACAATACTATGTCTTCGTCCTGATGCCCGTCCGGTAACACCTGTTATTGTCCGAAACTGGATATGTTGAAGGCTGAAAGAGGAAAGACAGATATGTTTTTACCTGTTCTTTTACATGGTAACAAAACGCAAATGATAGCAAATGCAATACATGAAACATTCATAAAGATATGACTTATTATTTCCAGAGGTAAATTCGGAGAAGTGAAGAAATGCCGAGAGAAACGGTCAGGGCGACAGTTGGCTGCTAAGTTCATAGAAGTGACCTGTCCGTCAGACCGAAAGGACATCACCAATGAAGTGGATATCATGAAGTGTCTTCAACATCCACGTCTCCTCCAGCTGTATGCTGCCTTCGAGAACAAGAACTGCTTCTGTCTCGTACTCGAGCTGTAAGTACCACCTCGCTTATTTCGAAGTTACCTAGCGTGACTATATCTCGAAGTTAGCTAGCCTGACTTTATATCAAAGTTATCTAGCCTGACTTTATATCGAAGTTACCTAGCCTTACTTTATATCGAAGTTATCTAGCCTGACTTAATATCGAAGTTATTTAGCCTTACTTTATATCTAAGTTTCCTAGCCTTACTTTATATCGAAGTTACCTAGACTGATTTTTCTCGAAGTTACCCAGCCTGACGTTATCTCGAAGTTACCCAGCCTGACGTTATCTCGAAGTTACCTTTCCTATCAATGTTTGTTATTAGCCCTTGAAAAGTTTCATTTAGGTTATTTTGTCCAGTATTTAATTCTAATACAAAACAACTAATTTTCGTAGACTGAGTGTCATTTTAGAAGTTACACCGATTAAAATGTATGGTCTACCACTAAAAGCACGTGTCCTTTGTGGTAATCACATGACTGTAGAAATATGATTCGAGAAGAGAGTGCAGGACTGGTGTTTTTTCCCAATGTTAGTCGAAGATATTTATCATTGTCAGCGATAATATTTCTAGCTCCTTTAGCACACTGAATGGTATCATTTGAAACTTAACAACAGTAATGCAAGTGAAATATAATTTTTCATATAGCGGAATGTATCCTTAAAGATTATAACACAGATTTTACAGGAACTTCTCACTATTTCAGCATCAACGGTGGCGAACTGTTCGAGCGCGTAATTAACGACGACTTCATCCTGACAGAGAAGGCGTGTGTCATGTTCCTCCGACAGATCTGTGAAGGCGTAGGCTTCATGCATTCAAAAAACGTGCTTCACTTAGACATGAAGGTGTGTATTGTTTTATCTCTTTGGTATTTACTTCGACTTCGTATTTACTTAATTTTGTGTGTGATTTGCTGTCAGTGATAAAGCAATGACATTATTCATCGATTGATCAGTTCAAGAGAAATAACCCGTCATTGAGGAAGTTCCACACGTTTTAACAGCTTTCACTACAATGCAAAGAATAGTCATACCGCAGAAAGTAGTTCATGATATATGTTCATCTACCAATAAGTTCAATATTAACCGTTATTCAGGAAGTTGGAAAGTTCCACAAGACTTTACATCTTTACTGCAATGCAAAGACTAGCCACATATTGTAGTTGCTTTTTTACTTTAAATTCAACCTAGTCAAAATACAACACCACGTAAATCAAGTCTTGATCAAATGTACATGAATAACAATTATAACTCCCTTTCCTTTTACTCGTGTATTTATTTTGAAAAGTCATTTGATTGTATTTTGTGACTCAGTACACGGACATCGCTCTCTCCATGAAATGTTTTCCTAGCTACCATGACATTAAAGTCTTCTTATATCAAACTTTAAACCATAAACCTGCTTCTATCTCGTTATGGTTAGGGTCGTTTCATGGAAAAAATACTTCAAAGCGTCCCTTTGTTGTCAGTTTGTGTCAATATGTATTAAAACCGTCATTAAATTATCACTTTTATGAACATATACAGTCATATAAGACCTTCAAGAACACTTTGAATTTTTGATATTAAAAATAACCTTATTGCACTGTTCCCTTCCTTTTTAAACGTAAAGAATGTTTGGATAAGTCGTTTACATCAAGTTTTCAACTTTACACGGTTTCACGATATCCACCATCGAGCACTGGGTACGCACGTGTTCCGCCAATCAGAGATTCTAATTATCGGAGCTATTAGTGCTCAAATGGGATGTAAGGGGGCGTGATTTAAACTTTCATCCGGGTCCCAGAGAGCAGGTACGCCCAGGAGCTCAATTACCCATCAGACCCTGGACTCAAGGCCAGTCTGCGTACTCTTCAGACACGTTGATTACTTGAGAAGACTTCGCGCAGGTTTTATTGCTTCCAGATTTCGTCAATAACGCCGCCATCTGATCGGATCTGTTATCAATGTTCCTAGCGGCCACGTGTTGCTAGCCAAGACGTCATATCCGTTGCTAGGGTGTTATCTATGCGCTCCTGCAACTCGCGTTTTACACTCAAGTGTCTGAACAACTAGCTGGTTCAGCAAATATAAGTTCACATGATGTACAGTAATTGTCTTTCGTTGATTTATAAAAAATGTAGTTTAATATTTGTCCGCATGCAGATATATGCCTCGTCAGTAACTGAAATATTTATGAAATCCAATTCAATTTTATTGAATTCATTCTTGTTGAATATAGACCCGAAATGGTACTTATTTATGCAAGACAAATTGAATTGTTGGAATCTAGTAATTTTTCCAACTGTAAACCCCTTGATTGTTTAGTTACTTATATTAAATATTCAATTCTTTGAGAAGTGATGTTATCGAATTATTCATATATAAAATTCTTTACCCTCTTACATACACATTTGATATTTACAAAATGCAAAATATTTACCAAAACGTCAGATGATTTTTCGCTTCGTGGAATATACAGTTCTCACATGGGATTCCTTTAATATCTACCACAATGCAAGAGAAGCATGCGCGTTGAATATCAGAGCAATGCTAGATAAACACGTGCTGATATGAAGCGCGGAAGCTGGCATTCAAAGCGTATTAGCTCCACGTGTACGATGACCCTTTGGGAATGCTGGGATTCTGTTGCCTTTATGTACCAACCTCTCTAACCTTGAGTCTTGTGGCCAACAATGAGATGTAAATGCGTAAATGTTTGTTGTAATTTTTGCGTTATACTTCGCTGTAGGAAACTATTTGATGTAGATTTACGAGTTTATATAAGTATAAATAGTCCGCATTTATGTAGATGTTATATGTTGATACGTCGTATTGAAAATAACAAGGAAAAAATTAAAATATTATGATCTTTAATTTTCTTTTTAACTGTAACGTTGGGTTAGATTGAACAAATAATCATCGATTGCGATAGTGCATTGATTTTACTTATTTCAAATATTCAAAATGTGTTACTAGCTTCAAGTTTATCCCTGTTATCTATCGTATTCATAAAAATAAAGTTGGGTTTAGCCAACAAAGTTTTAGCCTCAATATTTTATGTTGTTTTGTTGAAAAGGCCCATCGTGTAGTTTGTACTCTTAGCCCTAGAAAATTTCGCTGAAACACTTCGAGGTCACGGACTTTGGAACAAGTTTTGGCTCAAATGTTTTTCATTTTATATTTTATTTATTGGTATATACCTTAAGCTGAGAGTTTATACCTCTTCACCTTGATAGCTTACATAGTTAACAAATGGAGTTTCAAGGCCTAGTGTATTTGCATATTTTCGCTTCTCCCATGTCGCATATCAGTACTTAGCTTTTGTGTTAACCAAACACATGTTTGGTCTTGATGTTTGCTAACGTGGAGTCAAAAGATTATTTTCATATTCGCCCCCTTCACAATATTGACACATAATGTTTTGTTTTTCTTTTGACCTTGGCCCAGCAAAACTTGTCTTTGTCAATAATCGTAACTTATGGCCTCGATTGTATAAACTGCAACTTGTAAATTTTTCTTAAAAGAAGTCGTTCGTCAAGGACAGCTTATATTAGCACGTTATTTATTGAACAATTTATTCCCAAAATGACACCCCCCTTTCCAAATTCACTGCCGGGTGCAGGTTAAGACCAAGAAGCGTTCCATATTGGTTAGGAGACTATTGAAAGGTCGTCGTTATCAACTTAGATATTGATCCCATGTCATATTACTCATTCAGTTCTTTTGTCTTGTAGCCGGAGAATATCCTATGTCTAACGAGGGAGGGCAACCGCATCAAGATCATCGATTTCGGATTGGCCCGGAAATACAACCCGAAAGAAGACCTTCGGGTTTTATTCGGTACCCCGGAATTCGTCGCACCGGAAGTTGTCAATTTCGACCCAATCAGCTATTCAACGGACCTATGGAGCATCGGTGTTATATGCTATGTCTTGTAAGTGTTAATCTGTCTTTTATGACATACCTAATTTCCAACTTCAGACAATAACTGGTTGTGTGTTTTCTGTTCCCTAGACTGACTATTGACTTTCAGTTGCTTCTGAACATCATGCTTTAATAACTTCATCCTTTACAAATAGTTTTAAAATTGTTGACAAATTCAGTCTGACAGACGATATGTTTGGTAAATAATTGATATTGAAAAGTTTACCTTTACATATATTCTTTAAACAAATTCAGTTAAAAAGACAATATTATGTTTTGGACGTTTTAAATTCTTTTCGCCAAAACAGTTATTAATTTATTATTAATCTGATGCTGACTGCATATAGCCTTTGTGGGAATCTTAAGTGCAACAAGTAGATTTATGTGGTTGTATATTACAGACTGTCTGGATTATCTCCCTTCATGGGCGATACCGAGGCTGAGACCCTGGTGAACGTGACAACAGCACAATGGGACTTCAATGCTGAAGAGTTCGACAGCATATCAAAGGAAGCTAAAGATTTCATCTCAAAACTACTTATTAAAGATCCAAGGTAAATGATAGAAAATCTTAAATCAAATGATATTTGAGATTTCACGTTTTTTCAACTCGTTGGCTTAACACAATATGAATATCAGAAACCAAATTTGCGTGAAAAAAGATTCATTTTAACACAAAGATCAATCATCGTAGAAAAATATCAAAGAATTATACTTCGTCAACGATGACAGAATGGTTAAGTTAAAATCTGGTGAAATGATATTCTTATAGAAACACCTTTTGAAATATAACAATGCTGGCAATTTGAAGTGTGATGTTTTCGTAGGGGTTATATTTACGTGTCATTTTCGTTTCAGAAAAAGAATGTCCGCTGCGGATTGCCTTGAACACCAATGGTTGAGGGTAAGTTTAAATTCTGGTTTTCTTTCCTCAATATGTGCATCAACGTAAGTAAGAAGCTGTTCCTTAAAAGAAGATTCAATGCTATGAATTATTTCTCTTCAAAACAAACAATCAACGAATGAGTCCGAGCCTAATTCTTCGACTTAAGATCAGACTTGACTTTAGTTACAAATAAAAAAAAGAACACGATATAAATAACTAAATGCGCACCTGAAACATATTTTGAAAAAAAATGCAATTTCTTTCCAGAGGTCAGTTAAGCGTGAAAGTCATCTGCCGGAACGATCCCTATCCAAGAAGCGTCTGCGCAAGTTCGTGTACCGCCGGAAGTGGCAGAAAGCTATCAACGCCATGCTGGCTTTGCGGAGAATGGGCGTAACCCTTACGTAGTCTTTCATTACTTAAGGTTAGTTACTCGAATTATCCAAGTAATATTGAATATTATCTTGCTATATGAACTTGTTTATGTAAACACATTTACTTGTCCAGATCATAAATGGATGTATGATAGCATTGTCCTGTCAAACCAATAATTTATAAAACATTTTCAGAAGGTTTCTCTGCAGGTAAAAGGTAAATTACATGCCATTACATTATACGACATTGTGTTCTGAATACGAAAACATCATTCTATAATGGTTATCCCAAGAAGGATTCCTATAATGAATGACTAAGGTATTTTATTAATATTCAACTACTTAATTCTATAAGGGGTATAAGAAATAAGTTTGCCCTCGTCTTCTCAACTTCTACAATGCTTTTCAAAGTAACGACTCTGACACAAATGATTAATTGACGTTGGTGTTGTCGTCATTCCAGAATTCCCATCGCTGCCGCGCTCAAGACTCAGAGATCTCAGTTCCATGTCTGCCCTCCCGTCAAGATGGCGCCAATCTAGTCCCCACCGGTTTGGGACGTTTCCGACCGGATGTCATCACGGAGAAGTCAGGAACGATAACTCTTGTCATCAGACAAGACCGCTATTTCAACGAGGTCCTATTGAGTCGAAGCTGGTTGACCGTGTTCCCTTTCATAATCTGGCGCCCTCGTCATATCATTGGTTTAATTTCCCAGTGTTGAACTTCCGGTCAGCAAGGTTTGTGGACCAAACCGGAATCAGTTTAAATTTAAGTCCATTAGCACTATGAGATGCAATCTATAGCATGAGCGGAAGTGACATCATTTTCATGTGACTTACTTTCACTGTGTACATTCTCCTGACTTCATTTCATCATTTCACTTTCACTGCAGTGCGTGTAGATCCGACCATTGTACATTTCCCCTAGCTGTCCGTAGACATGGATAATGACGCCATATTGTCCGTGAACTTTGACCCCACTACCCACCTGTCGTGCCAGTCCAACAATCAATATATTCGTTTAATCTAACAATGAGTGTTTGTAAATATTTCTATTCCACTCTGTTAGACATATTTGATATTTATATTTAACCGTATATATTTATTTGAACTTATCTTCGTAGTCCGTGTGCTACTGCCAAGCGATTCTAAAGGGGCAAATTGTATCCAATAAATTCAAACTATTAAGAACTACACCTTGAAGCAAAGTAAACACAAAAATAATCATTCCATTGAACTTACTCTCAAATGAACACATTTAATCGTTTTGGAGATTATTTATATGAATTATCAAAGTTATCCTCCCTTTATAACCTTTACGCATGCGCAGTAGCTTAGTGTTCCGTCCAATGGACTACGATGTAACTTCTTTGTCATGTGACTACTGGTGCTAGCTAGAGATAAACACATGTAGTTTCTATGCACTGTTTCAGATTATATTGCAGTTACATAAGATGTGATTGGCTCTTTTTTATGAGACTCTTGCACTTAGTACTTCCAGTATAACTTACAGAGTCTCATATATCATACAGCTTATGTTTCTATCTACCTTTTTGGGATAGCATGGAGACGCTAACCTTTTGTACAATTTTTCAGGATGAATAAATGACTGAAATAAATCTGCTGATTTGTTTTGATTTCATGACAACATAACGTATTCATGTTTTCCTCTAAAGGAGAATACATTTCGTCATTTTGGAAATAACAGAAGGCGTGACATTGTGTTTGCGAGTGAACGCTGTAGGAGTCAAATAAACTTATGTGAAGTTTATCACAAGATTAGTTTTTCATTCCTAGATCGGCTGAAATAGTTGAAAGTTGATTAAAAACCCAAAAAATGACTTTTGTGATGGAGGGGTCGGGCTTGACAAAGCGATTACATGACACCAATCTCCACGCTCTATTCAGACGTTCATTCCCCACTGTTACTTTCATTCTTTGCCAGTATCAACCATTGAAATAAACCGACCAAGCATCAAATGCACATGTAAATAGAAATTAGATAGTGTTTGCAATTTGACAGGGACCTGATCATTTAACTTATGCAGTACTTTTGCGGCTGACGCGTGTAAAACGTCATAAAAGGAACAAAACGTACAAGTATTTGTTTTAATGCGCGTCAGATGAGTGAAACGAGAGCAAAAGCAGACCAGCTTATAAACTATGGATTGGACAAAAATGTAATTTTAAGAAAAAATGCTGTTCTAAGGTCAGACAGCGAGATGAGATCCACCACTATTGGATAACACGCATTATGATATCATTATCTATCGATAAGAAGTTTTAAGTTGTCTCGAAAAACTGAACTTCACTTTCACGACAACTTAGTACTTAAGTAGATGATTCGTTTGAAGTTAACCAACATATATTGTTATCTAATAAAACATTTCACATCGTGTGTTTGAATTTAACAACCACTGATATAATGACATACCTGGAGCAAGCGTTTGAAACAGTCTATAAAATCCTGGTAATACTAATAATAATGATGATAATGATTAACTTACATTCCGCCTCATTTTCAGCAAGAGCTGCTCAACGGCAGATATATGTTTTTAAGTTTTTCTTGAAACAGTCTAGAGATTCACAGTTTTTAAGGTCATATGAGAGGGAGCTCCATATGACAGGGGCAGCAACTGAGAAGGCACGATCGCCAAGCAATGTGAGTTTGGGCCACATCCGGAAATAAGGGAATTTCAAAAGTCAAGCCTGGATGTGACAAAAGAGTGGATAAAGGTTTTGCAGGAATCATTGTCAATGTACGTTACCATCGTCAATGGTAACCATTATTAACGATCTACTTTTTCAAATGATTTCCATCATGGTAGAAATGCATGAGCCAAATATCCTTCTCTTAATTTATTGGTTGTATATAAATTCGAAAAGTTCATTAGGTTCTATTGACTGGACGTCGTGACAATAAACTACGTAGCAGTCGAATGCCAAGAATTACGCCATTTTTCCAGTACTTTTGAAAAATTTCGTGTGAAAATCGAATAGGTCTATTTAGAGACCATGATTGTCATAAAATTGAGAGTTCTTAACCCGGTTTGATTCTTGTGATAGCATTGAGCAGACGTCGTAAAGGATGTAAACATACTATGGGATAGTGCGCGTAGCATCGTATTAAAGCATTGTCTTTCGCTTCACAATAAAAATAACTAAAGATATATTGAATATAAATTTATCGAAGGTTGGAGTTGTTGGATGACTTTTAACATGTTTGAAACATTCGTTAAAACAGCGAGAATTGCTGTTCATTTTCCAATAAGGAGGTTATAGGAGCATCAACTATCACGAAGAAGAAAAGAAGAAGAAGAAAAATAATTTATTTAAGTGTCAAGCGATACATGTATAAAAGACAGTAAAACATACAAATATATAAAACATCGCCCGGCCATCTTGGGCCTATTTGACACTAATTGACTAAAATATACAAGTAAAAGCACTCGAAGGTGCCAAGGGATAATGTACACACTATGGTTTGTGTGTTGACATTTAAAATAATTTAAAATAACTGTTAAAATACATTTTATGAAGTGTTTTGTGAGAGTCTAAATCTAAACATAGTTTTTATTAATGCGGCAACTGAGTAATTAAGTTTATGATGATTCATTAGAAAAACCAGTTGATCGTTTGCTGACAGATTGGGGGAAGTTTGATCTATAGACGAGGAGGAATTCCAAAGAGGAGTTCTAATGTCTGAATATAAACTGCAAGTAGTTAGAAAATGAACCTCGTCTTCAATTACGTTGGAATTACAAAATTTACATAAACGATTTTCAAGGGGAGTTATAGGTTTAGTAAAACGCCCAATCTCGATCTCTAAGGTAAGAGTGCCGCTTCTAAATTTAGCTAAATAGCCACGGAGTGCTCTATCATTAATAGATTTTACATATTCCGAAGTACCAAAACTGCTCTTAAAAAGACGATATGTTCTTAACTTATTACCATTGACTTGCCCTTATCATTCCAGAGTTGAGAACACCAATTATTATTATCTAGTTCTACAAGTTTACATCTTAAAACATTAAAATCTACACTTAAAGATAGTTTAAGACTTTCAAATAACTTAACCACTGAACAATCCCAAGATTTAGATATTGACAATGACCATTTATGAATAAGATAAGGTAATCTATTTTCATTTACGGAACATATTCTCATGTAGAAACGAACAATTTCGATACGCTAATTAACTAAATTAGAAACCCAACCCATATCACCTCTCACTGCTAAATTTGGGGTTTTATTGCCTACCCCTAGGAAAAATCTACATGCGCGATGTTGAATAGAATTTATACAGCTGAATTCCCTAGTTCCCCATATTGCTGCTCCATAAGATAAAATAGGTTGGACAAGATTGTCATAAAAAGCTGTATATACCTCGTAATTCATACCCCCTACTGATTTAAATTTACTAATAATAACCCCTAGTGCCCTGCTGGCTGACTTAGCAATAGCTTTAGAAATATAATTCAGGTCTAAATGTTCTTCTAATCAAATACCCAGATATTTATAAGATTTAGATACTTCAATGCATTCATGTCCACATGTAAAAGAAAAACTTGATTGTGGCATAGATTTATTACGGTAATGGACAATTTTTGTCTTCTTACTGTTGATCTGAATGCGCCATTTTTTACACCGTTCACTTACACAATCCAGCATACGCTGAAGTGAATATTCATCACGATATCACGTCACGAGGCAGGACTCACGCTTCAGTGATCACAGGCCCCTTCACTTGTGTTCACTGGTGCCAATTAGCTGGTGTTCCGAAAAAGCCGTATTAAAGTTGTTTATCGGCCGATTTCGAAAATTTAGATTTAAGTCACTGTCCAATTCGAATACATTTTAATGAATCACGAAAGTTGCAATGGGGCATTTCAGTCGAACGTCACTAGTGCACTACAATATTTCGTACATACAGCTGCATGCCAAAAGGTTGTTCACATACCTGAATATACTAGTGCAAATATCATGTAATTTGCGATGCCTTGGAGGTATCATAGCTTTGCGAAAAAGAAACGTATAATTTTGAATTTTCAAGACACAGATGCCGATACATTCTTTTTGAAGGCAAAGGTTTATCGTACCCCACAATTGCACGTAACAGTTTTGGCAGGTCATTGAAGTGACCAGGGGTCAAAATTCCGAAAACACTATTTTTTATTTTTCTCCATAAAATCCTTTATAAGTTATGAACTTCTTTAAAAATAAGTCATATATGTTTCTTAGCACAAAGTCAATGTGTTTATGTTGGTTTTAATCTAAGAGAGTCGATATGGAACATTTTATTCGACATTTAACGAAATCGAAATTTCGAAAATGTGACCCCTTCTGTCAATATATTTATGCCAAAAGTCTAATTTTTGATTGAGTGACCAGACAATGCCAAAATGAGTTCAAGAATGGCTATTTCATACATGGACAGTGAGTGATCCATTGTCAGACTTGCTGAAGTTATTCTATTGACGTTGAAACGAAACCCAAATTACATGATATTTTCACTACGATTCAGTGGTAAGTGAACAAACTTTCGGTATGCAGCTGTAGAAGGAATGCACGGATAAC
The DNA here is from genome assembly GCA_921293015.1 of Phorcus lineatus. Lineage (NCBI taxonomy): Eukaryota > Metazoa > Mollusca > Gastropoda > Trochida > Trochidae > Phorcus > Phorcus lineatus. Next base: position 38,904,958 of record OV121096.1, read on the forward strand.
GTATGACTCTCGATATGGTTTAAACATATTTTATTAATTTCAAAGAAAAGGAAATGGATTGGCAAACAGGCTGGAACCTTATATTAATGCCGCTCCAAAACAAATGATATTTTGACACCATCTCAAGCTCTCGATATCAATTACGATCCGCAATCGGGTGATCTATCTCGTAAGATATTTAACAAATATATACGCTTTGATTTAAACATATTTATTCATGAAAATTTACAAGTCATGAATGGATTGGCCAACAAGCTCCAAAGTGCTTATTTTAAGGCCGCTCCGAAGCAATTACATATGAGAAAATATATATACAACTTTATGGTAGTGACGCATATCTGATTGCAATCATAGCTTCATAGATAGGGGTTCAAGTCACTACAGTGGAGCCTGAGGCGAGAGTGGATGATCTGGCAAATTCTTGGACCATAGTTTAGATCGAAAGTAGTAGTTTTATTGCCATTGGCTTGAACTGAATTTCTGAAATCGGATAATGTATCAATACTTTGAACGTCAGGAGTTAAGGAATTCCACAGTTTTATTGTTTCAGGTAAAAACGATCTTGCATATAACGCTGTCCTACATTTTACAGTTCGGACGGATGAATTTTCTCTGAGGTTGTAGTTATTGTTAGGTGTTGTAGGTAGAAGATTACATAGATATTGATATGTACGCTTTGAGGTTATAAAGATGGTTCTAAAAGAACGGAAGCATTTACCGGACGTTGCATTTGATCTGCATGAACTTATGTACCGGAAATATAATAAATTTTCTTATACTACATTTAAAAACAAATCGATTAAGTTAAAAGATTGCTTGAATAAACAATATTCCATCCTCAGTTCATAGTTGTTACTTTGTAACAAAATCTATACTTAGATGAGACCCGTTTATCCGGCAGAATGATAAAACTATATGATTTAAACAGTATTTTATTTCCATAAAACATGTAATACACAACATTCTATATATACAAAAAGGAAAAAGGATTAGCAAACAGGCTAATGCAGCCTATTTAAATGCTTCTCCTTTTACAAACATAACAAATAAGGTTTTAAGTACATATATGGAAATACATTTTAAATACGCATGTCCAAAAAAAAGCAAATTAATTGCACAAGTACAACAGTCTATAATTCATGTAATTTTTTATACCAAACTTGAGGTCGAAGAAAAATTAGATTTAAACGGGAAACTATGAAAACCGGTTAGTTTCATTTATGTAATGATAAACTGATTTAATTATAGTTTCGTTTTCGTCGCCGCTTAAAATAGTTTGTAAGCTAATATTATTTATAAAAAAGTATTTATTTAATCTGAATATATCAAATAGCGTGCATTGATAGAAATAGTGAAGAGGGTCCTCCCGAGTGTTTCCACAAGAACAGACACGATTTTCTGACAAGCATCGATCAAACAAATGAGAACGTAAGTCGCTGCAACCAAGGCGCAAACGACAGAGAAGAATTTGGCTTCGCCTCGGACCGTAAGATGTATACTTTTTAAATGTTGGAGATAAGATTCTGTCGAATGAAACACACTTCTTAAATTGTGTCAGAGACCTAGCATTTCTAATATTTGAATCCAACGAATTCCAAGCCTTAACAGTAGATGGGAGAAAAGAGTTATTAAAATGAGACAAACGCCCGGTAGTACATCGTAGATTCTCCGAATTTCGTAAGTTGTAGCTACTCATATTTGAAACATTTGGTGGTACCCATATAGATAAATATTGAGGTGTTAATCCATTTATCATTTTATAAAACATACATAATTTGTGAAAGTGGCGCCTTTCAGCTAACGAGCAATAGCCTGTCTCAGAATACAGTTTTTCGTGATTTGTACCTCTCACAGCACCTGAAATAGTCCTGAGAGCATCTAATTGTAATTTTTCTATCATATGAGCCTGTTCCTTAGTACAGTTGTCCCAGATGGTATCACAATAATCGAAAATTGGCATTATAAATGATCTAAACATGGTTTCAAGAGATACTCTATTCAGCCTATATTTCAAACTGCGCAGACAATTTATTAGAGGACTTGCTTTGCGTAATATATAATCAATATGTTTCTGCCATTTCCCATCTTCTTGTAGAATTAGACCGAGGTGCTTGTGTTCCCATACTTCGGAAATTGCAGTATTATTAAGATGTAATTGAAGCTTAGGACCTTTATTAATTTTATTTGAAAATAACATAGCTTCTGTCTTTTCAGGGCTGAATTTAACCTGCCACTGTTTTGCCCATTCTGAAATACGTGTTAAGTCACTGTTAAGCACGGTCTGGGTCTGAAATGGATCTTCAATAACTAGGTATAGAGAGGTGTCATCCGAAAGTTTCACGTTACTTACCAATCCATCTGTTAAATCGTTTATGTAGACAAGAAATAAAAGGGGCCCCAAGACAGAGCCCTGGGGAACACCAGCTAATACACTTTTCGAATTTGATTTATGTCCATTTATAACTACCGACTGTTTTCTGTCAATAAGAAAATGCTTAAACCAATGTAATAGATTCCCTGTGATTCCAACAGATTCAAGTTTTACTAATAACCCTGCGTGCCAAACACGGTCAAACGCTTTGCTGATATCACAGAAGACAGCTCTGATTTCTTTACCATCCTCCAAAGCTTTTGCTATGACGTGATAAAGTTCAGTTAATTGGTATACTGTTGAGTCTCCAGGTTTAAATCCAGACTGATGTTTAGATATAATTTCATTATCTATAAAGAAGTTATAAACATGCTTGAATATACATTTTTCAAAAACTTTAGCTAAACAAGAAGTTAAAGCAACTGGTCTGTAATTATTACAATCATGAATACACCCTTTTTTATGAATCGGTACAACTGCCGAATATTTCCAAATATCGGGGAATTGTGATAACTTCAGTGATAGATTGAATAACTTTGTAAAAGGCCTATGAAGAGACTGGGCTAGAATCTTTAGTAGTTTATTACTAATATTATATGGGCACTTAGCTTTTTTAGCATTCAACGAGAGCAAGATATCACAGACTTCACTTTCAGTTAACAACAAATTGTCTAATGTATTTTCACGGTAATTAGGAAGAGGTGGTTGCATATCAGGTTCATCAACTTGGGCTTGATTTATGAAGTAATCATTAAATACATCTGCTATATCGTCTGCATTTTCAGTAACAATACCATTATGAGTGATAGGTGGGAACGGCGTGTTCGAGTTTCTGTTTTTTTTAATGTGCTTATTGACTAGACGCCACCACGATTTCGTTCCCATCTCAGTGTTGTTTATATCGTCCAGTTTTAAATCATATTGACGTTTAGCTTTTCTAACTTCAGAAATGACTTTATTCCTAGCTACTTTGAAGCGATCCCAAGAATAAGTAGTATTTTTCTTTTTGGCAACCTTGTGCAGACGATTTCTCTTCCTCATTAATTTTCGCAGATATCCGTTCATCCATATACAATCTCGAGGTCTTATAACAACCTCCTTATTTGGAATATAGTCATTGATTAAACTGCTGAGCGTGTTTGTAAACGCGTTAGCAGAACTATTTATATCATCATCTAACATGGAGTCCCAGTCAGTAGTTGATATAATATTATTAAGCCCCTCATAATCTGCATGATTATAGTCATAGATTATTCTCTTAAATGCATTTGTAGAATTTTCCCAAGTTTTAATGTAACAAAAACTGGACAATGGTCGCTGCAAATTGGAGTAAGGACGCCCGAGTCATGTACGATATTAAATGAGGAAGTAAGTATAATATCTAACAAAGTGCTAGAGTCCTGTGTCACTCTTGTAGGTTCATTAATAATCTGAACTAGGTCATACATGATTTGGAGATAATGTATCTTATTATTACTTGAACTGAGCATATTGGCATTGAAATCACCTAGAATGAACAATCTAATATTTCTATTGACAGCCATTGAAAACGAGTTTTCAATCATATCCCAATAACGATTGCTTAAATCAGCTCTGTAGAAAGTTCCAATAAGAAATTTATTGTTATTTGTATTAACTTCAACCCAAATAGCTTCCAAGTCGGGAACGTCAAGATCTGTAGCAAGATTATAAAATAATCTATCCTTAAGATATATTGCAACACCTCCTCCCCTTGAAGGTCTATCTTTACGGAGTGGCGGGTGATAACCAGGTAAAAGTATGGAATCGTTTAAGACTTCGCAGTTTAACCAAGTTTCAGATAAACAAATGACATCATAATGGCTGTACTCGGCAACGAGTAGATCAGTTTTATCCCTCAAGCTACGAATGTTTAAATGAATAATACTCAGTTCAGGACCTGGATTTTGATGAACATCCCCGCAGCATAGTAGAAGCAATGATATCATCAAAAAGTAACGAACACCCAAACATTTGCAAAAAACTATACAAAAACAGGTGAAACTATCAAAGCGGTGACTATTTCGTCTAGAAGTAACAGCAGCAAACAACCCAACTGCCCTCCTATACTGAGTTATGTCAACCCCCATCGATATGTTTTACCAAAAGTATGTAACAGGGGGCAGTGGACAAAGCTGCAAATTGAGTTTTCTTGCTCTGGAATATGATCTTCATGATAATAAATCGACAATCCAACGAAAAATCGGTAACTAAGTTTTTGGTACCAAATAGTAAAGATGAAACTATATATATAAAAACTATATGATAATCAAGCCAACAAAAAAGGAAGAGAGAAATAGTGAGCTAATAAAATATTTTATGTGCACAAAAAACAAAGGTAAAGGATACGGCAACTGGTTACCCGTAGAAAGAAAAAAACAAACCACAACAGCTAATTTGGGCAGTCAACTACCCCAATAGTCAGACGCCCCAATAGTCAGACAACTCAGTTGTCAGACAAAGGAGTTGGCGTAGACCAAGCGCTCACCTTTTGTTACAATGGACCAGTCCTAATTAATCCTAATTGATCTCAACTAAGGCATTGTGCCTGCCTTATAAATTGATCTACTCAGTTACAAGGAAGTTTTCAGGCGTTTCTTAATTGATATGGTCTTATAGTCAAATCACTGTAAAAGTTCAGAAGTGTTGTTTTAATTCAAACACGAGAGTGTAAATTTATCAACTCAGTTACAGATAACTCATTCTAGCTAACGTCTCGCGAAGTATCGATTGTTACCAAAAAGACATATCTTAAAGCTTCTTATTTTTTTTACAGTGACGATATGGAAGTAGAACTTCGCAATTATGATCGAAAACCGGACAGTGGCGCGCGTCAAATAGTCAAACGTAATTTTGGAGACCTATCTAAAACAGCCAGGAGGGCAGTTAGGAGTTGATAGTGTTTGTTAGGTTAAATAACTAGTATCCATGTATATTGCACGTGAAATCTACACCTCTGTGCATTTAAAAGGCTGTTTTTAGATTTTCATTTTCTTTATGGGTAACAGCCTCTGTAAATCTGTTAGATTAAGTGTCTGGTGAGATGTCTGATAAATGGGGCGCCCCCTTGAATAAACAATAGAGAAGCACTGAAGCGTAATGCCAACTCCGACCTTAAAATAATAGGACAAGGCTAATTGCCGTCTTAACGTGAAAACATCAATCAGAACAGATTGACACTGGCGTTACATAACAGGGGATGAGTAAAAAAAGTATCATATGGTTTATTTAATTATACTGGATTTATAAATCAGCAAAAAACTTGAAGAGCATAAAAATACAACGTGGTCCTCCTAATCGATACTTTCACGGATGGAAATTGCTTTCATATTGATTTTTAACATAAATGATTGAATGGAAATTCATCGCAAAACTT